>OV121058.1:4931250-5547656 GCA_921293045.1 Aplocera efformata | reverse complement strand
TTAAGTCTTCAAAATAGTTTTGTCAATCATAAGCTGTCATCTATAACAGAATATATTTTAGGAAGAAAATAATCATGGAAAATGTTTTTTTTTTTGTTAAACCCTAACTTCAAGTATCTAGCTAGATGTTATTATATGCTTACTCTCAAAATATATTTAAACCCGCTGGAATTTATTGGTAATGGTGAACTTTTTACCTTTGGGCCTTCATGGAAAAAGTCCACCATTCAAAAAGTTCAAGAACGATGTATCTTAAGCATTCACGAAAAGGATAAAAGATACTTTCTACATAAAATCATACCAATACATTTTTAAATACTCATTTTTATTATATTTAACAGGAAAGTTTAAAACAATGATGAAGTCAGCGATGAAACCAGACATTGTTATTGCTTCCAAAAACCCATAAACATTAAGATAAAACCACTATAAAATGGTAGATTATATCAAAATGAATTATATTAGCACCTCAATAAAGGCTTTCTGTCTTTTAATTAACAAAATATAATAAAATTAACACTTTATTAGGAACATGATAGCCTCTTTGGCATAGTGCTTTGTCCAAATGAGAATATTAGGTCGTTTAGTACCCAGATTAAGCATTGTGTCAGTGAGAGCTAAAATCCAACTGCTTTCAGTCTGAGAAGTATTATTTTTGTGCATTCCATTAGCTCTAGAAATATGACTCGACAAAAATAAAACATGGTTCATATTGACGGCTCTGTGGCTTAGTTGGTAGTAGCCCTGCCTTCGTAGCGAGGGGTCCCGGGTTCGGTTCCCGGGTTTTGGGTGTTTGTCTTGTGTTTCTGTGTTTGTCTATGCCATCTACGACACAGGGATCCTAGTGCAGGGGTATGAGTGTGTGTAAAACGTTTACGTTTATTTAGAATAATTCAATCATAATCATGTCACAAAAACTAGGCTTACAAAATCGTCATCAGATTGGTCATACAGACTTTCGCCGACTAATTGTGATTTTTCTCTGAAACTCTGTGGCATTTTCTTGAATATTCCTCACTGAAGTTCCCTGTACTGTTCAAGCTAAGTTAAATCAAGTCTAAAATCTTTTTGTCCATAGATATATAAAAACTTCACTTTTTTTTTTGGAGTCAGGTAATTCATTTTTACTCGTGTAACACGCTTAGTTAATAGGTATAAAACATTTGTGTGATGAGTTGGCTTTTATTTTTATTAAAAGTTTGGAACGATATTAAGCACCACCTTATGTTAAGTGGTTTCCTCCACCCATAGCAACCTGACGACCTGAGTCCTCCCCAGCCTTACTTGGTTGTTCCAAATTGCATCCAGTTGCGTCCGTCTCTGAATATGGGGATGTTTCCATGCGCCTGTTATTTCACCGGCACCCGCTCTCTTCGGGAACACGGGAATGCGAGAGCACTTTAGTATAATACTTTTCTGGGTGAACTCGGAATAAGTTCTTGAGCTACTTTTTGTTGCTCCTTTATCTTCCAGGCGGTACGTAAAGGGACAAAAAGGTACTCAGCTACAGACGCAAACAACTGGACCTCCGAAATGACGATAGTTTTATTTTTTTGTATTATACATAACTGTGTAGCACTTTAGTAGTAATAGTAAATTATACAAACGAAACTCATCGCCCGTGGCAGGGATTTTTATTTATTCTTGACTATACGTTTTTGACTGCAGATAAATGGGCATGACAACTTTACGCAGGTTTTGATAAAAGCGGGTGGCTCTCGAGCGTAGTGGGAACGGTCCCGTAACCAAAATATCATCAGTTTGTGGCCAGAGATTTCCAAACGAACGAGTTATCATCGCGATCATGTTTTGCAATCGTTGAATCGATTGCTAAACGAGCAAACCGTCCAGTCTAATCGGTGAAGACTTACAATCTAGATTGTATTATGACGAAATATTGTAGGCGATAAATTGTTGTTTGCTTTTGAAGGCTTGTTTTGGAATTGTTATATGTAGCTTGTTGGTTCAAAACAACTGTAAATTTCGCGTACAGAAAAAGACACTGGTTCTTTCAATTCAAGTCAAAAATCTTTAATTCCGTTAAATCTTTCTTAAAAATTACTTGCAAACGTAAATTTTTCTAAAAATAAATATGTACCTACGATCAAATTGAGGTATAAGCGAAGTCTTAAGAAATAGAAAAACTACATCATTTTTATGATGGAAAAATTTAAAGAAAAACCAAAAACGTAAAACTTCTTTTGTGTTTTCAATCCAATTTTCTCAGCGATTTGAATCCAAAAGCTGCTGCTGATCAGTGAGCTGAGCTAACGAAGGTTCATTTAATAAATTAACACCTGGTTCCGTGGGTTATTTGAACCAAAGATGCCAGGTAGCACAAGAAAGTGTCATAATAATATTATGAATAAGAAAGTTTGCCTGTATGTACAATTATAACTCCTTCCCGCCTCAACCACTAAACGTATTTGGGTGATTTTTTTTATGGAGGTAGCTCGTACTCCAAATTACAACATAGACTACTTTTTATCCCGAAAAAGTGAAGTTACTTTGTGTAACTTGCAAATAACACGTCTGTTAGTTTTCCCCATAACCTCATGTTGAATTTTAACCACGGGTAAAAAGTGACTTATACAGGCACTTGAAATAGACACATATACTAGCTGTTCTATGATATACCACCTCAGTATGTAACATGTAACCACGCACCTTGGTCGAGAGGAAATCATATCTATTCCACCACTGTATCGGTCATGTAGATAGACATTTCCTGCGAGTACGATTGATGGTGTGACTTTATATAAATTTTAATGCGGATTAATCAATATGAGGTGTGATCGGAACTAGCTCATTCTGCGAAAGTTGCTACACATTATTTAACTTTCAACAGAGCATTTCATAAAATACAAGTTTCACTCATACTGCCTGTCGTAGATGACAAAGTCTAAGGTTTTTATTAAAATATGTAACACAATTCAACATAGTTGCTTATTGAACTTTTCTCTCAATTTGCATAGTCCTACCACTTTCTTGTCGCACTAATGAACCGAACAGTTTACCTGATAAATCCACTTGACAATCGTACGCCTGTTCACTCTTGTTCAGCGAGAGTAAACAAGGCCTACAATTGCCGGTACTAATTTACCGCGGTGCCTTATATAGAGGCGACGGGTGCCGGGATTCTCCACTTGATCGGCGTTTGTATGAGTGTGAAGTAAGTACTTTGACGAACCGGAGTTAAAACCAAATAGGGTTGGCGCGCTGAAAAATTTGCTACTCCACCCCCCCTTAATTGGGTGTCACGTTGTTTTAGTATTTGAACACACGGACTTTTTAATTGGCGACTAAGTATCAGTTCTTAAAATAAACAAAACATTTTAAGTAATCAAAATTATCTTTTTTGTTATTGTTTGATTATTATAGCTACCGTGTCTGCGAAGTGGGTTTCGGATTATATTCCGAGCCATGTCCTGGCTGTTCTGATTGAAAATGAAGATTGTTTTTGGGTCTTGGATGTTTGTGTATTATGATTATGTGAGTCTCACAAGAAACAATCCTAGTGCACTATGAGTTAGAAAGTGTTTGTTTGTTTGCAAAGGCTAAGGAAATACCGCTATCATCCTTGAAATATTCAAGTTCCATCACTTCGCTAGCTTTATAGTTGTTTGAAATTAAAAAATAAAATTGACACGAAAAAATGGTATGCATACATTGTTTATTATCTGTTGATTTGATTTTCAAATTATGTATAAGCTTATTCTGAAATATACATTATATATTATGTAGAATAATATTGGGTGTGTGAATATGACTCCGCCCTTTCTCAACAGATGTCGTTTTTAGTATTGTTTACGTGTACTAATAAATGACCATACTTGTATTCGATAGTACTGAATGTCAGCTATCTAACGCATTTTATGATATTTGGTTGAAGTGTAAGCAACAATTGTTTTCACCTTTTCGAAAATGTCGGTTTTTATTCCAAATAAACGTCATTTGCGGGAAGTGTTATTACATTATTTTATTGCGAAGAAAACTGCAGCGGAAACTTATCGTTTGCTTGTGGAGATTTATGGTGAGCATGCTCCGTCTAATACAACTTGCAAGGAATGGTTTCGACGATTTCAAAATAACGATTTTAGTACTGAGGATAAAGAACATGGAAAACCACCAAAAAAATTTGAAGATGCTGAATTGGAAGCATTATTGGCGGAAGATTCTTGCCAAACTCAATCAGAATTAGCTGCAGCATTAAATGTTGATCGTTCAACTGTTGCAAAGCGTTTACAAATGATGGGAATGATTCAAAAAGCCGGTGACTGGGTTCCACATGATTTAAAAGAAAGAGACATGGAACGTCGGAAAACCATTTGTGAAATGCTGCTTCAAAGACAGCAAAGAAAAGGATTTTTGCATCGGATAGTCACAGGAGACGAAAAATGGATACACTACGAAAATCCTAAACGCAAAAAAGCTTGGGTGAAACCAGGCGAACCAGGCCCATCACAGCCAAAAATAAATATTCACTGTGCCAAGGTCATGCTCTGTATTTGGTGGGATCAGAAAGGTATTGTATATTATGAGTTGCTCAAACCCTCTGAAACTATTAATGGAGAAGTTTACCGACGACAACTAATGCGTTTGAAGCGAGCCATAGAAGAAAAACGACCAGAATGGGTGAATAGACATAACAAATTAGTTCTTCAGCATGACAATGCCAAACCGCATACCGCAGAAGTCGTAAAAAGATATTTAGAGGGACAGGACTGGGAAGTGTTACCCCACCCGCCATATTCACCAGACATAGCTCCTTCGGATTACCACCTATTCCGGACGATGCAGACAGACCTTACTGGAGAAAAGTTTACTTCATGTGAAAGTATCAAAATTTGGATTGACAACTGGATAAGCTCAAAAGACCAGGACTTCTTCCAGCAAGGAATACGAAAACTACCTGAACGATGGGCGAAGGTTGTAGCTGCAGATGGAGCATACTTTCAATAATTTTTTTTTTAATTTTGTAAGCGAACAAATGTGTTTTATTTTGACAAAAAGGGGCGGAGTCATATTCACACACCTATTAAAATATTACAAAATCAACAACTTATTTTGTGTTTCCTGCCCTGAGAACAAAGTTATTTTTGATCAACTTGTGAAAAATAGTTTCACATAAAAATCATTTTGTTGATGCAGTTTGTTTGGTCATCACATATACCATACATTTTTATCAAACTCTAGATCCTGATAGCTACACTAATATTTAAATTGGCTAGTTAATATTTCCCAGAGATATAACATGGGTCGTTTTCATAAAAAAATAATGAGGTTTCTTTAGGCTAGGCAACGCATTTGCAGTCCAGGGGCCGCAAATGTCCATATTCAACGGTAACTACTTAACATCAGGTTACTTAACTTAAACAAGAATAAATCTACGGAATAAAATGTTTATCTAAAATTTAAGTTTTAAGAAATATCTATTCCAACATACAGTTGGATTTTCGAAATTATACCGAACAAATTCAACAAACATGCTCACTAACATTCTCAGCCGTGTGTCATTGACATTCGCATAGGGCTGTCACTGATTTGTTGTCGAGACGTTTCTTTTAGCTGTGATGTTACGCTGATTGGGATGTATGAGGTGTTTGTGCATGCATTTTTGTATTCTTTTTGTCGCTAATGAGTGCTCGTTAGGGTTGTCGAAGAAATTCTATGAAAGAATCGAACTTTATTTAGGGATGCATACATCTATTGAAATTTGCGTGAGACTTTCTTACACTATGCATTCTACAAAGTAACTTAGATTCGAAGTTTTTTTTTATGTGATTTACTGCCTAAGCGATTTTGTCCTACTCTAAAGTAGGAAAAGATCCAAGTCGCAATTGTAACCGTCGGTCTGAGAAGGGGAAGTAACGTCTTCCGCGCTTCTCATTTCACCTGCACTTACACCCTTCCACCGGAACACAGCAATTTGAGTGTACCACTGCTTGCAGGCGAATTACCGGTGTGGTGGTACTTTGTATTGCTCTTTTTGTACCACTCGGGGGACACGTGTAGGGACTCAGAGACTACCTACAAGGTTACAGTTCGTTTACAACGTAGTCTTGAACTTGAGCGAAAACATTACTTGTAATATATTGTAGAAACCACATAACTGAGATTTAAAAGAATAATAATAAAATATACAGTTCATTATCACCCGGATTAATGATAAACTACAATTATCTTCACAAAAATGCTGGTGGGAATCGAATTCACGACCCCCAGCGTGACCTTAGCTATGAGGTCAGTTTATTTTATCTCTGCCAATCGTGAACCTTTGTGATAAGTATTTTAAATTAATAGGGTACGTTTTAAATATTGTCTTATAGAAACTCATGAAAAATTTCCTTCGCTAGGTATAAATTAGGGAATAAAAGTATCAAGTCACTTTATTTGATTTTAAATCAGTGATTTGTATAACTCAACAATTTTCAGCTCAAAATGTTTGTTAATTATTACAATAGAGAAATAAATCGTATCTCACGCAACGAATGGAGTACTAATAGAATGGCGTTGATGCGAACAAATTGAGTAGCAGTATTGCTCGTAGCTACTGTGGCTGAGACCATTTGATACTTTAATATAATTTTGAAAATTTAAATTTATTCTCTCATAACCTAGAAATTAACGAAAAAGAACAAGGGCTTGAATATTTAATGTAAAGTGTCAATTTCAAGTAAAATATTGATTTGATTTGATAGAAACGTCACATTTTTACACAACTTACTGCGATTCTTGGCCTTTTTTTTAATTTCGTGGTGATAACCT
The DNA here is from genome assembly GCA_921293045.1 of Aplocera efformata. Lineage (NCBI taxonomy): Eukaryota > Metazoa > Arthropoda > Insecta > Lepidoptera > Geometridae > Aplocera > Aplocera efformata. The sequence goes on along the minus strand of OV121058.1, from coordinate 5,540,888 downwards.
TCATCGGGGACGTTGGACGGGTTATGCCGGATTCTTACCGGCTAAAAACCCCACGGTCCCTTCTAGACGCCCATTGCTGGGTCTACGGGAACGGCTTGCACTCTTCCCCGGCCCCAGCGGATTGCGATTCTCGTCCTGGGCACACTTTGTGTGGCGAGCGTGAAGTTTGTTCTCGGTCTTGGGTGATTGTCTTGTGTTTCTGTATTTGTCCATGCCATGTCATGCTAGTATGTAAACGTAAAGAAAACTTAATAAAAAAGTTCATTTCAATACTACTTCTTTTGTTAATACATTACTTATATCCCAGACACCCAGACACGGAATACAAATGCTTGTCCAATAAGGAATCAACCAACTGCCAACTGAGGTAAGAGGCCAGTCATTAGAAGATATATAGTATACAGCTGAAAGGGTTTCTACTTGTGTCCTTGGGCACGGAACTCCAAAAATATGAATACTTTTAATACCCAATGAGGAAGATCAGATCAGATGTCAAGCAGGAAACTTGGAAAAGTTAATTATAACAAACGTTGAAGGCAAGCGGTCCCGGGGAAGATCTCCAATGCGGTGGTCAGACCAGCTTAAAGAGGGCCACTCAACTAAGTTTGAGACAGTAGTCCGGATGGCCACAGACAGAAACCGGTGGAAACAAGTCACGAACACATTGACTGTACATGGTGATCGCGATCTTCAGTCATAACGGATCATTCAGAGAGAATACCCAATGATCAAAACCTACGAATCCGAAGTATCAATTGCGGAAACAATGGGGGGATCAAGTTTACCGCCAGCTCAATTGGCCGGCTGTAATTTCGTCCCATTGTCTATATTTGCCCTTGTTCCCGCGGTCCCTCTCCCCTAGTCCCCTAGTCCCCGGCTTCCTCTGGGACATCGTTATGTCCTTTGTGTTAGCATATTTTACGGCGGAAAATGGTGATCATTGCTATTTATTGCCATTTCTGAGATATTCTTGGGGGAAAGCGAGTTTCTTATAATTTAGCAAAAGCCTATGCTTTTATTAAAATTAAAATCTTGATGGTTACTGTGAATGTTGAAAGATGTAGGAAGAAATATCCAATACATTTATTGGAAACGATGAAATTCTTAGATGATTTCTTGCCTATACAATTGCATTAATTTGACCTTTAAGTAAAAAAGATTTTGGCTCAAAGGTCACGTTTTCCTCATAGAAATTTCATGGAAAGATTCCACTCACAAAAATATGAATTATTTTCCTAAATCACTCTTGGACTCTTTGTTTGTGTTTTTTGAACATGTATTATTGTTATTTCTTCGGGGTTATCAGTCATTGTTTGTCTCTCTCACTGTCAAATGTGTGTCTATCTGTAGCTTCGTATCTTTCAAATGGGTGCACTAATTTAAGTCTCTTATTTCATTGAAACTAGTTTAGTTTGGATGGTTCTGGGTGGAGAGATGGATTGTCATTATTTCGGCCTTAATCAGGCCTTATGTTAAGCGACTGACTCCGTAACACGATCCAGAATAATTTATTCACAGAACACTTGAAAAATGTAAACAACTTATTAATCAAAATTGGAATGCCATCCCAAAAGTTTAATTAATTGTGATAAAGAAGAAGCAATCTCAAAAATGCACATTTCCAAGTAAGACAAAGAGCCTGTCTTGGTTAACGGCAGCGCTGATCACGCGAAGATCTCGAACGCAATTAAAGTTGATTCTGTGGAGCCCAGCCTCTAATCGCCTACATAACACTTTGCACAGATAACAGATAATGCCGTTTTGCTAATGAAGCTACATTTGGAAGGGTTAAAAATACCGTTTGAGGTAGTCTTCGTTTTTATTCCATCAGTTATATTTTTATATCTATCTATTTAAATGAATAAAATTGAAGTGTGTTTGTAGTGTCAAAATAACGGCTTATTACTTAATGCATTTGAAAGTAACTTTGGTCTATCTATCTGTCCGTCTATCTAACTCCTGTCCGTTTGTTCTGGCTAATCTTCTTATCGGCTGGACCAGTATTGATGGGACTTTCATTGGCAAGTTGATATGACAAGGTATTATATATATTTAAAAAAAAAAAAAAATTGGGTTCCAAAAACCAAAATGTTAATTTCCACACGGACAAACAGCTACTTGCCCGCGACTTTGTCCGGTGTTTGTATATAATAAAAACAAAATCCGTGCGTTAGTCTCAAAAAATCTCTAAAATGTCTAGACCTAATTTTCTTTCATTTGCTCTGTTTGTGAATTGTGTTATTATATAAACTTGTTTTTTTTTTTTCTCTTTTTTTTGTTTGTAATTGTTCATATTTTTTTACTTGTTTTTGCTGTGTGAATAAATCTTCTTTCATTTTATTTCATTTTTTCATATGTCTGTTTCTCATAACATAAACAAAAATTTTATTTAGTACGTATCCATATGTCTGAATTGTAAAAATAAAATGAACACGTTACTTGATCAACAGACTTGACTAAACTGAAGATAGATTTCCCTAGAAACAGTGCTGTCTATCAATTAATATACGGTATTTACGACAGAGAACGATGTTGCTATGGTAATCCATCACCAGCAATCTGCTAGTAGATTATAGGATCTAGCAGTGAGCGTTTCCCGAGTAACCGTTTCTAGAAATGACAGATAAAGAAATCCCAGTTCCTATAAGTGAACATAGGAAATGAGAGGCACAAAGACAGGCCAAACCTAGCGGGCTACAAAAACTAAACCAGATCTGGCCACCGTGCCTTATTCAAAACGAGTTGAGAAGACGATGCGGGGGACATTCCCACAACCACTGGGCCCTTGTCCACTGTCCACGATACGATTACAATTACAAACTTTTTTACTAAAAAAAACTGATTTCGGGGGTCCAATTGCTCGCGTCCGTATGTAGCAGTAGAACTTGTGCCAAGTTCGTTAGAAGAGGTAGGTACTGCCACGACACCTGGAATCTGCCGCTAAGCAGTGGTGCTCGCATTGCTGTGTTCCGGTGGAAAGGTGTGGGTGCCGGTGAAATCACATGCGCATGAGACGTATCATCCCCGTACGTGGACGCAGCAGGATGAATGCGACTCAGTGTATGATTCAAATCTTAAACTGAGTCGCATTACTGTTGTCATGGGCGGGGGTCGCCACTTACCACCAGGTGGGCCCTCAGCTCGTTCGTCACTTATTCAAATAAAAGAAAATAGTTCCTTACGATATACGACATGTGATAGTGCTGAAAAACTGTTGCAGCTGAAGTGATATTATTCATCAAAATAAGTTAAATGAGCCCATCTACTAGCCTTAAAGGCGAAAGCTTTTATTTATTATTAAAGTCACGAAAAAGTTACTGAAAAGTTGTTAATATTTTCAAATATTAAATAGTATTTTCAAATATTTTGCTAAAAATATTTTCTAAACAATCATAAGGCAAAAATATGATCCCCCCGTGGGTTCCCGCCTTGTCGGGGCGGGAGGCTTAGTAACCGTGGCCTGGTCACCCACGGTGAAGCTAAGAGGAACCCGGGAGGGCCTGTCGCTGGCATGGTCCCCGAGGTGGTTGCGACGCGCCTCCTGGCGTGTCGTGGCGAGGGAGGATGGTGGCATTGCCATCCCAAGGAGGGTCCGGTCGGCTGCGGCGGGATCGCGGATGTGTGTTACAACGTTCCCGTGTTCCCGCCACTAAGCGGCAGAGGAGGACACCGTGGAGTTTTAGTGGGTAGGTACACCTAGTCCCACATAACCGCTCTGTTTCCCCGTCGCAGGGCGGTATGCAAAGACAATTCTCCACAGAAAAAAAAGGCAAAAATATGATTCGAAAACAAAGTAGTTAAGTTGCTACATTTGCAAAATAACTTCACAAAATGAAATGTACAATTTAATACACCAATAAACAAATTTATTGGACTATTAGACGTAAGCTTTACCTACATTGTAATCTTTAATTATCATAATTCCATTTCGGAGCATCGAACCGAAGACATCTATAGACGTAATCTCTCAAAGAAACGTTAAACTCAAACTCCGTTATTTATTTACGTCTCAGTATGATGTGGACATTGTTGTACTTGAAAAGACAAGGTAGAGAATACAATTACTAATACAGACACAAATCATTTATTGCCAAAATATATGATGCAATAAATGTTGTAATAAAGTTTTGTGCGTTAATTTAAAATTGTTGCAGGAAATCAGTTATGACTTCCCCAAAGTTTACATAAAAAAGTCTGCAGTGACTCCATAATGTAGAACTGTAAACTTAATATTATATAGTTTATTAAAATATATTAATATTATAGTATACTTATAGCATAATATTAAAGAAAAAACGAAAAAAGAAAAACAAATTCTGATTTCATATTATTAGTTCAACCTCTGAATGTTATACACGTAAGATTTTGCGTTATTCAGAGATATTTGTTTATTTAAACCAAAAATAAAACAAACAAACCAACTTGAAGACACACTCCTGCATTGAGGTGTACACTCACTTGTCACGACAAAAACACCCAATATGATTTAATTACGTGAATTTATCACGTCATAAGTTTTCATGTTCATCAAAGTTGACACCTGCCGGGAGTCGAACCGCTTGAATTGATCGAACATCTCGCAGAATCCTTACAAGTACCCCTCCCTTGTAGGGATTCTGAGGGTACTCGCGTCTGTAGGTGAGTGCGGTAGTGCATTACAGCATTGTCTGAAAAGACGGTGGTTCAATGGATAAACGCTATGTCGTGCCCCTTTCCCGGTATCGGCCAACGCTGAGATCGATGTATGTAGATGCGAAACGTCATTTACATATGCCACGTCTATTATTTCGCAAATTTCGAATGCAACCGTAGGGTCTAGGGATCACCTAAATTAGATAGATATTGAAATTCAATTCGGCGACGAAATACCTAGATAAGATTTCGAAAGTACCTGTACCTGTTTACATGTAAGTCTTTGTGAATTGAAATTAGGTAGTTGAGATAAAACATATAGGAGTTATACTGTTAACATACGCAAAAGCTCACAAAATTAATGTATAAGACCTGAGAACGAAGTTCATTACTATCGTCATCATGTTAATCACACAAACGCTCGGAACCTGAAAACCTACCTATACCTATCGATATAATTTCAATCATTGTGTAGACAATATCTTCAAGAAAATTTTCTTCTTTTTAGGCTTTTGGCATTCATTTATGGATGTGACACAAGTTAGATATATAGATACACTATAATGTACAACCCAAAGTAAAGAAAACAACATGAATACATATTATACGATAAAAAATGGAGGTTACTTCGCTCATAGCGATCTCTCCCAAAGAACCTTCGGGTGGCAAGAATCTTTGATATTCGCGTCCGTAGGACCCTACATTGTAATCTACCCTTGAATCCCTACGCATACCTTCTGAGTCAGGATAAAGGAGCAACAAAATGAGGCAGTAGAACTTGAGCGAAGTTTGTTTGAAGAAGACGCAGGACCATATTCGCGAATATGTAATACTGTCTCCGAGGGGTTTCTTGTCTGTTTCTTCCCCTCGGGTTGTTCGGTTAGGGTTGGAACAGACGTAAACTTAACAAATAAGATAAGATTAAACATGAAAACTGACTGTAATTTGACATATCTGTGTGCATGTAATGTGCCTGGGGAGTTCCTGTGACACGTTATATGCTCACGAATATGTGTACATGCATGTGTAAAATTTGACGTGTCCAAATGATACTTGAAATCTAAAGGAATAAATGAGTTTGAATTTGACTTTGACTTTGACTTTGAAGTACTGCCTCCACCCCTGTTGTTCTGCCGGTGGAAGGGTGTAGGTGCCGGTGAAATGACATGCGCATAAGACGTAAAATCCTTATTTCGGGTGACGGGCGCACCGGGGTGCGTATTGGGTCTTCTCATACTTCGTTCGGTGAACCTAAGTCGTATTACTGTTGCTATAGACGAAGATGGTCACTAAACAGCTCGTTCCGTCACATTGGTAACATGAAAATAAAATTAAAAACATTCACTAAATTTCTAGAACATTGAGTTTTAGAATAGCTAGCTAGCTGCTAGCTGCTGCTAGATAATCTTAAACAGAATAATAATCTATCGAACCCTTTTGCAACTTAATTTCCCTAATTTATTTAAATGTTTAAGGTATGAGGATCGACTACACGTACACAATATCGGTAGCAAGATTGAAACATGGCCTACATTTACAATGACGCAGAAACTAAGACAAGATCGCCTTATCGGGAAGTTTTATTAACTAGGTAATGAAATATCGATTTGTAGAAAAGGAATACGAATAGGAACACTACAGGAGAAACAGACATACAAACACAACTTGGTGATGAACATACATGTTTGTTATGTTCCTAATATTAATGACATTGTCGTTTACTCGTATTTATACAATAACTAGCTAACATCTTCGTCCGTGTGGTATTTAACAATTTCCTTGCACGGAATCCTAAGTATTGTTTTTTTTTTTATTAGATTTATTTACCCTAAGTTACTCCTTATAACATCAGCTATCTGCCAGTGAAGGCCCGTCAAAATCGATACCGCCGTTTGGGAAATTAGCCGGAACAAACAAAATAAAAAAAAATGTTTTTTTTTTGTTTTAACTACCGTATATAGGAATTTTTATACCGTCACCCTGGTCTTCCTTCTTGGCGCCATTAGTTTGACATTAATTTATAAACGCACTCAAAACAGAATACAATCAATAGAATAATCAAAATTAATATCATACTATATTTAGAGCTAGTTGGCATTCCAGAGCGTGTGCAATGTCTTATTGCAACATACCTGTTGCATATTAAAATATATAATAAAGCTCAGAAGTTGGAAGAGCGAAATGATATTAATTATTTTGATTTAATGTTTACTAGTGACCCGCCCCGGCTTCGCACGGTTAGTAAAGCATCAGTGTCGTATCAGAAACTACCCGTGCGAAGCCGGGGTGACTTGCTAGTGTATTATACACATAAACCTTTATCTTGAATCACTCTATCTATTAAAAAAAACGACATCAAAATCCGTTGCGTAGTTTTAAAGATTTAAGCACACATAGGGATATAGGGACAGAGAAAGCGACTTTGTTTTATACTATGTAGTGATAACCCAATCTTTGGAAAGAGTGGCTAAAATTTGTGTTTTCAATTTATAAGTTTTTTTTTTATTTTACACTCAAAATTATTATTATCACAGTAGTCACACTCTTCTTCGCCCCCAGCATCAAAAGTTTTCCAACTACAGACGCGAGCATCTGGACACCCAAGAATGTCATGGTCATCTGTTAGTTGAATATGGAAACTTGACTTAGTGTCCTTTCTCTTAATATTAGGGCATCCTGTTTATGCTCTGATGAAATCGAATCCACTTACATCACTGATCACTTCTGACGCGTTCAGTGATCATCACGCAACCGTTATTAAAATCAACTTTTGTTTACAACCACGTCATTTGTAAACGTACCCAAAACAAGTAAACGCTGACATTCAAGATGCAGGGAGATACCGCCTTGATAAGGCTCTGAATAATCGTTTCATTTATAAATTGCCTGTTTAATAAAGGTAAACATGTTAAGGTAATGTTTAATAAATAAACACAGATCCGAGATGGGATCTGTTACAAAAAATGATCATTACTGACGCGATGTTTGTGAACTGAAAACAATGTGGCTTACGTTATATAGACAGAGTTGGTATAACCATGCTGTGATTTTTAACTATTCTATTATATATTACGAGTATCATCATGCTAATATTTTAGATACGAAATCATGTCGGTATTTATGTTTGTTACTGCTTTACTTCAACGTTTGAATTAATTTGAATTATTTTTTAATGAATGTAGCTAATAGCCTGGTTTAGATTTTTATAATATTCTGTAGGTGTAGATTTATCCTAAAAACTTAAAATATTTTTTATACATCGTCTCATGTTGACTTTTAAACCACGGTAACACACGGGCAGCTGGTATCTTGTAATAAATAAAATTATGAATAAAATTATCATATAAAAAAAAATGTATTACTGTTAGTTTCTCTGATTGAATACTTGAATAACAAAAAAAATATTTTATAATAACACACTTGCAATAATACAATATGATTACCGAAATCGCAGAGTAGATACAACTCAAACATCCAAGACCCTAAAACAAAATTGTATACCAGTTAGGTATGCTACTATAATATATGATACTAAGTAATCAATTTAATATGATTAATGTTTTTAATATGAGATTGCAATAATAAGTGGTGGTAGTATCTACTTAATTTTATGCCCAGTCTAGTCTGTAAAAACCTAACATTACAAAAGACATTAAAGGTATAGTTTAATCGTAAACAAATCATGTTGTAATTTCTCGAGTACAACATGATTGTTAGCAAATAACTGAGTCTGTGTATTCTTATTTTAGTTAGCAAATAACATGAAGCTTTTACGAAAACTTAAATTACTAATAATATTAATACATATGTAGGTAAAATCTATTAAATATCAACAATCGTATGTTTTTTTTTTATTAAATAAGTTTAATTTTTGCTTCGATTACAAACATTTTGAATTTCGGTTTCGTATATAAAAATGGTGGTATCAACAACTTAATAACAATATATCAGCTGCTCAACCAACTAAACTCGCGAATACCACAAATTTTTTTGTTTAAATTCAACGAAAATTAATTACACTCTTAAAGAGTACGATAGATTTAAAATGATTTCAATCAGTGTTTTTTATGGCTTCTGTTAGCGATGAAATGCCCATATGAAACACGTTTTTCTATTCGATAACATAATTAAGACATTTAATTCTAAAGTATGTGATTTTATCCTGTTTATTATGCTGTGTCGTAAGATGTAATTTTTTGTGAAGATCGGAATGCGCGTTCCTCAGTTAAGAATGCAAGGTGTTTGGGTTTCTTTAGTTGCTGATACAGGAACTATTGTAGTTAATAAAAAAAACATAGAGGATAGAAATAGAAAATAACGGAATAAGAGCGACAGCTACAGCACAGATAACGTATACTGAGGGTTGATGTGTTCTGCTATTTCGTTTAAAATGTTCAGAATGAGAATCCTGTCCTTGTGTGTTTAATTCATATACCTAGTCTAAAATTTGAATGTAACAATGAATTGATTGTTCTAACTTATTATCACTACATAGTATAAAACAAAGTCGCTTTCTCTGTCCCTATATCCCTATGTATGCTTAAATCTTTAAAACTACGCAACGGATTTTGATGCGGTTTTTTTTAATAGATAGAGTGATTCAAGAGGAAGGTTTATATGTATAATACACTAGAAAGTCACCCCGGTTTCGCACGGGTAGTTTCTGATACGACACTCATGCTTTACTAACCGTGCAAAGCCGGAGCGGGTCGCTAGTTAACAAATAAATGTGAAAATAAACACGCAAAGTGCATATTTGAGAAAACAACTCAATAGTAATAACAATAATAGTACAACGTAACTGTGAAACAACAATTACAGATACCGTTTATCTTAAATTTTATAACAAAGTGAAAAAGAAAAAAAACACTCGTTTGACACTCGTGAGTACCCTATGTATATATTGCATTCTGTTTGCCATCCAAGACAAGACAAGTTGATATATTCTGGTCGAATAACATCTAAGACCAAGCAGCGAAACGAAAATGAGAAAATCCCAAAAAAGATGTCAATATGATTAATTATTTTAATTTGTTTATTAATCAGATGTTTCCTATTGCTGGGTAAATGCCTCCTTTATCTCCGCCCAAGTCTCTCTACCTTTAGTCTACTTCTGGTCATTTTAAAAGACTAGCTCATCCCCCCTTCGCCGCGGTATTAAAAGCAATTACTAAGTCTTAGTAACTATCATACTAATAGAAAATTTTGTTTGTATAAATGTTTGTAACTCCTCTACGCCTCAACGGCTCTTCGAAATTGGATTAAATTTATTATGATGGTGGTTCATATTTTGAATTAATACATAAGGCTACTTTTTATCCCGAATAAAAGCTTTCAAACAGAAAAAACTTCATCACTACTGGTCCATTCTTTCGGAAGCTACGATGCCAAAGACAGACACACAGATACACAAAAAATTTTTGTCGGGGATTAAAAACAGATAATCTTACTTAATACAATAATCTTATTTATAAAATAGACTAGATATAACGCAATGCTATTATCCAAGACAGAAGCTAACACCATCCTAGACTTGTTCTAGTCTAAATAATAAATAATACCAGTTACATAACAGGTTTCATTAAGGCGGCACTAAATCAAGCTACCTGAGATGCGCTGGCGCAATGCAACATTATGATGTACGGTTAGACAAAAAGGTTTAATTTTCAGATGTTCAATAATAATATCGGCACCTTTTGTTACTCACAAGTTGAACCAACATATGTTTTCCTGCCTTGAGTCACAATTTGACAACACAAGTCACAATCGGCTGTCATGTTGGCAAAAATTCAATAGGAAAAAGAACTTACACATGAATTTTCCAAATAAATTATATTAAACTATTAACACAACGAAAAATGTATCAGCCATACCAGTTTTCGATTTTAAGCGAAACGAATAGCAATTGATTTATATAAAAGTTATAAATAAAGTCAAAATCAAAGTCAAAAATCTTTGTCTGACTAGGACGGAGCTGCGGAGCTGTGTGATCTCCGCTGCCCCGTCAACGTCTTCGTCCGCGTCGGTCCGCGGACCCGCCTCGGGAGGAGTGATCCCCCCCATTCGGCTCGAGTGATGTCCAGGAGCAAGCTGGGCATCAACTCCTCGGGAGGACCTTATCCTTGGTGAGGGGTGCCGAATGCCCCCGCATCCGACGCCCTAGGTCCTCCAAGTGAAGACGGAGCGCGAGCTTGTCTAGCTCGCCTCCATGTCCTTCCGGAGTGGATGAGAGAGAGGATCCCTCTCTCTCTCTCTCTCCCGCTCCTTGGCCTCCCTCTGCAAAATTACTGTTTTGCACCGTCTCCCACGACCTCTCATCACCGACCATCTTCAATATGATGGTGGACAAAATTTAACGCTTTTGAAAAACAATGGCGGTTATTCGTTCTTCACTTGTTTTATTACTTACATAAATTCGTTAAGTGCAAAGTAATTAATGAATAGCCAACCCCTATAATCAATTAACAGATAACTGGATTTTACTATAACAACCTTCTTATCAGCCAATAGGTCCAAACATATTTTGACAGATTATAATGATGCTATGGCAATCTATTTCCAGTCACCTTTAGTTGATTATAGGGTTTGGCTGTAAGATTGTTTACTTCTTGTGGAATAATGTGAACGAATAATAAATTGGTTTCTGTTTCTACTTATCTTCTATTTCACATTTATTTTTACTATTGAAGTGACAGGACAAGCTGAAATCCCACCTGATGTCAATTAGTTACCCCCGCCCATAATCTACTCCTTGAAAGCAGCACCACTGCTTGGTGACAAATTATCAGGAGTGGAGGCAGTTGTCTAGAAGAAATCGCTCTCAGCGATAAGACCGCCCGTTCTCCCAAATATAGGATAATATTTTTTAATAAGCTACCATCTAAAAATTCGGTTGGTGTACAATAAAGTATTCATTCATTCATTAATTCATTCAGTTTCCGGACACACTTGGCACAAGTTCTACTGGTACTTTTAGTATCCCATGTGGTACCTATGCAAGCGAGAAACAAAACATACCAAAATAAATAATTTACACTATTCCAGACAGATTTTATTGTGTCTACTAGAGTTGTTTAGATACAGTGATAAATAGTATCCTACCTTTATCAATACACTGATACTTTTAAAGCAATTTGCTACTTATTAAAACTCTGCCAAGTCTTAAGAATGTTAAGGCGAGAGTGAGTCCCAGAAAATTGTTTCTCAACATTTTAAGGGTAAACTTCCGTTACAACCTCAATTATATCAGTTTAAATATTCTGTCTGTGGTTAGCGGAGTAGGTACTCATTATTGTAATTTTGTTAAAGGAACACTTTCGTGATCTCGATTTTGGGTTTAAGAGTTCTTGTTGGTATAACTTTTAGTAACTTCTGATGTCAAGAATTATCTGATGTTTCTCAAAGTTTCGGCTAAAATTGTTTGTGGGATTCATATTTTAAGTTCACTAATTTAAAAAAGTGATTATACAAACACTTTGTTTTTATTGTTTAAAATATGACATTCTTTCTTGATTTGTGGCTATCATTTCTTCAAATCAGTAAAATACGCTGGAGTTGAATGAACTCAGCCCATTGCCATTTTTTTGCGCACCGTACACTAGCTCTAATCATTTTAGCTATTTGTGTAGCACGGTAGAAAATGGTAATTAAAAGAATATATCCTCCGGTTCCCCCCGGGCGTTCTCAGGTCCTGGTCTTGTTGTGCTCCATCATGCCTCTTCATTATAAGAATGTCTTGTAATAAACAGGGCATCTAGGTATCTACGTGGGCAGTTTGTTTTCTAAACGATGTTACCTATTAAAATAATGTTTTGTGATTAAAGACGCAGTTCAGAGAAACTACTAAATAGAGTGTACATTATTTATTAAAATACAATATAATTCAAATAAAAGTTGTATATAGGAATCATTATATTGTTTCGTCAAGACAAAAACATTTTTTTTAATTCCGTTGAATTCTTAAAAGAATGGAACGTCACTTTATTTAGTAATGCCTTGCAGCATTATCAGCGGTTTTCCGGGATCAAAAGCAACCTATGTGCTAATCCAATATATAAGCTATCCTGCTACTCAATTTCATCCAAATCCATTGAGCTGTTTGGTCCTGGAAAAGGAACAAAAATTCACATACACACATACAAACTTTCGCCTTTATAATATTAGTGTGATCTACAAGACCACGCGTTCTTACTACTAATTACTACCTGACCCAATGATGGCCCGTTATGAGGGGCCGAGACTAAGTGGCGCAAAACCTTTATATCAATAAATTAAATAGACATTCATGGACATTGATACTGTGCAACGTCATCTGCCTTTGAACTAAGAATGGCTTGTACTATGGGAACCAACTTATTGTCACAATTCTTATATTCTTTTTTATATATTGAAATAAGACACATATTAAACAAGACTCGTATTACTTGTATTTATTTACAAAAAAAGTACTGTATATTTTATTATACTTATCTTATAATTTTATTATTAGTTTGGGGCTAGATGGCGCTGTGTGATATGTGTGATATGTCCAAAAACATTTATGTTTAATTTATTTTACAGTACATAATAATACTCGTAGGTTATCAAAATTAACATCAACAATAAATATAAAAAAAAAAAAACTTAGGCAAAGATTTTATTTTTAATTAATGACGTCATTAGACTAATAAATAAAACAGCAACACAGTTTGCATCGTCTAACCCTTTCTTGAAGCGGACATAAGGTATCCAAAATCATAAATCAAAATGCTAAACCGTGGCATCTTGATGGACCATAACGAAAAACAATAAATAATAATGTTATGGTGTCTGTTCTATGACCCACGGGTGACCCACGCACGATCCGGGGGTTAATCTTTAAGGGGTTGTCATATAAATCATGTTACGTTTCAAATTTAGGGTTGGCGAATTTGATTATGATGGATGAGGGAATGCGATGTGCTTGTTTTTGATTTATGATATGTATGAAAGTTTTGAGTTTAGAAATTAGAAAAGTAGAGAATTTAGAAAACATTTTTGCTAAATATTATAGGAATATGCTATATCGCTGAAGATATTTCAGACAGCAGTAGCAGACAAAGTATCAAATCGCAATTCTTGTTTTTTTTATTTACTTTTTTAACTCTCATATTTCTAATTAACCATCCAATTTTGGTCAGAATTTACAATACATAAATATTTATGATGTGCCTGATCAAGATTTCTGATCAAGAGACCAAAGCTCGAAGAAGGACGGTTGTATACCGATTTTGATGATTCTCTTTTAACATACCACTCCTTAATAATAATAATAAGGACCAGATGCAGAAGGCGGTACTCCTGGACACGGCATGCATCGTCAGGAGGTTTCTCTCTCTGCTAAAAACAGACGACCACCGCAGTCGGTGGTCGTCTGTTTTTATATATTTTTTACTACAATGTTTTTATACTGTTTATTTTATAAATAATGTATTATTTTGTAGTGAAAAATGTATATAAAATGAGAATAAAAATAAATAATGTGTTATAATAATTTTTTTTTTTTTTCAGGCAACCAAAACTTAAAAATAAGTACATTGGCCCATAGATAAATACCTTAATCTAACATATATCTATACATAAATATAATAAAACTGTAGACTTGCCGTGTCTGTACATTAAAGATTTTTGCAAAATAATAACTGGGAGACGTTAGGAATAAGTACAATAATAGAACGTAAAAAAGCATTTTTTGTAATTTTTGTCTGTTTGTCTGTTTGTCTGTTTGTCTGTATGTTTGTGCGCACTTTACGCAAAAACCATAGATAGTTATCAAAATCTAAGTACTAACAAATGTTAAGCTGAGTCTCGAATAATGAATAGGGCTTACTTTATCAAAATCGACTTACAAAATAAAAAGTTATTCAATGTTTTATTCAAAAATGTTTGTGCGCACATTACGCAAAAACCATAGATAGTTATCCAAATCTAATTACTAACAAATGTTAAGCTAAGTCTCGACTAATGAATACCGTTTATTTTATCAAAATCGCCTCGCAAAATCAAAAGTTATTCAATGTTTTACTCAAAATTTTACACGCGCCTGCCAAATCCTGCATGCTTGACTCGGTGTGGCAGGCGCATTATTATTGCAGCATGAATACGAGCAGGCGCTTGAAACCAGATGACACGTTTAGTCGTAGTTTGGGTTAGTTAATTAGGCAATTAGTTTAAAGGCAGTTTAGTTTTTCTTTGTACTTTGAACTGCGAAAGGTTGATTAAGTTTGATTACGAGTTAAGCTGCCTGTCAAACGAGTCATTTACTTGATCTAGGAGACCTACATTACACTGGAGTAACGCCATGGCTGTATTTTCGGCCGAAAATGGCCGCATAGGTAAATTATCATCAGGGTACATCATCATCATCATCATCAGGGGCGAAAGTACATAACCCTTGCGACATTTGTTATCGATTTTCCTGATATTATCTGGACATTCAGATGCAGCACATATATTGAAAATGTATCAATATAAATTAGCGGAAGTCTGTCAAAGAATATGCAGCTCAACAATGATAACGAAACATAAATCGATGCTTGCTAGCTATCTTTTTTTTCTGAGTTAGTTACGTATCGAGCTGAGGGCCCACCTGGCGGTAAGTGGCGACCCACACCCATCACAACAGTAATGCGACTCAGTATAAGATTTGGATCTTAGACTGAGTAGCACTCATCCTGCTGCGACCATCACCCGAGACGGGGATGATACGTCTCATGCGAATGTAATGCAAGCACTACTGCTTGTGTCATTCCCGGTGTGGTTGCAGTACCTCGCCGGACGAACTTGGCACAAGTTGTACTGTTACTTTTTGGTTGCTGCTCTAGCACCACCCAGAGGGTACGTGTAGGGAATCAAAGGATACACACCTGCGGACGCGAGCAACTAGATCCAATAAATTGGTACGGGGGACTTATTTCTCACCAAAGCCGTCTTGACCCAAATACGCAACCGAAATAAAATTGCTCCCTCTGTTTCCTAATTGGGTAAAACAGCTATACACATAGTTATTGAACTAAAACCGCCAACAAAATGTTTAAAATCCCAAAAACTTGGAAGTCTTGGAATCTGGAACTTGAAACTTGAAGCCCAGTTTGCAACATTTCTAGAAATAGCGACAAAGCAAAGGTTCTACGTGATTGTGCTTAGTAGTATGGGATCAGTGCACAATGGCAACCCGTAAAACAGTTAAAGCGATGGACCGAACTCACTGCGATATATTAGATCCGCCTATAGATATCACCATGCTCTTATGTGGTGTTTATAAATGGAGATACTAAGGTTGATGAAATTAACGCATGTTCGAGTCTGTGGGACAACGTTATACCAATGCATTGAACACTAAACATGCGGCCACACACCTCCTGTGTATTTAACACTGTTTTGTTACTTCAGGACTTATTTCATATGTGTATGATGATCTAACAACACTGATACAACATTGAGCAGTGTCCCAGGGAATGGCATTGAACACCATTCAACATCATTAACAGAGTAGTGGAACAATAAGACGATTTTTTTTGTCAATGGGTTAATACTTTGCGTATACCTTGGGGAGGCGTGAGGTTATGTGTGACTCACCCCCAACACTACTCAGAAATAGCAGTACTGGGGAAATACACACTAAATCCCCTTGGTGTTCCTGCACTACGCCTTCACGCTTGGGCTACGGGTACGGTAGCGGCCCCAGCGGCGTTGGTCTACGGGTATCGGGACCCCAACACGATGTGTAACTCCCTGTGGTGGCGTGCCCGAAACACGAAGCACGCCATCCTCCTGTGGGGACCTCATCCGTCGGACGGCAGATTCCCCGGATCTACCACCAGGAGGTTCCCGTTAGGGTGGCAGGCGGCGCTCATGCGCCTGCCTTCGCCGACCCACTCTCCTGCGTCTACCAGGGTGAGGAGATTCTTCCTCCCTCACCCTCTCGGCTGCTTCCTTCTGCGAGGTTACTTTCTTGCAGAAAGACTGAGCTGCCACCCAAGATCACCCGCTGTCAATCATGGATGAGACCATATTTGACAGCGAAAAGTTTCTGCCTATAGCCGCGGTCAGGCGGGAACAATAAGACCCTACCATCTATCCCATCGAATGTTTAAATTTCTTGAGTGCATCTGGACTCCCATCATACAATATATTAAACTAAATGTCGGAGTGCTCATTGCTCTTTTATAAATTTATGTCTTCCTAAATTATGTTACGGCATCAAATTGAAAGTCAAGAGTTTAGAGAATTCCTCTCATTCCTATCAACTGTCCATTTAGTTTTAAATGCATTTAGTCTCCGGTGAGCCTATGTTCCGCAGTGATCAGACGTAGTCCTTATATTGAGTTGCTTTTTGCACAGTCCGCCTTAGCAATTCAAATATTTTTTATACGCACGTTCCTGAAATATCCTGAAAATACGACTTCTATAGTATAGTTTACAGAGAAGCATTATTGTAAAATATACATTTGCAATGGTTGCAGTTTCACTTACGTAGTTCATCATCTAATCAAGTCTTTAATCTTCCCAGTTAACAAAACCTAAGTAATATGATAAGAATCCAACGGAAATAAAGTATTTTGAGATTTAATCATAACATAATTTTAATATAATAGTAACGACGAGACATAATAAGCATGTCATTATATTTCTATCCTCTAGGCTGGGATAGATCTAAGTCCACGCGGACGAAGTCGCGGGCACAGCTAGTATAAGAAATATATTTATAACTCTTAAAACTACGCTAACTGGGAACTTTCTTCTTCGGCGCGTCCCGGAAACGACGAAACACGACCCCGATGGCCCTAAGGGTGAGAAATAATGAAACCTCAAAAGTCGTTTTTTTTTAAATTTTATACGAGTCACTCGTTGGATAAATAACTATTAAATAATTTTAACCCCTTCGCTGTAGCCCTGAGTACAATAATTCACCCAGTTGACACAGATGGCGCTGTACGTCAAAACGGCCGCGGATTACCGGCCTACGTGATTTATTCGCATCAACTATTTGTATGCAAATATTAACCACACTCGGTATTAGTTAAATAGTTCTTTGGTCCCGATAAATATTTATTGGATTCGCTGTAATTTTGTTTACTGCGAATTAGAATTTGCCTTTGATGTTAATTTGCATTTTGAGTAATTAATTAGTGTTTAGTACTCTACTGGAGCCAATATTGTTCGTACAAGAATAATAAAACTTTTTTATTTAGTTATTTTTTAAGGATTAGTCTTTTGTTTTACTAGCTGCGCCCCGCGGTGTTACCCGTATTACTTTTTCGGAAAAAAGTAGCTAACACAGTATGAGCTCCCTTTATATCAAATTTCATCAAAATCCGTTCAGTCATTGGTAGTCAGTTCAGATTAAGGTATTTATCTATGGGCCAATGTATTTTAAGTAATTATTTTTAAGTTCTTGTTGTCTGAAATAAAGATATATTATTATATTATTATTATTATTTAGGCGGCCACGGCCACGGAGCCGTGGCTTAGTTGGTAGTAGCCCTGCCTTCGAAGCGAGGGGTCCCGGGTTCGATTCCCGGCCGGGGCACACTTTGTGTGGTGAGCATGAAGTTTGTTCTCGGGTCTTGGGTGTTTGTATTGTGTTTCTGTGTTTGTCCACGCCATCTGCGACACAGGGAATCCTAGTGCAGAGGTATGAGTGTGTGAACGTTTATTTATTTATTATTTAGGCGTGAAAGTAAAAGTAACTCCGATACCTAGCTGTTTCAATAATATAATAATAACTGCCAATAATTATTCAGATATAGATTACATCACACATTTTATAAAAGAAAGTATATGTGTATAATTATGTGTGTTTATGTTTGTTATTATACTTCTTCACGTTCAAGCGGCTCAACGGATTTGGATGAAATTTAGTATTAGGATAGCTTATATCCTGGATAAATAAAGAAAACTAAACTAGTAGTTAAAATTTAAAGCTAAAAAAATAAATGTTAAAGTTAAAATGAGTAATATAAAAAATTATGGGGGGTCCAGTTGCTCGCGTAAGTGAGTGGGTGAACACGAACCTAAGTGGTGCTAAACAAGCAAAAAGAAACATATGAGTACCAGTATCTCATAGTCCAGAAGAATATTACAAAAAAAAAATTGTACTAGTAATTTGGGTCTCATAGCTATGCTTAGTTTGAGGCTAGATGGTCTGTATGAAATTTCCATGAACATTAAGGAGACTAAGGAGTCTTGATAAAACTCGAAAAGGGCTTTTTTGGTTTGGCTGATTTCTACTACGTTGTGTTCGTAATTGTCAGTAGGCTTGTATAAAAGAAAATAATTAAAATTATAAACAAAGCCCGTGTAAAGTTGTCAAGGCCATCTGCGGTCAACAACGTATAGTACAGTAAAAAAAAAAAAACAGTGCCACTCCGGGAGTGCCGACAGAAGTGAAAACAAAAGCAGACTACACTACAAATACTTATATACAGAGGTGTTGGTATAAGTATCGGTAATATAATAATTAAAATAATTAATAGATTAATCCCATCTCAAAAAATTCCCAACGCATGTAAAGAAGTTTTCACTTCAAAAATTACGTAAGAAGTAGTAAAATTGTATAAAAACAGAAACTGTATTTTCTATGGGATTTTAGTTCTGTGACCTTTGCTTCGTAATTTGAAAGTTGATTGTCAAATTGCGAATGAAGCGGGAAACACTTGTACGGTCAGCGAGTTTCTTATTATTATATACATAAACAATAACTTATGTAAAACAAAAAAAACAAGTCAAAACATAAACAGTACATACAGAATTCAATCAAATTATCCCTATAAAACCAAACAGGAAAATCGTAGTAACATACCATCATACATTATGCACCCATTGCTCGGTAATAATTCATAAATTGGGCCGATTAATTGTAAGGGTTAAACTGTAGGGGTGTTTGTTTTGACAAACGCACGATGATAGCTGCGCGGGGGTGAGGGTTGATAATGGCATTTTTATTGGAACATTGACAGGTTTTATTGATTTTTTTCACCCAGTGGAAAGGTCTGTGTGACTATATGTGAACTTTTATAATTTAATACAAACAAAAAATCTGCTAAAATGATAGTTGTTCTTGAAAACAAACTTTCAGTTCATCACACATATATGAAGCCGGGAATCGAACCCGAGCCTCACTACGCAGGCAGAATCAACCATTGGTAGAACCAACTAAGGTACATAATCATATGTAAGTTCCAAGTTAACAAATTTAAAGTGAATTAATCAAACTATTATTCAAAATTTCAAGTCGCACTTATAATAAGGCGAAAGTTAGTATGTATGTCTATCTGTATGTGTGTCTGTGTGTATATTTGTCTCTTTCACGCGCAAACGGCTCAACGGAAGGATAAAATTTGGTACCTGGCTTTATCCTGGATTAGCACTTATGCTTCTTTTGATCCCAAAAAACCGCAACCAGATATTTTATAATATGAATATCAATAAATACAGCACCTAAATTAAAAACAATATAAAGCTTTTAACGATACATCCAATTAAATAGCAATTTTACGCCCCCTCAGAATACTCCGGTCTTTTATTGAATAATTAAACAGCATACTTTGTCAAATCAAAACTAAATTAAAACAAGCTAATTACACATTATGCCCTATCTAATGCTTTTCGAATGGGGTCACAGAATCTCTATTTAATAATGCAATACTCATTCTGTTATACCAAAATATGTTTTACAGTTTAAGTAATAAGGTATCAAATGGTTAAGGGAGAGGGTTCGAAAATCTCTAGATAGATGATTCATCTTTTGCCATGCGATACCGAGAGTTTAATTCAATTGTGAGGTTTGACATAAGCCGTATGTTGTGATGAAGAACTCTCGCTACCCTATCTGGAGAGCGTGGTGGTTCAGTGGTACGGACGATGACTCTCAATTCCAGTTTGCTGGTTTAGAACTAGACAAGTTCAAGCTATTGATACAAAAATATGAAAATCGGCCAAGTGCGAGTCAGACTCGCGCACGAAGTGTTCCGTATTACTAAGAATACTAAAAAAATCTTTTGTATTGTATAATTTATTATTTTTAAAAATGAAATTTTCCTGTTTGTTACACCATAGTCTTATAATTACAATAATAAAATTATATGGTGATACTATCTTCAAAGCAAATTTAATATTTACATGTAATTATAAATTTACATATCACTTATAAATGAAATAAATAATATTAAAAACTGATACAAAATAACTTATAACACTTATATTGTATAGGCGAAAGTTTCCATTGGCAGAGCATTCCATTGGCATTTAAACTGAGCGCTTCCGGCACAGTTCCAGCTATACTTATTGTTATTAAAATACTAGTCCACAAACAATGTCGGCGGGCGTGGCGGCTTCAAAACTCCGACATTGCCTTACCCACACGAAAAAGGAAAAGCATTCACTCACAGTCATCGAGAGTGACATCTAAATTTATTTGACATGCCATCATACTTTATGTATTGTTGAAATTTTAATGTATTATTTAATTCTTGACAATGCCACTATACAGCAGCCATTGTTTAATTATATTTTATTGTTAATGTAACATTTTATTTCTATTATTTTAAGTATTTATATGACGCAACTATGCTTGTCTATTTTAATTTAGTTTATAAGATCCAACTATTAGTATTAAGATTCTGTAACATTGTAATGAAATTTTAAATTTGACATAACCAAGTGTTCGCTATATGATCCTACGGTGAAAATAAATGAGTATGAGTATGAGTATGAGTAGATCTGCTCGTCTGCTGTCAGTTTTCAACCGTGGTACGGTACGCAAATCAGTGAAGCAAACTAAGTTATCCATCACATTACGATTAGTATACGATTCGAGTTGATTCTTGCGCGCCTGAAATGGCCTGCACCTATTATTTTTCCTTAAGAAGCCCGATGCCTATGGACTATGAATATAACGATTCAACTGTTTTAGAATTGACTGCAGAACTGCAAATGTCTAGAGTTGTACAATTGACTGATTTAGAAATCGAATAGGAAAACTTTAATACTTTCAGCACCTTTTTTACTAAGAAAGGAATTTCTGCATGTAATTTCTAATAGAATAACTTCCAAACAAATTACTAAAAAAACTAAAAAACACATGTTTATGTTCGTAGGTATATATTTATTTAAAGACCTTTCGAAGTTATTTTGAAGAATTTAAGAATTTCCTAATAGTGATTCGACTTCGACTTAAAAAGAAAAAAAGACCTGTTTTTTAGTTCGGCTGCTAATATTTCCCTACATTTATAATGAAGTTTTCTCTTAATTAATTTTGTTTTTAACATTTACTTTCAAATTTAAGTGAAGTTAACGAAACGAATGAGTTTAAGCAAATTCGTCTGTTACAACATTGAAAATTTCTAAAACTGAATTGCTTAGTACTTAACATACCTAGCTGCTGCCATAAACGGCGTGTACACCCTTTTAACTTAAAAATGCTGTAATGGCCCTTTTCTAATAGATTTGAATACCAACGCTATTCCTTTGAAATGCAACCAATCAGGAAGCATCACATGTCAATCACCAATTACAGCGCACTTTGTCCAGCGTCACTTTGCGCTGACCAATCGCCTGTCTGGATTTAAATCTCTGTTCGGAATTTGAACCGTTTCCGTTTGGATTAGAGATAATTGAGACAATACATTTTGATAGTCAACTAATATCCTATTAGTGGTAATTGTGAAATTAAAAGTGTAATTACCTGAATATAGGTTCTCCCCGACTGAAGCATGAGAAGACCCAAGTCGCAGAGTTGCGCGCGTCACGAGACGAGACGGGGATCTTACGTAACACACGTTATATGCTCACGAATATGTGTACATGCATGTGTAAAATTTGACGTGTCCAAATGATACTTGAGATCTAAAGGAATAAATGAGTTTGACTTTGACTTTGACTTTGACATGCCCTTGTGATCACCGGCTTAGGTTCAATTTTCACTCGAAACAAGCATTTGTATGACAGAACATGAGAAGAAAAAACTAATTTATAAATTTACAAGAAAATCTCCTTTCTAAGTTTTCTCTCAGTTATCTTCTTCCCAAAGTACGCAATGCTTAGTTTGTAGACGAATTTGACACGAGTTCTACTGCTACTTTGAGTTGAGGGTCCTACGTTCGGGAGCAACATGGTCCCCCAAACCCTACCGAACCCAACCCTACTTAAGCATGAGAAGAAAAAAGCCCATCGCGTTCTGACTATTTAGGACTTATCTCGAGTAAGGATTACAACTTTCTTCATAATAACTAATAAATGGGTAACTAAAATCTAAGATTGTTTAATTTCCTAAAATCACATTTGCAAATATTTAAAATCTGAGTAATCGATTTACAACATTCACACAGTGCCTTACTAATTAATTTCAAAGAGTTACAAGAAAGTGAATTCCTGACACACCTACCGCTGACCAAAATCAGTAATACCAACTGAACGCGCTCAGTATTGCCAACACAAAATGCTAATTAAATGCATAAGTGGGCATTGCTTCCTTCCAAAGCCCTTTATATGAACCAACTGGTAGATTTTTTTGTATGATTGGCTAAAACAATGTGTAAATCGTTCTTAATTTGAAAATTGCATTTATTATGTTGATTGATATTGGTTAATGAGTATGTCCTGAATGACCAGATCTTGTTTCTTTTGATGTTGAAATTTTTATTTTGTACCATAAGTGCAAGAGTTCTTCTAGATTATTCTATATGGTTGGTGAAAGTAAAGTCAAAAATTTCTATTTCCATTGAATTCTTTAATAATTATTATGGTTTTTTAGCCAATTTTGAACCAATATGGAAGATTGTTTTTTGAATTTGATGGGGTTTCTGATATTTGCTGTGAAATTAGGGTGTGATTGATAAGTGTTGGTTATTTCGATTTTGAAATCAAACAACAGAATAATTGGTAGTAGCACTGACTTCAGTGCGCAAACTTTGTGTGTTGAGCATGAAGTTTGTTCTCGAGCCGAGGGTGTTGTCTTCCTGTGTTAGAAAATGAATGTGTAAATGTTATAAAAATAATATATCGTAAAAAGACTTGACCACACAGAAAGTTGACAAATACGTATTATGAAACGATTGCAGAATCGTAAGAAATCTTTCGATCCACAGATTTATTAATTGTATTGAATTCAGAAACCTATTAAATAAGTGAGTTTACATTGCAATAGATACTCGCCTTCCTCGTAGGGCTGCCAATAATTACCAACTGTTTCTACTCCGCGCAAAATTATTCTCTCACTTCAAATGTAAAAATAAACTTTGGCTGTCCAGTGTAAGGTTGAGAATTGTGCGAGTGGGTGTATAACAAAGTTGGGTATTTTCTAATGAGAAGCGGTTCGTCTCATCCATCAGTCGACGCCAATTACAGGCGATCACGCGTTGCTTCTAGTTGGCAGCCCTATTTCCAGGCGAGGTTTTTTGTCGCGAATCGGCCGTGTTATTATCTAAGTTCTAGGTATTACGAATTACTTAGGAATTGTTTGTTTCATCATAGAAAGGAAAATATACATGAACTTATTAGAAAGTTGATGCCCGTACGTAGATCTCAAGCTAATGAAGGAATTTGAATGTAAAACTTTTGTAATTGGAAGTACATACTATCAAATATCATCTACATCGGTCCATAATTTGGTGGAGATATCGCGTAACAAAGATGGAGAGCGTGGTCGCCCAGGGGCACAGACGCCGACTTTCAATCTGAAGGTCGCTGGTTCAAACCCACACGTGCACCAATAAGTTTTTTCACTTTATGTGCGCAATTCCACGTTCTCGAAACGGTGACGGAAAACATCTTGAGGAAACGGGCATGTCTTAGAACCAAAAAATTCGACGGCATGTGACATCTACCAATCCGGATTGGGCTCCCGTGGTAGGTCAGAGCCCATTCACTCTCAATTATCGAGAGTAGGCCGGTGTCTCTGCAGTGGGAACATTAAAGGCTGGTACGGAAAGATACCTTTTACTTTTCGAAGTTGATTCAAAATCGAGGGCAGAACAATTCTCCTTTTTAATTCATGCAGATTCCTTTATCTTCTATTATCTATAATATTATACAAAAAAATCTAATTTCGTTTCGCAAACTATTTTCCATAACGTTTTCAGCATAAACCCGAAGTCTAGCAATTCATTATTGGTTAATAATTTGTGCAACTGACAAAGTAACCACTATTTAACCAACCAACCACAAATATTAATAACCAATTTAATTAACCAATAACCAATTAATTTACCATTCAAAATAAAGCTTAGTCGTGATCGGAATTCTATAAATCAAGCATAACATAAATTTATATCGCTACGGTAATGTATCTTAGTAATTTCAAGTTATGTTGTGAGATAACAATTGAGATAGAGTAAGCATAGTATTATTTATGTTCATGACTTTTGATCCTGTGGTGTGAAAATTTTTACTCTCGCCAATCGAGAGTATTATTGCTAGTTGAGAGGATATAGAGCGTGGTGGCCCAGGGTCATAAACGCCGACTTTCAATCTGAAGTTTGCTGTTTCAAACCCACACGTGCACCAATGAGTTTTTTCATTTGAAAAATTTATGTGCGCAATACCACGTTCTCGAAACGGTGACGGAAAACAACGTGAGATAACCGGCATGTCTTAGAACCATAAATTCGAAGACATATGACATCTACCAATGCAAATTGGGCTCTCGTGGTAGATCAAAGCCAATTCACTCTCAATTATCGAGAGTTGGCCGGTGCCCCTGCAGTGGAAACATTAGAGGCTGGTACGGAGAGGATATAATACATGAGGTAGGCCAAAGAGAAGATAGATGGATTGTGTGAAAGATAAAGAAAGGAGTGAGTACTGAAATGACGTCAGACAGAGGAAAATGGAAAAACCCACCTAGTCTCAAACTAAGCATTGTACGATTTACAGATAGCGATAAGTGTTCAATTATGAATCCAACTTTTACACAAAGATTTTCGTATGTAAATGTAACGTAATGATTTCGTATGTAAAAATGTAAATACATTTGGCTATTTGTTACTATTTGTTAGGATATCCGTCATTTAACCACATACTCTCTGATTTCAATCAGCTCATAATTTATATAAGGCACTTTAATAGCTCAAGTAAAACAGACCGACAGACGATACCTTTATAAACAACTTTTTTTTCTTGTAAGAGAGTAGCTAACTCTGATTTTGGATTAAAATCGACTTCACTCTGAGATGACGTATCTAGTTTAACTGGCCCCGAAATCGTAAAGTTAATTTATGAACTTTAATTAGAATGTAAGTTAAGAATTCATTAAGCTGCCTCATATAATCTTAACTTCCTATACGCTCGTAAATTTACTTCACAAAATCCCACGCTACGTTCTCGATGTATTGAAACAAAACATCCCTTACTAAACATTAAGCCCACTAATCGTCCCCACACACCTATTGTCACACAAATCCACCCTCTTTCGCGAATAATCCAAAGGCATTACTCTAAGGCGATCTGTCAACGGCTTAATGGCACCGAAACAATTTCTCGACAAAAAAAGCGGAAGCACACGTCCCTATACGCCACTTCCGTTTCCTTACAACAACAAAAAAAACCAACAAAACCAAGAAAATCTTGTGTCAATTTTTCGTGTTCTACCCTACATTCGTTTGCCCCAGGATTCTATACCGTATTGCAGTGTGGAGTGTGCGTATTCGCCTTGAGCTGGTATTGCTATTTGAAGGAGAGGAAACCATTATTTTTCGAGGGGTTATTCCGAAGGCATTTGTATCGGGAATTTGAAGAAGTTCGACAGTTTGTTCCGAGTGCATTTCATCATTAATCAATGTTTTGTTCTCATTTGGCTCATGTTTGTGTTTTACCTGTTTTCCTTGGGGGACTTTTTGGTTTGACAGTTTCTCATTGTAATTGATCGTTTTATGGAGCTGTGGCATTTCCGTTCAATGTTTTTATGATTTTCAGATGTTTTTATTTGTTGCTTATTTTCGGGGAAACTGTGTCTCAAATCTGGATTGAAACGTTTTTCAAAATGGATGAACTTATTGTTGACAACAATTGCCTCAAAACGTTAACGTTGAAAGATTAAACAATTTACCTACTTACTACTACTTAACTAACCCCATCCATCTATGAGTAAAATAGGCTACCTTCATGCAGTATTAATAAAAATAAGATATTAATAGATGAAGTTATTGAGAGACTCCTAGTCAGCTGCATTTTCTTAAAGGAGCCAAGAAAATGATGTCCGATCAGACGTTAAGGTTAATGTGGATATGTTAGTTGTTTAATTTTAATTGACATGTTTAATTATGTATATTAAAAAGTGTCAAAAGTAGCCTATGTGTTAATCCAGCATATAACCTATCCTGGTATAAAATTTCATCCAAAACCATTGAGTTGTATAAAGCAGTAACAAACTTACACACATACAAACTTTTGTGTGATACTCAAGCTCATACTAATAGTCAAAATTAAAGTTAGAGAGACTTAGACGATTGATTTTCGTAGGTTTATTTTTTAACATGTATCTATAAACACGATTTCTTGTTTTATTAAAATGAAATATTTTTTTTTTGAATAACACAACAAAATACTCTTCACAGTACATTTAGACATATAATAATCTAAATAATATTCTCCTTCTTGGAACATAATATATAGGGTATTTTTACGCCATAACATAGTTCCCATGTTATGGCGTAAAAATCCCCTCTAGTGGAAAAGGATTCTTCTAAAATTTATAATACAACTAGATAACCCGGTGAACTATGTACCACCTAAAATTACTAAATAGTAATTCCCATACAAAATTACCAATTTAGATTTTTGGCAATCATCAGTTATTGAAAAAAAACAAAAAGATTTATATCTAAGATAAACCTCTTATCGAATGATTATTTTATAAAACTAATAATTAAAATAACAAATAAGCCTTACGCTTTATCTACTACTTATTTCTTAAGCTTAAAACGTGATTCACGTTAGAATTAAAACTCTAAATTTTACCTGTGCGAAGTCACGGTGGCTCGCTATATAGGTAAACCTTTTTCCGTCTTATTATTTTTTAAACGTTTATCAAGATAAGACGTATCCATATTAATATCGTCATTGCAACTTCATAACGGTACGCCGGGATAAAATTGCACGTAGCATAAAGGAAAGCGGGCGGATATAGAAAATCTCTCAATACCAGCCTTTGGATTCGAGCTCAAAGCGTGGCCCATGTCCAGGTCGTAATAACTTCGGATAGATAGTATTTTTGAGGCCAAAAGGTATTGAAAATGAAAAGGGTGATCTATTTGGTGTTATTGCAATTCTTTCCATTGTATAAACTTTTCAATGGTTAATTTATATATTTATGAATACTAGCGCTAAATGAAGAAATTCTTGTGCCTAATGCATTGTTTGAGTAGTCTAAAACTATCTTCGAATTATAGACTTTCTAATGAAATCGGTTTGGGGTATATCGGTTGGATGGTTTTAAAGTATATAGCGGACATAGGTAGAAACAATTTTTGTGTTTTATATATTAAGAAGATAAGACGGGAATATAGTTTTTAACTAACTTCAAATAATTATGTGTCTTGGTTTTTCGCAAATTGGTGATAGATTTGGATGTATTATTTTTAATTTTCTTTCGTTACCATTGATATTTCATGAAGTTTAATACCACCCGTAACGGCAATAAATAAGAAATGAAAATGTTGAAGATTGATTTTTTATGATTCATAAGTTACGGAACCATCTAACAGTTAACCTAATACTAAGTGTTTATTGCCCATAAACAATCATTGCTTTTTAAAGATAATTACCTAGCTAACTATTTTATAACTAATAATGTGGCTTTAAAGAGTGAAAATGAATTCTTAAAACCAACCCCGACACTTGAATATTTATTTCTTATGTTGTTTGTTATGATGTGTTTTTTACAATGATATTCTGTTTTGTACACATGTTGTGTAGATGGTCTAAGTTAGTTTTAAGTAATTATTTATATATCGTGTCAATGTAATGTTCTTTCGTGTTCTTAGTGATGTTTTCATTTTTTTATAAGTATTTCTAGTCTAGGTTAATCTAATGCGTTAGGTATAAGATTAATCTTTCAATAATGTTATCTTTTAAACTTTTATATATTAAAAAGTTTGACTTCTATTAAAAATGCGAACGTTTTGATGGTTGGACGTTTGTTACTCAATCACGCCAGAGCGACTGAGCATCTAGATGAAATTTGGCAGAGATTATAGTCTGCAATAACACATAGGATCTTTTCTATCACAAAAATAGGATAGCCAAACACGAGTTACACCGCGGGGTGAGTCCATCGCCGCCACTTTCCCACGAATAACTCAGCAATCACTTTTCTCATGTAATGTAAATAATTTCTTAACAATCCGACAGTCGTCTCACGCCTCTCATTCAAAGGTCTAAGTGCATAGGTGTGACCAGGGCTTGTGGTCTGGTCTTCAGAGGAAACCATAAATATAGCTTAACGTCTTGATTTCCTCACTTCAAATACTGATTATTTAGTCTTTGAGTGTTGTTTATTGTAGAAGATGGATTTTCAAAGGTTACACTTTGCATGAAGATCAATTTTGTGAAATTCAACATAAGCAAGTTTTTTTGTACCGTACCAGCCTCTAATGTTCCCACTACAGGGACACCGGCCTACTCCCGATAAGTGAGAGTGAATTGGCTTCGTGGTATTGCGCACATAATTTTTTTAAATGAATTCTCTTGGTGCACTTGTAGGTTTGAACCAGTGACCTTCCGAATAAAAGTCAGCGTCTGTGCCCCTGGGCCACCACGAACTCTTGTGAAATCCTCAAATTGTGTAATCGATAATGTGAAAACTTGGATATAAAAGTGTCTTATGATTGAACTAAACTAAAATTTTACTGTAACATGTTCTGTAGACAGTGAAAGAATTTCATGAGGCTCCCGTGGTAGATTAAGGCCCTTTCACTTATGCTTGTTGAAAGTAAGCCTGTGTCCCTGGAACGGACGTAGGCTAGTCTTCCCCATGGAAGACAAGACAAGACCGGTCACCCCCACCTAATTACACGTGTACATCTCATCTCATCTCATCTGTTGCTGTTGTTTATAGACGGCAGTAACCACTTAATATCAGATGGGCCGTAAGTTCGTTCCCTAACAAAAAATAAAGCATTATTTTTTATAAAAACCAGACGTTGCCATATTATAATATATGGGACTTTATTGATCGCCCGAGCATTATCAGATTTCAGCAAAAACATTTTTGAAAGTACTAATAAGCTGTGGGATCTTATTCCGCTCAGGAGACCGATAAATTGAGCTCAAACATCGAATGGGAACGAGCCAATTGAACATGACACTGCAACGGATCTTGGGGATTTCTTTTTAAATAATAATTTTTAATTGGAAGGAATTGCGTCGTTTGAATTCGAAATATAATTTCGGCTGTGAAATGGTGACACTCTCGATTGGATTAAAAGTTCAAATATTTAAACTCAACCATAAATATAATAAACTGTTGCCTATAATTGCCCTTTTTTCTGTTACATTCTTTGATCTAAATCTATAGACACATCCTTTAATATTCCAATTTGTTTATTATTTATGTACAAGTACATATTGAAAGGTATGCTTGTAGCAACATTTTAATTAACCAATATAATGCGATAGAATGAGGGGCATATATTCCGTTAATTGTTTTGTTATGAACTGTTTGTAATGAAATGGAAGTTGTCAATTTATTGAATAAAATCAAAATTGATAAAAAAAATGATAAATACTTAAGTGTAAATTAACGTCTTAAACGGCTAAGTTTAAGAACAGCTTTAAACTGCGAAGGGGTCCTATTTGACCACAGTGTTATATATTATTATATGTTTATTTTATTTTTATTGATTTTCTTGCAATTGTTTCTTAAAAGAAACAATAACAAAGAAAATCTAATTTAATGTTGTTTGTATATTGTTTTAGTGTATGTCAAATGAAATATTTTCTATTCTATTCTATTCTAAGTGAAAAATATTATATCCTTATTATGTGATGCCAATGAGGACAAGAAGGCTGGCTCGTTCCTCTCCCAAATTATCCTCTTACCGTTCAACGCTGGACTTCTAGCACATGTATCTTTGGCACCCTACCACATACCTTTTTTGTTGTAGGTTAATGTAGGGCTAAACTGCGGAGCCATCGGATCTTCCGCGTCAATTTATGTACTCGTATACCTAAATCATAGCTTTCTATATGTTAAACTACACTGTTCAAAAGGTAATGTATCATTAACCTTTCTACAGATCGTAGTTCACAACAGTAAACGTAAAAGCACCAATTACCATACCATTTAAAAACAAATAACATTCCAATACACGCCATAAATATTAAAAACGGCATAACAACTGCTGTATATGAGATTGGTTAAATAAAACCGGGTCTACACGCGATACAATCATTCGTAGATCATACCTACAAAATAAATGGACATATATTTTTCATAAATAAATTTAAATACCCATTGCTTGTATGTAAATCTTATGGCAGAATGCAGTAGCGGCGCGATGCACGCAAGCTAATTAATATGGAGTAAGCTTCGATTTATTGGTAGTTGACTCGAAGTTACGTGTTTGGTAACATAGCAAAGGCTTCACCAGCGAGCATAGAAAAAGAGCGTGTTTTTTATTAATCTAAGTAAATAAAATACAATGAATATTCTTAAATTCACATATCGCCATCTAGCCCCAAACTAAGTGTAGTTTGTACGGTAGTAATTGAGTAGTTGTTCTTTAGTATTTTTTTTGAAGAATAACGAGTTGTTCTTCTAATTATAATAACTGCCCCTATCTCTCATCCCACACACCTGACATGGAATAGTCAGGAGCTGAAATATCTGGTTTATATTAAATATATTTTGTACGTATAATATCGATGAATATTTATTATTATTTATTCATTTTATATATACTATTTTTTAACTTTCTTATTTTTTTATTTCCTAAGAAACTTTTCCTTACCGTAACAAAAACAATAAAAAAAAAATTAAAAATTGGTCCAGCCATTCACGCGTGATGCTGTGACCAAAGGGAATAGGGATGTATATTAATATGTATTGTTTGAGGATAACATATGGAGCATTAAAAAAAAAGAAAAATAAATAATTGGCAGTACGAACTCTTTAGTCTGTTATTGTTATATTTTAATATAATCGTCGCCAATAGAAAACTGATTATGATGATTATTATACAATATAATATGAAAACTATCAAAATTTTAAAACTAAACAAAATATTATCCGCTCGTTGTAATATCTGTCCGTGTGCTCATAAAAATGACCATTACCCATATCAAATTACCCCGTTGTCCGAACGATAGACGCAGCGAGACATAGACTTGAGATAACATCGATCGGTAGTCCTTGTAGCGGTAACCTTACACTGGTAATTCCACTGGCATCGGTTACAAAGGTGATGAAATTCTTGAGGTCAACCCGAAAAAGTGACCAAATAATTTGGTTCTATGTTTTTTTGTACGTTTACGCACTCACACAAAAGTGGCATGGATAAACATATAAACAAGCCCAAGACCCGAGAGGAAATTTTATACTCATCACACAAAGCTTGCTACGGCCGGGAACTGAATCCGGCGCCCCTCGCTTCAAAGGCAGGGTAGTTAGTAGCTATCAATTATCACAAAAAACATACGCATACAGCTGAAACAAAACTTTTGCCTTGATAATATTGCTACAATTTTAAACTATTAGCGATCCGCCTCGGCTGCGGTTCCATTAGATTCCATACAAAAATACCAACTAAATATCCGCATATTTCCGTAAATAGAAATACAATGATTATTCATATAAGTATTATAAATTTGAAGAACGGCTCTCGTTTTCCTCGCCCGTTCAAATTAGCATAAGCTCTATAAAGTAGTAATTTATCTTCTAATTGAATTTCCCTTTATAAATTTAAGTGCATAATCCAAACGGAGCGAGATTCCAACACATTTACTTATCTCATAGTCGCAGGCAGATAAACAAAGCCTTATCTAAATAGTGTAACCGTGAAAAGCACTTGTACGGTGTCATTTAATTCAGATAAACTCAGATTGGAGTAGCATTAGTGAACGTTTAAAATTATTAGACCTTTGGCAATTATATTGCTTCTTAATGCAATGCCTAATTAAGTAAGAAATGACTGTCAAGGTGTATTAAACAATGTAAAAGTATATTGACAGCTACGTGCGAGGAAAACGACTGTAATGTAACACAAGATCGCAAAGCACGTACTAGAAGTCAAACTATAGAACCGGCTCTTTTTGCCTCTTTACGAGGCATCCTCTGAAGCGTCGGCTTGAGCTGTTGCCTCGTTGAAGGCTGCTTCTTAAATGACTTACAAAAACGATTGATCTTAAATGACTTACAAAGCTGTGTTTTAGGGAAACTCAGTTATAATAAGTTTAGCGGTGATCTTGAGATGAAATTCTGTAAAGTGATCAGTGACACTTGAGTCCATAGAAAGATTATTTTTACATACATTTCAGGCTCTTTTTGAGAGATCAGTAAATCCTTAAGGGTCTTTTTACCTTGATGATTAAACTATAGATAGTGCCATCCAAAA
This sequence comes from Aplocera efformata, assembly GCA_921293045.1. NCBI lineage: Eukaryota > Metazoa > Arthropoda > Insecta > Lepidoptera > Geometridae > Aplocera > Aplocera efformata. The sequence goes on along the minus strand of OV121058.1, from coordinate 5,507,688 downwards.
AGTCGCCGACTATTCTTCTTCCTAATCGCTTAAGGTACAAGTTTGCAACATTCCGCTAGTGTTTTAGTTTTGTCGATACATACACTAATTGCCTATCCATAACATTAGGTGGGCCTTCACGTCTATAACAGCAATACGACTTAGGTCTCCCCAACCGGGGTATGAGAAAACTTGATCCGCATCCCGTTGTGCCCTTCACCCGAGACGGTGCGTTACGTCTGTGATTTCACCAGCACCCAGACCCTTCCACAGGAACACACCAATACAAGTACATCACTACTTGGCTTGCCACATGTGGATGCAGTACTTCTCCGGACGAACTTGGCTCATCTACAGCTACTTTTAGTTACTCTTTTGGCACCACCCAGGAGTTACATGTAGAGGATACATAAAAAATTATCACCTTCGGACGCATGAAATCCTTTTTTTAGCATTTCTTTGTCTCCAGTAAATCTGGCCTGACGAAATTTTTCGTACATTTCGCTGAACCAGTCTTCTCACACGATAAATTTATTCTTTTCCCAATACCTACAATGAAGTTAATTATTCCGGTCTCACAGTAACAAAACGAGTAAGGCTATTCCAACACGTTCCAGAATAGAAACGGACAAGGTATCCAACACCTAAGTGTTCCTAATTAGGATTGGGACAACATTGGGACGCTGGCGACTTGGCGTTAAATGAATAGGGCTGGCACAAGGCACGCTTTAAAAACAATAATATTTGTAGCTGAAAATATCTAAAATCTATGCTTCTAATGATTGGAGCAACATTGGGTCGTTGGCAAATGATTCTCAAACCTAAAAAAATTGTAACTAAAGATATCTAAGACTATGTGTCAACAAGGAATTGGAAAATATTAGAATGCCGGCGACATGGCGTTAAAAAAATGAATAGATTTGGCAAAAGGCAGTTTCCGTACTAGCCTCTAATGTTCACACTGCAGGGGCACCGGCCTACTCTCGATAATTGAGAGTAAATGGGCTCTGATCTACTACGGGAGCCGAATCCGGATTGTTAGATGTCACATGTCTTCGAATTTATGGTTCTTAGACATGCCGGTTTCCTCACGATGTTTTCCGTCACCGTTTCGAGCACACGGTATTGCGCACATAAATTTTTCAAGTGAAAAAACTCATTGGTGCATGTTTGGGTTTGGACCATCGATCTTCAGATTGAAAGTCGGCGTCTATGCCCCTGGGCCACCACGCTCTAAATGGCAGTTTAAAAACTAATAATATTTGTAGCTGAAATGATTTAATCCTAATTGTTACTAATTAGGATTGGGACAAGATTGGGTGGCTGGCGACTTGGCGTTAAATGAATAGGGTTGGCAAAAAGCAAGCTTTACAAGCTAATAAAATTTGTATCTGAAACGATCTAAGATCTGTGTTACTTGTTAGGAATGTTTGTTAATTAATATAGGTATATAAGTTGACCGGATATAGCCTTAAATTTTACGCGAGCTTTTGGTGACAGCTTATAATTAAAGTTATAAAGATTGACAAATGGTAAACATTAAAACCTAATCAAATTTGTAACTCAAGAGATCTACGACTGTGTTACTAATTTAGGTTGTTGGCAACATAACGTTATATGAAAAGGTTTGGCAAATAATAATACACAATAAATATTCATTGACATATTTCACACAGCGCCATCTAGCCTCAAACTAAGCATAGCTTGTAATATGGGAATTAGATAACAGACACAGGAAAAACATTTCTGTTCGCACACAAATGCTTTTCCTGGGTGGGAATCAAACCCAGGACCTACAGCGCAGAAGGCAGAGCTACTACCAACTAAGCCACGGAGCCGTCTATCGAAATCTAAATGACAAATAGGTACTACGGAATTGTATTCTACACTAGCAGCCCGTCCCGGCTTCGCACGGGGTAGTGACATAACTACAATAGTTGGACATATGCTACCGCGGAGTTTTTTGTAGACATTATGATGTTCTTCAATATTGTCGTACATTATTTTGTTCTATCGCTAATAGTTTCGGCAGCGCATTTGACGAAAGACATTTTAAGACTCATTTTTCTACACCTTCGGTTCGGTTACGGTTCAAATTTTACCAAGGATCCCTAATTTTTTCAAAATGAAATGTAGTCTATGTCAAATTGGAAGAATGTAGCATTCTATTGGTGAAAGAATTTTTTAAATCGGCCCAGTACTTTTTGAGCCTATTCATTACAAACATACAAACATAGGTACAAATCTTTCCTCTTAATAATATTAGTGTAGATAACACACTGTACAGCCGTGCGAAGCCGGGGCGTGTCGTTAGTTGCAAATAAAACTCAAGTAGGTATAGTTAATTAGCCTAAGTGTTTAAGAATCATAGACTATCGTGAGAATAGAAAGTTGCCCCGGCAAAGATCATCGGGATTTTAACAGATTTTATTATTTCCTAGACCATAATCTTGATTCTAATGTTTCCGTTAGCACTAGATAATTCCATTACCATTATGTTCACAGCTATTGGGAAACATTGTAGAGGGTCTTTTGTATGTGACTAAAGTATGCGAAGATTGAGAAGTCACTTTGAAACGGTGATGTAACGTTTCACGTCTGCAATTTCACCAGAACCCACACCCTTCCACCGGAACACAGCAACACTACGCTCCACTGATTAAATGACTGTCTATGTCAAATGTGACGGGGCGAGCAGACAGTCCATTTGATGTAAAGTGGTTACCAAAAAACGACTCTGGTTTCCCCATACCAAAGTATATCAATACCCAACGTCATCGCGTTTCGCCCGTCAACGTTACAACGGGAACGTTACACCTCAAGTGCTTGTAATTTCACCGACCGCACCACTGATAGGCGGTAGATTACGCACCCGGTAATTTACCGCCAATCAGTGAAGCGCAGCGGTGCTGTGTTCCGGTGGAAGGGTGTGAATTCTGGTGAAATTACAGACGTGAAACGTAACATCACCGTTTCAAAGTGACTTCTCAATCTTCGCACACTTGTTTAGGTCCCGAGTCCTATGGGTGTTATTTATGGGTGACTGTAACCACTTAACATCAGGTGAGCAATCAGCACGTCCCATCATTTTAAACACATACTAAAAAGATTAACTTGGCACAAGTTCTTTTTTACAGAATAAATCATATACAATCATAGTACAATCTGTGGTACGGGACCCTCGCAGTCGAAAAAAGCAGGGTTTTCATATGATTGAAGTGATCGAGTAAACTAACCTAATGTAAACCGACTGCAATATTTTCATCCCCTATTATCGCCCTAGGAAATTTCTGTTTCAGATGAATTCAATAAATATATATTTTAGTTTAGTTAATATTGACAGCTTGAAGTCAGAATTGCAATTTATCGAAGTACAAGCTTCGCTGAGGTTTCAAGAGGTTTGCTGAAAACCAGCGCTGCCATATATCTTTAGTAGATTTACGCAATACAGTACTGAGCTCACCCCTATTGTCAAAACATCTAAAATGTTAGATACTTATTATAACCCAAATAAATAATGGTTTAATGTGATGTTTTGCAATAAAATTATTTTATTCATATTCTTAATATTCTATTTAATTAATCGCAATAGTTATTCAGTGACAACCCTAGCCAACAAGAAGGCGTTGCGTGTAATTAGAGATTGTATACATTAGCTAATACAAATAAAACACAATGCCAGGCAACGCCCGGTGCGAACATTAGTCTCAAAGGTTGGAAACTGACCCTGAGAATCCCTGGAGTCTCACAATGTATTTTTTTTTAAATAGTGATTAGTTAAAATAGCGGTCCTATTGTTAAATGGTTACTGCCTCCCATACACAACAGTTATGTCGAAGCTAAAATCTATATTTCCATAGAATTTTTAAACATATCTATTTACCTACAAAAACAAACCTATGTGACCCTATACGATTGGTTAATGATTCTAAAAAAAATGCCTAAGAGATAATGCGTTAGCTAGGTTTAGCGCTTGTTCAAATCCTATCCACTCCATGGGGAAGAATAAGCAAGAAACCGCTAATGGAAGGATTACTTTGTTTTCGCGAACATTTTTTTTTGGTTTATTCGATTTTTTAAATTCACTTATATATTCTAATAAGTATTGTTATGATAACCTATAAGAGCGTAGTGGACCAGAGTTACATACGTGGATTAATTAATTGAAACAATTTTTTTTTGCGCAATACCGCTCTTTCGAAGCTGTGAAGGAAAACATCGCGAGGAAACCGTCCTAGAACCAAAAATTCCCAAAAATGTGACATCTACCAATCCGGATTACGCTACCGTGGTGGATTCAAACCACTCTCACTTATTGTGAGTAGGCTGGCGTCCCAGTAGTTGGTACATTGGAGGCTGATACAAAACCTATGTTCTTTACAAATACACTTTTAAAACTAATATAGCTACTTGTTGCTTTGTAACCAGTAAGTATTTACGTCGTAGATTACAACACATCTATACCACAGATAAAATAAATAAGTTACTTTGTATCTTATTGGTACGTTAATGCCATTTATGAAGGTATAAAATTCTCGATTGTCTTTGGTCGTAACAAATTCGAATACCATCAAATTAACACGAATTAGAGACGCTAGACTCGTGCGCAGGAGCGTGACGGTTTCTTTATGTTCTATTGTTTTTCAAATAACCTGTTGGGATTGGCCGAAATTTGTATGGGAGGCGCTATGACGTTTGTTATTGGCCGAGGCGAAATGAATGCAAAATGATGGCTGGCCTTATGCCGTGACAAGATGAATTGTCCGAATAAATTATATGCCATATTGATTTGTAAATTAACCAGTTATTTAATTGTTTCGCTCTTAATGATTTGAGATGATTAAACTATATCTGATGGACGTTTTTAGGTTAATGAATGGATTATGACCGATATTTGTCATAAAAACTACCGATCGTAAATTTAATACTCGGATTTCAATGGTCATAAATTTGAAATAGCAATCAATTTAGATGGTTCTGCAGTCTAGTTGGTAGTTTAATGGTACCTGTAAGTCTTCTTTAGCTAGTCCCGGGTTCGATTCCTAGGGTAAACTGTGTGATGAGCATTAAATTTTTCTCGGGTCTTGGGTGTTTGTGTGTGTATTTCGACACACTTAGTGAAGTATGCTTTTTAAGTATAATAATATATTGTTACAAAAGCCAAAAGATAGTGTAAGATCCAAATCTTATACTGAGTCGCATTATAGTTATCATAGGCGCCATTTACCACCAGGTGGGCCCCCAGATCGTTCCGTCATAACTCACATAAAAAAAAAAACAGACAGACAAAAAAATTAAAAATAGTTTTTTTGTTATAAGTACCGTATATACTTTCAAATGCATTTAGTAAAAAGCTGTTATTTTGATATAACAAATAGACACTTCAATTTTTTTTATTTGTTCGTATAGATTATATGTAGATTTAAAAAATACTTAATAAGTAATCTTCCAGTTTTTTTTTTACCGAAGCTACGCCAAATAGCGCTAGTAAAACGTTCATGAATATATTTTAATTTATAACTGGCCCAGGCTGGCAATCGAACCTGAGACCTCACTATACTACGGATACAAACACCACTAACACGTTCCCATCAAGACTATTATAAAGGTTATTATACCTCATACGACAACTGCCTCCAGTACATACTTACTAATAATTGTTGCATTTTCCACCGGTGCTTTTTAAACGCTATTAATTTATCTACCACTGCGACAAGACCATTCAATCACGCATGCGTATAATCTCCCGTGTACGTTCCCACGTGGTACCGAGCCTGGAATAAACACGACCATCCACAACGCAAAGCGATAATATAAAGATATATCTATACGAAACAGATAAGCATTGAGTCCTCCTCCGTTTGTCTCATTTGTGAATTTCAAGAGTTCATTAAATTAATTTTAATTATTAGTATTTCGTTGATATCCAATGTTTACGAACCATAACGGAAACTACAAGGTTCTAATTAAATACATAATTGTCACATCCTTTTACCACCATACCTAGTTTTACAAACGAAAAAATCTTTTGTACTTTAATATTTATCTTGTACAATAAAGAATAAAATGAATAAAATATAAAAAGTAAAATTTAAATGCTCAGATAGTATTTACCAGCTAATCGCGCCAAGAATACAGAACCAACTTGGTATTTTCTCTCGTGCAAGTGGCCATATTGGAATTTGGTTTCGGAATTTCCAAGTCGTCGGAAAGAACATGGATTTCAGACTATTTTTCATTATTACACAAGTCGATTACATCATAATTTCCGAAATTACATATTATTTTATCCAAACACCACGCGGGCAAAGTTGCGGACTAAAAGTAGTAGGTAATGTTATTATATAAATACGAAAGTTTGTCCCTATCTATATCTGAATCACGACTATGTGATTAAACAGATAGTATAATCTTAAATAGCGTGTAGCATAATATCCCGGAATCACTTCTCTAAATGAAAAAGGGCTCCAGGACATGACCTAATAATATTGACGACAGATATGCTAAAGTCCGCATATATGTCATATGGGCAAATCCCTCTACTTCCATGTTAGGCAAAAAAAATTTCAGATCGTTTTTTTCACTCTAATTTCACACTCAGTGAGAAGTCGATTTTTTTCCAATCTTTATTATTTTTAAGGGTCTTTGAAGCCGATTATAAAATCGCAACTTTCACACATGGCGTTGTCTGGCGGCAGCTCTGTAGCTATGTAAAGCCAAGGTTGCGGATTTTGACCCCGTCCACTACTGAATTTCTAGAAATATATTTGTTTCACAATTGGTTTATGGCTTCGTCAATTATTGGCATTTTCAATTTACTCTTTTTCAATTTACACTTGATTTCAAAATTTATTGATGTATAGAAATTTTGAAATTGTTTTCATTGATCATGAAAACAATCTACCTTATTATTTTGTACTATAGCTGATTACAGCTTGCACTGGTTATCGATCGTTAAATCAAAGATGGCGGTCGTGCGTCTGCACAGCTAATGCTAATGTCTATCGCTCGTATGATATATTGGCGGCAATAGACAGCCAGCGACGATTCCTACACGGCGTGGTGTGATCTAGTGATGTACCGTATCCCATCCGATTTTAAATCGAAAAGCAGGTTAATCGTTCAGATTCTAATTTTAATTCTCAAGTAGAAGTATTTTTCATATATTTTGCTCTGTTTTTCAAAGACGATTGATTAATGAATTGATTGTATCATGGAAAAATAATGGTACCAATTCAATTAGTGAATTTTTGAGGGCATGCTTAAACTCTGCACGAATCGTTGTAGGCACTTCGTACCTTATGAATCAGAAAAATTAGAATCGATTATTTCGGATTAGCACATCTCTAGCCTACGTAGCTCTCAGTTAATGAGTAACAGGCGTGTTACTTAGCTATTTCATGTGGTAGCTGTAGCCTTCCACTTTGTAAGAGCCTGGTGTTCTAAGCCCTTGTCTGGGTACACGGTGAGGTCTCTTGTCCATTGCGAGGGTACATGGTAGGGTTCCTTGTCGATGGTCAAAGTGGGAATTGATTTAGAACGGAATTAAAGTATTTGTTTAGAAACAGAGGGTAAGATGAGGAAGTATTGCGTAATGAAGGTTTGGACGTATTATGAGTGAATTTTGTGTGTATGAAAATTTGTATGGGAAGTCACTATATACTATAATGTATTAGGTATGAGAAGCAGCTATGGTTAGGCTTTGGTTGCAATTTGTACTCATCGAACAAATGCTCATTCAGGTTTCCTTTCATTCATTCCTTTTCTTCCTTCGGGATAGGCAAAGCCTTAATCAACCACTTTTCACCTAGTGAGTTATACTAAAACGGGAGCGTATATTTCAAAGTCAAAGTCAGAATACTTTATTTACGTAGAATTCTTAAAAAAATGCTCCGATTCGTCGTTTTTTTTAAATAAATATGTACTTACAATACCATGCGTTCTTGTTAATTAGTGATTCTTCAAACCCTATCGGGCCCTCCATGGGAAGAACGAGTAAATAACCCCTTAGATTTCTTACTCGTAAAAGATTACTTTTCGCGGGTATGATTCTGTTTACAAATTATATAATTATGTTCTTTATGTCTACGTACATCTTGTTAGATCGAAATGTGGCAGCAAAATGACTCATCATCATCATCATTTCAGCCGACAGACGTCCACTGTTGGACATAGGCCTCCCCCATAGCTTTCCAGGTTAGACGGTCCTGAGCCACCTCCATCCACCGTCTACCCGCGACCTTGGTGATGTCATCGGTCCATCGGGTGGGAGGCCGTCCTACACTGCGTCTGCCGGTTCGTGGTCGCCACTCGAGAACCTTTATTCCCCAGCGGTTGTCGGTTCTTCGAGCTATATGAGCTATAGAGCAAAATGACTAAGTCGGATTTATTGCAATTGCAGTGGTTGATCGAAATATAAGTTTTATATAAGACCCTTACTGGCGTATCAGATAATTAAGTCTCCACAGGATGTCTACCTTAGCTTTTACATTCTATAAACTAAACCTAATCGCTTCACAAGTGCACTAGATTTCTATACATGCGATAATTTAAATGATAACAGGCCCAATCAAACCGCCATCATTCAAGAGTGTTATTCTAAACAAGTGACATGGATAAGAAAATATTTTACGAGATAAGTGTTTCGTCTTTAGTCGTAATACTTACCGTTGTGTGAGATACTAATTATCGGACGGTCTTTATTATTAGCGGATTATCGGCAAATATGAAGAAATTTACTATATTTCCAAAAATGGTTTATTTTTGGAAATATAGTAAATTTTGTATTCATGGCCGATAATCCGTGAAATAAACCGTTAAAAATCACTATGAAACAAAAAAAAATGTATTTATAACCAAATGTTAAATTATAAAATTAATCTCATTTAAGTATATTTCTCATAATATTTTATTATAAAACTTATATTCAATCGAAAACAGTAGTGAGAAGTAAGTGATAGAGACCTCTTACTGTTTCAATCGAGATTTATCAAGAATTAGAGTCCCAACTTTCTACAATGTCACGTTCTTAAAGGAAGCTATTTGTAATATAAATAAAATAATTACGGCTGGTCGGATGCGTGAAACGGCGGCCATCGGTCATACAGACCGATTAGCAGACTGGTTTCTATTAGATCATAAGACAGGCTTTAGAAAATAAAGATTAAAAAAATTGAATGTCTGTAAAGTCGGTTTACGGACGATAATTTTACGTGATAACGTCATAAAGAAGTCGAACGCTTAGGCCGATCATGCCTCTCTACCGCTTGTACCACGCTCTCGCTTGCACGCTCGGCTCAGACGAAACGAGAAAATGAGTCATGTTTGTCGTGCATTTTGCGGGCGTGCCTCGATTTATAAGACGTTATCACGTCTAAAAATCGGCAAAAAGAATTATGATTTGTTGACTCATGGTCCCGTACAATCGATAATCACACTGATTTGATGAAAATTGAATTTAAGGTATCATGTATAATATGTTTACTAGAGTAGATGTTTTTTTTTCTACTTCAAAATTTCTGAAATTTATCACATACTTATTATTTAAATCTATAATAGTTTTATTTTTTTAACTTATGATGAAAAAAAATATTCATGTAATAATATGATTTTCATGATTATCTACCTTACTTTGATTTCTGAATAACTTTAATTAGTCATAGATTTAGTAAAATAACCACGCACAGTAAATTAAACGTTTACACATGCCCCTGCGCTTCCGTGTGTCGCAGATGGCGTGAAAAAACCACAAGACAAACACCTAAGACACACTTCATGCTCACTTGTGCTCATGCTCATAAGTGTGTTCTGGTCGGGAATCGAAGGATGGTTTACTACCAACTAAGCTACGGAGCCGTCACAGATAGGCAAGAGGTATAATGTACATTTTCCACTTACAGTTTTCTCAAGAGCCGTGGCTTCAAAGGGCATAAGTCTCGATACCTGACCCCTCATATCAGAACTGCAATTATTGACGATTCAATTTCAGCTGTTATCTGATTAACGTGCGCGTGAGTCTGTGCAGGACTGACTTGTAATTATTAGCAGAGGCAAGTTTGATTTGTTTCTTAATATTGGGTTTTCCATTTGGTTATACAATATCAAGTTATCATTGATAAATGTGGGATTTCATCTGAAACGTGAATTGTTCTATTTTAAAAACGTTATCAAAGAATTACATTATTTTTTTTGTATGCTTTTGTGTGTAGTTTCCATAAACATGCTTGGCAAACACCAGATAAGATGACGCAAAGCTAAATTTTTAACAGTTACTCTTACTAATATGTTTTTTATTTCTTTATAGGTGAAGCAGAACAGACTTTCGAGAGTTCATGTTCCTGGGATAGCACAAGAAAATCTGCAGAAAACCATACATGAATATAATTGTGATTGTAAATAGTAACAAACACTGTTGATGATTCACTATTGCATGCTGAAAACCCCCGTTTGGTTGAAGCAATGACTGGCAGAAGATGACACGTAGAATGTGGAGAAATTATATCGGGTTCATTGGCAGTTCAACCCAGAAGTGGATCAAGAGCTGATGACGGCGGTAAAAGAACAAAAAAAGTTATTTTGCTAACCTGTATAATCTCACTGTAAGTTAAATGTCTCCTTCTTTCCACTTCTTCGTCCTTCTCCATGGTCTCGTGCCACCGTTGGCCTATTTATTAGATATGAGTTTTGCCAACTGTACCTTGGCCTGCCGCGGTGTCATCTGTTCAAAGGCTTCCACTCGGTAGTGAGTTTTGATCACAGCTCATCCAACATGTCGCAGACGTAGCCATTCCAGTGATATCATCCGGCAATAATCATAGTTCTACCACCAAATGGAGAAAACAATCCCTTGATCATAATTATATCCCTTCATTATAATTATCCGGTTATGAATACTATCTGATGCAGCAGCTCGCAATGATTCACCATTTCTTAGAAAAGGTTTTTGCACAAAGACATCCTGCTATGATGATAATGAACTGTAATAGATAAAACAATGTACATCAGTTTTTACTTATTGACGTGACAATAAATGAAATTGCAAATGAGTTATTACGCATTAATGCAACAATGAATAAAGTTAATGATTTGCCGTTGCGATGTAAAGATCCTTGCCCCAAAACATCCTGCGATGATGATGAGTTTCATGATGGACGAGACAATGCCAATCAGTTATAACGCTGTAATGCAATAATAATTGAAGTTGGCGAGAATGATTTGCCATTGCGTTGTAAAAGTTTTTGCCCCAAAACATCCTGCGACGATGATGATGACTGTCATGATAGAGGAGACAATGCAAATCAGTTATTACGCAGTAATGCAACAATTAATGAAGTTGGCGAGACAGTATTGCCGCAGCGTTGTAAAGGTCCCGAAACATCCCGTGGTGATGATGATGACTATTATGATGGAGGAAACAATACAAATCAGTATTTTTTTTATGTGAATGAGTGACGGAACGAGCTGAGGGCCCACCTGATGGTAAGTGGTGACTATCGCGCTTAGTACAACAGTAGTGCCTGCGACTCAGTATGAGATCCAAATCTTTACTGAGTCGCATTCATCCTGCAGATGTGTACCTCTCCGGACGAACTTGGCACAAGTTCTACTTCTACTTTTGGTTGCTCCTATAGCACCACCCAGGGGGTACGTGTAGGGAATCAAAGAGTACCCACCTACGGACGCGAGCAACTGGACCCCCCTAATAAGCAGTAATGCCGAAGTTGACGAGTGGCAGTTAAGAAAAATTTGCTGTTGCGTTGTAAAGGTCATTGCCCCAAAACATCATACAATGATGATGATGACTGTCATGATGGAGGAGACAATGCAAATCAGTTATTACGCAGTAATGCAACAATGAATGAAGTTGGCGCGTCGCTCCCGGCCTGCACCTGTATACTGACGCACGCGATCTAAGGAACATTCCAAACTGGTTCTGCGAGCTCTGATAAAAGTTGATTAAGAATAGGACGCTGCCCGTGAGAATAAGTTCTTCATGTACGAGGAATAAAAATACTAAAAACACTTACTAGACACCTTATTAATATATAATATAGATAAGCGAGGTCCTGTGTTAAAAGGACATATTGGCGTTGTATTTATGCAGCATGTATGAAAAAGACAACAAAAATCTATTTGAATTTTGGTTTGTCCCGAACTTCCATCCTTACCAGCCTCTAAATTTCCCACTGCAGGGACATAGACTGCTCTCAATAATTGAAAGTGGGTGGTTTGATCTACCACGGAAGCCCAATCCGGTTAGTTAGATGGCACATTTCGTCGAATTTTAGGTTCTAAGACATTCCGGTTTCCTCACGATGTTTTCCGTCATTGTTTCGAGAACGTAGTATTGCGCACATAAATTTGTCATAAGGGAAAAATCACATTGGAGCACGTGCATTTTTTTTTGTTCAATTGTAACACATTAAACTTTAATAGGTTTGAAAAATAATTGAAAATAATACGTAGCAATCTGTTTATTTCTGTACATAGTCAAACACAGCCTAAGGTTCGGTGCACGTCGCCTGTGATTACCTGCAAACGGCCCCCGTTTAACCGATTCCTTTTTCAAACTCGACGTTCCTGTTTCAAGAACCTGCGCCATTATTCCCGCGTCTTCCTCATTTAAATTTGGAATGGACAATGCCACTGCCTTTTCGCGGACAATTTTTTTTTTCTTCCCTCCAGCCAGCGACCAAATTAGGCCAGTTAAGTCATGCGAGCGGTTTGTCACTAAAGTGAAGACCAGTAGTCGGGAATCTTTTGTCGAACTCGGCGTCCATATATGGTCAGAAAACAATTCGATACAGAGTGCTACTTTTATTTTTGTTTTCTCCGTTGGCAAATTGAGAAAATTGTTGGGAGACTTGCTAATTTCTTCGGCCACTTTGTTCGGCAAAGGGACCTCGTCAAATTGATAAGCACTTATCTCATTTAGCTGGACCGTACCGCGGGAGGCTGTAAATTAAATAGATTATACGCTTGGCACAAGAAAGGAAGCGACCGGTTCGTTTTATTGTCATCCGTTGTTAATAAAGGTTGCATTTTTGTCATTTTTCGCCACCCGCGGGCCGTGGTAATCAAATTCGAGGCCATTAAAAGCCCATTGCAATAAAAAAACTGGGCAATTCAAGGAGCGTGTTCCAACAACATAATTCAAACAAAACCCCTCATACTGAAGCGCGTCGATAGCGATCTACCAGCGATTTTTCATAAACAATAGCCATTTTAATAACTGAAATAAGTAAAAGAGTTGATGCTATTGATAATACAAAAAATGCAATAATAAATTGCCGAGTGGTGGGTAATAAACAGCGATTTGCTCCGGGCGACTTGGCTGGCTACCAGTGCCGTGATACAGAAAAAAGGAAAAAGAAAACGGAACGTAAAAAATAATACGCTTAATATCAAAGAAGGAGTACTTCGTTAATGCATTCGCCCGGGGCTGTGCGTCAGGTCGGACATTGTTTTCTGGAATGTGATTTTAAAAAGAGCCTGTTTTTGCGAACTTTTTTGGTGTTTGTTGAATTTCGCTCACATAGTGTTTTACACTTCGGTTTTGGTCCGAGGCAATTGTTTTTCAAGAAACTTTTGTTCTCACATTTATTGTGTATCTTTTTTTCCATTGCAGAGACCATTAAATATCAGCCTACTCTCCGTAAGTGAGAGTGAATGGTATTTAATCTACATCGATAGTCAAATTTGGATTTAAGTTACAAGTTGTATTTTGGTTATGGGACATGCTAGTATCCTTCATGGTGGTATAATTCATCAATTCTTGAGATAGTGATAGAAACTGTTTTTTTTATCGAAAGCCTCATTTGTTTACCTTTGGATTTGGACCAGCATCCTTCGGGTTTAAGGTCGGCATTTATGCCCGAGGTCACCAGGATCTCAAGCATTTCATTATATTTACTTGATCTGATGGTATAATTTATATTTTAACCGACTTATAAAACAACAACGTTAACACACTCATACCACTGCAATAGGATTCCCCGTGTCGCAGATGGCATGGACAAACACAGAAAGAAGATAAACACCCAAGACCCGAGAACAAACTTGCTCACCACACAAAATGTGCCCCGGCCGGGAATCGAACCCGGGGCCCCTCGATTCGAAGGCAGAGCTACTACCAACTAAGCCACGGAGCCTCAATTTGGCCGTACGTTTATTATTTTTTGTTACGCGATTTATTCCACAATTATGGAAGAATTCGATTCGGATGATTTTATGTGTACCTCCAAAGTGGTAAAACATGAATTTCATAAATAAATTCTATTAAAAGCGTAAGTGATAAAAGTATAAATATATTTTTTTTATCAGTTAATTATTTTACATTGCAATAATCTTACGACGATCAGAATATCAATAAACTTAGTATTATTTCATTAATAGACAGTTTTAACGACGGGTACATTAAATGTACAGACATAAAATCTACTTTAACGGACTTTATTATAACTAAAGAGAAGGTTATCAATTTTGCGGCATAGTCTTAGTATGTCTGTGATGGGATATCTGTTAGTTTCTATGTTTTTTGAGTAAAATTGCAAGTATTTCCAAAACTATTTATTTTAACACAAACTGGTATTCTTAAACAATAAACACAAACAAAATCAGCGTGGCTTGGCGGCGCATATACAAGAGAACAACAGCGCCTCTGGTGGCGAATTAACATATCAAATTAGCGGCAAATATGAAATTATATTTCTAACAATATCTCTGCGAATTATGAACCGATTTCAATTATACTTTTTCTTATGAAATAAGGAGTTTACCCACAAATGGCAAACATGAGGGTCAAAGTATTGAAGTCAAAGTCAAACTCATTTATTTATTATTCCTTTAGATCTCAAGTATAATTTGGGCACGTCAAATTTTACACATGCATGTACACATATTCGTGAGCATATAACGTGTCACAGGAAGTTGATGTCTGAGTTTATTTATTTTTAAATGAAGGAGTCACGGACTTGTTGAAGGTCAACCTGGTGGTGGTACCTACGCCCTTAACAACAGCAATACGACATAGCTCTTCCCCTACCGAAGCATGAGAATACCCAAGTCGCACCCGAGACAGGCATCTTTCGTCTCATGCGCATGTGATTTCACCGGCACCCCAACCTTCCACCGTAACACAGCAATGCGGATTCGCCACTGCTTTGCAGCAGACTCCCAGGTTTGGAGGCAGTTCTTCTCTGGGCAAAGTAAGCACAACTTCTATTGCTAATATGTTGTTAATAATTGATTGAGTATGATCAGATTATTAAGTAGAAATTCCAAAAGAGTTACTTTATAATTATTCTGTCACTAATCTGGTTCCCATAGTACAATTTATTCCTAGTTTCGGGGCTAAATGGCGTTGTGTGAGATATCCATGGATATTAATTTATCAACCCTTAATGCGGTTGTGGTATATGTAAATATGTTTCCAAACATCGTATTTCCCACCATATAATATAATATTAAATTTTAAGTAAACAAATATCCTCTAGCACCATATGTTATATACCGAACACCTCTTTATTAACGGCGCGGCACCGGCCATTTGTCAAAAGAAACACAATAACAATAATAGATAACCATAGTTAGCCGCTTAGTTGGGGATAACGATGCAACCTTGTGTATGTTCTGTTAGGTTGGTACCATACTGAGGTATTTTGTCTGTTTGTTTAAGGTCAAAGTTAAAAGTCTTCATTTTCATTGAATACTTAAAAATAATTGGAAACGATGCTCTCTTTTTAAATATTTATGTACAATATAATGCGTTTTAATTACTCCGTTTGGTTGTTTGAATCCTATCTGACCACAATCCGAAGAATTACCCTTGAAGAGTTTCGGTTGATTTTCTTGTAACCAATTAATAATCTGTAAAAAATCCAATCAAAAAAAGTTTTTCTTGTATTATTTTATTTAGGAAAAACATTTTGTTTTACTTATTTTTTAATACATTTGCTTTATTATCCGTATGTACATGATTACGCATATTTTTTTAACGTTTAAGTATGTTATTTTATCCAAAATACTTCTTCATCTTGTACCTAGCAGTATTTCTATAATTTTTAAACATACAACTTAATAAGTGAGGAGAAGATGTTAGATTATATCATTATTATAATTATTTGTATTATTATAATTATTATATTTTCATTATTATAATTAGTTTATTTTTAAATGACATTTAACTACTTTAAATCGTCTGGTTTACTCAAATAGCTTATTAAAATATTTCTTCCCGTTTCTTTATAATTTCCGAGATATTGAAATTTTGAAACTCATCATAATACACTTAATAACATGTAAATTTTACAATATTTTAGTTTATAGGCCAGAATAGTATTTGGGTCTTGTAAAATCACGCTACACGTCCGTAATGGCAGGTATCACTTGGTAATGAATGCATCATGCAATCCTATATAACACAATGAAGATGCAATTTAATTTTCCCGTATCTATAATATATCCACAAAATCATTCCATGCAGTCACTTAAAGTTCTAATACCAGTAAAATGTTGTAGCCAAACTAAGTAGGACAATACTTCCGCATCAAAACTCTACTCCGTTGACCTTGACTATAAATACGTAACCAAACAAATGTTCCTATCCAAACAACCCATAACTCGCGTCACACTTAGAATAACATCAGAACTACAAGCATTATTCAAATTTCCCATCCATAAATCAAACCCGGTGTGTAGCAGCTCACCTTTTACAAATGCGAGCTAGCGGGGGTCTGGCGACCAAAATACGTATTGTCGCTCGTTACGGCGACAAATCGCAGTCGCGACCCCTGTGTGTCCCGCGCCTTATGCCTTTGCTAATTGGTCAAAGTAGGTGTGGGAATGTAGGTAATTACATATTTTAAGGTTTGCCATATGATTTGTCTGAACGAATGAATTGTCTGTGTTGCGGCTGAATAATGAAAGTACTTTAGCATTGCATACAAATCGTATTATTTTAGTATTTATATTTGTAGTTATCACATTATACTATGCTCGTGGATGCAGCTGAAATTACATGCGCATGAGATATTCTATCCCAGTCCATGACAATTAGTTCCATGATATTCCATCACGACTTGAGTATTCACAAAATAGGGTAGGGTGTATTATCATGGTGGTGGTAGCCATTGAATATCATGCTTAAGGCCAAAAAATTACTGGTGCCCGTCTGGATCTTTGAAATTCAAATTGAAAGTCTGTATCTTGACTATCTGGGCCACCACCTCTAAAAATACCTCTAAAATGATTAACACCCCGACACAGAACAACACACAAACGTTTGTCCCGGGTGGGAAGCAAACCTACAACCAACAGCGTAGAAGGCAGAACTACTACCAACTGAGCTATCAGACCAGTCATTTACAAATTGCGTCCATCACCTTTAACTCATGCAAATGCTTAAAAAGAGTTTCAATATCAACAGATATCTGAAGAAAATAAACATACGTTTTTATCAAAAAAAAAACTTCATACATGTATTATGAATTACCAACGTTGGTATGGAAATCCAGTCATCTATCATATTGATAATGTCCTTTCCTGTAATTTCCCCACCACAAATACCTAACGTTTACACCAACCTGCACCAATGACAAGTGAATTCAGTGAAGTGGAGATTTAAATTACATGAAATAGAATGATCCATGCGTATTACCATAGGATTGGCATTGGCGTCACGTGCGATCGCCAATCGCAACGTATTCCGGCGCCAATGAATAGACCGTCCACCTCTATTGTAAGTTAATGTAAGGGACAAGACGTCTAGAACATACGGCCCAAACGTTTGGCCAGCAGTTCTGTAATGTCAAATGTTGTAACAGGAATAATCTTAACAAATAAGACTAGATTTTCATGAAAGATGAATTCATGAAAATTAATAAAAACCACGCTTATATATTCTTTATCATCTAAGTTAAGCAACTTCTCACCCGGTCAGTACTTGGATGGAATACCTTTTGAATGGATTGGATGTGTGAGAATTTGTGGCTTTTGAAATGTGGTTTGGAGGGCATGTTAAGGTCGACACCCTGTGAGTCCGCCTAGGTGGTGCTAAAGGAGCAACAAAAACTAGCAGTAGAACTTGTTCAAAGTTCGCCCGGCGAAGTATTTTCTCCACACCTGGCAATCTGCCGCCAAGCGTGGTGCACTCGAATTGCTGTGTACCGGTGAAATCGTTAAGACGTAATATCCTCGTCTCGGGAGACAGGCGCAATAGGGTGCGATTTGGCTCTTCTGTACCTAAATCGTATTACTGTTATGGAAGAAGGTAACCCAGGCCATTAGGACGTCCCATCACATGAAAATATGATAAGAATCTACATTTTTTTTGTCTGCTGACTCTTCTACTTTAGTGTTTCACTGTGTCATTTATTTGAATTTAAAACAAAAGGTAACTTGAATCAAATGTTTTGGGTCGAACGGAGCAAAATACCTATTGGGTATTTTTGACGTGTCCAAATGATACATGAATCTAAAGAAATAAATGAGTTTGACTTTGACTTTGGTAGAAGAATCTTAGGTCGAACGGGGATGCACTCAAGACAAAATCTCCGTGTGTATAATCGCGAGTCGCTTCACAAGAATGGTGATGCAGCTTCAACAGGAAGCCTTCACCCTTTGTTCTCCGCTCGAAATGATAAAAACGTCAAGCATTGCCCGCACCGCGAGCATTGTCTGCAACCGGCTTTATTTTTTACTACATTTTATTTTGTACTAGCATTCCTGCCTGTGGCTTCACTTGCGAATACCAAATTGCAGACTTTTTTGCCAATTTGAGCATAACGTATTGGTTGCCAATTTTTTTACTATTATACATTTTACTTTGTACTATTATGGAGATACCTAAGCGTGTCAGATATTATATAATATTATAGTTAACCACGTTAACATACTAGGACCTTTGCACTAGGATTCCCTGTGTCGCAAATGGAATGGACAAACACAGAAACACAAGACAAATATCTAAGATCCGAGAACAAACTCACCACGCAAAGTATGCCCCGGCCGGGAATCGAACCCGGGACCCCTCGCTTCGAAGGCAGGGCTACCACCAACTAAGCCACGGAGCCGTCAATATTTATGATTCATGATATATTATTAATGAATTCATAAATAACGATTAGTTGATTTCACAACAGGTAACTCTACAGACTTAAAAAATATATATGTGTAAAAAAATCAAAAAACAAACAACAGATTCAAATGTTAAGTTATTACGAGCACTAGGTAACTTACTTACAGACGTAACAGCCCTCACAATTATTTAGTATGTGTATACATTTGCTTCGTTTATTTTTATATCGCGTTATTGTTCCAAGACCACCGACCAATGTATGAAGTTATTATCCAAACAATTTTTTGCAATTAAAAACAATGTTTCTGATATGAGTTTGGTTTAAAATTACTTTTTTTCTTGCTGACAGTAAAATATTGAGGTAGTACGTTCGGTTATTTATTGTTCATTAATTTTTTTTTAAATTAAGTTGTAGAATAATATGTTTTCGACTTTCGTTCGGGGATGGAAATAAAAGAGGTGTAAAATATGGTTTTGTAACGTATTGGTGACAGGGGCTATTGTACTCTTGGTGGTATGTCACAAAATTATTATTAAATTCATTAAAAATACGATAAAAATCGTTAAAAAAGGGGAAAGACTGGGTAAATGTGATACGGGATTCCCAGCCGAGGTAACCTTTGCGCGGTGAACCTAACTGTTCTCGGGTCTCGGGTTGTGTGGTTGTGTGTCTATGCCACCTGCGATACGGAACATTTTCACAAAAGGAAGATTTGCATTAAAAACAATGTTGTTGTAATTTTTTTGCTCTGACTTCGTGAAAATAGGTTTGGAATAGAATAGGGTCCCAGGTAATTTATTTTTCAAATAGATGGTAACGGGTAAAATTAAAACTGATTCCATATAGAAATATCATGTAAACAACATTGTACACCCATACCCCTATACTAGGATTCCTCGCGTCGCAGGTGGCATGGACAAACTTCACACTCACACAAAGTGAGCCCCAGCCGGGGATCGAACCCGGGACCCTGCGCTGCGAACACAGGCTGCAACCAACTAACCTTCGGAGCCGTCAAAAAACTTAAACTGAAACAAAACCTCGTGCAAGAACTCGTCTCATAATAGATTAAACAATAGATTCTCCACGTATTTCGTTCAATAACGAAGTTAACATACTTCGTTCATATGAAATTTTCCCGAAATAGGCCACATTGGTAACAAACTTAGCTTGCGGATCGATACGGTCAGTCAAGGGGTAATTGTGATATGGGCCGTGAGAACATTCAATTAAGCGGGCGAACTTAATTGCAACTTGATAAAGTTAAGTTGGTCCTAAGTGAACTATCTTCAGAACTAAGTTAACTGACCATTATCTTTGCCTTTGTGCCTTGGTAGCACCGTGCTCGCCTAATTGGGGTTTGGAAGATGCTAGACTAGCGTGGATACGACTAGATATCGTCTATATTTGAAGATGAACTTCCGGTCGTAAGAATAAGCCGGTGAGCAACTTAGTAATTGAAGATCAAGAAACTGATAATGATAATGCACCAAAGCCACTTCTCTTTTCTAATACTTCTTGTCCATCCAAAGGGTTGTCTGTAAGAGATTGCTTTATAACAATAAGACTGCTCATTGTGTCACCTTTTTATTAGTTAAGATGTCTATTTTTAAACTATTGTTTTCTTTTTGGTGTGCAATAACGTCTTAGGCCCATTAGAAGCCTAAAAACAGTTACAGTTACAAAAACAGTTACAGTACAGTAAGCGACAAAAGCATAATTAATCACCACAACCAAAACTGTGGTCTGCGAGACCAAGACCTGAAGATAACAAGTATGTCCATAGTAAGGCGTTCGGTAGCATGTCCGGTGCTGTCCACCGTTCTAATCGAGTTATTGTGAGCGGCACAATGTGGCAATCAGCGCTGCAGCCGTTGTGGCCAACATCACAGGTGCTATACTAGCTCACGAGTACGTACGAGATGAGTTCTAGAACATTTCCCAAAGTTTGAAACTGCTGCTCAGACTGTCTCTACGTTCGTGAAATACAAACTATCCTTACAAATAATATTATGAATGTGAATGTATGTACAATATTTTACGCTTTCACGCCTCAATCCAAAAATCGAGCGTGAGGGGCGTTGTCGACTTTCAATCTGAAGGTCGCTGGTTCCACACGGCACCAAGGACTTTTTCAATTTTATGTGCGCAATACCACGTTCTCGATTCATGAAGTAAAACATCGTGAGGCAAACGACATGTCTTAAAATCAAAAATTCGAAAAAATGTGACATCTACTAATTCGGATTGGGCTCCCGTGGCAGATCGAAGCCCTTTTACTATCAGTTATCTAGTTCCCATAGTATAAACTATGCTAAGTTTGAGGCTAGGTGACGCTGTGTGAAATGTCCATGAATATTTATTTTTTATAATAAAATGACATCTTTCGAGACAATTGCCCTCTAAAACACATTGATAATGTCGGCACAGCTGTAAATCAGGCAGATAAAACGAAAAACGTCATTAAATAATTAAAAAAAAAACTACTAGAGCAATATTTATTTCCATTTTGCTGGAGATGTATATGGAAATAAATATTGACCATTCGTAAAAGGTTGGCCATTAATGCTAAAGGGCATTTTTCCCAGCCTCCCACATACATTAAGTACATGCCAATCTGTCAGTTAGTCTGTCCTTCGTAGATAATGCGCAACAAATTGGCACTATTGGTCAGCGTAAGCATTTAACTGGAGTCGCATCGATAATGGCGCTGCCCAAGTTAAAGGTGGTAGAGTATGTACCAGTTACCTTATTATAAAAAAACAAACGACGATATAAGTACTTTCGTAACATCTCATCATATTAATTATAAAGGCGAAAGTTTGTATGTATCTCTTTCTCTCTGTGTGTGTGCGTGTGTTTGTAGCTCTGTCACGTCCAAACGGCTAAAAGGATTTGGATAAAATTTGGTACCAGGTTAGCCTATATCCTGATGACATCTTGGAATGAAGTGCAGTATTCCTTAGTATGGCCAACCGCGGGAAACAGCGCGGGGCGCAGTTAATCATAAAAAATTACAAACTCATGTTAGCCAAAAATAAAGCTAAACGTCTTGGCAGCAAGAATTAAATAACTTTTAATAAATATTTCACACAACGCCATCTAACCCTAGGCTAAGCAAAAATAGTGCTATAGAAAATCATATAATAGAATAACTAAAAAGCATATTTTTTATAAACACATAGGTACATAATAATATCTACATAATATGAGACCAAAAAAACCAGACACCGAAAAAGCAGAGCTACTACCAAATAAGCTATGAGTCCAGTCGTTATATCATAAAAATGTTTTCCCCGCTACCGCGTGTAACTTGTCCCACGCTACAAGCGGCGGCGCGGACGCTAAAAGGCCTACCTATCGAAGGGCGCGACAACACCTGTTCATCAGCCCTTTGCACTTGCCGCCCGATTGTCAAACCCTGTCCGTGGACAGAGGAATAGAATAGCCACTATAAAATATTCCAGTTAAAATCACTAATAACAAGTACCGAGATATACTTAGAGGATCTAGTTCGATTCACACGAACAAAAATTTGTATAATATGATGAAGATGCGTTTGTTCCGTGTCCCACACACGGAATAAACACATGTTCCTCATACGTTTTTCACGCTATTACGTAATCAATGCAAATTTTATTTTATAATTTATATATTTCTTTTTTATATAAGCGTTTTATCTGTGATCTGGTTCTCATAGTACAGATACTGTTGCTGCGTGATATGATCAAAAATACTCTTTTGTTTTAGTTACAATATCAATAATTAACTAGAGTTTACTACAAAAAACTCTATGATTATAACCATTTTGGAACATCAGCTTGTTTGTTGACGTTTAAATTATATTATATAACCGTACGTGCATAAGTTAAAAATCATTTTTTTCATTATTACCGTAATTAAAGAGCATAATTATAAGTTATAATTACATTTCTCAAGGACTCATTCAAAATAATTACCTATATTTCAGAAATTATCTGTTAGAGTTCAGAGGTATAAAAAGTTTTTTTTTTCTCCATGGTTTCCTAGTCTTTTAGTATCTGACAATGAAGAAGACTTTAAAAATAAATTAAAAACATTACTGTCCGGTATGTGACGGATTACCTTTCAGGGTTAATGACAAAATCGATCCCTTGAACAGCGTGTAGTTACAACATTTTCTCAATTAAATTGTTAATTAACTTTGTACCGCAAAAGATGACATTACACATAATTTGGTATTTGAATAAAGAACTTGATAAATAATTGAACCACATTCCAATTTAATGGATGATAATTTTAAGACTAGGACTAGACCTAATATTCTTTATATTCACAGAGGGATGGATGTTCAGGGCATAAAATTATATACTGATCATCTCTTCAGTTTCATAAATAATAGATAGACAGACGCTGTAGATTTAAAATTAGGTTTTTTTATCCTTTGGGTAAAAAACTTTGAAACGTAGTATAAAAAAGTAACAGATTCTAAGTGTTTCATATTTTAGGTCTAAATACCTTTGTCCGTTTTTCGACATAAAATTCTAAATTAAAAGTCATGAAGTTTTGTTTTCTGCAGCCTAATATAAAACTTAATTAAAACCATGATCATTAAAAAAATTTAACACAAACTTTTGAAATATAATAATCATTATTCCTGACAACTGGCCGATAACAATAAAAAGAAAATAAATATAAGACTGGCCGCAACGACAGTATCCAGAATGTGTTTTCAAATTTCAAAAAAGGAATCTAATCGAAGACTGTCATCGCCGGCCACAAAATAACTTCAGATATGAACGCATCTAATGAGACAAAGGTTAATGAGGATAACAATGGCGGACCAATAAAATATTGGATTTATTTATACTGGGCGCAGGCGATGATCTGATAACGCGACAAATGCGTTAAGGCGTAGCCGTTTTATGTTTTTTTTTTTTTTTTGTTGGTAACTTTTTTAAATCCCCACCTCATTTAGCAGCTTTGAAAAATAATTTATAAAATGTAATGCGACTTTTTTTTCATTTTTGTTGCCAATCATTAAGCTGCGTCTTTAAGTTCCAGTTAGTAAACAAGTGAATGATTTAAAAATAGACCACACTTTTTACTCTTTAGGATGGAATTTGTTCTTGGAACTATTATTGGCCTAATTAATTAAGAATAAACCCTATGAGATAAAAATTATCATTAAAATTGGTTGCAATATCGCACATAAGAAACTTACAGACGAATTGGGGTCCTTCTTTATTGAAGTCGTTTAAAAAAAGCGACCATCAAGTATATACAAGTACAAGTATATATTGTAAAAGCTACAAGGTATATTCATTTTTAGAAATGATTCCTTTGGCTGTGGAGTGGGTTTAATTTCAGCATTGAATAGAATATAATTTATTTATTGTCTTTGCAATAATGCATCAAAATATTTGGCGCAACTTACTACATAGACTTTTATATAATGTGCTATTTGTCTTGAGCATAACTTCGTTATAATATAAGAGAATTAATAAAAAATTCAAATCTTCTAATTTAGAACTGTATAATTGATTCATACTCTTAAAATTATGAATACTATACAAACAAAATTACCATTTTATACTTATATTGACTTTTCTAATTGATTAGAGCCACCAGTTAGCATAAATAAGTAATTAATTTTATGACATTTAATTAAGAAATTTTGCCAGAAACTTATGTAAAATCTCTTAATGTTGACCATAAATAATAAATGTAGCTGACCTGTAAAAAATAAAAGCAACTAATTAAATTTATAAATTTTATTGGTTTTTCTAATATGCTGCAACGAT
Source organism: Aplocera efformata (assembly GCA_921293045.1). NCBI lineage: Eukaryota > Metazoa > Arthropoda > Insecta > Lepidoptera > Geometridae > Aplocera > Aplocera efformata. Next base: position 5,482,850 of record OV121058.1, on the reverse strand, counting down.
TTGCGTCAACTAAGAACTACTTAAAATGTATACTAACTATTACTACTCTGTATTCTACTAGTACTAACCTATACTCATAGTCAAATATATAAATTTGTGCATTATTTGTGAATGATCACCCACTGAATTAATCAGACCCATTCCGTAAAAACAAAATTCAACAATGGACAGATCTCAAGTAGCTCTGCCTGTTATGCTGTTGGTTGTGGATTCAATTTCCAGGACAAACGTCTGTGTGACGAACGTAGATATTTGACCGACATCTTAACGTACCCTCCGAAGCACGAAAGCGCAGTTTCAATGCCACTACTGCTCAAAAGTTGCTTAGCTTAAATGATTTATAAAGAACAGCGAAGTAAACTACGCCATGAGCCCTTCAAAACTTATTTCAAGAAACAGCTTGCCCTTAACAGAATCCATTGCGGCCACAATGATCAAATTTCGTTTTTATTGTTAATCCGAACCACTAAATGAACAGCCGCTTATTGACTTCACTAAACAACACCAGCTCCGGAGAAAAACAACTAAAAATAAACGAAAAAAGTAAAATTCCAGGATCCGAGGACGATTCTCATCACAACACAGTTTTATTCGAAACTTTCAAAATGATATTGCCTTTGTAATGGGTGTATCTTTGTAGGGATGAGTTGGATGTAAAAATGTCAGTTGTAAGTAGTCCGATTTGTATGAAAATTTGCCAATTGTCGTCTTGAAATTGGGTTTGGGAGAATTCAAGCCAAATTTTATCGTGCGATAAGTATGATACCTTTTGTTGCTTCTGACTTTTTATCTCATACACACTACACATACGTACATACCTATATACTATTATATTATAGGAAGATTAATCTTCCTGTATTTAAGCAAACATAGAGGCGAATCTAGGCATTCGAATTTTGCTGTATATTTTTAACTTGTGGTTCAAAAGATACTGCGGGATTACAGAATGTGTTACAATGACTTCAACGAATAATAAAAATACTATAGCTGGTACGAAAGCCTCTTGCATCGAGTCAAAATTAGCCACAATATTTTGTTTACACACTCATACCCCTGCGTTGCAGGTGGCATGGAAAAACATAGAAATACGTACCAAGATACGTTACAGGGCTGACTTTGTGATGAGCGTAAAGTTTGTTACGCTCACAACAAAGTCTGTCCTGTAATCGAACCCGGTACCCCTCGATTCGAAGGTACTAAGGCCTAAGGCTACTTTTAGCAGATTTTTTATATTCTCCAAATATTTACCACTGTATATAGATACAGTATATTACTGTAAATTAAAACAGTATCCTACGTAAGGTTTATTTAAAAAAAAAGTTGTCTATCACGGAACTCGGCAAATATGAAACATGACGGCATAAGGCGCCAATAGATGTTTTACATAAAAAACTGATAAAATATAACTCAATCATGAAACAAAGTAATCTCAAGCAACATCTGTATCTCAAAATCCAATCAAGTGAATATTCAAAAACGGCCGTGAAAAATATACCGCAATATATCACCCATGTTTCAATACGAGTGGCATAATTTTTACATTTAAGCTAGCATTTTCACTTTGCTTTGCTCGATCAAAGTTCGAAACAAGTGCCTGATTTCAAAATGTAATGAACTGACGATCAATATTATCGTTCCCTATTTTTCGCAATCAGAAGTAAACATTTTTCATGAAATTTCAATGGGTCTCCCTCCTACTAAATAAAAAAAGGATTATTCAAATCTTTCTATTAGAGAAGATATCGCATACAAAATACAAAAAAACAATTAAACATTTATCAAAATTGCAAACTCACCCTTTTTTTAGGTTAGTAGTTGGTTAGTTTTAAATTATAACGGAAAATTCAATGGATAATAGTGTAGTATTATAGATAAAAATTCACATAAAAATATGTTGTAAATTTTTTGGATACATACTCATGAATTATTCACCATTTTAAAAACACGGTTTTGTGCAGCATTAAATCTTGTAAGAACTGGGTTTAAGTAATTTGGTTTGAGAGAACAAACCGTAATACAAACAAACAGGCAGTCATTTGATTTTTTAACATAAGGAGGTCTCAGTGGCATCAGTTCATTCATTTGTCAATGGCAATCTCCGCCATTAGCAGTAATTACCAGCCACGGTCACTTATCAGCCGTGTAAACTGGCTACTGTAGCATTAACTGAGCGATAAGCAGAGCGTTTATCAGAAAGATTAGCAGTGCAATTAGCAACGGTACATAAAACTTTATAGTCATCACAAATACTTATTTTTTAAAAACATAAAAAATACCAATGTATTTGTTTTTTGCATGTTTCAGCCGCGGTCTAACCGGGAACCAGCATTTTGGAGCACAGATATAACAAGCTAAGTAAGGAATTCTCAGCTACAGAGTCATCATAATAAACTTATAATACTATCAGTTGTGTTATGATTTAAATAATAAGCCATACTATGAATAACAGTTATGCACTTGAGGTATAACATCATTATAAAAGCATATTGTGTAAAACGATGCCACTCGATTCGACGGCCACTATTCGATACTTGAGCGGTGCCACTGTTTCGTCTTAATATTATTATAAAATAAATTAGAATATAATAGAACTATTGTTACATATAACAGAATTCGCCATGGATGGCATAGCGGCGTAAAGCATAATGACGCTACCTCATTAACTGAAATTATTAAATTTAAAATTGAAGATTATTCGACTCTGATTATTTACCAATCTAATTAAAGATCGAAGATCAAATCTTTAGAAATTTAGGACAAAGAAACATAAGAACACACAAAAGATACCCTTATCAAGAAATCAACAAAATTAAAACCAAATTAATTAACTAATTTATGGTTGCTACTTAATTTAGTTTTTATCGCTCCGCTCATGAAAGACATGGCCTAATCTCATGCACTGTAACGCTAACTTATTGGCTGAAACGAATCTTTAAGTCGTTGCTACCACTTAAGCACCGGATGGGATCGATCGGTTAGGATATTTTTCTCCCGTTTTATTGAACGGATTGAAATCCAGGAGCATTATTCTTCGCAGAATATAACTATATTGCATTAAAAAATAACAGGGTATTTCTTATTTATCAAGTAATCTATCTCTAAATCACTTACTACTAAATCCATACTTTTGTCACGAAAGTTGGTAATAAATTTATTTTTCAATTATTCACAAAATTGATAAAAAATGTTTGTATTTTTTTCACTGTTTATTGCAATATCTTTGAATCTGAATAATTTTGAATTGCCATGATTTTCATAACACAATCTACCATTGCAAAAGTTCACCATTGGTACTAGCAAATATAGAAAAAACTTAATAAACCATGATTTTATAAGACGTCCCGAAAGATGAGCGAGTGCTAAAACTTCGTGTGGTAAGCAGGAAGTTTGTTTTCGGTTCTTGGGTGGTTTCTATGGCAATAACAATTCAAGAATTATGGTGTGTCAGGATTTTAATTTACCTTTCTTCTTATAAGATTTTATTAAAAAGTCTACAGGCGTTCTACAAAAAGTTGGAAACAGCTGTACAATTACATTTGTATCTGACGTCAATATAGGTTCAATCTGCGATAATGGTCCTCATTGCGTTATGTACTCAATCAGCATAGGCATGTCGAAGTAGAATATAATATAAATCAAGGCCACTAAAAAAACAAAAGAACTAAAGTTGTCAACCAATTGTCACGTTCAATTGACAGTAATGACAGCGCGGCGCGCGCAAAGCCGCGTGGTGACTGCACAATGTGATGTTGTATTTCACATTAACATTATGTTCACAAGGTGGATGTTGTCCACTATTGTCCACTTATGTTCGGGATTCAACCGTGGTCAGTTTACATGGCGCATTGGGATTTCGTAAAATTTCGAGGTTCGCGCGGGAATGTGCGACAAATCGGTGTAATGATATTTCAGAGGAAGTGGATTGATTTTGAAGCTTCATGGTGAAAAAATTGGGCAGCTTAGACTTGCATCCACAATGACGGAAAATTTTTGAAGGTTCAGATTAATTTGGTTTTTATCAAACCGTTTAAAAAATTATGATTTTTATAAACAATTTCTCAACACATAATATTTGTTATAAAAAAATACATTCACAGGTGCCCTACCACCTGCACCCGTAGGGTCCTGAAAGAGGCATCTATTAGGCTACTGAGAGCGCTACAATATTATCTAAGCATTACTAAGACCAACCATCAACACAAGAAAGAAGAATGAGCTTGTTCCGTCACTTTAGTTAGGTAAAAAAAAATGTTGTTAATTGAGCTTTTTGTCAAGATTTCGCAGGATACATTTGCAACACGTTATGAAGGTTTGCGCATTCGGAAGTGCCATTATAAATATCATGTTTACTCTTGATGTCTCGTCTCGTCATAGCAATGGAAATGGAAATTAAAGCGGTTTTTTTTCTCTATTATAATGAAATATTACGTTAAAATTGTAACGTTTTCGAAAGATAAGCCATATACCGGGTGCCTATTCTCCTAGGGTTACGAAATTGGCGTCATGTAAACCATTATTATGTGAACTCTCTCGCTCCCGCTAAAATAACTCTAATTTTGTGAACCACTTTCCACATCTAAGTAGAAATGCGTGAAATCCTTTTCCCAGCGCTATGTAACCCCACCAACCTCTCATTGTGGCGGCATTACCCATTGAAAAGGCTACCTATTGTTGTTTCACTTTTATTATAAGACAATAGGTACGCAGAGCCTTCCAGATCTCCAAGTAATTTTATTTGTAGCCTTTGTGTTTCGCCGCTCCGGCATTTTTATCTTCACACAACTCATTAAGGTTGTTTTTTCTGTCAATGCGCAACTTTTTGCCGGAATCAACTTAGATGGACAATCAGCATTACCATAGTTGGCGGAAAGTTACGATAGTCGGTTAAAAAATTGAGATATTAATGAATAGAGTTGGATCGAAGCCGTGGATGGAATACAGATTCTATTATGATAGTTGAACATAAATATAATCAAAATTCTTGAAGAGATCATTCGCTTTGAATGTATATATGGTTGGCGGGCATGGAAAAGTTTTGTGAAGGAATCTATAGATATAATTACTGTGTGAAATCGCGAAACATACAAGATAAATTTGACTGGACTTACAGCTAAGTGGTTCGTAGTAGCTCTGCTTTCTGCGCGTCGTGGAGACGATTCCTACTAGACAAGCATTTGTGTAACGAACATAGATGTCTGTTTTATGGGTGTTCATGTGCCTGTGCTTACAAGATAAGTAGATGCTTTATAAGTTTTCTTTCAGTTATGTAGTTCTTATACAATAGTATAATACTATCTATGCTTTGTATGGAGCTAGATGGTACGGTGTGATAAGTCCATGAATATATTAAAATTATATATATATAATTTGTGTCGAAAAGTTTTCGGGTAGCTGTAAATTAACGCTAATGGTTTTTAGCTGTTGTTTCGACTTCTGTTGGGTAATATGGAAATCAAAATCAATAGTAGAGTGCACAAAAGCCGTTGAAAAATTGTTGAAGGCTATGAAATAATTTTCTAAGATAACTCACTCCAGAGTAAATCAATTAATATTAATGAAATCAGTCCAGAATTGGTCAATAAATTGCATAACAAACTGAAACTACAGCTGAATTGAGAACCTCCTTTTCCGTAGTTCTTTTGTTCTGTTAAAAAGCACGTTTTACTAAAATCTACCAGTAGTATCGTTATCCAAACATATTTCAAACTCTGTCTTCGTGCAATCGAAAAGAAATAAAGATAGGACTAATAAACTCTTATCTGAACCGTCTGTAAGGTGACTATCTCTAACAAAAGGTAAGTGCACGAGAATTGGTAGCATTTGCATGTAAAGTATGGCAAACTGTGGGATCGAGGATTGTTTGAACCTGTTTTTGAGTTTTTTGAAAAATATGTGGCATTTTTGTTTTATCAAGGTGCATTTAACCGCTCTTCTCTGGTAGAAAGAGATGATTGTAGATGAAATATGCTTTGGTAAAGTATGCAAGAGCGTCACAGTGTGAGTTATGATGTTTTTTTTATGTGAATTTGTGATGGAACGAGCTGAGGGCCCACCTGGTGCTAAGTGGCGACCCCCGCCCATGAAAACAGTAATGCGACTCAATATAACATTTGGGTCTTACACTGAGTCACACTCATCCTGCTGCGTCCATCACCATGTAAACATATTATTGTACTAGCTGACCGGGCCACGCGTTGCTGCGGCTAACGTTTTTGTAATTGTGACTGTCAAATAATAACAGACAAATAATTAGCAATAAATTAAAATTGCGACTATAAATTGAGATTTAAACTATCCTATCTCTCAAGTTGGATCGAACTGCACATGGTGTGCGAATTTTATTATAATCGGTTAAGTGGTTTAGGAGTCCATTGAGGACAAACATTGTGACACGAGATTTATATATATTAAGTTTGTTCTTATGTCTACATATTAACTTTTTTTTTGATCGAAATAAATGTATTTGTATTTGTATGTACTCTAATTAACGAATATATCAACATCAGGTACCATGTTGGAACCGGCATAATTGATGACTAACTAAATCTTATTACAAGGTATGCTAAGTTTGGAGATGGCACTGTGTGAAATATCCATGGATATTTTATTATTATACAGACAATATACTACATACCGACGGATATTTTCCTGTCTTGTAGATAAATGAACATTCAGTTTTTCACAATTTCCAACCTTTCCAGATTCCCAAAGAAACCGTATTAAAAAAATCTTGTCCTAACTATTACAAACACAATGAAACAAAAATCAGCCAAATCAGTCCAGCCATTTTTGAGTTTTAGCAAAACTAACGAACAGCAATTTAATTTAATATACAAATATTAGATATATACAATGAAAGTTTAGCATTTAATGACCTATATTCCTGTGATGCATGCTACATATTTTAGAAGAAAAACGTATGCGTACGTATGCGTACTTTGCGTGTAAATTTTTAAAGCCCAAACTATACTTGGTTTCTAAAGGAACGTTACGTTTGAGTTGGAAAAGAATAAAATTTTGTCCCAGGAAGTGCTCACGGTGTCCAAAACCGATATCTTCTGTATAATTTATACCTCAATCATTAATAAGAGGAGTCAGCTGAAATATAGTTCAGATAGTACATAAGAGCCACAAAGCCTTATCTCGGTAACAAACGTGGCTCAATAAAAAGTCCGATGAACCGAGTCGGTAGTTACCTATATGAGAAATGTCCACGGTTTCATCAGAATGCTTATAGAGGTGACAATACCTCCATGAAAAATTAACTGTTTCTACTTTGTATGTATCAATCAACGTTAATATCATGTTATAGGTTAATTAAAATAGGTACACATATTTTTTATACATACAAAAAATCATATAATCCAAGCCTACAACCAAATCTGTAATAAGAATTCTAAGAGTTAGTTAGGTTAGATTTCTACGACCGCTAATACAACTTTCTCGAAACGGTGAAGGAAAAAATAGCGAGGAAACCGACATATCTTAGAACCATATTCGAAGACTCCCGGGGTGGATCAAATTCCATTCACACTCAATTATCGAGAGTAGGCCGGTCCCTGTAGTGGGAACATTAGGGGCTGACACGAGAGAGAATATGAGATATAAACACAACACAACGTTTTAAAGGTAAATTATTTAAAGCAACATGTAATAACATCTCCAAAGCATATCTGAAATCAATCCTCTGTAGTCCACCGTCTCGCTTGTAGCCGATAATATGAGGACAAATACAAATTGATAAACAAAAAGAAATGTATTACTTACATACTTTTATACCTGTTATACCGGGGCAAAGAACTATGTTGAATCCGTAATATCCATGGATGTAGGTTTCAATGAGAATACATGGTATTTGCTGGAAACATTGAATTTATAGTAACACCTGTTTTCCGCGAAAGTAGCTTTTTTGTGTAATTTACTGACCATTTAGATGAATCATATATTAATACTAGCTGACCGGGCCACGCGTTGCTGTGGCTAACGTTTTTGTCATATGATATTATAATTTGCAATAAAATAATATTGCGATCATAAATTGAGATGTGAGCTATCCTATCTTTCATGTTGGATCAAACTGCACACGGTGTACAAATTTGATTAAAATCGGTTAAGTAGTTTAGGAGTCCATCGCGGACAAACATCGTGACACGTAATTTATATATATTAAGATCACGGCTTGGTAGAGCTCTTTTGCGTAGCAGGTAGGTTCGATTTCCACCCAGGCAAGCATTTGTGTTATGAACATAAATGTTTCTCTGTGTCTGGGCGTTCATTGTATTCTATATTATATAAAAAAAGTTTGTACTATAGGAACCAGATTTTCAGTAATCTGGTTACTATAGTACAAACAATTCTTAGTTTCTGACTAATATTCATGAATACCTATGATAGTATAAAGTCGGCGTCTGTACCCCTGGGCCACCACGCTCTACACAAACAAACAAACATATTTGACTAAATACAACTTGTCAACTCTAATTACGAGTCAGAAACACTGATGGACGCAGAAACACTTCCTTTCGCACCCAATTACCAGCGAACCATCTATCACTTACCACTAAATGGTAATGGTAATGGCCCCAGCTCCCATTGTGAACCCCTGAGGGACGGGTCAATGGTGCCACAGATTATCCACTATCCCATGAACTGTACAAAATGGTACGCGGAATGTGATGGCGGGTTGTTGAGCCTACAAATAGACTGTGGTTAAGGTACTTCTGACACTTTTTACCCGACTGCGCAAGGAGAGTAATGTTTTTATGATAAAAGTTTCTAATTTGAACAAGTGACGGAACGAGCTAAAAGTGATAAGAGGTGACCCTCGCCCATGACAATAGTAATGCGGCGCAGTATAAGAGTTGCATTCATCCTACTGCGTCCATCACGCGAGACGGTGAGGATACGTCTCATGCGCATGTGTTCACCGGCACCCACAGCCTTCCACCGGAGCACCAAGCATTATCCCCTACGCATTATTCTACGTAGTCAATTGAAGGTACAGTTGGAAAAAAAAGTGTGAATAGAATATAATTTTTATAGCATTTTACCTTATGCGATCAAAGCATCAACCATGGTTAACATAATCCTCAAGATAGCAATATAAAAAACACAAGCCCACCACACCTTGAAACTACTATGTAAACAAAACTACGTTTAATTCAACCCACGTTTTTCTCGACCAATCATGTATAACATACATACAAAAGAATATAGAAATCAAGTGTCTGTTTGTAATGTCAAAATAACAGCTTTTTACCTCAATGCATTGGTAAATATATACAAAAATCTTTAAAATCAACAACATACAAACAGACAGACAAAAATCTTTAAAACCGTGTTTTTGTGAAAAGCGGTACCTATCACAAAAACACGATTTTAAAGATTTTTGTCTGTCTGTTTGTTGAGACTAATCTCCAAAACGGCTGGACCGATTTTGACGGGACTTACATTGGCAGATAGCTGATGTTATAAGGGTACTTAAGTGACTTTTATTTTAGAGAAAGAATAAAGGGTTCAACGCGGACGCAGTTGCGGGCAATATCTAGTATAATTAATGCCCTCTTAACCTAGTTATAGTTCTTATAAAAACTTGAATTCACACCATGTATCAAGTGATTCAGACTATTAAATTGCTACTAGCATTAAACGAAACAACCATTTTTATTCTGTGTAGAATTGGCGAAATGAAGCGATGGCTCACCTGGTAAGTGGTTGCCTACGCCCATAACAATAGCCAATAGCTTTTTTTATGTGATTAAGTGACGGAACGAGATTAGGGCCCACCTGGTGGTAAGTGGCAACTCCCGCCCATGACAACACTAACGCGACTCAGTATAAGGTTTGGATCTTACCTTACACTAAGTGGCATTCATCCTGCTGCGTCCATCACCCGAGACGGGGATGATGCGTCTCATGCCCATGAGATTTCACCGGCACCCACACTCTTCCACCGGAACACAGCAAGGCGAACAGTACTGCTTGGCGGCAGATTCCAGGTGTGGTGGCAGTACCTCTCCGGACGATCTTGGCACAAGATCTACTGCTACTTGTTGTTGCTCCTTTAGCACCACCCAGGGACTACGTGTAGGGAATCAAAGGGTACACACGGACTCGAGCAACTGGACCCCCCAAACTCTGGTAGAACAGACTTGAGTCGTTAGTTTATTGACGGTAATCACTAAATATTAGAAAGTTATTTTAGTCAATTTCTGGTTTCTCCTCCTCGCTTTGAAATAGCTACTTCATACACAGCTAATTGGTGGAAGTGACTATTTTAATTTTATGGTCAGGTTTGTCTTTTTACGAACATGCTATCATTTTTAATGACAGCAAAGTACTATAATTACATGGTAGTAATCAATGAACATTTGTGTATTATAATACTAATTATAATACTCGTAATATTTAATTAAAATTAATGCTCAGATCTACGGCGAAGGTAAATTTAATAACAGCAATAAGCTATTTGATATTTACAAATCTAGTAATATAAGTAGCATGAACGTTCTTATAACTTCGTGGGTAAGACCATCAATTCGTAGAACTTGTGCCAAGTTCGTCCGGAGAGGTACTGCCGCCACATCTGAAATCTGCTGCCTAGCAGTAGTGGTTGCATTACTATGTTTCGGTGGAAGGGTGTGGCTGCCGGTGAAATCACATGCGGATGAGACGTATCATCCCCGTCTCGAATGATGGACGCAAGATGAATGCGACTCAGTAAAGATTTGAATCTCATACTGAGTCGCATACATTATTGTTGGGCGAAGGTCACCACTTATCATCAGGTGGGCCCTCAGCTCGTTCCGTCACTTATTCATTTAAAAAAAACTTAATCCAGTACGTAAACATTTTAAAGTGCACAGTTCATTTAAACTTGTGGCGAAACTCCAAGGAAATATTCGAACTAATAACATACTTTTGTTGAAGTAATATAACCTATTGTTTCTAAACAATAATTTTAGGCAGTAATTCACGCCTGGGGCCGTCTAGTCTAACACCATATAAACTTGGGGATAATGTAACTATAAATTATATGCTACAATAGTTCAACACGTGTAGTATAACGAACGATAGCGAAGCCTTCTGAATGAAATAAAGATCTTTTAAAATTGAAATTGAACGAAGATATCTGAATTCTGAATTGTCAATGGTTTTTGTAAGGTTTAACTCTTCAGGATGATCGAATTTCCTATTCGAATTAAACCCACGTTTTTTTCACTAAAATTTAGTTTCTTTTTGTGTTTGTTTGTTTCTTTTTTTTCTATCAAGTTGGTAAGTACTCATTTTATCGTTCGGGTCCATTCGTTAGCGTGTGTATTCAGTTCTTTACAGCACATAATTACATATTTGTAATCAATTTATTTGCCGTATGAAATTGGTAAAAATCATTTCGTACCAAACTGTAATAGTTCAGGGTTATATAAATTAAGTAAGTTTTGAAAGTGAGCGCTAGATTTGATTGTTCCATTAAGTTGTTTCTAAGTTATTTTACTACTAAAAAGTGCAAACACTTTCATAGATTCCATTTATATACTATGACTTTTTCTGCGAAGGTTAAAACAGCGCTTCGTTTCGGCTAAATGTTTTCGCTATTATAGAGATAGACGTAACATGTGGTGAACTCATCGCCATTGTTATCACACGAATAGCTCCAATTACAAATTCCTTTAAGTGTATCGTTAATACTACTCCAGGAGTGTTTGTATATTCGACAAAAAACTTCTGTGTTGTGTCGATAAAATCAATTTTAGCAATTAGAGTGTATACTTTTTTGATTTTAAACATCTAATGGTTCATTAAATGGCTAATGGCTAATGGATCTTTAAACATCTAAAACCGACTCGTATGGCGCGATGGCAAACAATATGACGCTATCTCATGCCGTCGTGTTTCTTATATGCCGGTTTCCCTGTGTCACAGGTGGCTTGGACACAATTACCCAAGACTAGAAAACAAACTTCATGATCGCACAAAATGTGCCCCGGCCGGGAATTGAATCCGGGACCGCTTTTACCAAGGCCGCTACCAACTTAACTACGCAGTCGTCTATCAATAGTATATTATCTATAGTAAAATCGCTTATTTAATTGACGTCACATCCTTTAAAATGCTTTTGATTTTAAGAACCTCCCCATTCAATTCACATTTGCTACATTGTCAATCTTCAATCTAATCTACAGTGTTCAATACAAAAAAACGGCACAGTGGAGGTAAATCAGAAGGCTTATTCAGACGAATACAAATATGTATTGTTTATTAAAGTAAAGTCTAAAAACACATGACAAATAAAATTCTTACAATCCATACATACAAAATTTACCTTAAAATCTAGTTTAAGATTAGATCTTTACATACATTTTTTATAAATATATTGGCCTTTTTGTTTTGTAGTTGTCAATATAACATGATTTGTGAACTAATCACATATTAATTCTCTACACAATATTAATTTTCTACTGATGTAGTTTGAACCATAACCAATATTTACAACTATTTTTACAAGGAAAAAATCATCCAGTTTAGATAAAATATTTCTCCCTACTGTGACACTGTGTGTTTCACTACACTGTGACGCAGTCGGCACATTGAAAGGGTTATTTTTCCTGCGTTGAAAGCGACATGGGACAGCGACAATACGTCGGTAGACGCGACAACGGGACAAGTGCGCGACTTTCCTGTCGCTCCCTGCCACTTATCGGCTTAATTGGCTGCTTTCCATTCAACTAGAACGGTACTAATTTTATACTAAACTACTTAGAATTATCCGTTTGTGGCGCTAGTGTTCGTACTGTCACGAGCTTTTAAATTTAGAATTCCTTGTTTTTACTATCTTCCCTCACTACCGTTAATAAAAGTTTGAATGCCATTTTATAGTCATTTAAGTGTGATAGTTACTACACAAATAGATAATTTCAAGAAATCAAAACAAGATAAAATTCTGTGAATGTTAGTTTTATGTGAACTTCAGTAATAACCGCTGGCCGCCAATAGAAAACTACCGTAAATTCCACAGACAATAAAAAACAAATTGTCAATTTAAAATTAGAACTTGAAACTTTAAGAAGCTTAAAAGCTATTCGCTGTACCAATCACAATTCGAGTTCGGAACGTTGACGGTAAAAGATCACAATTTGAATTTGGAATTGTGGTGACGCTATAAAAGCCGTGTTTCTGACTTTCACCGTCATTTTGGCTCCGTCTTCCCACGATGTTACTTGTTTAGTAGGCAACAATTAGACAATTGTCGGCCATTTTAACGATCAACCATAAAATTCGGCTTGAGTCTCTCATTAACCGCATTCTTGTGATACTTCCGCTTTATAGTTTTACTAATCAACGCCGAGATGAATACGGTCCCGTAGGTAATGGCGTCGATTGTGTTCAGATTAATTTTATTGGCCCGAACTTCGGACAATTGGTCGTATAGATAATTGAGTTTTGGAGCGCGGCTTTTTTAAATCTCAAACACAGCTTATCCAGGATCACTGACACAATCAAAACTGAACCCTCTGCTAATTCATAGAGTTAATTCCATTAACGATCCCTATAATTCCCTAAAAAACAAAAATAATTTATATAATAACATTCATATGAAGCGTTAAGTTCATATATATTTGTACAGGAGAAAAAAAAACGAAATGAAATATCCCAAGATTTCGAATAAGAAATCAATGCATATTTTATGGGAAATTGCATACGCTTTTATAATAAGCTTCCTAAGAATACTACCAAGGTCAAAGAAGGAATTTTTGGAAATCATCAAACAAATATTTACACACGTAATAAGGTAAATGTTATTTAGATTTAAGTACTGTTTTATACCACTGCTCTGCTGATATATGCTTGTTCCTTTTCATGAATTATTTTGTATATTGTTGTTACTTATGTAAGGTGCTTTTTAAAACAAATCCAGTATCTGACGAACAATTTATTAAACAGAAAAGAGGCCAAAAATCTATTTCTCTTATTATAATAATATATATAATTACACACCTTTTCCCAAAAGGGAAAGGTAATCCCAATGTTTGTTTGTAATTAGGCAACCTTTTATTAATCTTGTCGCTTTGTGGTTTGCACTAAAATGGAAACGTGGACGTTGAAAAAGGTGAGCTCATTCGCAATTGTTTTCCAACGAATAACTCTGCTATCACACTTACAGTACCATAAATATTCCTTATGTATCCGTATTTCTTTCAATTCCTCAAGTTAATTAAATTAATCGCTTAGATAGATGTAGTTAATTGCCACCAGACTTCATCTCACCACGAGAGCACCTGGACACAATTTGTCGTGGCCGGTGTGGAAACCAGCTCCGAACACAGGTTGGACGCTGCAGGGCCAACCTGTGTAAATGGGTATTCAGGGATTTGCTGATCTTCTGACATGTGATTGTGGTACTCCTTCAAAATCCATGTTGCAGTTACTGGTCTGTCCGCTTTACCATCTGCACTAGAGGCAACCTTATGGCATCCACTGATAAAGCGATCGCAGAGGTAAAGTTTATGTCTAAACAGAAATAGGGTCATTGATACGAAAAGAAGATCGTTTAGACGTAAAAATGTTGGTACGTAGATTTACATGTGCATGCATGAAGTGAACCAGCTGTCTCTTCAGAGCTGCGTTCTATGTTTACTGTTAAGTCACTTTTACTTATCTGGTCACTAGCGGCAACCAACTGCCGAAAACGTCTAATTTAGATTAGGTAAGTAACTTGAACATTCTAAACGGACAAAATTTAAGTCAAAAATAAATTTACGGGTTTACATACATAAAAGTCTTGTATCAGTGTATTACACATATAAAAGACACTTTTATATTATGTTGTTAAAAATATTTTCGTTGACGTTTTAATAAGGTTTTCAAGAATAACCACCGTTGTTTATAGGTATAAATTATTTCTTTAGAAATGATTTATTTTTCAAACAAAGAGAGTTGTAGAGGGAACTTTAGAGACTGATACGGTACATACATACATTGTAATATGTATTATGCTTGCGAAAAGAATTTAGTCCTTCCATTAGGAGTTTCCCGCTGATAAAAAATCAAATAACCCGAATTCACTTTTCTTAATATTTATTAACAAAAGTGAATTCTCCAGACTTTCTTTTAATACAACTTGAATAAAAAAAATGACTTGACTTATATGCCTGTATTTTTTTAATTTAAGTCATCTTTCTTTTTTGTGTAAGTGGCTAACTTAAAGAATTCCACGGAAATCAATATTTTTGACTTTGACTTTGACTAAGTAATTAAATACAAACTTAAAAATTTAAGTCAAACATAAAGCAGTAGGTGGTCTTATTTACCCGATATCAAGACGGAGATAAGATCACATTTAATTACACTCTGGTGAGGTGTAATTACGAGTAATTGTATTTTTCTTGATTTATATGATCGTCCGGTGGGCAGAAAGGTAATTTCTTTGTTTCAGCTTCGATTACTGCGGGTAGGCAGAGCTAGTCCACTCCAGAGGGCGGCTATATATGCGCAATTAACAAAAGACTGAAATTATCGAAAAAACCAACTTCTATACTTTCATTCGTGGTTTTTGATTGGGAATAAAAGTGTAGTAAATTGCGTAAAAAATTACCGATCTTATGAGTATGTACTAATTATGCCGTGGTACAAATATGCGTGCTAACACGCCCAAGTTGCGCAAACCAATCCAATTTTCTCGGGGTGAGATTGTTCCAAAAGTGTAACGGCTTTGCGAAAGTCCAGCGAAAAATTATGAATGAGTACGCTGTGGTATCGAAAATGAAGCTTAATTATCCGTTTAAGTAAATTATGGTTTCCATTTTTGAATTTACACTTTTTTTTATATTTCTTAATTTTGTGTTTTTTATTTCTCGATTGTTTGTGTTTTACCATACCTTTCTTATAAGATGAAGTTATAAAAAATATAGATACCTACCCTTGAATGAACTTGTCAACTAAACTATAGGCAGATCGTGCTAGGTACCCTGACACGGGTCTGGTAATTAGTACCAAGTGTATCC
This sequence comes from Aplocera efformata, assembly GCA_921293045.1. NCBI lineage: Eukaryota > Metazoa > Arthropoda > Insecta > Lepidoptera > Geometridae > Aplocera > Aplocera efformata. The sequence goes on along the minus strand of OV121058.1, from coordinate 5,466,849 downwards.
GCTTTGTTTATCATGCATTTTTTCTATAGATTTGAGTCTCTGTGAGCCAAAAATGGACGTCTATTAATGAAATAAAGTGAACATACTTATAAAGCTTCGTAAGTTGTATAATCGAAGAAATTATTTTGAACTTTAAATAAAATATTTAATTTCAAAAAGAATTACGTAAATAAGTAAAATACGTAATAACACTGAATCTTAGAAGATATAAATATAAATAAAAATTAGGCAGCAATTCATTAATTTATCTTATCTTAATTTCGAGATTCTCAAAAGTTACAGAATTATAATAATAACATCTTTTTATCAAATAGATTTGGCAACAAAATGACAAACCTTTCCACAAAGATGCAAATATAATAAAAGGCCGGCAACGCATCATAGTTGCCTCTGGTATTACAAATTTTCACAGACGATAATGAAGACTTTCCATCAGGAGGCCCGCGCGCTCACCCATCCAACTATAGCCCGGGCGGAGAGTTGCTTAACGTAGCTTCAACGTGTAGACAAGCTTCACTACGAACGCTTAATAAGTAGTGATGCGACCGCCCAACGCTAACCGTAAACAACAGTACCATGTTCGTATTTATCGACTATAAATCCGGAGGAACACGGACTCAAGCAAAACATTGTTGTAATGACGTGTTGACTGCATCAGGATAAGTAGTGATGCGTCCGTAGTTATCCGTATATGGCGAAGCACCTAGTTACGGATACGATGACTTTGTTGTTGATAGCCGTACAATGCGCCAATGATTCGGATATTTGATAAAAGTTTGCGATAAAACAAATTTAATTTTGTTGTACTTGCACAAGGATTTCTGGCAGTAATTGCTTTTTAATGATAAGAACTACTTTTCTGAATTCCGTATTTTTTATACGTAAGCAGCTTTATTTGTGAAAAATTATAAACGATTTTCATGAAATCAAGTCCAAAACAAAAATTATTATAATAAAAATATATTGTAACTATTATAATTATGGCTAAAATATGTTTACAAGAGTGTATATTGTAAATCACAAATTTTCTGTGAACTTTCTTCAAAAACTTCAAACGGAACTTTCTTTCCGTATTTTTTATTCACAGTACATCACTATAATATACCAAGCGGGCAAGATCCAGTTTTTGTGGTGAACAGTTCGCATTGTGGGCATTACAAATTACAATATTCCGCTAAAGGCCTTGTTTGTTTTAATGCGAGGTGATTGGGCGCGTACAGTATCCAATTTTTTTATTGAGTCGTATGGATATGCCTTGGCTGAATTGGCTATTCATCCAGATATACTCAAGTTTGCATAATTACGAGTAAATCTCACAGAGTATTATCTTTGATGATTATATATCTACGATGATTTTTAATATTTTATGGATTATTTTTAGTTTATTCTTTATTTGTTATGACCAAATGTAAAATTACAGACAAATCCAAATTCCTTTTATTTATTAACGTGGTATTACGCACATAATGCTATCAAGTGAAAAAAAATTGGTGAAAACCCACACGGGGTTGAACCAGCGACCTTCATATTGAAAGTCGACGTCTGTACCCCTGGGCCACCACGCATTTTCTATGCACAACTTCTACTGCTACTAAAATCGTTCGATGAAGATATTTCTTTAAGCACCCAAGAACAAACTTTAGACAATTTTTTATATTTTTAAGTAGTACGAACAACACACAAAAAACAAATCAAAAATCTTGGTTCAGAGATTTTTAAACGAGAGTAGTATAGACTTGACTGGCCTCACCGCTCAGTAGTAGCTTAGCCTTCTACGCTGAAGGTCGTAGGTCCATTCCCACTCAGTACAAAGATTAGTATGACGAACATAGGTGTTTGTCTGGGTGTTTATATGTATGTATTTACAAAAAAAAGTACTTTATAAAGTTTTTTATCACTTATCACTCGATAAGTGATAAATGAGAACTATCTCATAGTACAAACTATGCTTAGTTTGGGGCTAAATAGACTAACTAACTAAATGGATGGACTAACTGAAATATTATATAATATTTATTACTTACATTAAGTAGTTACGTAGGTACATTATTTCGTGCGATTTGGGTCTTAATATTTCGGTTGGTTAGGACCCAAGTATTTTTGTTGTTATAGGCTAAGGTAACCACTTACCATCACGTGGGCCTTCAGGCCGTCCCGTCACTTTACATAAATAAAATTTTGGTGGGTCCCGTCCGCAGGTGTTTACCCTTTGATTCCCTACACGTACCCCCTGGGTGGTGCTAAAGGAGCAACCAAACGTAACAGTAGAACTTCTGCCAAGTTCGTCCGGAGAGTTACTGCCAACACACCTGGAATCTGTCGCCAAGCATTACTGTGTTCCGGTGGAAGGGTGTGGATGCCGGTGAAATCACATGCACATGAGACGTATCATTCCCGTCTCGGGTGATGGACGCAGCAGCATGAATGCGACTCAGTGTATGATACAAATCTTATACGGAGTCGCATTACTGTTGTCATGGGCGAGGGTCGCCACTTACCACCAGGTGGGCCCTCAGCTCGTTCCGTCACCTACTCACATTAAAAGATATACGTGAGAAGAATTTCGTTAAAAAGCTTGTATTGTCACTTAAAATTCCAATTTGATTTAAAGAGCATTAATTAATCACAGCCTATCTATAAGTTCGCACGACGCTAACTAATTTGTCATCAATATTTTTTTTTATAAATGTAAACATGGGAATGGTTCAGAATACATAATGAAGTAGATATGCCACTTGTACCACGCCTACATCTAATACCTCGGTAGGAGAGTATGGGCGATGGTGACCACTTAACGTCAAGTTAACCGTCAGAAAGGCATGTTACTTTCTTCACATAAAAAAAACCCGCTAATTACAGCAAACGACAATCAAATGCTAATCCACTCAAACTCCTGTACTAGCATAACTGTGTCGCAGCTATCATGGATCACACAACACAAGATCTGAGAGCCAACCTCATGCTTAACACACAACTGTTTACCCAGGTCAGAAAGGCATTTGATAAGAAAATTTGATGAAACCTTTTGTCGAATTGTGTTTACATAACTCGTTAATTCAGTATAAGATCTGAGTATACCTCATTATAATGTTATTTTACGTTAAAAAAATATAATTGCTAATTGTATCTTGTTTTTCCCCATTAGTTGGGACTTAAAACACAATGTCTTGATTATTACCAAAACGGTTACAGAAAATTACAGTAAATGTAGACTCCAACCGGCAAATACGCTATTAACGAAATTAAATTGCAAAAAGGAAACGCTTTAGAAAAAGTAGGTTGCTACGCGATGCTTTGAATCTATCCTTTTGCCATTTCAACTAACTTCAACTACTATAAGTAGAAACTTTAGAAAGAAAACATCTGATTCACTTTTAGCGCCATAATTAGAATTTTCTTTATTCAAACTGCACTTTCGCGCCAGCAGGTTCTCTCCGTCTCTTTCGCTCCGATCAACTTTTTTTCTAGCCTAACTATGTCAAGACATCTTTCACCGTAATTGGTGTTTTTTCCCCCACAGATCATTGTCCGGAGCTATTAGAAGAGGCGGTCAGATTTAAAAAAAAATCACACGTCTATTAAACTGATTAGATTCCTATACGTAATTTATTGTCAAGCCGGTAAGCCGGTCCCGAGCACAATGCCCGCTAGAGAGAGACGACCACACGTTAAGAGCGAGAGGCGTATAGTGGGCCTTGCAAGGTGATTTCAGTTGCGTCTACGCAAGCTCATAGTAAGGTTGTTACGCACACATTCGCGTTTTTGACGCGATGTCGGAAAACGGGGGGTGAAAAGTTATTTTCGGGATGAACTTATGGTAGGTTACGTATGCGAATGACATTGGAAAACAGACTTTGACTGTATAAGAATACAGTTTATTTCAAAAACAGTGTGTAAAAACTTTTTTGAAAGTGCATGTACTTAGATATGATAATGTGTGAGTGCAAGACCTGTGTTGTTATCAATGATTAACTTGAAGTGTGTGTGGAGGTATTGATTTTTCTGTGGATATAAAGGTATGTGAAACTGCTTTTTGAACAAGGAGTGTATAACTCCTGGCATCTGGATGGAGGTATAGATTAGTCCGTAGACGCAATTATTGGATTCCGAATAGACAATAGCTAACAATACATGTAAAAAAAGAACTCACAATAATTAGGATAATCAGATATGATTGGCCATAAACCTCAATCACTTTTGTTTTCCACCCTATGGCAACCTCGTTACAGAAGATAAACAACTGCTCACCATTTTTATACTGACTTTTTTAAATTCTGATATTAAACTTTAGTGTGAAATGAAGATAAGTAAATTTATAATAATTTTTTACTAAACAACATCTCGGTATTGCGGCGATCACCTAAACAGTATCAGCTAGAACGGATAAGATGTTAAGTAGGTACAAAGGTTTTTTCTAGTTCACCCCTAGGAGCACCTGGATTTAATTAGTTGTTTAGTAAGTGTGCGTTTGTTTTTTTAAATGATTATACATTACATTCCAAGTTGTTTGACGCCTTATTGAGGACTAGCAAGAAAACTAAGAATTTCAGTTGTTTCATTAAAATATAACTTCCTGTTTATAATAACTGTAGATACTTCTAAAAGAGATTAGCCATCCTCAACACGGGTAGTCTTCACGTAAAAGCTAGTTAGCATTCTTGAAGTAAAATATTCATTTCAATTTTATGGTATGCTATTTGAAATCATTGGCTTTAAATGCATCCTGTAATTTCTGTTTCAAACAGTATAAAATAATTACATATAAAGTGTATTTCTGAATACTGAATTGATAATAAATGGGAATCAGTAGCTACGGACAATGAGAAATTGAAACGGAATTGGTTGGTAGTTTATACTAAAGTGTAGCACAATATTTTTATCACCTTCATCTTAAATATAATGTATTACAATCGATACATTATATTTCAAATACAATACAAATCTTTCAATCAAGGATTATTAATATTCTAAGCATATATTTTATTACAAATTTTACAGGATATTAAAGTATTTTAGTTCAGGTATTAGCTGTCTTTAAGGCTTACGTTTAAGGCTCATTGTTTGTACTTACTTACAACATTTATTACCAGGCTAATTAAAGGAATTCGACTGAAAATCAGCGATGAGTATTATGCTAAGGAAATGCTTGTAACCACCATTTTTGGTACGGGGCGCACAGAGGCTCTTTGTTATTTTTTTTTGTGTGTATTTGTATCGTTTTTCTCATATTCATCGGCCTTATCCAAATCGAAACTGGAGTGTATTTGGGAATAACGATTTCTATATACCTAGTTGTTTTATTAGGAGGTTACATTGTAAAAGTAACGTTTTTGATGTAAAATCACGTGTACAGTAGAATAACAATTGTTTCATGTAGAATAACAATGTTCTACAAAACAGTAGAATAACAATTGTTTCATGCAATATTTTGACAACGTTGATTTTGTTTGATTGATTATTTTATATGAGAGTAATGGAATGAGAAGACGACATACTTATTGTTAATAGTGTTGTAAGTAAGACACAGGTCCCTTTCTACTGTGGAATGAGACGCGAGTCTCATGATGTTGCATCTATCTTAAGGAGATTGGATCTTATGCGTCTGTAATTTCACCGGCACCTACACTTTTCTATTGAAACACTGCTTTGCTGGTATACCAGTGCTTGGCGGTAGTATGATAACAATTATTGAAGTACTTCGATACTAGTGTTGCAATGCACATTAAATTGATGGTGCGATTTAGTTTTCCTATTTTGGCAACACCGAATCATTAGGTGTTTTTTTTGGAGTTTGGGTTGGTAACACTAAGAAACAAGATGGCGAATAAACCACAAAGACAGCAGTTGTGCGAAACATGTTTTACTTATTTTCATCCAATTTTCATCCCATTCATAAAAATAAGTTCTAACGATTAGCGATCCTAAACGGCTCTAACGATTTGGATGAAATTTTGTGTTAAAATTAATAATTATTAGCTCTAAATGAATTAGAATCACGCTTGTTTTCCGTGAAAGGTAGAACAGAACTTGTAGAAACTTACTTTTAAAAACCTGATTGAAAAAGCGCTTATGCACTCAATCTTGGTAATCAGACTTTTCATGCAATGGTATATAAATACAGATACGCGCCGCTCGCATCCAATACCAGCGAACAATCTTAATGCTCAATATACAAATGCTTGCTGGCGGGGATTGACGAATAATTCCTTTTGTAAACAAATACCTTTTATTAGTAATTACTATTTCAAATTAGTTACTAGTAAATTAAATTAGTAACTAGTATTTCAAATTTATTATAAACTAGTATTTTATTTAGTAACCCCGATTTCACCCGAAATAAATCACTAAGTAGACTTATAGCATTTCAGTACATACAAGATTGCATGGCACTTCCCAGCGCACGCGGATAAAGCAGTTCGATAGCGGTTTTTCTTCCAACTTATTTTACAAATATCAATATTTAAGGCTAACCAAGAACTTAAGCGTAATATTAGATAGCCTTCCTCGTGAATGTGACTATTATTTCAAACAATAACATTTTTTTGAATATTGTTACTCTTATTATTACAGCTAGTCTTGTTAATTACAAAGCCGAAGAAGGTGTTGACCCCATTCCTTATGTCTGAGGGGGATCCCATCACTATGTTGCCAAGGATCCCCCGCATAGCTGACCACCGATATGGTTACACTGTTGGGGCGGGATAGTGAATGCTAGATCGATCCTATCTCGTCCCACCATAGCAGTCGACGGCAACCCGCGGGTTTTAGTGAGTAGGACGGACAATATGTCTGGGGGCCTCACATAACCCTTCAGGTTCCCCCGGACCTGAAGGGTAGGCGTAAATGCTTTTCCCGCGGTAAAAAAAAAAGGTGTTGACCCCATTAATCTTTAGAGTACATGACAATCGAAATAATTTTCACTTTTCATTGTCCACGGGTGTTCAGTTATCCAAAGAAGACATGATGGAAGAGTACGTTTTCCAACAATACTTTAAACTGTCTCTATATTGACAATACAAATACAACTTTCCAGCAGTAACCCAATAGGTTATCAATACATTCGCCACATCTTCCCAGTGGCGAGCGAATGCACACAAACAAACATATACTCGTATGTGTAATGTAACAAACATATACTCGTATGTGTAATAAAGGCTTTTGTTACAACCTGTCCTGAGTGCGATGGACCGCGGCAATTCTGTAACCATGACAACAGGTAGGTGTCGCATGAAATTTGCTGTCGTTTTAAGACAGTAGCGTAATTTTATCATGTTTCGGACAGCAAAAAGCATGTTTATGAGCGCCTCCACGCAGACTTGTGAAAGTGAAAGATGAGTGGAAAGATAGACGCAACAAAGTTTGTTTTGAAATCTTGGTCTTGTTTCTGTTTTTCTATGCCATCTGCGACGCAGGAAATCTAAGTGCAGGGGTAAGAGTGTTTATGCGTTTATTTTATAACCTTAAATGAACAATTATTGTACATATATTTTTTTATTTAGTGACTCGGAAACGGTTTTAGCGATTTGGATGAAATTTTTTAGTGTAAAAAGGTTTTTGCTGTAAAAGTTTACCTGTGTAATTGTATTTGTTATTATATTGTATGTGCTCGTTTGTTACGTTTTGACGACTAAATTCAATCAATCAACTATCATAAAATTTTGTTTATACACTTTGTCAGGGGTGTAGAAAAAGACCTAAATTAAGGTCCTCAAAAAATCTTACGCTCATCACACAATATTTGCCCGGAACGGGACATGAACCCTAGACTCCTTCGAAAGCAGGGTTGTTTAAAACTAAGCTAAGAGGTCGCATTACATAGCTACGTAGGCCCGTTTCACCACGGTCCCTTAAGTATTTGAATTTAGTAGACGATATCTAATAAATATTCATGGAAATTCCACACAGCGTCATGTAGCCCCAAACTAAGCATAGCTATGGGAACCAGATAACTGATAGATTACATATAGTACCTATTTTTTGTAAATACATAATAGTCTTATAAATGCTTATCCTGGGTGGGAAATGAACCCGCGTCTTTGAATCTGTTAGATAATATACTCTAAAATATTAATTTTAGAGAAATTAGGAACGTAACATATTAACAGGCGTAAAAGACCTTATATGTAATCATTACAATGAGAAAAAACATCAGCTCAAAATCCTTATCGCTAAAGTATACACGTAGAACTAAGACAGCGTGATATATTTTTTTAAACCACCATGTTTTTGAACATTATTATTCGAGTTACAGGGATATTTACAATGATTTGTGATTTTTGATGACTCCCGATATTTCGATGCAGTTTCATGCGTCATGGCTTCAGGCAAACTATAGTATTTGCGAAGGAATAGATTAGTGAAATATCGGGATTCAACAAAACTCACAAATCATGGTAAATATATCGGTAACTCGAATAATAAAGACAGTGTAATTTTGTAGGTACAGTTCCAAATTGACGCGTCAAAGATTTTTTGATAATTTAAGGAAAACAAAGTATGACTTTGACATAACAACATTTGATAGTGTCCGTACAAAAAGCCGACGGATTGTATCTAAGGAAAGACTTCAACGAGATCCTTACAATTTTCCTCTTGTGTAAAGTTAGCTGTCTACTACGAATGCATACTTGAACTATGAATGATGGCTTATTCTTAATTAAATAAAAAAACGAAGCTCTGATTAAAACGGGTGGTTTCCCAACCACCCCAGTTAATCACCCAGTTAACGGTTAACTACGATATGTCACCGTTAAGACCAAAACGCCTCACTCTATATTTTTCTGAAGATTTATTAAATATCCAGTCTACATTATCTATGGCTAGGCTATGACGATTGACTTACAATCGTATGCTATTATCGTAAAAATAAATGTAAATACCGATTTTTGGGACAACTTTTTTGATATGCGTAATTTATTTATACATGCTTAATTCTATAGTATTGTAGAAAAATGAATTCGTTTACTGAATTTATGTTATTAGACTTATTAAGATAATAAAATATTTATAATGATAATAGAAATAGAGTACAATTTGATGTAAAAATAACGAAAAGATATAACACGTTTGAAATAATATATCGTTAAACTAAAAGGGTGCTGAGACGGGTACGATTCCTGGCCCGGGCAAGTAGCAGTAGAACTTGTGCTAAGTACATCAAGAGAAGTACTGCCACCACATCTGGTAATCCGCCGCCGCAGTGGTGTACTTGTATTGCTGTGTTCCGATGGAAGGGTATGAGTACCGGTCTCATAGTAACGGGGCCCAACGCGATGCGACTTGGTTCTTCTCATACTTTACTAAAGGTATACCTGAGTCGTATTTTGTTGTTTACAACGGCGGTAACTACTTAAAATCAGGTGGGCCGTCAATGTAGTTGCATAAAATAATGTTATATGTAGTATGCAGTAAATAAACCATCGTTTTTTAAGGCTTATCACACACCTTTAAGAATGTTTCATGCCACTAAAACCTTTTCGATAACATCCAAAATGAACATTTCGATGCGACATTATCATTTTCAATTTGAGTGTTTGATTATCCATGCAAAAAGTCCGACTTAGAGTAATGTTATAGTAGTGTGGCTTGTGTTTTACTGAGTATGAACTGTACCAAATATTTTAGAGATATAATGAGGTCTTATGAGGGCATGAATAAGCAATATAACAATAATCTAAACGTAAATTAAATGTATAAATGCTATGTCAAAACTTTCATTGCACATCTAAACTATCATAATAATATTCATTAGTAACGGCAATAGCTACAATTTCAATTATATTTAGTAGTTATTTCATAGTATTAACAAAATAATTCAAGGGACAAAGAAAAAAATATTCGTAAAAAATAAAGTTTGAACATTTGAAACTTCGCATTGGCGAGGCATCGTTCATCTAATTAGATGAATCATTGCACATTGTTTATTGCACTTATGTCAAAGTCTCAGTAATAGGTAAAAATTTGCCACTACTACCTATAATTGTCATTAATTTGACATAGCTGCATGTAATGTGCCTAAAGAGCTCATGTGAGACATTATATGCTTACGAGTATGTTTGTGTGTGTAAAATTAGTTTATACTAGCTCTGTCATTTATGCTGTAGGTCGTGCATTCAATTCCCACGTTTGACATGAAATACAAGAAAACATGTCATTCGTTTCGTCACGGGAACAATATAAATATTATATCAGAGTAATATAGTCCCCATAGAACAAGCTTTGGTTAGTTTGGGCTATGTAGCGCTGTATGAAATTTCCATGAATATTTATTTGATAAAGGCATAAATGAGTTCGAGACGTACCATTGTGAATGTTATTACTCTCTGTTTTTGAATCTTTCGTGCAAAACGGAACGCAACCTGGCACGCAAGCCTCGCTCCCGTTTTGGTTATTTTATTTTGATTAACAAAGGCATGCTTTGCAAATACAGTTTTGTTTTTTTGACCTTGGCTTGAGGATTGTGATTTCATCTTAATATTTGTGATGTCAATTGTTTTACGGATGATTCCGATTATACATTGTAGCAATAATAAAATGGAATTAGTGCTCCTAACACTCATACTCAGTTATTTAGAATTAGGAACGCTATAGAATAATTGGTTTTGACAAATAATGGCGTCGGAAAATTGAGGAACACTTTATATCTGACTAACGACCCGCCCCGGCTTCGCACGGTTAGTAAAGCATCAGTGTCGTATCAGAAACTACCCGTGCGAAGCCGGGGTGACTTGTTAATGTATTATACATATAAACCTTCCTCTTGAATCACTCTATCTATTAAAAAACCCGCATCAAAATCCGTTGCTTAGTGTTAAAGATTTAAGCATATATAGGGATATAGGGACAGAGAAAGCGACTTAGCTTTATACTACAAAACCGATTTGGCTGAAACAATAATTTCAAACTAATATTGATATATTTTTTATATTAAACCATACAAATTTATAAATACTTATCAAAGAAAAATTATATTATATTATATATTATATTTTTTTTCTTAATATGGAACCGACTTCGTTCGATTCATTCGATTAAAAAAATTGAAAATTTAATCAACAATTAGCAATTTGGAATAAAATCTGTGCATCCTTTTTCAAATTAAACCTATTATATCTATACAATAATTACAGACAGTAAAGAGAATATATAAATAATATACAAAATTATACTACGAGTATAATATATTACTAACAATAAACTTGTTAATTATAGGATTCGCTGAAGACCTTTCACCTCCGGGTTTCCCCTTCTAAGTGCAACTTGCAATAGCTTTTGTCATTTGAACTTAATATTATAAATACTAGCTATTATCATAGCTACGTAGCTAAGTTACTCAGGCTTCGAAGTAAGAAGCTTAGATTCAATTTCCCATCAATAGTTAGTTAAAACGCTTACCTGTAACCCTTACAATAAGGTTTCCTGTGTGCAGGTGGTATGGACAACATCAATCAAAATATTATGCTTAATCTGGGACAACGGGTGGCCTTATCGCTGAACGTGATTTCTTCCAGACAACCTTTGGATGGCATAAAAAATTTATGTACCCTTATACGATCGCGGTGTAGAAATATTCCAGTACGTGCTACGACTTTGACTACATGCACACTTACCACCTGGTTCAAGCTGGTTTAGTTAAGTTTAAAAAGAAAATTATGAAATTTACCTTTAGTAAAAAAGTGAGAACAAACTTTGCGCGTAAAAAGTACAATAAAATTTCTACCAGGAACAATGTATTTATTTAACAATATACATTCTAACTCATGCTGAATAAACCTTGGTAATTTATGTGGTCGTTAGCTGGCTGTAAAATATTTGATTGCGCTGTTCGACACGGCCAACCACTAAATAAACTGAGCCGTTAAGATGCCCCGCGTTTTACAAAAGAAAATGTTGAATCTAACTTATTAATTTAGCCAAGTATGAGTCGTGTACTTCAGGTTTTCACTCCACACGTTCTAAATATTTCACAAGTAAATTTCTATCTAACTTTTAATAAAAATATTTATAACAAAAAGAGCGCACATGTGGGATTTCTTAAATGAAGTCTTTTAGAATAAACATTGAGATGATCGCAGAAATATTTACTGCAGTAGTGAAATAAACTATCCCAACCTCTTTACATACGATCAAGTTAAATAGATAAAATAATACCTCTAAATTAACTCAAATTCTTTCTTTGTTTTAAAACAAGTACCAAATTTGATCAATAAACTTTGTTAGTTACATTAGTACTTTGTAAATTAAAAATAAATGCTAAGTATAATATCACACTTATATTCAAAAGGCAAAAGGATTTATGTCTGTGTGCGTGTGTGTATGTTTGTTACTCCTTCACGCTCAAACGGCCCAACGGATTTGGCTGAAACTTTGTACCAGGATAGCTTCTATCCTAGATAAACACATACGCTACTTTTGATCCCGGAAACCGCGGGTAACGCCACGGGGTGCAGCTAGTAGTATAATACAGTGAAGATGCGGATTTTGCCAGACCATCTATTTTTATTTCGCTTGTTAATAAAACAATTATTTTAGAATCTACGCCATTAAATTAAAGTGCCTACATAATGTTCTTGGAGACTAGAGGCTCTTTACAGTCTACTAAACAGTCTCAAGTCCTTTCAAATCCTAACAATCGAACTATTGTTGACGGAATTTAACTTACAATAGACTGACGCAACACCAAAGGCCGAAGCCAAAGTAGCTTAGTGCAATTCAACCAATAATATTTACCCTGGACTCAAATATAAATTAAACGAACAGTAAAACGTGCTTAATATACAATAGTGCAAACACAAAATACGTTATCAAATTGTAGAGTAAGGGTTAACGTTAAAAATTATACATGATTATTAACATTTGATGAGCTGCGCAAAGCCACTGACAATGCCATTGAGTTGGCAAAAATTCATCGCAGAAAGTTTCATTAGAGATCAAACGATTACATGATTAAGCAGGGGGCGGTAAACTGCCGCCAAGCAGTAGTGCCAACTTACATTGCTATGTTCCGGTGATAGTAAAATTACAGGCGCGTAAGAATTTACATCCCCATCCCAGTAAGATGGGTGAAACGCAATGCGACTTGGGTCTTCTCATGCTTTCATAGCCTGTCCTCCCCGGAGTCGTTTTGCTACTGCTTAAGGGCGTAACTATTCCACCCCAGATGTCCAATCCTGGCGGCCCTTACCTATAGTCACATAAAAGACGATGTGATTCGATATTTTTTCGACGTCTTACTAGTTTTTTTTTTTGTAATATCTACAATACATTTTTTTTAAAGATATTGTATTATATTATATATTGTATTATTTCAATTGATTTATGTTTTACATTAAATGTCACTGACTCCTGCACTATATTGTGCCGATTGCTTAACGGATGTTACTAAGAACGCTGAAACCAATTACGTCAAGACGATAAATAGTATTTGTTAGTGCAGTCGGTCTGCAGTCGTATCTAGGCATCCAGTGGCGTTCTAGTTTTTAGATCGACCTGCGCAGGAGTGGATTTAGCTCAAACGTGCTTTCTGTATCCATTGTTTTACGTCGGCCATTCGGGTATTTGCGATATCACATAAATCAATAACAGTATTTTAATACTTACTTGTACTATATTGTAGTATTTTCTTCTTTCTTTTTCTTTCATATATGGCCTCCGTGGTGTGAGTAGTATTTTATGAATATACTATTATAGTTAATGCGACAGTTTTTTTTTCTTGTTGATATGCAATTTGACAATCAGCTGTGAAATGACGAAGCCATGAACAAAGTACAAAAATCTCATAGAAAAATGCAGTTTTCTATATTTCCCGAAAATTTTCTAATTGTTTTCTTTCATACAAACCTTGACCTGACTTTTACAAATACAACGAAATAGAAATCAGCCAAATCAGTCCACCCAATTTCCAGTTTTAGCAAGACTTACGTACAGCAATTGTTTTTTATATATTGTATATAGATAAATATATACCTAGAAATGGATAAGAATAAGCTGCTAAACATCTCATGAAAATTGCACGAAAATTTTGAACAAAAACGACTTACAATTCGATACATATTACAATTCTAAACACTTATTTGTAAAAAAAAGCTTTCTTTCGGGCTTGCTCTCGGTAAGCGATAGTGAATAGGCGCAAACCTATCGCGAATGAAATTCTTATTAATCGGATTGGTTACTCATGTCTTAGATTTTTTCGAGAACATGCCTTTGCCTATCTTTGTTTTCTTTTACCGTTTTGAAATCAAAATAGTATATTGCACTAATCAGATTTAAGCCGGCGACCTTGGATGTCGAGTATATGCCAACACAGTCTACTGTGTTAATTTATTAATTATTTGTTCATTTATTTAAGATTTAATCTTTAACTTAAAAACATAAGTTATGATTGAATTATCCATATTTCTGTAAATTTATGGTTGCTCAGTCTAGACAAAAACCTTATGCTTGTCTCCTGTCTTCGATCAGCACTACGATTCCATATAAGGCGATGTATCCACTATACATTTCTTGCAAAACCGTTTGACGTTGTTGGAGGAAACCTGCGGGTACCCAGTGTGCTCTAGCCTTAGTCGATGCAGGAAATTGAATATTGATGAGTTTATATAAGAATTTAGGTAATGCTTAAGTATAATTTTGCATAAGAAATGTATACGTGCTCAGTTCTAGGCACCCTTTGAGAGTCAAGTTTTGAAGTTTAATTATTTTTGATACTCTGTGGTTGGTCTCAATATATGGCTATTTCTATACTGTGGTTAGCAGTTTATCTATGGCATCTTTGTCACAATAGACGCCTCCGTGTTTTTGTTGTTAATAGACCTGCCTGAGGGATCTCGAGTTCGATTCCTGACCGGAACACATTGTATGATGAGCATGAAATTTGTTCTTGGATGTATTTCATAAGTGTTTGTTTTATCCATGCCATCTGCGACACAGGGAATCCTAGTGCATTTTAATTTTAAATTTATTATCATAAAATCATTAGATATAAAACCCTAAAAACTTTACAAAAGTTATAATGATTAATTCACACTCATAATAGAATATCTATGTTTGTAAAAACTACGCCGTATGCATTGCATCATCTTACAATATAATTTTCCTGAATCGTGATTCTTGCAATGTAAATATTCATTCGAATTAATCGTCAGATTGTGTTTGTAATCGTTATAATGGCCCATTGTGTTTGCAACAATATGGCAAATTGTTGTTTATCTAGAAAACATCACTTTAATAGTAAAATTAAATAAATAGGTATTTATGAGCATTAACAGCGCCATCTAGCCCCAAACTAAGCATGATCGTACTATGGAAACTTTATAACTGATACAACTAAATAACTAATATGATACACTCAGTCAACATATCTGTGTTCGTCGCACAAATGCTTGTCCTCAGTGGGAATCAAATTCACGACCTACCTACCTAAGGCAGAGATACAACCAACTGAGCTGTAAGGCCAGTCAAATTAACTCAATCCTTGATCAACTTTGAATTACAGGTGTCTGAAAAAAACATTCCGTCTCAGAGTGACTGGTGCCGATGCGACTTAGGTTTTTTACGTGGTGGAAACACACTTTTATATTGGGCAGTGCAACTTGCACTCACACAACTAAAGCGGTTAGTTTTATATCGTGATCTACACATACAAACTTACACTGATAACTCACATATCAACACAACAGTAAAGTGAAACGGGTTTCATACCTAAGATCAATATTCATTTTATCAAAACCTACAATATTATAAAGATCATATTTTTTTTAGTTTATACATATTATTGCTTGTTTTCTTTGCAATTTCTACTGACTTCTAAAAGAGGAGATTATCAACTCGTATGTATTTATATATATTATATATATTTATATGTTTGTTACCTTAGAACTGCGTTATTTATCAACGGATTTGAAAAATTAAGTTTAATATTAATCTAAATATAAACATGTAAGCAGCTGAGTAGTGAAAAGGGTTTCGACAAATCCTATTTATTTTTTAGTTGGTTTTTAAATTTTTACGCTTTTACGCCTAAACTGCTGAATCGATTATGATTAATTTTGATATAGAGATTGCTGGGATGCTGGAGACGGTTAAAGGCTATGTTTTCTTGCTAAAAAGACAGGGAGTGGGCGAGGGGAGGGGTAAACTTTGTATTTTGACAAAATCATCAATCCGCGGCTTCGTTCGCGGAGCCACAGGTAAAAGCTAGTATATTAATAATAAGAAAATGAATAAGCAGCTGTAAAGGGGCTTTGTCAAAATTAAAAACTAAAAAAAACTAGCTAAATCTTCCAAGTCTGATGATCTGTATGAATATCTGTAAAGCTTTGTCCATTCACTCGCATGGTAAAGAATTAAAACTCCCAAAATACTGCGCAGTCATTATCACTTCACATGGTGCTTTACCGGTAGGTTGTTAACATACAGTTATACAAACTCATACATTATAGGTTTATTAATTGTTACCGGCAACCAACTGTGTGTGTCAGTCTGTCTGTCATGATGGACGGAGTCTGAGCCCGAGTTACTAGTTCTTGTGAATGTCTGCCTACTTTGAAAACAGTACCGGTACTGTAAGTACAAAAAGTTCTTACTAACAACGAAAATAAAACGACCCAATTTTTTTTTCATCAGTCCTATTCTGTTTTTTTTTTTTTAACCTTAATTAGTGACGGAGCGAGCTGAGAGCTCACCTGGTTTTAAATGGCGACCCCCGCCTATGACAACATTATTGCAACTCATTTTAAGATTTTGATCTATCACGAATTGCATTCATCACATTCTTGTCTTTATTTATCTATTACCCAATCTGTGACTATCCAATAGCGACTACTATTACCTATTCCGTATGAGAGGGTCGTGGGAAACAATAGCTCAATCATAATGCGTGCGCGCACCTGCCAGCTCATCGCTCTGTTGTGATAGAACCTCTACTATGCGTTCCATATACAAATTAATATTTGAATAATAATAATAATATTCGTGTGCATTTCACACAGAACCATCTAGCTCCATACTAAGCATAGCTTGTAATATGGGAACTAGATACTATTGTAGATAAAATACTTAAAGGTATAATACTTTTTTGTGAATACCTATATAAAATATAAATTACCACTCAGACCCAGAACAAAAGTGTATGTTCGTTTCAAATGCTTGTCCTAAGTGGGAACCGAACCCATGACCAACAGAAGGCTGAGCTACTACCAAATTAGCTATGAGGCTATTTTAGATTCTAGTTCGTATTTTGCTGCTTTTGCTAACTTCAATGCCCTTAATATAGTCTTCTTCTTCTTTCGTGTCGATAAAATAAACGTTTATATAGCATTTGCCCAAAAATTCGCTACGTCAGTGGCCCCTCTGGTAGCTCGCATTAAGTCACCCATAGTGCAGGAATTTGGGCAGGATCGGCATTCCAGCAAGTGCAGCATTGTCTGCAAAGGAGTGCCGCATTCGCATTCCGTGTTAGTGGGGTCAATCATACCCCATTTACTTAGGTTACACCTGCAGCGGCCCACCTGAGTCCGCAGTCTGTTGAGGGACCTCCAAACTGGCCAAGGTAGTTTGTGGCCGGGTGGTAGTTCCTCTGCAGGCATATAGTGAATATAAATTATGTTCGTTTGAGTTGTATCTATAATAGTTTACTGACCTTATAGCGCAATTGGTGGCTCGGCTTTCTGCACTAAAGGTCGTAGGTTTGATTTTCACCCACGATTAATCATCGGTATGACAAACATGTTTCTTCTATGCTTAGGTGTTTTATGTATGTATTTACCAAAAAATAATATATATAAGTATTTATCAGTAATCTAGTTGCCATAAATAAAGCTATGCGTAGATTACGGATATATTTTGTGATAATACCCAAGAATATTTTATTTCAAATGAAACTATAGGTATAACATTTTTATATGAAATAGCAAACATGAATACCTATAAACATTTATTTAAATATATCACGGCGCTTAGTTTCTTGATACCTAAATACCTGACATTTTAGATATTTATCTGACTGTTAAATTACCTTTAATTCATCTCCAAATGAGAGCGTGGTGGCCCAGGGGCATAGACGCCGACTTTCAATTTGAAGGTTGCTGGTTCAAACCCACAAGTGCACCAATGAGTATTTTCACTTAAAAAAATTATGTGCGCAAGACCACGTTCTCAAAACGGTGACGGAAAACATCGTGAGGAAACCGGCATGTCTTAGAACCAAAAATTCGACGATATGTGACATCTACCAATCCGGATTGGGCTCCCGTGGTAGATCAGAGCCCATTCACTCTCAATTATCGAGAGTAGGCCGGTGTCCCTGCAGTGGGAACATTAGAGGCTGGTATGGACGGACATCTCCAAATTCTATCTTATCTGTGGAAACACAATAAAGCACATAAAGCGCCATCTAGCCCCAAACTAAGCATAGCTTGTAATATGGGAACTAGAAAAATGATAAAACATTGTACTTTTTTGTAAATACATATTAACAGTCACAGAACAAACATTTATGTTCGTCACACAAATGCTTGGCCTGGGTGGGAGTCGAACCCACCATCTACAACGCAGAAGGCAGACCTACTACCAACTGAGCTATGAGGCCAGTTAACTAGACTTTGACTCCTGTTCTAACAGGCACTATATAAAGACTATTTTAACCAGTCACGTTGGTATTAAAGTTAGTATAAATTATGTCCTGGCTGTGGAATAAATATTAATGCTCAAAATTAAGTGAAGGAAAGTGTTAGCAAAAGTTATTCGTAGGAAAAAATGGCGGCAAGGTGACCACTTGTCACGGTATACGATAGTGAAATCGATATGATGAAGAGTGACAAGACACTTTAACCACTACCTAACCCTTCGAGGAAATATGGCGTGAAGTATGTAGCTCAGAGTAATTCAAAAATTACTTTCGATTACAGTATTCGAGTTCTCTTAGTTATAGCGGTTATTTGTCTATCATAATAATTCTTAACAGCGGAAGGGCCCGTGGCCATATTCAACACTTTATAGGAGAAGATTAATAGTTCCAAACATTTGGTAGGAATTTAGTTAAAACAATAGGTTTTTATAAGTTTTTCACAATTCTGCAGCAAAAATTAAAACATTTTTACGAATGAATGAAGAAAAAATGATTGTTTTTTTTTTTATTAAATTTTTTTGGTGGTTTAGAATCTGTTCTGGCTAATGGATTATTTTACAGGAAGACTTTTTTGGGGGTTGGTCGCGTCCGTAGATGACAACTCTAGTGTCTCTACATATACCCCTGGGTGCCACAGGAGCTACTAAAAGTAGCAGTAGAACTGGTGCCAAGTTCGTGCGATGTTTTTTTACGTCGCCTAATACATTGAAATCATAGATGTAAGCGGATTAATTAGTAATTTGTCTACCACGAGGCGAATAAACCATGAAAGTATTCGTTTGAACCTACATACAATATTTATTAGTATGTACAGATGTAAATTAAAGCTAGATTTCTCTTTCGAATCAATTGCAAATGACGGATCGCTTGTCTTGTTGTATTATTTGCATGATTAATTGCAGAGATTTCTTTTGGGACACAATTCGGAGCCACCTTTGCGAAACACAACCTGTTCCTACATTAGCGTTACAAAATGGTATACGTCCCGTATACATTTTTTATAACAATGTATTTCTTCTGTGACAAACTTATTCGTTGAAATAATTATTGGGTACTTTATTTAAATATTCTATCATTCTGATGTAAAGAATCTTTCGGATCTTTCTTGCTTATTACATTTTGTGATACTTACAAATATCGTGGTTTAAATATCTCTCTCTGTCTACCTATTGATATACCCTATATAAAATCTAAATTTATGCAAAATATATAATATTAATATCGAACTAAGGAGTAATTTCAGTCTGATTTGGAAATATGTGTGTAATGCAATTATAAATATATAATTATATACTTAATAAGTAAAATTCGAGCTAATATTTGTTTTTGTATCAGATCAAACCTTGAACCGATCAGGTTGACATTTTTAGCTTGGGTACATTTCGGACTTACAAAAGATACTATAATATTTATTCATTTACCACGCAAGAACAGCCGTGGGTAGAAGCTAGTTATCAAACAAATAAATTTTTCGCTCATCACTTGCATGTTAATTATTAATGATTGTAATAATTCTTGGAATAAATACAATAAAAAAGCGTTTTTATCTTGTGACCCTGGCTCAATTCACCTTCATCTCAGACAAATAATAAAGCAAACAAAAGTAAAAAACACTGCAGCAACCTGTGATATAGCATTGTTATCACACAAACGAAAACTGACATTAGAACGAACTTGAAAATATCGACGTAAATCATAATTCGCTTTTTATGCGACCAAGTCTTGCCCAAAAAAGGAATCAAAACAATAGGAATGGTTGAGAACTGAATGTTATTATACTATAATGAAATATGACGTCTAATTAACAAAACATTGTCAGGGCGTAAAAACTTCAACCTTCTGTCAAAAAAAACCTCGAATTACTAGGAATATACTTTAAATCATTTGAATAAAGGAAGTCTTTGTCATGAAATAAGTGATATTCGGTTGTTAGCTCGTAGACAAAAACTTGTACCGTAATATTATCTACCCATAAACAGTAGGACTGTTCCTACTGTTTATGGGTAGATGTACATTTTTTGGGATGAAACCGACTAGTAGGATTTCTTTTAGGCAGTCTCTAGTCTGCCATCAGAGGCAATTAAATAAAAATTCAACCACAAACATATAGATTGGGATGTAATGCTGTTCGATCGCAATTATTTAGCCATTCATATATAACCGTAATAAAACAATCCAGATTCACACACCGAGGGTTAAACGAGAATATATACCCCAAAATTAAATTTTTCCAACATTTTAAGATACCTTTTCACATTATTCTGTGATCATTTTAACCGTAGCCGGTTTTAACTATTACGGCATAAAAGGGTAACTTTTACACTTTGTATAATAAATGGCACCCTAAAAATGATCTTTGTATATATAAAAGCATTTAATCACAATAACAAAAAATAACTTGAGCTGAATATGTCAAAATGTCACTCGCATTGTTTCAAAAAGGCCGATAGAGATATTTATGCGTGGGACGTCCAAATATTTATTCTGATTTTTATTACTCGTAAAGTGATCTAGTCAAGTAATTTATATATAAATTATACTTTCCAATTGGCTTTAGTTTTCGTTTATGGCTTTATTTCGTATCTGCGATTGGTAAGTGTTGATTTATAAGAATAATGTCCAATAAAAAACAAACTTTATTGTTTGATCCAGATTCACCATGTTTTGTTATCTCATGATTTTGTAAATAATATGGAAATTTCTGGAAAACAAGATATTTTAAATACGGTGATTCAATTATTTATTCATATGAATTCCTAAGATTTTTTTCTACTTAAGAAATAGACTAGTATTGTTTCGAAGAATAGTGATATTTTATAAAAGTGAAGCATCGATGTAGAAATATAATGGTCTAAAGTGACGGGATGAGAGGACTGCCTACAATACATCATGTTAAATGCCTAATGCCGCTCATAAAAAAACAGCAAAATGACTCCAGTTCTCCCCTGATGAAGTATATAAAGACCGAATCGCACCCATCACTCCGAGACGGGGTAACTTCACCGATGTAAGTGCACCACTGCTTAGTGGCAATTTATAAGTGGCGGTAGTAATTCTCCGGACAACCTTGGCATAAGTTCTTCTGCTGCTTTGGGTTACTCTTTTAGCACCACGGACGCGACAACATGATCCACCAAAAAATAACAAACTAGATTTTTGTTATTTTTGCAACAATGCACATAATATATAGTTATAATGATGGCATAAGTATCTTATTGGGATTTCTCACAAACCCAAACTGAACCACAACAAAAATAAAGATAAAGAAAAACCTTATTACACAATGAAGAACTCACTTAGTGATTTTAATTACCAGCATATCAATCCCAATCGTTAAAACATGACTACTTGACTATCAATATTAGTACATATTTAATACATAATATTATTTGTTATACGACAGTAAAATTTTTGGAACGAACAATAAAAAAAATCTCTACTACCTTAAATGAAGCCGACAACCAAATTGTGCTATCATTTCTCAGCCGAGTTTATTAGAACCGAGGAACCCATTTCAGTAATGAGATTACAGAATAACCAACACATATTAAAGTGACTGATAACTAAAGTAGTATTGCATTATACCATTATAATGCTACAGAAGTGGCACAGATAAAAAAGGTAAAAAAGCAACCTCTTTAGTGAACGACAACTGTCAAACGGGCTGCGTAGGCGCAAAGGGACGCCGCGCGGGTTTTTTTCCTCTTCTTATTTGTCAAACGGGTGTCAGAACTGGTCAAGTGTAAATCGTATGGTGATAGGTTTTTTATTTTATTGTATTTGTCACCATAATAATTTATCGTTAGTAGAATACCGAACCGTTAGTAGGTACTTAGTTAAAAAGTTTAATCTCAGTAGATGTAACGGGTTTTATTTAGTTTTTAGTTCACATTAGAAGTTCTTAGTAAATTTTTTCTTAGTCATGTATCAATGTCAATGTATCTTTCTGCATTTTAAACAGTTGATTTTACGTTTAGTTATTGTGTTTTGTACTAGCTGCGCCCGCGGTGTTACCCGCGGTTGGTCCATTTTATCCGGGATTAAAATAAGCCTATGTGCTTTTCGAGATTATAATCTATCTCTGTGCCAAATTTCATACAATTCTGTTCAGCTGGTCTGGCGTGATTGAGTAACCAATATTCATATATCCTTATTCACTCTTTCGCATTTATAATATTAGTAAGAAAAGTACTTGCACTATAAATAACCTGTTAGAGGCCAATTTTAAGACAATTGATGCTATAAGATATTGGTTGAAAAACAATTGAGATTATTGAAGAACAATCGAGAACAATTCGAAATTTCACTGACATGAAAGAAAAATATCAATGGTATTTTAGTATTACTTTAATTTCCTATAATTAAGTATATATTGTTAAAAAATAAAGTATTTATCAACATTTTTGTGTGGATATATCTCACATCACCCTCTCATACATGCACAGGCTAATTTTAGTTGGATCGTTTGTTAATTAGAGGTCAATTCAAAGTCAAAATACTTTATTTCCGTACAATTCTTAAAAATAATACTTGGTAACGTCATGTCTCAATATAATGCGTTGTTATTACAAAGTTTAGCACTTGTTCTATCCTATCCGACCCTATGCGACCCAAGGGTGGTAGTAGGCCGAGAAAAAATCCTAATTCATTTTTAGTGCTATACTCTTCGTGATATTTATTATAGCTGTTCTTCTTGACATTTGAACAAAAGGGCTACATACTTGGAATTCCATACAAATCCCAGATTGCTTAAAACACAGGTGTTACCCCATAAATATAAAGTAATAACCATTTCAAATAACCAGATTATACCAATGAGGTGCTAATCATACGAATTTGTATGGAAATAGCTTTGGATTTCTACTAAGACCCGTAGACCCATAGGCAGTGGGTTGGAAAAGTCATAGATTTTGTAAAAGTTTGTATGGGAGAATCTTGTAATCTATGGTAATTATAGTTGTGAGAATGTACGGATTTCTTTGTTAGTGATGATTAGTACTGATTATATATAGTACTGATTATATTGAGTTTAGGTGAGTGGGTGTAACTAATGGATTTTAAGTGACAGCTGAAAGGCTTACTGAATATGGAAAATCTTTGTTTTGTAATACTTTCAAAGCTTAACAACTTTTAAGGGTCCATAGCTTGGTTGGTTCGATTCCCAGTCGGGGTAAATACACTTTGTCAAGTTTGTTCTCGGGTCTTGTTTCTGTATTTGTACATACCACCTAAGAGACAGGGAATCTTAGGAGTATGCTATTATATATAAGTAAGTATGATTCTATTAAAAAAAAGTGCAAACATTATTTAGCCGCGGCTTCCGGTCGCGGCTATATCCAGGATATAAGCTCACATCCTGGATTAACACATAGGTTACTGTTTGAGCGTCACGGAAATCAAGCGAACATACACACACATACATACAAACTTTCGACTTTATAATAAAAGTAATTCTAAATAAGGTAATTCTCTTCTATCTCCATATTTCTTCAAATTCAAAGCCCAGTCAGGTCATGCCAGCAATCAATATGATATTACTAGTTTCCGCTTGTTACTGTAAGCTCATTTCCTGTTCAGCCCAGCTCATATTTACCCATCCCAGATATTTATTGTATACATAATGCTTTATAGAGGAAGCCTACGCAATTATGTAAATGGTTACTTTGTTGTATGATCTATTGAGTAATCATACAGAGAGTACTTTGTTTCAATCACAAGTTCTGAAAAAGTTGCACTGTGGCACCACTCGGGGGATACGTGTAGACTTGGACGATACCTGCGCGTAAACAGAAGAAAAACGGCCCAGTAGAAAAACGGACCTCTAAAAAGCATTTAGGTTACGTTTACTAAATACTGCTTATCCTTGGAAATCAAACCCACGACCTACCTAAATGGTTGCTTCATTGTATGATCAATTGAGTGATCACACAGAATACTTTGTTATCAATCTCAAGTTCTAATGAAACAAACTGCATTTTGGCATCAGTCGGGGAGTACGTGTATATCTACCATGGTGAGAGCGTGGTGGCTCAGGGGCACAGACGCCGACATTCAATCTGAAGGTCACTGGTTCAAACCCCCACGTGCAACAATTAGTTTTTCATTAGAAACATTTATGTGCGCAATACCTCGTTCTCGAATCGAATCGAAAACATCGTGAGGAAACCGACATGTCTTAAAATCAAAAATTCGACGTGTGATATCTACCAATCCGGATTGGGCTCTCGTGGTCGACCAATGCCCATTCACTCTCAATAATAGTAGGCCGGTGTCCCAGCAGTGGGAACATTAGAGACTGATACGGATACCATGGATTCATGTCTTCAAACTTTTGGTTATAGAATATTCTGGTTTCCTCGTGATGCTAACCTATTCCATTTTAAGATCGTGGTATCGCCCACATATTTTAACAGCAAATCTTATTATTGTCGAGGGAACCAGCGAATCAAATTGAAAGTCGCCGTCCATACCACTAAGCCACGCTTTCTCTTAGTACTCGTTTCTTGTTGGTTATAAAAAATATTATTATATTGTACAATACAGGATGCAAAAGTAACCATCTTAGCATATCTAAGCCAGTTTTAAATAGCACCTATAACACTGTTATTAATACTGAACAAGTGGATTTAACATACTGCTTCCTACTTCTATAGTATACAGAGGCTATTACTCCCAAAGCCAGTGTTAGTTGACCTGTCCGGTAAACAAAACTGTAGGATCATTGAGGTCGCAGATGCGTGGTAGTAATTCATAGATGACCAGTAGAAGCTGGTCTGTTGGATGGATGAAATTAAAGGCTTATTCAGGTCACTGCTAAGTGGTAGAGTACCGCAAGGAGTCATGTTATGCGGTAACGTTAAATCTAAGCTTATAACTGCATCTTGATTTAGAGGGGGAATGGATGTGGTTATTGTGAGAAGTGGAAGAGGGGAGGAGAGCGTGCCCAGGGGTATAGACGCCAGCTCTTAATCTCTTAATAATATATGATTTTTCTCATAGCAAATGTACGTGCGTTATTTGAAATTCTTAAACGGGGGAAGAAAAAACCCTATCTAAAACACATTTTTTGTCGTATTTGAGGTACACCCTATTAAATAATCATGTCTAGACGGGGATGTAACGCCTCATGCGCTTGAAATTTCACCAGTACCCACACCCTTCCGGCACACAGCAGTGAGAATGTACCGCTGCTTGGCATTGGATTATCAGGTGTGGAAGCAGGATCGTGTGGAACGGACGAACTTGGCACAAGTTCTACTGCTACTATATCTGTAATAATAGATTAAAATAAACGTTTACACACTCATACCCCTGTACTAGGAATCCCTTTAGAGCAGATGGCATTTAAAAACACAGAAATACAATACAAACATTTAAGATTCCAGAACAAACTTCATGCTTACCATAAAAAGTGTATTCGGGCCGGGAATCAAACCCCGGGACCCTTGGCTTCGAAGGCAGAGCTACTACGAACTACGAACTAAGCCACGGAGGCGTCCATCTGTAGTTTTCAAAATGATGAAAAATAATGCGTTATGCCGCATCGCATTTTCATAGTTCCAACAGACGGACACTCGCCAACAAGAAAAACAATTTGTGCGAAAGCATGCAAAGTTCAAAATTGGCTTGTTTACGGCAGGTGGCTACTGACCATCGGTAATGGTAATGGTAACTGGTAATTTACCATTGTAGGTAAACGGTGTAATTTCCCTGCCAGCTTCCTCGGTCGTCATTGCGGTGCGTGGACTAGATTTGTACAGTTTCTTTGGTTTATACTTAATGCAATCAAATCTATTTTTTTATTTCAATGGCTTTTAATATGGCTATATGGGTATATATACAACTGGTCCCATGGGAACTCAGGTTACGTGGTACCAGTTGCGGATAGTTGAAACAGTTAGCTGTTAAGTGGGTTTATAAATAATAAAACAATTAACAACGTTAACACACTCATACCTCTGCACTAGGATTCCCTGTGTTACCGGCGTCTCCTCCCTTTCAGCGTAACACAGCAACACGGCAGATTACAGGTTTTGAAGGCAGTACTTCTTCGGGCAACTTGGCACGAGTTTCTGGTGTCTGTGTGAGGCACAATACTGGTAACCAAACCCCAAAAAAAAGTTTAAAGCTATTGGTGATCTCTAGTAATCCTACGAGTAGGTATCGATCACAATGGACGGAATAGTGACATTAAAGTCTATAAATAAAATTAAAAAAAGAACCATTCCCACACTAGCTTACCCAAAAACATTATTACGGTACCTCATGTAATATCACCATTCTTAAGCATAACATTAGATACAGGAATTATTGGAACCTAAATCGGATCACGGTGACAAATGATCATCACGAACTGTGAAAACAATCTATGAAGGTGCACGACCACTTGTACAAGATTATCGGTTTAAACACATTTATTCTTAAACAAGACAATTCCTGATAAAAGATTGATTAATTGCCGTGCTTGTGCGATAATTTTGTTTTTGTTTGCCTCTTTACTCTTATAAAAGATAAAATTAGAAATAAGCCTGAAAAAACAACTAACAAATAACAAAAAATCGATTGTGCCAAACAAAATCAATTTTAGGTGTTACGAAGTTTATCGGCTCACCTAAGTAAAAAGTATTTACTTCGTGTTTGCTCCGTATCTCTTGTATTTTGTCCACTGCGTGTCATAGTTTTGTTATATCCTTAAATGATTAGAAATTATTATAAATAGACAAATAATTTTCTAGACTTTAAAAGAAAAAAAAAAGATTAAAAATAACACTAAATATAAAATAGGAATTTTTTTTTTATTCGATGTGTAATCGACCACTACTCAAATTTTTTTACAGAAGTTAACTGCAGTTTCAAATTATAAAAAAAAAATCCGCTATAGAATAACCATTAAATAAAGAGATTTTTTCAATCAACATGGTATCTGTTTTAGATATATTTTTGAAAACCAAACACAGCTTTCATGTTTGATTCTCACCAGTTGCCGCTCACCATTAGCCCTACCAGCCATACAAAATCACACATTATTTATCCACGATCTACGCGTGAGAATCCGAAATGTATTT
Source organism: Aplocera efformata (assembly GCA_921293045.1). NCBI lineage: Eukaryota > Metazoa > Arthropoda > Insecta > Lepidoptera > Geometridae > Aplocera > Aplocera efformata. The sequence continues at coordinate 5,439,159 of OV121058.1, read as the reverse complement.
GGAAAATTTCAAATTCAAATTTGTAATCCGAATCTACAAAATGGCTCTATCTGTAGATTCCATTGTTGAAAACCAATACTTTCTTCACAAATTGCCCATATTTTATGTCTTTATATCAATTTCTTGGGGCCCAAATTGAATATATTGTTAAGAGATGTTTCGACACGAGGATAGAGTGATATTTGTATCGTATTCTAAATTATTGGTGGTTAAAATGTGTTTGTGAATCCACAAATGCGTGGGAAATATATCGGTTGTTTTTGTAGATGGTATTCCAATCGCTGGTTGCAAGTCCCATAGCTGTACTTAAGAATCTCGCTTTAGATTTTCTGATTTTCTTGATCATTTCAATCCCGGAGTTTTCAAAAAAAAGAATGAACTGGCTATTTGATATTGTGACAAGCTCCAACATAGACCACGCCATCAATTACCATCAGCTGAGGTAGATCATAAAAGCTAAATAGTATAATAATTAAAATGTTAAATTAAATTAATTACAAACGATTTAAATGAAATTGTACCAGGAACAGTTTCTTAATAATCTTGTGATCAATTTAAACTTCAGTTTAATTGAAAATAATATTATTTACATATTTGGTGCCATTTTCTTTGCGCTTGTATTTATTGTTTATAATACTCAATTAGTTGAGTTAAAAATGTAAATTAGATTACAAATGTTATCCCTATGTCAATAGTTACATTTCTGGTTAACTGTCCTATTGATACTATCAAAACTATGCTTTAAATACTAAAGAGGTAGAAAACGTTTAATGTGCGAAAAATATTCTGTCAGGATTTTTGACCTTAACAGAGGTTTGTTCGACAGCTGATTGTCAAATTGTGAATCAAGACAGGAATACGTCCGTTAAGTCAGGTAATTTGGGTCTTCGTCCGCGTGGAATTTAACAATTTTTTTTTCTTTTCCTAATTTCGTGGAAATCGATCCAGCCGTTTCGGAGATCAGTCAAAACAAATAGACAGTCAGACAGACGGACAGACAAACAAAAATATTTTTTGTTATAAATACCGTATATAATTTTAAACGCATTTAGTAAAAAGCCGATATTTTGACATTTAAAATAGAAACTCATACACAATTTTTTTGTATAGGTATAGATTACCTACATTCATTATCATTAATCTATGTAAAAAAAGCAAAATTACATTGATAAGTTATTCCTAATCATCAATACTACGGTCAAAGGGCATTGTTTATTTTACAAAAAAATTATGTCTTCAAGATTATCATTCGAGATAAGCACAGGTGACACGTTAGAAAGACAAATGAATTTTCATTCGATACATCGATTCTCGGCTCTGATATGTCGATTCTTACATGTATTGCTTCGAAGATCGATGTTTTAAAGCTTTTTAATGACAGAGAGACGATTGTATTAACATGTATAATATCTCTGGAAAAAGACGATGCGGCATTTTTTTTTTATTGTTACGCAATCTTTTATACGTTTATATGATGGCCATAGTGTTATTAATCTTACAACCTCATTAAATATTCTTGAAAATATGTTTATAACTTGTTATATGTAGGATTTGTTTGATTTGAAATCAAATCAAACAAATCTAAAATGAACTAGGAAGAAAATTCAATCTGTGGTTTCTTTTATATTAACTATTTTCTTTGGATATTGTTGATATGTTTGAGAAATAGTGTTGATAAGTTGGATCAGACACAACATTTACTCGTAATACAAAATTCCCAATTATATAAGATACTTGTATCTACAAACACCAACAAAAAACCAAAACAACTTCGGCAATCATTTAATACCCCTACTGTTTCTCGATATGTCAGTTTGTCAGTCGAACAGTAAGTTTTGAACTGACACTAACTTGGATTAAGGGGATTACAATCAATCATAGCCACAAATTGGCGGTTTCTCAACTACTGGACAGCCACAGAATACAGGTAAGTGGAGTCAGGTGAGAAAGTGACTGTCAATCTTTCGTTAAACACGAGTTGGAAAGGCGTGGGTTTGTTTAGTTTATGACTCTATTTAGGTCTAACTGAGATTATCAGATAAGAGATTTCTTGGGACATGATGCGTGATTACAATGCAACAGTTTGTGAATACCCATATTATACATTTATTTCTATTTATGTATGTAATTAATTTTACAAATAAAAATTACGTGTATACATTTATCTAATTTCTAAAGTATACATTTTAGTAATCAATATTATCAATTTCTTACCATGTAAATTTTATAATTTATAACTTATGATTTCAGTATATTTATGATCTAAGTCGTAATGCTGTAGTTTTTGGTCAATCATGGGTCAAATAGTTCCGCTCTTATAGTTATATAAAAACAACAAACAGCTAGTCTTATTTGGTTAATTTTATATCTAATGAGATAAAGTTAATTAGTTTAGTTGACTTTGACGCAGTCGCATTTGACGTTGGATACTCAAATAATGACACAAAAAATAGACATGGTCATCGTGATTGGTTGTAAGTACTTCATGTTTTTGATTGATGTATTCTATTGTTATGTCTTATTGTAAATTTAACGAATACTAACAATAGGGAGCTAAGAATAAGTACTTGTTAAGTATTAATTGTTAAAGTTAAAGTTCGCTTTGATTGCAATAAGTAAAAATAATTTAAAAAATAGTAGAAATGCTGTCAATCAAAGATTTACAGACGATGGTATCTACTTTATTTACTTATAATTAAAAATCTAATACTTGTACATGTTAGCGTGGGTTGATTTTTTTTTTTTTTTAATTTTTGATTATAACTTATGTGCAATATTTCTAGAGTTTTCAATATTTTGTATGTAACCCGGGTAGGGGAAAGACAACAGTAAAAGTTTAACGCCACAATGTTTTACCACGATTTTGTATAACATATTATACTAATTATCATCATAAGCACCCTATTTTTGCGAGAATTTAATTGAATTAAAATTACGGTATAAGCCGGCGACGGCTCCTCTGATGTTAAGTGGTTACCGCCTCCAATCAACAACTACGATACAACTTAGGTAATTTTCTACCGAAGTATGAAATGAAGTCGTATCTCGTCGCTCTCGTGACTCTGGGACATTTAACCGGAGGATTTCAACTTGCAATGGCTAACCAGTTAAACCAAAATAAAACAAGTGACAATAATCATGAACTTCAAACATGCCTCTCATCGATATCATTCCAGTAACAGTAAAAGGTCGTAAATAAAACAGTTTAGTTTGAACACAAATTAAACGAAAATCATCAATCTTGTCGACCACCAACGCAGCACAAACCTACTCTATTGAACAACGGATGTATTTAATTTATTACAAAAACGCATTGTTTCAATTACAAAATATCGATTTTAATATTTTTTTGTTACGCCCAAATTGCTGTATCGTAGTGTCATAATTTAGAACTTTCTATTGTACGATTATTTATGATATTTAATATAAAATATCAATAAGGAATAGGCCCGCAGCTATAGGTACCGTTGGATCCGCCTCTCCTATGTTACTGGTTTTATTAGACTTTTTGATTTGATTGTGGCAAAATGTGGATCTTGGCTTAGTTTTAAGGTACTAAGAGACGTACAAATAGTCTTTGATATTTCAGTACAGTCTTTGAGTTTAAAAAAATAAATCATACAAAAGATTTAAAATTTCGTATTTAAAAGTGCAAAAGTACGTCATTTCACGTCAATTTGTATTTATTTTTTTATTATTTATTTATAATATTAATACTTTATTTTTAACAAGCTTTTGCCCACGATTTTGTCATTATTCCTATTAAAATATTAAGGTATAATTTGAAAGATTTCCGTAAATTTTTTTGACGGTTACATGCTTGTACGCTTGGAAAAGGATGTATGTATATTTTACGAAATCAAATGTCTCGTTAGTTTCTTACGATGAAATAAAAATAGAAAGTAGTATAATTGAGAGAGCAGTGCTAAAAACATTACGTAAAAAACAATATTTTTCATAAAAACAACATTCAGATGTTTTGTTTTTATGCGTATAAAAGAGTTAACTGTTTCTTTCGTCTTCTAACTGTTAAACGTTTAAATGAACTGTTCTGTGTATACGCAGCCTAGTTCACTCGTGTATCCTGCCCGTGAAGCAAACACTTGTGCTTCAGCATGCATTGTGCGCAAGCTCCATTATCTCTTAAGAACTAGCTTTGCATTGGAATGTATCCCTTAGAAACTAAAATTGTAATATTGACTTTCACTTTTATAATATTAGTCGATTTTCTTTATTTTATTTACCAACGAACACGGATATTTTTTGTAAACTGGCTGTTTCAGGACCGAAAACTGACTTAGGCAACTGTAAAAATAAATGGTATTCTTCTTCCAACATGTATTTAACACAATTATTAACAAAATTATTTAAATTTTTTCTCTCTCTGTCTCTCTTCATTAATTTTGACTATTTGAAGGATCGTATCCGCCACTATCAAAATATCATGTCAAAAATAACAAATGTAAAAGTAACGTAAAGAAAAAAGGAAAAATCATCTATTTTGGCTAACCCGACAAACTGAATGTTTTAAAATTTTAAAACAATTGTATTACAAATAAGTAATCAAAATGGCAGACCTGATTCAGATGCCGTATTGCCGATGTCGACTAAATGCGAAAAAAAAAAACAGTAGTACTCCGGGAGTGCCGACAGAAGTATATACTTATAAACAGAGGTGTCGGTAACGGTAACGGTAACAGTGTCGCGCGTTTTTTTTCCCATATTAAAAAATTCCCAACGCGCCTAAAGAAGTTTTCACTTCAAAAACTTTAATCGAATCCACAATTTAGATAGGTAGGACTTACAGATATGCCATTTAATTAAAAGCGAAACAAAAATATCACGTACAGAAACACTAAACCCATTATTTCCATGGACCACTATTAATTTCATGGGTGCGGTCCATTAAATTGTTTTCTTTCGTGCCGTAAGACACTTTCAAATAGCTCCTTAAGGCTACTAATATGTAAATGCCGTTATTTCTAATCACCGTAAAAGCAGTAATTTCGCAAATGGCAGCTTAAGTTGAGAATAACTTCATATGTAGTATAATTACCTACTATCTGTTCGCGTATCATAATTTTATGCAAGATTAGTCCAATCACCTGTTGCATGTTGATTGGTGTCGAGAATAGTCTTTCTATAGAATGAAAGCTTAGTGTAACACTTGCGTTGTTTTGCTCAGTTTTTTATTGTCCAGCTTTGCTTCTTGCTACGCTGTGCTAGGAAATATGCTCTAGCGAGCTTTTACCACGTAGCGTAGCAAAGCCTGATTAGACTGTTGCAATAGCCACAGTGAGACATGGCTTTATTTCGATTGGATTATATGAACAGCGTGGGGCGCCCTCTGGCTGATGCTGGAGTGCACTCGCGTAAGGTAGAAAGTGGATGAGAAGAGTCGAAGATCGGGCTCAGTTGAGCTAAATAGGAGAGGCATATGTGCAGTAGACCAATCAATTATGCTGATGATGATGATTATGTTGTTGGCTGCAGATAGACTTGACAAATTTGCGCGGTTTTGGTGAGAGTGAAAGACTCTCGGACATGATTCTATACTGTATAACTACTAATTAGTCTCTGAGTCCAAAGCGTTATTTCTATGATCAATAAAAGCTGCCTCGTGAATCTTTACATCATACATTAAGGTAAAAATACTTACAAAATAAGCTTTCATTTCAATTTTTTCCTAACTCCTGTGTCTACGTTCGATTTCGAAAATTTCTCTCAAACTATAATTTAAAACCTTGTGGGTTTGACTAATAAACAGACAAAAACAAGTTCGTTAATTACCAAAATAGACACAATTGCATAAATCGTTTTTACGGTCCATTCTCTGATCTGTTCCAAAACGTCGGTAGGGGTCATAAAATCGAAAGCTATTCTTTATGGCGATACAGTTCCTAATAAATAAAAAAACCTGTTGTTGGTTTGTGTTTCAACGTTAATTGTGATGACACCTTCATAAACTCTAATTAGAACTAGTTTTTGAAGATAGCTTTATGGAATACGTTTCGTAAATGTTGATTTGTTATTGATGTGTTAATATTTTAAATTAATTTTGTTCTCACAGTGTAATCAATACGGCAAGTACGACACGACTTAGTTACGATTTCGACTGATTATAAGTCCATGTTTGTAGAGTAATTTAGGTGCTGCTTTTCTGTCGAGACATTTAATAGACCCTGTAAGAAAACATCTATAGTAGCAGTATATTCTATAGAAAACGAAAATACCTTTTTTTTACATTTAAAGTAAAAAATTAAGTATATCAATATAATTCTTTAAAAAAATCTTACAAACGTCTGTTGCTTAAATAAATTTCTTTGTATAACTAGTTACTGTTACCAAGTTTGGCGCGTATTTAAACTCGATCTGGGGACATATCAAGTTACTTTTATCAAATATTTAAGTATTTTAATAATCGGGTAAGCTTCGGTATGAAAAATAGTGAGAGTGAATAGTGCCTGATATGAAAACCTATCCAGTCTTAAATTTGAGTTTATACTAGCTATTCTTCGAATCTCATCACTTATTTCTCGCCCTTAAAGGCTAACATTTAAAAAAAGAATATCCAAATCAGTATGCAACGGGCGAAGGAAGAAATCACAGGAACAACTGGAAACAGGAAAAACAAAATACGCAATTTCGTTTACTTGGATGACATGAATGATTAACAGCCAAACTATGGAAAAGATTTTGATAAAATTTCGACCAATCTGAGAATGTATCCTTTCAAAAAAAAAAAATTTTTTTAATATGTTGAAAAATGTCATGTATAACACAGTAACTGTCAGATATCTCAAAAATAGTATAGATAACTAAATAGATAAACTCTTTTTTGAACATAACACCTATCTAAATACGAAGTTTATTCTTTTCAATGTCGATCACGTCAATACTGTTTACTTAACCACCATTTCAGTTGATTCATGGTTGGGCAATGTGACACCTGCGGCGCGTAGAAAGTGGACGTTGACCACAGAATGGACACTGATGCATGCCGGAGATTCAATTGGATCACTCTACCATAATTATGTTGTTCTGTAGCGTCAACAAAACAGTCAATCTATTGTTCTATACGGTCTAAATTTTAACTACAAACTTTTGTGTGATCAAGTATTATTATAATAATTTTCGGGTTTGCTGCTCCTGCTTTTAGCAATCGCACCATTTTTTTATGTGACTAAACCTGATACTGCCTAATTTACTGTCTTTACTGCCGCCCATAGACATCAGCGATACAACTCCTTCCTAGAATGAGCAGACCCAAGTTGTATCGTGTTGCACCCATCACGTTGTGACGGAGATGTAATGTGTCAAGCGCTTAAAATTTCACCAGCACCCACACCCTTCCGGAATACAGCAATGCGAGTGTACCACTGCTTGATGGTGAATTACGAGGTGAGGTTGAGGGTGGTTGGAAACTTAATTTCCCAACCATCCCACTATGCATGGGGATATATGGGGTTATTGGAAATAAGTCCTTATTTCCGTTGTGAACTTTATTACACATACATGCATAGTTTACGCTATACCTCTAGAATGTAGACATGATAAATGGTGCCTTATCGCTGCCGTCGTTTTGTCACGAACAATTCAGTTAGCAAGTCGTCCGGTAAATCATTCTTGAGTAATTCGACAGCTAGGAAACAACTTAAACCAATTAAAATTACTAACAAATTGAACGATCTTATTAACTAATCATATATATAAATCAATTGCCGTGCGTTAGGTTTTGCCAAAACTCGAAACTATCTCGACCGATTTCAATAATTTGTTTGTTGTTTTGTGTTAATACTGTGGTGGTTTAGGAAAAAACCCAAACGACCGAAAAATCGAAATTAGCGGTACGAATATTAGGTGGTACGAAGTTAACTCTATTAATTAATATTTATTATTTCAACACTGTTAGTTTAATTTTTACAAATTAGTAGAACGATTGGTAAAATTGATATCCTTACATAGTATAAAATATCGCTCCCGCTGTTTATATGCTTAGATCTTAAACAAATTGAGCAATTCAATATAAAGATTTATATGTAGTATTGTATATGCATGTTATAGTAGAGAAAAGCCAAGCACCCATGCGAAGCCGGGGCGGGTCGCAAATACGCTCCAATAAAAAAATATTACTACAGATAAATAAAACATGAAAGAAAATACTAGTGTATAATACTAAATCACATACAAAGAAAAGTAGGTCAAAATGCTGACAGCACGCTGACAAAACCGTGAAATTGTCACTTAAAACAAATTGAAAACGTTTTTTTTGCCGTCCGTATGTTATCGATTGTACTTTTGAGTGATTTTTAATTAATTGTAATACTTGATTATGTGTGACCAACCGTGAGAGATCTCGGTTACCAGCCAATAGACAAATGTCAATCTTGTCCGCTAAGATTTTTAGAGTTCCGCGTTTTTAGGTCGAAGCCATGGACGGGAGCTTCGCTTGGTATCTGAATATACAATTCAGTGTCCATGAATGTCTGAATGAATGTCTTGTCATGTCTATGTCCAATTAGTGGTGTAATCCCTTAAGTGTGTTGACTGAGGCGCATGAGACGTTACATCCTCGTCTGGGGTGATGGCCGCAATGCGATGCGACTTGGGTCCAATTCAATATATTATAGAAACCACATTTTATGTGGGAATCCCCACGAAACTCTCCTAACACTTTCTTGCTGGCTTCCTAATGGCGGTGTAAACTCACCACCTTTTACGTCTACGATCCCATGATAGTGAAGTCCATATGACAAGTCTCATAGCTGCCTAACTTTTCGCGGAAAAGGCGTGAATTTAAACCGATATATACATAAATGTCAGTTGTTTGAATGTTAATTAACTGATTAATTACAAGTGGAAAATTCAAATTATTCATGTAAATAAGAGCTTTTACAACTTAACGATTAGAATAATTATTTAATTATAATCATTTTTAATTATTTCAGTTATGAAGTTTACATTGCTTTTTTTACAAGCTTTGCTTAGTTTGGGGCTATGTAACACGAATAAAAATATCTAAAAAACATCATAAAGATTTTAAAAGTATAACAAATATGTTACCGGAAATATCAAAACCAATTTTTTTTCTAAAGAAAAAATAGATATATTTATGATCAGAATTAGGCATTTCTGATATTATGCAATGTTTTATACATAAATTAATATAGATTCCAATGCTTCTAGCTAACCAGATGTATTAACATTTTTGATGCCTAGCTTATTCTAAATTTATGCAAAATAGCAGTAAAACCATTGCCAAGCTCGTCCGGAGAATTACTGGTAATCTACCACCAAGTCTATTGTTCCGATCTAACGGAGTCAGTGCATCAATCAGTCTTCTGTTTTCATATCAGTATACTCTGTTGTTGGAGTTTTCAAGCCGGCAAAGGCCTCGACATGGATTATCAATTAGTGAAGCCTGGAGCGTGATGGCCCAGGGGCATAGACGCCGACTTTCAATCTGAAGGTTGCTGGTTCAAACCCACACGTGCACCGATGAGTTTTTTCACTTTTCACTTCACACACAAATTTATGTGCAATACCACGTTCTCAAAACGGTGACGGAAAACATCGTGAGGAAACCGGCATGTCTTAGAACCTAAAATTTGACATGTGACATCTACCAATCCGGATTGGGCTCCCGTGGTATATCAGAGCTCATTCACTCTCAATTATCGAGAGTAGGCCGGTGTCCCTGCAGTGGGAACATTAGAGGCTGGTACGGAAGCCGGGACGTGCCTTCCGAACCACGGCAGTGCTCGGTTCAAATGCCAGTTCAACCTAACAATAAGTCAAACCCAATAATAGGAAAAAATATTAGAAATATTATGCGGAACCCATGTTTATTTAACCTGCTTAATTAAATATAAACTGGGTTTTTTGTCTTTCATTGTCAATGCAATAATGAATTCACGATAGACGTGAAACGGTATCAGCGTATGAAATCGTTCTAATTTTTTTGTTACAAATGTTTACAAATATTAAAGTTTATTTCTAGAATTATTAGACTTATTAATGATTGCGCAGAAAACATTTTTTATTTATTTTTTTACTTTAGTACTTTTTTGTATATAAATTTAATACATATTAACATCGAGACATAGAGCAAACTAAAATTTGTATGTTCATCATACAAATTTTTGTTCTGGATCATAATCGAACCCCCCATATATATACAAGAATTGATCGTTTAAAGTAATCAGATACACATATACCACCAACTGTGATACAATGAAATTAAGAGAATTCTCTGCGCTCACGCATACAAATACCACAACACTCAAAAACCGCAAAAACAAAAAATATTAAGATGATCTAAAAAGGAAATCGAAATTAATTAAATATTCAGCTTTGGAGTATTCTGATACCTCCACTAAATTCATAATAAATGTGTTAATATTAAACAATAGAATCGAGACTTGTTCTCCACGCAGCATCTTCAAGAGAGTTGACTCTAGACGTCGCTGCATAAATTCATTTTAATTATGAATTGCAAAATAAAATTTAAAAAAAAAACAATTAACAAATGCCATCCTGCATTACAATGAAGACGTCAGTTGAATTACGATTCCTAGTATCCGACTATCCCCATTCAAACATCGAACGTTAAACCATAATTACTGGTTAGCAACTGGATCGATTCGCTGGCCAGTAGCTAGTAAATAAGCCTTAAGCGGCGCAGGCGCGGTAATCACCAACATCCGAGGTACGCGTTTACGCAAGTCCAAGGTCCTATTCTGGAGTCGAGTGACAAAGGAACCAGATGACAGGGTAGTTGGTAGTTTTCGATGACAACACAAAAGATTCTCTAAATAAGCTCGTAACATTTTCAATTTTTTTTTATACCACTTTGGTGGCAAACAAGCATACGGCCCACCTGATGGTAACCGTAGCCTATGGACGTCTGCAATACCAGAGGTATCACTCGCGCGTTACCGACTCTTTAAATATTTTAAAACACCCCTTTTGAAGGACCCCATACTTTAGTCTCCAGGGAATTGCAAAAAATTGAGGAAATAAGTGCTCACCTACATAGTTAAAGCCTTATAATAAAAAAATATGTATATATGGACATTTCACACAGTACCATCGAGCTCCAAGCTAAGCACAGCTTGAAATATTGTTTGGGCATTAAACTTCAAGATGGTGAAAATCAAAGCAAAAATAACAGGCTCTTGACATTTTGAACTTTAAGACCATTTAAAAAAAAATGTTAGTTTATCACATTTACACACACAAAAAGAAAAACTAATATATAAAGACTTAATTTATAAAAAAAAAAGATTCCCTAACATTTACAGAAGCCACTCTTAAAGGCCGTTGTTTTGTTTCTTTTGCACTGATACATAATGATCGAACTCTTTTACTTGTTCTGATACAAACAATCTTAATAGCCAAACACATAATTTTAGGTACTTTTTGTGACATTAATTAATACGAATTGAGCTCCCGTGGTAGAAAACCCCATCCATTCTTATACCATTCATACCAGCTAACTTATACTTTCACTGCAAGTGAAATTTGAATTCTTTTGAGAAAATAAATTCTTAGGCCTAAAAATAATTTCTTGTCGAGTGTAGACTAGTGTCTGATGCGCTGGCTTTCAAGCGGTAATGCAATGAGACTGAATTACCGCTTGAAAGTCTGAATAACAAGAAAATATCAGTCGAGTTTAAACAAAAATCTCTACTAGCATTGTTAATAAGCACTAGTTAAGTGAAGAAACTCCAGAATAGGGCCGTCCTAGACGCAATTACGAACACTGCTTCCTTTGCAGTTACGCCACCGGTCGACTGAACATTTTCTTTAAAACCTGTATTAGTGGAATCTGTACTTTAGAGTCCTCACTAGACTCATTGCCGGATTGGCAGATACATTTTACGTCCTAAGTACTTTAGTTAACATTTCTAGCAAATTATCACACTTAAAGTGAGTTAGTTAGTCACCACATCTGGAATCTGCCGTCAAGCAGTAGTGGTGAATCCAATAACACTGGAAGTTTTGGATAAAAAGTAGCCTATATGCTATTCCAGACTATAATCTGTCTCTATGCCGAATTTCATGCACGTCCGTACAGCCGTTCTGGCGTGATTGAGTAACAAACATCCATCCAAACTTACAAACTTTTGCGTTTATAATATTAATAGGATTAGTATGATTCCTTTTAGGAAGCTTTTACCTGTTTTGGCAGTCGCATTATAAACAGGCTTAAATAAAATGTGGGTATTTCATAAAAGTAAACTTGCCCAGTATTCTCAGAAATCAGAACAAGGACGAATGATTGAGAGAACAATAAAAATGCCACAGCAGTGATTGTGTCTAGTTAGTCACTGTTTCTTAGTAAATTTGTGCCAAATCAACGGTTTTCCTTCTCAAACCCGTTATAATAATGTTTTTTTTTGACCACAGATATGTGATGTTCTGTGGTTACTGCCACCTTTTTCTTCTTTCGCGTGAGCCAACTGTGGTGTCAACAGTTTCTAACCGCCCGAAGACCAGTGTAGCTGGAACTGACATCTTAACGTGCCCCGAAGCACGGGAGCGCTCAGTTCAAATGTCACTTAATGGGGTCAAAAAGGTTTATGCCATGCCCAGATGTACGGCATATTCCGAGCACAGCACATTTCCATCTCATCTCGGCATTTCACAAACTCTCTTGCCCAACAAAGGCAGTTCTGGCAAATGGCAGGCACGGTTTAATCTGTAGTTTGTATCATAAAAACATAATAAATATGAATGTCCATATTTTTGTTAGTTTGAAATCGACGGTAAGCAATACTAATCGATTATAAATATTTTACTCTGTCTATTGTTGTTGAAAAGTTGAGTGAGGTGGTAAGGGTGTGACCACAGTGTTAATTCCTCTGGTTATTTTATAGCTACATTTCGAACACAATTCATCATTTTTGATCTGATAATAATATATATCACTTGTAAAAATGACATACTCGTATCAAAGAAATTTTCAAAAATGACTTCCTACGGGCACCGTACATTTTTCCGGGATAAAAAGTAGCCTATGTGCTATTCCACACTACAATCTATCTCTGTGACGAATTTCATGCAGGTCCGTTCAGCCGTTCTGACGTGATTGAGTAACAAACATCCATCCATACTTACAAACGTTCGCGTTTTTTAATATTAGTAGGATGTAAGATTACCTTTACAGTTTTCAAGTTCACTGTGATTCGAGCCTTACAATAGATTCTAGTGATGTATTCATAGCCAAGCATTAACGGCGATCGAGTGGATTAAGTATGGGCTGTAACAAATTCCAAATTAATAACATTCCTGGCAGAGCCGCTTGTTGTTACAGGGTGTTTCGTTTATACAGAATACCGATTATGGCTTTTTTTACGGCTTAGAAAAAGGTTCTCAATTCTATTGTGTTTTGTGTGTTTGTTACGCGATATCTTTGATAATTATTAGCGAGATTTTTTTTATGTGCTGCTTATTTGAATTTACTGAAATTTCATGAAATAATCCCCATTCGACGTTATTAAAAAACTTGTTTAGAAGCATTAGGGTAAAGTGACGATTTTGTGGCAGGTTTTATAATAAACTGTATACTTTGTATATATTAATTTACAAAAACGCACAGAAAACAAATATAGGACTCGATTGCCACCAAACACAGAACAAACATGAACAAGTCGAAGTAGGTGTTACAAACCCACTTCTTACTAAATAATGAATTATTATTTTTTTTTTTTTTGCCATATAGTACAATACAAACCTACAAAATCTACATTCTTTAAGTAATTAAATTTGATTTCCATGGTAAAAGCTATGTTTAGTTTTGGGTTTTTGTGACACTGAGTGAAATGTTCATGAATATTTATTTATGGGAGATTTCTGAGCCTGTTAACGAAGCCGCCAAAGAAAACCGCAACGATTTTCTTTTAATACAAAAAATATTGTTGTTCAGTCAGTAAAAACCTTGTTTTAATATAAAACCTTACTAGAATTCTCATTCGCACCTTATAAATGACATTTTGCAAACAAGAACCATCAATCATCTAGTGTTAGGTTCAAGTTAACAATTTAAGTAACGGTAAAATTAACGTTTGCTCCAAAAATCACTGCCAATTAACCAAAAAAACACCAAAACGTTCTGTCTCGCATATAGAACAACCTGTATACCCACGCGCGCACCTGTCTGATCGTCATAAATTTATATAACCAAATCAACGTGAAATTCGTTTGTCCGTAGAAAGCTTATTGTGATCTGTGACTTGGTTTTTTATGAACAGACTAGCTGATATCCGTTATACGCGACTTTGTTCGCGTGAAATTTAACTTTTTTTTGGCGGATTTTTTTTTCTATTATATACAAAAAGCCTAAGCTACTCCTTATCAGCTGCCAGTGAAAGTCCCGTCAAAATCGGTCGAGAGACGTTTCGGAGATTAGCCTGAACAGATATTTTTTTTTTTTGTATAAGTATTCTAATATACTTTCAAATGCATTTTGTAAAAATCTGTTAATAATCGACTTCAAAAAAGGAGGAGGTTCTATGTTTCACTAAACAACACTGATTTCTCCGCCATTTATCAACCGATTTGGAAAATGCTTTCAGATTGGTCCCATACATTTTTTTTTTCAAAACCGTTTCAATAATTTATTTGTTAATTCAAAATAACTGGAAAAAATATGTCATCCAAATAAGCGAAATTGCGTATTTTGCTACTTTGAAAGTATTGGAGTCGTTTGTTTTCGATTTTTAAATCGGTTTTGACATTACAAACAGACACTTAAATTTTTTTTATTTGTATAGATGTGAATTTGTGTTCTTAATTCTGCTTTTCATCTAACGATGGCGTCAGAATTACGTCGTGGATGCTTACTGATGTGCTACCGGTTGCGAGGAAATGACAATTTACTTTTTATTTACTTTTTGCTTAATTTCGGAAACTTTTAATACTTATTTGTGTAACGAAAGCGACGGAACCTTGTTTTTTATGCAATAAAAGTGACGGAACTATCTGATGGCCCTCCTATTCAGTGGTCACCTCCGCCAATAGCTTACCGAAATACGACTCAGGTTCTCTCCTTCCGCAGTATGATGAGACTGGGACGCATTGCATCAAGTCCGTCTTTCTCTCCCCCGTCTTTTCGAGAGCACATTTTGGGTTCAACACAAAAAATATCCCAGTCTAACTACTTAAAACTTAGATCAATGATTTTCATTACATAAACCAGTAATAATAATCAATGGTTCAAATCCAACTAAATGGTTTTTTATTGATTTTGCTTTATACCTCGTTCGCAAAAACCTGAATGAAAATCACGTGAAGAAACCACCATGTCTTTTGTCGCAAACATTCTAAGACATGTGGCCTATCGGTATTGGACTTTGAATGATTGATGAACCCATTCAGTCTCGCTTACCAAGAGTAGACCTGTGTCCCTGTAATGGTAAAATTAAAGGTTTGTACGTTACCTGTAGCCTTCAAACCGCCTAATGAATCAATTGTCGATATCTCGACATATGTCATCTAAACTGTCGTATGTACACGATGCGATGCTAAGATGCGATGCGCGTGCGCACTGACATTTGTTTGTAGACCCCCTGTTAGATCTCGAGAACAATGCAGGGCTTGGCGCTTGATTAATTTGAATAATAGCTATGGGGTAATATTACCTTTAAGGAAATGGAAGTAACTACGGTAAGATTTAGGATGAAATCAGGGATTGAATACAATACAACTTAATAAAACCTGCTGATAAAATTCAAGTAAATTTTAATTAGTTCGTTTTACCCCAGTCTAATAATATATACAATATTCATTTACAGTCAATGATTGGGGAAAACATGTTGCTCGCATTCGTAGAGCTAGTTAGTAGAGCAGTATAACTTTTACCAAGCACGTCCGCAGTAGTACTGCCACCATACCTGGTAATTCAACGCTAGGCAATAGTGCACTCGCGTTCCTGTGTTCCGGTGGAAAGGTGCTGGTGAAATTACAGCCACTTGAGGCCACTTCATCCCCGCCTCAGTGTGACGGGCGCAATGCGATGCGACTCGGTTGCGGTTTATATGGGCGGCGGTGATCACTTAACAATAAGTCGGCCAGCTCGTTCCGTAACTTAGACCGCACATTAAAAATTCAAGTCGCGATAAAGACTTTTCTAAGACAATCGACTTTAGTAGAAAGTTAATTACTAGACCATTCAGGTAGCCAATATCGATTGAAATACGATCGATTATCGATGGATTGTTCGATACAAGCTATCAATTAAACCGTTGAGTTACCTTACGTAACAGTAGTTCGATTATTCCAGTTTGAACGTTTGATGAGGCCCTTATAATTTTTTATGTATCATTTCTTAAATGAAAAATAAATTTTCGAGGTAAATATATTTAGTTAATTCGTTAGTATATCTTTGCTGATATATCTATATAAATAAAAATCATTTACCGAATGTATGTAAGCACATCACAGTCGGTCGAGGCTTCAATTGGGACTACTATGTATTGGGACCGCGGCCCCAGTTGACGGATAAAAAAATTTTATACGTCGACTGGGACCGCTCACCTCGTATATAGACAATATAATTTTACCCAGCAAAAGCTAAACAATCTTACTGATAATATACACACGTTTCTGTCAATTCACTCCCAAGAATACCACTTATTACATTCATAGTTACTAGTGATGTGGGTAGTATGCCCGGTACCCGGTGATAAATATCGTCAAATAATAGTGTCCACAGCGCCATCTAGCCCTAAACTAAGCATAGCTTGTATAGGAACTAGATAACTACCGTACCAGCCTCTAATGTTCCCACTGCAGGGACACCGGCCTACTCTCCATAATTGAGAGTGAATGGGCTCTGATCCACCACGGAAGCCCAATTCGGTTCGGTTTCCTCACGATGTTTTCCGTCACCGTTTTGAGAACGTGGTATTGCGCACATAAATTATTTCAAGTGAAAAAACTCATTGATGCATGTGTGGGTTTGAACCAGCAACCTTCAGATTGAAAGTCGGCGTCTATGCCCCTGGGCCATCACGCTCTCTAACTAGAAAACTAAAACTCTTAAAAATACTTGGAATCTCAATAATTTTAAATAAAATACACCTACGATACCACTCATGCTTATAACTAGCCTTATCTTAGTTGAATAAAGTTTTGTAAAGTTCTGCCAATTTAGTAGATTCATATGGATAAAAGCATTGGAAAGATATTGCTGGATTAAAAGTTAGAACACTAATTAAAATATTTTATCACACTCATCCTATGAAGGCGAAAGTTTGTATGTTTGTGTACCTATGTTTATTATTCCTCAAACGGCTCAACGGATTTGATTGAAATTTTGTACCAGGGTAGCTTATACCTGGATATTATACCATTTTATACTCCGTTTACCGGGTCCAAGCCGTATCTCTGTCACATCTCTAATGTGTACCTCATTAAAGATCATAAATCTTTGTCACAGAGCCGACCTCCAGATGTAAATATCATGGAAAATATGCATAATTCAAGGAAAACAAACACAATGGACGCCATTATTTTATTAATATATAATAATATTGTATTATTTTAACAATAGCCTGCCGTTTGCATTTGTCTACCAGTACCTAAGCACATGTCAAGTTATCAAGTATAAAAAATGAAATTGCATTTCGATTAAATGAATGTCGCATTTTGTTATTCATAAAAATCATCGAATAATAACATTTTTGAATAAGTTCCTTTTAAGTATTTTGTCAAAAATGATGTGCAGATATATAATCTTAGTAAAAGGGATCCCAAAAATCAGGTAAGAAACCTTAAACATAAAACTATTGGCATTTTACTTTCAACCTAATAGCTACATTTCTCACCAACGAGTATTGACTTGTTTGGGATCTTTTACGAGATCGGCAGACAACCAAATCTCCAATTTACTTTCTATTTAAGACACAACGAGAACCCTCCAATAAAACGTCACGTTACATCGTATCTGGCTAGTGTCTCAATCTCGTCGGCTCACCTATCATAAATCTTCATCAAGATAAACGACATTTAGGATTTTTAATGGTGGCTTTCGGTATTAATGTCCTATTGAAATTGTAGGAATGCAGTCGCTACCGGTGGGTGCTTTTGTTATTTTTTCTAGGCTTCAATAATGGCTATAAACATGCTTGTACTAACTTAACGTGTTGATGAGAGCGTGTTGGGCCAGAGGTGCAAGCGCCGACTTTCATTCTGAAGGTCCCCTGCGAAAAACACAAATGATTGTATCAGTCTAAAAAAATATGTGTTTTTTTTTATTATTAGGTTATTTTTTACGTGAATAAATTTTATTGGGAATTGTATTAATTCCAAATCAAGTCAAATATTGTAAGATCTCATAAGCTTTTGCTCTTCAAGATTTGAGATGTTTTAGGTTCATGGTTTCTGTAAAATTAATAATTTCTAACTGTATGAGCTTGAGATCGTCGAATTTCAACAAATAAGAATCTTGTCATGACTAAGTGACCTTCCGACCAAAAATAAAGTGAATGAACTCATTTAAACTAGGTAATTGCGGAAACCAGATTAATCAAAAGCTTTGAAATATCTCATCAAAATCCAAACATGAGTCCTAGATCGGCCGTAAATAGTTAATAAAACATGCCAAGAATGGCAGATGCCATTTGATCGGGAGGTCCAGTTAGACCACCATAATCGATGTATTCAACCATTTAGCATAACATAGACAAAATACCTAACTATCTCCGTAAACTCGCGGAACTAATAGCACGTCATGACGCAACGCAGTTTTGTCAGCCGTAAGCAAACAGACTCCGTAAACACTTCGAGCCAGCTTCTATTGTATTTGAACTGGCTGAGAAATACGCGAATTTTAAAAGTATAGGATGTGGCATTTTTAGAATATTCATATAATAATAGAGATTAACATGATAGTGATTGTATAACTTGTCAAGTTTTGGAGATTGAATCGTTGAGGTCCAGTTGCTCGCGTCCGTAGGTGTGTACCCTTTTCAAACCAGCAGTAAAAAGTAACCAAAGCAACCAAAAGTAGCAGTAGAACTTGTACTGCCACCACATCTGGAATCTGCCGCCGTGCAGTAGTGTTTGCATTAATGTGTTCCGGTGGAAGAGTGTGGCTGCCGGTAAACCACTTACCATCAGGTGGGCCCTCAGCTCGTTCCAAATTAAAAAAATGTCTTATATATATTGTAACTTAATCTCTGTTAACCTTTTAATATGTTATAGATTACAAATTCCAAATAAAAACCATTGCCAATAACTACGCGCAAGTGCAAGCAATAAGTGAACCAAGTTTCGTATCGGATGAATGGAACAAACATTATTTTAAATATATTTGATTAGCAACAAGTTAATATGGCCTAAAAGCTTACAATTCATAAAAAAATACAAGATAAAAATTAACTATAATACTTTGTAATTTTAGTTTCATTGAGCAAGCGCAAAATGGTATAAAAAAAGCACAAAGCTCAAACGGAAACGAATCATTAAAAAAGTATTTTTCATTACTTTGTGATAGCAACTAGTATAATATGTATTGATTGTCAGCTTCACAGGATGCCAAATTACTGTCGGAGATGTCAATCAGAATTGAGATTATTAATTCAGATTTGCCAAGCCTTCTATCGTAAGGCCTTGCGTCAGTAAGACACTTTTAGCTCACATTAGATGGGAGTTCCCTAACGTGAATAGTTTTTTTACCAGAGACTTATTGAACGCTTTTGTAATAAATAAGCATGGCTCTAAAGCGTAGAAGGCTGAGCTACTACGAAAGATGCGAGGCTGCTTATTTAGACTGTGGATTCCTTTAATATGTACCAATCAATTTAAAATGCTATCTTTAATCAATCTTAATCAGGTAGTCTCAATTTTAGTCGTCAATTAGAGGTCTTAATTTCCAATAATAAAGTTAAATGGACGCCTATGTCCATCAACTTTTGCTACCTTAGGTAGATTTGATTATATATCAAAGAAATTATGTAACTTGAAACTCAAGAAAAAAAAAAATGCGTCTGAGCTACTATACCTAGGGGACATAAATTTATTTCTATGATAGCGTCTGAGTATTTGTTTTAAGCGTGTTTATATATTTTAAGTTTTGTTTATACCTATTAAGAAAAACCAAAGCTTCACTTTTACGGGATTAAAATGAATTCATGTGTTATCCAGAGTATGAGCTACCATAATTTGGCCCAAAACCCTTGATCCGTTAAAGGAGTGAAGGCGTGAAGGAGTAACAAACATTCACACAGTCTCATTCATTCGAATCTCTTGACAATTGCCCTATCCAAATTCTTCGCACTTAATAATAGCTAGTGACCATTTTGTTTGCACACGCGAAGCTTTTGTCTGCCCACTCTAGTCAGACAAAGACATGATGTCATACCTATGTACAAGTACCTTGGAAGTAAAATTACTGAATGTGACCACTGACCACACCTTAGACCGTTTCATTTATGTGAAATACAGAGAAAGTGGCCAGTGAATTCTGTGATCAATGATCTCGTATAGGGTGATCCTGTTTTTAAGACTTTTAGGCTGTTTTTAGTGTCATGTTGACCAGCGGCGCTGAGCTATCGGCGCCGACTGTCAGTGCGAGTTTTAGTGTCGTGCCGACTGCCGTGAAGTACAAAAATCGTGATTAGACATGATGATACCTCGAAGGCGCGTGCGTTTAACACTAAAACGCTCACTGAAGACAGAGGCTCGTGGGCGACGGCCGCGCATGAACAATCAACGTTACTCTAAGACGCCTCATAACAACCATACATATTGGCCTGTCAGCGTGACACTTAAACCAGTCTCAGCCATGGTGGAAGATGCTTTTTTCTGATTGATTTTGAAAGCACGGAATATTTGAACAACTGCAATATGACTTACAACCAGTTTCGATATTTAACTAACAGATAAATGACCATATTTATTTTATAATATTATATAAAATAAAATAATAAATTTGATTTTATCTTATCATTTTATTCTTATCTGACAACATTTATTCGTTAAAAATGTTTTATATTTACTGACAATGTTTCAGTGGTAATTTAATTTGTGTATTACTTATATTGGGTGTGTGAATATGACTCCGCCCTTTCTCAACAGATGTCGTTTTTAGTATTGTTTACGTGTACTAATAAATGACCATACTTGTATTCGATAGTACTGAATGTCAGCTATCTAACGCATTTTATGATATTTGGTTGAAGTGTAAGCAACAATTGTTTTCACCTTTTCGAAAATGTCGGTTTTTATTCCAAATAAACGTCATTTGCGGGAAGTGTTATTACATTATTTTATTGCGAAGAAAACTGCAGCGGAAACTTATCGTTTGCTTGTGGTGAGCATGCTCCGTCTAATACAACTTGCAAGGAATGGTTTCGACGATTTCAAAATAACGATTTTAGTACTGAGGATAAAGAACATGGAAAACCACCAAAAAAATTTGAAGATGCTGAATTGGAAGCATTATTGGCGGAAGATTCTTGCCAAACTCAATCAGAATTAGCTGCAGCATTAAATGTTGATCGTTCAACTGTTGCAAAGCGTTTACAAATGATGGGAATGATTCAAAAAGCCGGTGACCGGGTTCCACATGATTTAAAAGAAAGAGACATGGAACGTCGGAAAACCATTTGTGAAATGCTGCTTCAAAGACAGCAAAGAAAAGGATTTTTGCATCGGATAGTCACAGGAGACGAAAAATGGATACACTACGAAAATCCTAAACGCAAAAAAGCTTGGGTGAAACCAGGCGAACCAGGCCCATCACAGCCAAAAATAAATATTCACTGTGCCAAGGTCATGCTCTGTATTTGGTGGGATCAGAAAGGTATTGTATATTATGAGTTGCTCAAACCCTCTGAAACTATTAATGGAGAAGTTTACCGACGACAACTAATGCGTTTGAAGCGAGCCATAGAAGAAAAACGACCAGAATGGGTGAATAGACATAACAAATTAGTTCTTCAGCATGACAATGCCAATCCGCATACCGCAGAAGTCGTAAAAAGATATTTAGAGGGACAGGACTGGGAAGTGTTACCCCACCCGCCATATTCACCAGACATAGCTCCTTCGGATTACCACCTATTCCGGACGATGCAGACAGACCTTACTGGAGAAAAGTTTACTTCATGTGAAAGTATCAAAATTTGGATTGACAACTGGATAAGCTCAAAAGACCAGGACTTCTTCCAGCAAGGAATACGAAAAGTACCTGAACGATGGGCGAAGGTTGTAGCTGCAGATGGAGCATACTTTCAATAAATTTTTTTTGATTTTGTAAGCGAACAAATGTGTTTTATTTTGACAAAAAGGGGCGGAGTCATATTCACACACCTATTATTAAACACAATTAGTTACGCCCTGCAAGCTAAATTACAATTCTTGCGCAACAGTCACTATTCACTATTTATATAAATATCTTCCCGGAGTTATCCTTCTGTTAAGACTATTATTTTATATGATGGTTATGATTCAGTTGATTCTTCGAAAAAAATGAGTTAAGCAATACCCAAATGCTTTCAAAACAAACGCGGAATTTCATAACAACGTTGATTTACACAATAATATCGTGATCAGATGAATTTTAATCGGTTTATGAAGTCTGTTCTCACATTTTAGAAAAAAACGGTAGAACATGCGACTTACGATCAATAAACAAGTGTGCCCTACTTTGGCCTCTTAGAGCGCCTATAGAATTCTAGTGTAAGAGCTAAAGATATAATTTCGACATTATTTAAATTTAATTTAATGATAAACGGAGCAGATATAACAGGAGCAGCTAAACAAATACTTGAAAATCTAGCAATTAAACAAGAACATACGTTAATTGCTTACTTTTCAACTTGTAGCTCAATTTCTATGACTTTTTTTAAATTAAAGCATAGGTTTAAGGTATGTTAAAGTGTCCTATTGAATGATGCCCAATACTATCAATAGTCAAATCCGGTTCCGGTTCTCAGCGATGACGTTATGTTATAGAAATGTGTATGAAATTCTTGTGAGTGTTCAAAAAGGTGGCATTTTAGCTGTGCGCTTCCGTGCTTTAGAGAGCATGTTTCGATGACGGTCGCGGATATACTAGTCAATAAACAATGTCGAAGGCCTTCAGACGTCTTAAATACTCCACACCAGAGTTGGACACTCACTTTCCTATAAAACATGAAACATTTTTTAAATGTTTGTCAGTAGACGTCTAAACAACAACTAGATTATAAACTTACGATATATCAGATTTAATTGAATACGGTAACCGCTACTGGCTCCTGATCTAAGAAGTACTTTACAGGTGTCATATCGTCAACATTATTGTAATATGTTTTATAACTATAAAACTACAATTTATGTATGGTAAGCCGTTATTAGGATGTTTAGTTTAACGTTTAAATTGTGACATTTAAATGCTTTGTCGGAATATGTTTTCCACGGTAGTAAAATAAGGTAGTGTTTTGAGTAGACAAGCTGTTAGTTTAATAAACGCATAAACGTGGATTCAATTTTCTAATGTTTTCAATAGTTATTCTGTTATTCGGGACGAAGACAAATGTAACAAATCAAAAACCCTGAAAATCGGTCTAGCTTTTCTCGAGTTATAAGTGTTCGAACAAACCCGTCTTTGTTTTATATACTAAAGTTTTTGGACAATATCTAATATCAAACGATTTCACAATAAAACAGTCGTAACCACTGGTCTCTGAGTCGCAGATGGCATGGAAACACATCACACAAACAGTCCCGAGAACAGACATTAGCAAAATATTCATGCAGAATACCTAGATTCGCTATCGCTACATTCAGTAAGTTGTCGCCAATTTTGGTGTCCTGCTGCGTTATATCTTGAGACATACAGAAAGTTTACAATAACAATACATTGTCCTGTTGTTGTTATTGTTGGTAGCGTATTGCAGTTAGTATGGTTTGTTTTCTCTCAAATTGTTTTGTACAAACAGTAAGCATTTAACTGTTTGTATCTTTTCTGATTGCCGCTTTCTGATTACTGTTTTCTAATCAGGCTTGTGGTAGCGTTAAATGATGGGAAAGGTTTTTAACTGACTTCAAAAAGGAGGAGGTTATCAATTGATAAAAAATATTGTTTTTTTTATGTATGTTCACCGATTTCTCCGCCATTTATCAATCGATTTGAATTTTATTATTTTTTATTTAAAGGGATATGCTTATTTCTTTCAATATGCTTACAGATTGGTCCCATACAATTTTTATCAAAATCTGTTCAATAATTTGGTTGTTAAATCAAACTTAATAGAAAGAATATGTCATCCAAATAAACTAAATTACGTATTTTGCAACTTTGAAAATTTGAAGTCGGTATTATAATATTTTTTGATTTTTCTATGTATATAGGTTCTATATCATATCATCGTTGTTATACATCGTACGTTACCACTTAACATCAGGTGGGCCTTGAGCTGGTCCAATAATACCAAATATGAATATTCGTTTTTAAAAGATCAGTTGACGATTAAAATCCAGTTTACTTGTCTCTTCCAAAATAGTGAGGTCCCTGAAATTTTAAATGTGTCTGCCCGTTTGTAAAGAACCTAATTACTAGGCTTTTAGTCCTCTAACAATGTTGTAAGTTTGTTGTGTGACTATGGCCAGATAATGAGAAACTAGCAATTAAAATATTAGTGTGTGAAAATATAACTAACACCACCACATGTATTCATTATTGCCTATTGACGGCTCCGTGGCTTAGTTGGTTGTAGCCCTGCCTTCGAAGCAAGGGGTCCCGGGTTCGATTCCCGGCCGGGGCACACTTTGTGTAGTGAGCATGAAGTTTGTTCTCGGGTCTTGGGTGTTTGTCTTGTGTTTCTGTGTTTGTCCATGCCATCTGCGACACAGAGAAACCTAGTGCAGAGGTATGAGTGTGTTAACGTTGTTTTTTTTTTTTTTTATTCAATGACCATAATATGTGGTAATGAGCCTTTCGTAAAGTGATTATAACTTAGTTTCTGATAAATAAATACGTTGATAATTTAATATTATTCAAATAAGCTCGTTGCGAGATTTAGATTAAATTTAAATAATAAATTAAATTAAACGGAAGCCTCTCTCGCAATACTAATGAGGAATCTTTTAATTATTAACATGCAGATTTAATTAGCAGTACGAATAATTTTTTTTTATTAAATTAGTACTTACTACTGCTCTATCTTTCTAGGGTTATCGGTATAAACAGAAATATCAGAATAATCAATCAAGTCAGATATAATCAATCAAATCAGATATAAATAATATTGATAATAAATTTAAAAGTACTAACTAACTAGCGTTTAAACAAGCTCTAAACTTAGTAATAACATTTTTTTTTAAGTTACGCTTCCAAATGAAGATAGGAAATCAATAAAATAAACATTTTAAACAATGAAGTTGACTCCAAAACCGAAAAAAAAATATTCCAAAAACTGACTTTCATCATCTATTATCTTACGGGCGTTATTATTAATTGAAATTTTAATGAAACCACACTTTAAATTTTAAAACTATCATGGTTGCCCGGGACCACGACGCATGTAACTGCGTCGAAATATCGGGAGTCAACAAAACTCACAAATCATGGGAAATATCTCGGTAATACCAATAATAATGAAACCACTAATACTACTTGGATATACAATTATATAACATGAAAAAAAAAAAACTTTATTCAATTGCTGAAAATCTGGCTTGTCTAACAAACATATAATGGTATAAAAAACTTCTCTGAAGTCCGTTTAAAAAGAACTCTAAACCAATCCAAACCTAAACTGTAGAGAAAGCGGCCAACATTTCTGCAATTCACTTTGCTGAGACAATCAAAAATTCATATAACAATGAAGAGTCCATGGTTCAATCTTTACGTGTTCAATCAGTGAACTGAATTGTGGGTAAACTGTTTATAGTCTATGGAAAATTGCAAACAACTGCAATAAAAGTTCGGAATCGGCTGCTTTGATTGAGATAAGAATATTCCAAAGCCAATTTCCACTATGCTAGTTAGTTGCCCATTACATACGATTAAGATAAAACAACTTACTTGCGGCATTTAAACCATTTGTAATATTCTTGCACAATGGTTTAATAAAAACCTTTGAAACAGACTTAATCTAAAACTGTCAATAATGAAAGCAGAAATGAATTCTAAAAATAAAACTATAGTTTTAAAGATTTATCTAGCTTTTATCAAGTAATTTTGTATATCTAAAATTTAATCTATGATATTGTGTGGGTCTGCCTTAATCTATTACTGGTTCACAAGCCGATAGTGTCAATTGCGTTTGCGCAGAGAAATGCCGTGCGATGTGGTAACACAGGTTTTATGAGCAAGTGCTACATATACATATAAATAAAACAAAACAGTTCAAATGTTTTCACCTCTACACGGAGATTTAATGTGACACAGTTGGAAGCGTGGTGGCTCAGGGGCAGAGAAGCCGACTTTCAATCTGAAGGTCGCTGGATCAAACCCAAACGTGAACCAATCAGATTTTTCACTTGAAAAAAATTATGTGCGCAATACCACGTTCTAGAAACGATGACGGAAAACATTGTGAGGAAACCGGCATGTCTTAGAACCTACAATTCGACGACATGCGACATCTACCAATCCGCATTGGGCTCTCGTGGTAGATCAGAGCCCATTCACAATTATCGAGAGTAGGCCGGTGTCCCTGCAGTGGGAACATTAGAGGCTGGTACGGGGAGGTGTTATAGACAGATCACATCACACCCATCACATCCTAGACCCAAAAACGATCTTTAAACTTAACACAAAGCTTTCCCCGGTCGGGTATTGAACCTGGGATCCTTCGCGTAGAAGGCAAGGCTAACTTAGCTACAGAGCGATGACAATGTTTTAAGTTCCGTATCAGCCTCTAATGTTTTCACTACAGAGACACCGGTCTTTCTCGATAAGTGAGAGTGAATGAATTTCCATCTACCACGGCAGCGAAATCCCTTCTTTTTCACTTAAAAAGTTCCCGTTAACACATCATGTATAGATGTAATTCATCAACAATATGTTTATTAAATTTAAGAGCAAAATCGTCTGATAATTCTTTGTGAAACTAATCCTATTATTTTTCTCAATGATTAAAAGCATTGGATCAGAAAATCAAAGTTCTTCTAAGAATCGAAACCGCGAAAGCCTAGAATCACTCGTTTGATGTGGATTAGCGAATGAGTTTACCGGCTATTATCGCGTGATTTATTATGTGCCTCGAACCTGCGGACCGGGCACTGCGTGAGATCGAGATTAGAGATCAGTCGATAGATTGTATCGATAAAATCATTCGTCAAATTCGATTTTACATTAAATTGTAAAATGGTAATAGCCTAAAACATGTTTAGCTAAACAAGTTAACACGACATGATTTGGAAATGTGCATTTTAGTGTTCTATCAAGTAAGTTTTTGTTTACTAGTTATAATAATCTTTATTGTTCATTTATCGTTAAAAACATTCCTAACTTTTCAGAGATTTATAAGCTAGTTTTATTGTAAGCTTTAGTCCTTGTTATCACATAATTATAACAGTTCGTGTTAGTTTTGAATTTCATAGAATTGATAAAATTTGTTACCGCCAATTATCATGACATTGACTGTTTAAAGTGTTTTTCAAAAGAGCTCAATACTCTTAATTTTTCACATTCTACATATCATTTAACCATGGCTGGTTTTATTTCTGCTATTTTATAAAAACATATTCAAAAGTGTCAAAATAAATAACCAGAATAATTATTAATATGTTTGTTTATAACTAATCTGGTTAAATAATATATACAAAATTATAATATATATGTTTAAAATTTATATCCAAACCAGATTAATTACAAATAACAATAAAATAAACAATTCAAATGAGTTCAGGACTAATCAAGTACCATTAAACTTCAAATTTATTTTAATTGCACCATAATGAGGTTCTTCAACTATCGACATCGATAAAAAGTAACGTAAACTATTACCTCGTCCCTAAAACCGGCAAAACCACTGTACAGGTGCGTTGGATTCTCACAGTGGAATACACACGATGATTTGTCCCAAGACGATAGCATCTAAAATCAGCAGTTATCGTCTAGCGGATTTCGTAATTATAGAAAAGATTTTGATTTATGTAATAAATAGAAAAATATGATAGGTTTTTAGTGTGGAGTTGATTGACGGCGCGTTCACGTCATCGATTTTTGGACAACACTCGATAGTATCGGTACTATTCGATAGATCGATTATTTTAATGGGGTTACCTATATCTATAGATAGTAAATAGTAACACTAAATATATTTAATACAATGTAGGCATTAATATCACATGTGTAAGACATTGAAGTTTTGTTAACAGTGGATCCCAAACGAAGTGAAGCCTGTAGATGGTGACTCTTGAATTTCTATTAAGTGGTTGCTAGTTGCAGGAAGGTAGAAATAGCTCCACTATATCCACTCTATAGCTCCACTCTACAGCAACATATGTCAGTTTCATTGGAAATTAGCAAAAGGTAACCAATAAAACTTCTTTATTCTGGTTTGGCGTTTCCAAAAAGCATATTTTCTTGCAGACACTTGGTTCGTGGATGAAACATCCCCTTAAATCTCAGAGAGACGGATGCAATTACGAATCTATCAAGAATGTCTTGGTCGTATTATTCAGGAGTCATTGCTCAGATGGTAGTGGCTCTGCCTTCTACGCCGTAGGTTGCGGGTTAATTTTCCACCCAGGATAAATATTTGTGAATTTCTCCCGACGTGTTTCTTCTTTGGCACCATCTTTTAGGGACTCCAGAGGGTGCCTACTGACGCGACCAATTCACATTATCCTGGGAAGTCCATATCCAAGAAATGATGACAAAAATTGCTCTCAGAAATAATATTATCTATCTACATCTGTTCAAGTTACTGTTAAATAATCTGTGCCAATCACCTGTAGACACGAGTATCGTATACTATGATCACAATCTACAGATACTATATCGATGATCTATTATAATTTTCTAGCCATTTACATTATTTAAGTCTTGTTGCAGCTTGAAGGAGATATAAATTTAAACTGGATTGATACATACATTATACTTAGTGGGTTGTCACTAAATATATCTATGAATTACATTAAAAAGCCAATAATGGTAAAGTAACGGGTTATATTAAGCTTATCTCACTAATGTACAGAATCAATTGGAACATTTGGTAGCTTAGTTGTAGGTAGCCTTGCCTTGGAAGTGAGAGGTCCCCGTTTCAATTCCCGGCGGGGAATATCATTAGAGTAACGATAATTGATAAATTCTGGTGTTGTTTTGCGGAAATCCATTTTAAGATGGTCTGAAAATGGGGTACTGTTTTAGACACTACCGCTAAAATAGGAAGTCCATTTGTAAGTAGGTATCGGAGAAAAACTGTTGATTGTCCACCATTTATTTTTTAATTTCTCTTTATGTGTAATGTAAATCTGGAACATTTTTATTATGTCGTGGAAGAGAGCATTGCTATCTGCGACACAGTTTTACACTTCTGCAGGTAGCATCGTTTCCATTTGGTACTTTATGTGCGTTGTAATAAAAATTCCCAATAATAAATCTGTTCCCAATAAAGAATTATTATTATCATTAGTAGGTAATTTCTATTAGACATCCGCGATTTAACAAGCGAAATTATTTTAATTTTCACGGTTTTTTATCGATAAAATATACAATAGCTATTAATTATGTGAATACGTAAGAATTAAGATAACATTGAATTTGTAATGGCAATTCTGTAAACTATACCTACTTTGATAACGGGCAGACAACCAGTCTTTATATATAGTGAGGACCGGACTTAAAAAAAAATATGTAGAAAGTAGAAAGACTAGGTATACATGGCCGGCTTAGCGAATAGTCTGTGCTTCTATAATATGTGAGTAAATCCGAGATGAAACTAGAGTTTCACTTGCTATAGACGATTTCAAGAATAAAAGTTTTCAATTTGACTGTAAGTTATTTAGTTAACCGACATCCAAAGGATTATCAATTCGGTTGTTTTATCTTTGTTACTTCAGTCATTTATAAACGATTTGGAAAATTCTTCTTTTATTTAAAAGGACATACGTTTTGTTGTGCCCATCACTTTGAGGCATGAGAATGGAACCGTGAATGATCCCGATAGTGAATTTTTTTTTAAAGATACGGCCTTCACCAATTTTAAAAATCGACAGTTTGAAGGAAAAGATTCGAAATCCAAAATGTTTGATATTATGGGCCAAATACGGCATACAATGCGGTACGAAAGCAGATTTTTTTATGTGAGCCGAAGTTTCTCGGGACGAATATAGCATAAATCTTAATTAAAATTAAACCTTAAAAATAAGCATATAGCTGGCAACATAAACATAACACTTATAGCTGGCAACATAAACATAACACTTATAGCTGGCAACATAAACATAACACTTATAGCTGGCAACATAAACATAACACTTATAGCTGGCAACATAAACATAACACTTATAGCTGGCAACATAAACATAACACTTATAGCTGGCAACATAAACATAATAAATCTCAAACTATTGACCGTACGTTTTAGTGATATCATTGCTATTAGGGGAAATTACATTGACCTGTAACTAGATTTTTGAAAAGATTGGAGACTGGTAGTAGATCACTTGAAAATCCTTTAGTCCTTTAGACTTTTTTTAGAAGTGTCTGGGTGTTAGTAGGTATGTATTGTATTTCTGTACTTACAAATAAAAATAATAAGTATATCAGTAATGGTTATAATAATACAAGCTGTATTCTAGATGGCACTGAGTGAAATTTCCGCATTATTTCATTTTATACCGCGTAACTGCATTGTGAATTCCACGTAAAACTTTATTTTTAGCCATCTAATATTGTAATAAAATATCTCATCAGAGAATCAGTGATTCCCAATATATCAAAAATCGGACGAAATTTAATAAAGCTAATAAAAGAAAGCATAAAACTGTCATAAACTTTTTCATGCTATTTTAAGGCTCAATTCACACAGACTGATTCATTACGCAGCTAGCAAACCAGGATTTTCAAAATTTTAACATTTTTATTCACTAATCGATCTAGTACCAAAGCACTCGCAATTCAGATTATTTACTTTGAACGATTTGAATAAACATTCACATACTCCTACTCAACAGTAACAAAGTTAAGCAACTCTCCGCTCGGTCAATATTTAGGTGGGTGACCGTTTAGTGCCATTTGAACTGAGCACTTCCTTGCTTCGACGCGCATGTTCAGATGTCGAGTCGAGTCGATACCATGTTGGAGCCATTAGAGGCTGATATAGATATAACCAGTAATCTGGTTAATTGCAGTAAGTGACTTAGGTCTGTGGACCTAGGTCGTATTGCTGTTGTCATGGGCGAAGGTAGCCTATTCTCATTATGTGGCGCTTCAGCTCGTCTCGTTACTTCAGTGGTATAAAAAAAAACATCTAACAACACTGATTTATAAGAACTTATTTGCTAACGCTACTAACCAAGCAAACAAACCACCTGTGTAGCTGGGGCTGAATTTGCATTAGTCATTTGCATTATAAAAAAGTTTATATTTTATGCTAAGCTTTAAATTTATGTGAATTTCTCGATTCTTTCTATCAGATTCAAGTTGTTATAATATATTTTAAATTCAAATTTCTTTCACTTCGGCCTTGACCCCTCGTCGAGACCTTAAAAGGTCGTACACATCCGGTTTGTTTTTCATATTTTATTATATTAATGAAATTTAATTTGTTTTGATCTTTGAGAGGTTTCTTTACCGGACCGATTTTGAGCTACATATTGCCTCAAAATCGAAAACAAGTTTGTGAAAAATTTTAGTTGTTTCGATTTTATCATATGATACTTGATTTTAGAATCACTTAACTTTTACTACCGCTACACAAATATCAGTTTTCAGTAATCTGATATAGTATTAAAAAATATGTTATGAATTCGCACATAATTATGCTTCTAAATACTATGCGTATTTGCATAAACATATTCTTGGCTCTACTGTTACAACTGGACTATAATAATTAAAGCTGTCATTTGCGTAGTTCTAATTAAATGATAAAAATCCGTTACAATTAAATGATCCTTAGCAAACCTATCGAGTTTATTTTAAATACTGCTTCTATACTTTATATTAAACAATAAAGCGATCACTTTTTGGGGCGTCCTGTTGCTCGCGTCCGTAGGTGTGTACCCGTTGATTTCCTACACGTACCCCCTGGGACCACCCACTTTTGGTTGCTCCTTTAGCACCAGCTAAAGGAGCAACCAAAAGTAGCAGTAGAACTTGTGCCAAGTTCATCCGGAGAGGTACTGCCACCACATCTGGAATCTGCCGCCAAGCAGTAGTGGTTGCATTACTGTGTTCCGGTGGAAGGGTGTGGTTGCCGGTGAAATCACATGCGCATGAGACATATCATCCACGTCTCGAGTGATGGACGCAGAAGGATGAATGCGACTCAGTAAAGATTTGGATCTCATACTGATTCGCGCGCATTACTGTTGTCATGGGCGAGGGTCACCACTTACCATCAGGTGGGCCCTCAGCTCGTTCCGTCACTTAATCACATAAAAAAAAATACTTAGAATATCCCTAATTGATAAAGGTGTCGCTTACGGTTTCGTACATCAACATGGCACACAATAATCTACAAAACTAAATAAAATTGAATTGTCCGTTTGTAACGTCAAAATTGTAAAAATGTTTTACAATATACATTTAAAAGTATATACTCCTGTCTCTTCGTTTGTTCCGGCTAATCTCTGGAACGGCTGGACCAATTAAAACGGGACACTCCTGTAAATATTATATCATCAGTATAGTTGATAATACAAGGAGTAACTTAGATTACATTTTACGGGCTGAAAGTATTAAAATCGGTATTTTTTTCGATTTTTAAATCAGCAGCTTGTATAAACTCCCTGTAAACATTACTGGAAATTTTTTGCTTAAGATATCTTTTAGATACCAACTGCTGAAGACCGCAATATTATAAAGCCTTCAACAAAAACAAATGAGCCGTGACACGGTAAAACACCGGAACACGAACACATCAAATAATTCCAGACGAACTGACAATCTGTCATCGACGTAAAATACTATGCTCGTAGCTGACCTCAGCGATTGTTTCTACGATGATTGATGTACGGAACCACTGGGCACCTGTCAGGTAGGCAAGCGGGGGAAACGATGAGTGAAGAGCGGGCTGAGATTTTTTTTTCATCTAGCATGATTAATATAATAATCTCAGTGGCTCCGTGGCCAGTTTGGAGAACGTTAAACCACCTTCGCACACAAATGGGTCGCTGCAGACAAAACATGGGGTTTCAGAGACCCAAGTTTAACAGCCTGCGATTGCGGTCACCCATCTCAGACCATGCAGCACTTGATGGAGTGCCCACTTTGTCCTGTTAAGTGTACAAGTGACCTGACCACGGCTTCGGCTTCGGCCATAAACATGGCTGACTATTATGTTAATGTTCTTTAAAAATATTTATGATGAACCGTTGACTCGAAAGAAGAAGAAGTGATACCAAATTACTTTTCCGAGTACTATCGGAAAAGTAATTTAGACAAAAATGGCTACAGCGAGGATAGGTTATATGGTATATGATTAAAGTGATGGCATGAGCTGACGGCCACGACTGCAATACGACTCAAGTCCTTAGGGCTTAGGTCAAATAGTGTTGCGACTGCCACTCTAATATGGAGATATAAAGTTTTACACATATTGCCATGTACTGAAAGGGGATTGAAAGTTGACCAGTGAAATCGCAGGCAGAGAAGATGTTCCAGAATTAATTTACAATATGTTAAAAATTATTTTTACTGTTACTTTCAAACACGTGTAAAATATAAATTTTAAAACTATCATGGTTATGAACATTATTATTCGTGTGTCGTGTGTGTGTCAACAAAACTCACAAATCATGGCAAATATCTCGGTAACACGAATAATAACGTGTAAAATATTTATAATAATATAACAATCGCTTATAAATTGGACCATTCGTGTAAACAGCGTAGCAAAAGTGTGAAATCAAACATCACTATGCCAACATATTGAAATGAACTCGCGTCCCTACTTTACGCTTGGTGAAGTGAGCTCTCCAATTTGGCCGGGTAATGGGAACCATTCAACCAAACAATAGAAAGTGGTCGAAATAGAGGATTATTTATAAATAAATATTCATGGACCTTTCTCGCAGCGATATCTAGTCTCAAACTAAGCATAGCTTGTTCTATGGGAACTAGATTATGGATACAATACAATACTTATTATGTTGTTTGTAAACACATTTATCATCGTATCATCCCCGTCTCGGGTGATGGACGCAGCAGAATGAATGGGACTCAGTGTAAGATCCAAATCCTATACTGGGTCGTAACTTACCACCAGGTAGGCCATCAGCTCGTTCCTTCACTTAATCAGGTAAAAAAAGTAATTAAATATAAGTATATTAATATTCAAATACATAACAATCATCTATATTCGTCACACGAATGTTTGTCCTGGGTCTGAATCAAACCCAACCTACAACGCAAAAGTCAGAGCAACTACCCACTGAACTGTGAGGTCAGTTTATGCTAAAACTCCCTCTGCTTCGTATTCTTCCCTTATAATACAAAACAGACAATTTGTTTGTTTATATGTATTTAAAGTGTCATCGTTCTAACTACTGAACCAAT
The DNA here is from genome assembly GCA_921293045.1 of Aplocera efformata. NCBI lineage: Eukaryota > Metazoa > Arthropoda > Insecta > Lepidoptera > Geometridae > Aplocera > Aplocera efformata. The sequence goes on along the minus strand of OV121058.1, from coordinate 5,404,490 downwards.
TCTAAAGATTCTTTCACTAATAGAAAGCTACATCCGTTAGTAACGCTATTTTCATTTTGAGAATATATTAATACTAATTGATCTACGCGACCATAGCCGTGTTTAGTGAGCTAGTGCGTAGTTTTTGTAAATATTATTTCAAAACAGTAATTACATATTATTTTTGGATAACACAATGAGCTTATATTCTTTATAAGTCGATGATTATCAATAATTGTCGTCTCATAAAAAATGAATGTATGACTTGGGAACTCCATTTTATTGACGGATTCATCAAAACAAAGTGATCTCAACAAAAGATGACATTGTATGAAGTTCGACAACCTTTAAAAATATTAAACGAGAATTAACAAGTCTCAAATAAAATAACCACAAAGGGTTAGACCAAAACACAAGTTCACGTTGAGATCAACTTGATCGGGTCCAAACACACACAAAATTGGACTCAGTTACCATCTATATGAGTTCAAATCTACATTTACTTCATGGTCAAGCTAATGGCAAAATTATAAGTCCGGAAAGTTTGTTGCCAAATAATACATTATTGACAATGTAATATGTTTTGTTAGCAAGACGTTATTCGTTTTTAAAGCATAGCAATCACGATTTAGTGGACTGACAGCAAAAAAATATTAGGATCTCTATCATCTATATTTGAATAACAGTATTTTTACAGACCCATACTAAAGGGTGAAGTTATAGTTATAACTAAAACAGTACCTTAAATGGCTTTGGTCTTTTGAGTTGTGAGCCACGAAATTGTAAAAAATTATGCACCAAATATGCTTAATATGAATAAAATACAATATGTTTTTAATTGCTTTGAAGAACAAGATGGAAAACACTAAAAAATAATTATATAGTTTTTTACTACATGTGTTTACAGTATTATTATTTATAATATCTGTTTAACGTTGGCCAAATGCGACTTTTTACCACTTTATTTGAACTGTCGCATTCTGAATTATTATTCCATAAATATTGTTCTGTGTGCTGCGTAATTTATTATACTAAAAATAATGTATTTTCTGTGTATTTGCGCAAAATGTACCAGAGCTTTGAAAATATCTTTAATTTTTCATGATTTTAGTTTACCAGTAAAATATTCTATTTACAATCAATCTAGAGCTTCATATTAATCACTTTGGAATATATTTAGGTGGAAAAAACTTGCACCGTGCAAGATTACAAATACTTTTTATTTTTAATCCGTAGGTGTTAAGGTGAGTTAATAACATACTTCGTTTCCTGTTCAATCGCTGGTAATTACCGTGCTATTATGTAGGCAGATATTAGAAGCTGTTATCAACTTGACCAGACAATGTCTAGTGTACGCCTCTGAGAAATAATAAATTATTAATAACCATAACAAAGAATGTAAATTGCCAGATTTAATGACTATTGCCTGTTATGATTAATGTCGCAATTTTTTACTAAGTGTAGCAAACCATGCCACACCAATCCTGCCCAGATTTTTGTACATGTGTGATTTGATGCAAGCTACCAGTAACGTATAGTAGAAAAAAATATATGACGGTTTATTCTATCGACACAAAAGAAAAGAATAGATAGTAGATTTGTGTGTTCGTCATTGTGAGATATGAAGATCTGAATCTCTTTTTTCATGTGGCACTTGATATTGAACGGTAAATTCTGTCTACCCAATACGCAATACAATTCCTATTTATTTGTAATTTCACAGATACCTATTAACTCTTTAGAACCAAAATACAGTGAAGTTGAAGACAATAATCTTTATTTTCATTGAATTCTTAGTTACACTTTTTTAATAAATAAAAAACGAAAATTGTATTGTTTGTCCCATTTCTTTAAAAGGGAATCAAATTAAACAATCCAAAACGAAAATCATCACTAATTTTGTCTATGTATTGTCAGCATTACATTTCTATTTTGTTAACCATACAAACACAATCATTACATTCTAACTCCTTAAACTTTTTCTGAACAACAATATCAATCACAATGAGAAAATGACTCGACGATTATGCTGACGCTACCAGTACAGGCGGCAACACAATCGAATCAAAATACAATCTGACAATCAGATTATCACCGTAGATTGCTCAGTCATCATCTTATTGTTGGGGCGTACAGTAGTCACTGTTGTTGACTGTACAGATACACACGCAGTCTTAACTTGCGTATTGTTTGGTAGATTTGTAATGTTAAAAAAATATTGGGCAATTTTAATTGCTGCATTCATTTTATTTAGTAGTCTAAAATGACAGAACGTGCAAGTTCCTAATGTTAAGTGGTAACAGGACATAAACAAAAGCAATACGACTCCGGTCTTCCCCTACCGGAGCATGAAAAGAACCTAGTCGCATCCGAGACGGAAATATATCGCCTTAATCGCCTATGATTTTACCTGTACTCCACCGGAACACCACTGCTTGGACGGTTTCCGGATAAACTAAAAAAATTAACAGCATCTTCATTTCGCTATAAATTAAACGGCTTGTGAACCATAATAGTTCAAAAGATAATATTCATAATAGTTGAAACTACTTTTATTGTGCGTACTGCAAGGGAGTGGAATGCTTTGCCTGAGTCTGTGTTCCCCGACCATTACAACCTGGGAGTCTTCAAGAGTAGAGTGAATAGGTTTCTCCTAGACAAGCATGCTCCATCGTCGGCCGCATCTTCACTTTCCATCAGGTGAGATGGCGGCCAAACTCTTGGCTATACATCAATAAAAAAAAAGTGGTCTTCGAATGTAGCACTGGCAGACTGTAATTAGTAATACACTTAATAACTGAACCCAGATAATTGTGTAACTGATGCTAAAATAATAACATGGATATTATGCATGAGTGGCCACGAATTACATTTGCAAATTAGCTTTATCTGATCTTGCCGGTAAGTCTTGAAGTTGAGAGCTGTCAAAATACTAAGCAGATCTGATTCTTCTCTCTCTTGACACGAGACAAAAGGTCAAGCCACAGTTCTGTATAGAAATAACATTTGGAATAAAAGATTTTTAAATAAAGTGCAAGATTATTCGTTTTATATTATGTTTTTGATGTAAAATATGTATTGGTGTCGAAATTTTGACTCGAATACTGTGACGGCAAACGCCGTGACGCGCTCTTATGGCGTCATGCACATATCTATCTTGTATAACAATTATGTACGTTTATTAGTTATAAGTAAATATTTATTTCAAGTAAAGGTGACGTTTTCTAGTGTTTTATTTAATGATTTAACGGAAATATATATTTATAACTTTTACTTTGAATATATCTTGGAATACAATACAATTTATCTTAGTACAAAGTGAGAATAATCATTTAAAGTTTGTTATTGTCAGAAATTTTTATTATGGCAAGCTTCCTTAAAGCATAATTCAAATAAATATCAAATCTAAGCCGCAAACTAAGTCATAGCTTGTTTTAGAAACCAGATTCTGATATAATAACTGTATAATATAATAGTTATTTAGTTCTTCACACAAAAGTTTGTCCTGGGTGGGAATCGTACCCACAACCTACAGTGCAGAAGGCATCTACTACCAACTGAGCTGTGTGGTCAGTCAAACAATAGCATGCTATTACTTAGTAGCATATAACAATCATAAGTACACGAAAAGAGCAATGCTACCTCGCTCAGCATGTTACAATGGCGGGCCACGCTAGCTGCAATTACCATAATAACAATCTAACAATAACATAACAATGAATAGGCGATGGAAAACAAATCAAATAGTCTTGTATCATCGTAACAAAACAAATGTAACCGCAATCCATTACCTAATCTTTGGTAAAAGCGCGAGCCTTGGAACGACGACTGATCTCATAGAGCAAGGGAAATAAATTGGTGTAGCACAAGGAGAGGTGCCTAACCCTTGAGTAGAGACCACGAATTTTGTTGCTAGTTGACCCACACTGTAGGTTGTGATTAAGTCCGTCGTTTCTAAAATATACTTTTATCAGAATAACTATGGTAATAATTATTCTGTTGTTGATTTATACTATTGGCGGAAAAGGAGTGGTGATTTTGTAGAGACTTGGCTAGAATCAAAACAAATATCGAGATATTTCGTAGCAAGATTAGTGATTTCTAAAAAAGGTAAAATAAAAGGAAACTTTAAACTTTATTTATCAATCACACGACCAAGGATATCTTTTTAATTTACAAATTCATGAAACGGATATCATATTGTAGGTCTGACTGCGATTAAGCCTAAAATGGATTTTAATTTTGATTTTCGCAGATTCGTAAATGTGTTTAATACTCTTTATACAACATTACAGGCATCCAATACGTTACAAAACATGAATCATACAATAATCAACAAAATAACACAAAAAAAAAATTATACACAATAACCTAACATAAATACAGTTTTACACACATAATAAAATTAACAAATAAAACATTTCATAAAACAATGGTCTTCACTAATGAAGAAGCAAATAAGAGGTTTATTAAAGCAACCTTTAAGTTCCTCCTTTCACGTCCGCCTCTACCGATGGACATCGTACACTTCTACATCCACTGCCGACCCCTAAGGGTCAACGCACATAATTGATTTACACCGGCAGACTATACATTAACATAAGATAATGCTTAACCTCTGACACGGGTTTTAAAATTTCACCACGCCAGTTCAACTTGCGCCTTTGTTCTTGTTTAGGAGCATTTCACTGTGGGAACATTTTATTCTGAGAATTGCCTTCAAATTGACGGCTCCTTGACTTAGCGGTAGTAGCCCTGCCTTCGAAGCGAGGGGTCCCGGGTTCGATTCCCGGCCGGGGCACACTTTGTGTGGTGAGCATGAAGTTTGTTCTCGGGTCTTGGGTTTGTGTTTCTGTGTTTGTTCATGCAATCTGCGACACAGGGAATCCTAGTGCAGAGATATGAGTGTGTAAACGTTTATTTATTTATTTATTTAAATCATTTTTAGTACAATATCTGACGGTACTAGATTTTCGCCTTTTTTCTTTATATCTGAAGAAGTGACGGCACGAGGTAAAGGCCCACGCGGTGGTCAGTGGTTACCTCAGCCCCTAACAACAGCGATAAGACTTAGGTCCTCCCCGACCGAAGCATGAGATGACCCAAGTTGTATCCCGTTTCGCCTGTCACCCGAGACCGACACTCTTCTACCAGAACACAGCGATGCGGGTGCACCACTGCTTAGCGCCAGATTATCAGGTGTGGAGGCAGGACTTCTCCGGGCGGACATGGCACAAGTTCCCACATGTACACAGGGAGTACGTGTGGGGACTCAAGGGGTCACCTACGGACGCGAGTAACGAGACCCCCAATTTTTACAAGAATATTTCTTTAAATTAGGTTTTAGAATGAAAATGTTACGACAAAAATTTAATTATCTTCGAAAATTTTAGGGAAAACTTTAAGATATTGATTGAATAAAAAGCGCCGTCATAATTAAAATTAACTCAATATTTGTTTGCGAACAAATAAACTAAAGAGCATACAGATGATTAATTAAATTACTACATTAAGGTTCTTCAATATTATGTATTCTAGTCTAGATATTAGTTATCTAGGTTTACGCCAAGAGTAAAAGTGCTCATAGCTAATTGCTGTGATGATCGTTATAGTTACAGATTATTATGTAATTTAAGCAACTTTCAGCCCGGTCAGTTTTTGGATGGGTGGCCGTTTAATGGCATTTAATCGAAGTACTGCTGTGCTTCGGAGACCACGTCGGTCCAAGCTATGTAAGTCGATAAGCGGCGTAGTTTTTTTATAGTAGTTTCAGTAACTTGGTTCAAATAGTGTGTGTATATATATTGACCCATTGCAACTAAATTAAAAGCTAAAATATACCATCCGAACAGTATTTCCCAACCAAAATACACCAGCACATCAGGTGTCTAACATAACTGGTGATGAAGCAAGAACATTTTTTACCACCTAGCGGTCAGACAATAGATTCTGACCTCTAAACTCTGTTACCACTTATTCTGTGTAGTTGAGTGCTCATTGATTTGTTTATTTTTGACCAGTGGTCAATCTGATCTCATGGTTATTTTAGACACAATGATAATAAGCGTGGTGTGATTGTAGTCGACTTCGCTAACTACCAATTCATTGTCAATTATGTTTTCAAGGTCAATATTAAGAAAATATTGGATTTGTATGAGCTAATTGAATGGAAGTTATTTTTTAAGAATACATCCTCTTTACTACATATTTTTTGATTGATGCTCTCATCACCTTTTCAATTTGAATGCGTCCGGATCAAATGAAAACCCTCATCAAATTTGTGTTTGTTGTTGTTTGTTTAAAGTCGTCTCATCATGGTTTTTAGTGCGCTTAGATATTAACAACACAGGGAAAAGTCATAGAAAACTCACTGTCTTAATTTTATAGGTAGGTATGTATATATGTGGCTATATGTGTAAGTATCATATCATCTAGTATCATCATATTATCATATTTAGTATCTATTTTAATGTTTAATGTTATAACGTAATAATCTCTTGATATATCTTTTTATGCACACTTCAAATAAACTTTTCTCTAGCCTTAAAAGTTTGCTGGAAGAAAACTCTTTTTTAGGGTTAAGCTCAATTTTTTTTTTGCAAAATACTCCTATTGCTGTATTCCGGTAGAAGGGTGTGGGTGCCGGACGCAACGGGATGCAACTTGGGTCTTTTCATACTTTGAACAGGGTCCTAAGTTGCTGTTATTATTGACGCAGGTAACCACTTACTTCACTTGAACTTTCAGCTCGTCCTGTCAAATCACTAGTATAAAAATAAAATTATTTAAAACAATCAGCATATTTTTGGGCACGTACATTTTAAGTATATATCTGAAAAAAAAAATTGTCATATAATACATATATATGATTCTCTCGTAATTTCGTCACTTTCACAACCAAGAGTGCTTTGTCTATATGCCAAAGACAATTGAAGACTTCAATCAGAAATTAATTTCAAGTATCGTCTCAAACTCGGTCTCTTGACAGCATTTCGCATAGACAAGTTAATTGAGAAAGTTGCTTAAACAAAAGGCGAACGACAATAGTGGATTGTAGTTGCCCACACAATTGTGGACCACCATAACGATGGACACACACCGAGTTTTCTTGTTTGATTAGCGTCCCCAACTGATGTTTGACTACGTACAAGCATCTCGGTGATGTTGAAAAGCAAATGGATGTGGCGAGTTCAAATGGCGAATAATAAAAATAATCATGGTCCAACTTAAAACGATGACGTTGCTAAAATTATAAAAACTGCGCAGAAAATTTAGCGCCCGCCTTCAATAGATATATAAAGTGTTCCAGAGTAACTAAACTAACATAATAATAAGGGAAAAGATACGTTAATTAACCTCGGTAAAATTTAATTTTATACTTTCGTCCCTTGTTTTTTGCCGTTAGAGGCGGAATTTGTCGATGAAATTCATATGGGAAACTCTTGAAATTAATCAAAGTTTACCCTATTCAATGAAAAAGAATCATTGTAATCGGGCTACTGTGCAAAAACTAACGCGGGGACATACATAAAAATGCGTATAATTGAGAAACTACTTGTTTTTCGTAATTAAAAAGCTTCTTTTAGCCAACCAAAATTATTATTATCCATCTATGCGCCAAAATCGATCGATTCATCAACAAATTTTTTTAAGGGATTATTTGTTTTATTTTAAAATAAAAAACGATTTTAACCGTGTTTGGTAATTTATGTGTTACCGTACCAGCTTCTAATCTTCTTACTGTAGGGATACCGGCCTACTCTCGATAATTGAGAGTGAATGGGCTACGACGACAGCAGCCCAATCCGGATTGGTAGATGTCACATGCAGTCGAATTTTTGGTTCTAAGACATGCCGGTTTCTTCACGATGTTTTCTTCACGAGGTTTGAACCAGCGACCTTCAGATTGAAAGTCGGCGTTTGTGCCCCTGGGCCACCACGCTCTTTATGTCTTATAATTATGAAATTTTGAATGTACTTCCAAACGATATTTAAATTCTATTCCACATTGATACCTTCTCCAAAAGACGCATGTCCGCTTCCACAATAGTTTGTAAGCGATGTATGTTCATTTCGTTTCGTAATTGAGACCGATTGTTAAGTACTTACTACATTGTCAAGTTCCAAGTTTACTTACTGTGTTTATTGAGTATTGAGGCGTGTTTTTTACGTAGAAATAGCTTTGCATTACGTTATAAACTCACTTTACTGCATAAATTTGATTTTTTTATAATTTTAGTATTTGATGTGTATAATAAAGACTAGCCTCAAAACCGAGATTGTTAGGAATTAGGACAGACCCTTGCCCAACAGCGGGACTTTTTAGGCAAAATATAATAGTAATTTAATAACAATTGTGCGAGCCTTTAATATATTTGAAGATTAATGTTAAAATTGTTCTGACAAACTAATTTCTCATAAGCGTCTTGGTCACTTAATACGTTTGATGCATTCTTTACAAGATATTTGACGGAGTTCGACGTTTTTCTATAAAGAGTTGTCATTTTTCATCCCAAAAGTCAGTAATTCAAATACAGACTTGCATCAAAGGGAATATTAGTACCTAGTATAAAAAGTTGCTTTCTCTGTCCCTATATTTCTATGTATGCTTAAATCTTTAAAACTGCGCAACGGGTTTTAATGCGGTTTTTTTTTAATAGATAGAGTGATTCAAGAGGAAGGTTTATATGTATAATACACTAGCAAGTCACCCCGGCTTCGCACGGGTAGTTTCTGATACGACACTGATGCTTTACTAACCGTGCGAAGCGGGGGCGGGTCGCTTGTAATCAATAAAATCAATAAAAATTACCTATATGTACGTAATACTGCGTTATCAAAACCGTGAAGGAATCATTAGACATTCGTCATAATCTAGAATATATTCAGTAACTTAGATTCAGTATTCATAGCAAAACTAGACGTTACCTACCCTATAAGTCTCCAAATGATTTCCAAAAGTCTAATTCCCAATATGATAAGGCATAATTTACGTTAGGTGAACTGAACAAGAATAAAAAAGCACTCATGAGCTAGCAACAGAAACCAAAATACCGTGAGCCACTCGAACCACTCAAAAAACCAATCAACGTCAAAATTCCTTAACCACTACAATACAAGTTTAACAAACACTCTATCGCGCCCAAATTCTAACGAGTATTCACACTTGACATTTGCAAATGTAACCATTTATATTGTCGTAGACCGAACAGTACCATTGAGTGCCCAGTACTTGTGAAATCTGTGGAGAGTCTTGACCTGGGAATAATATCGACAAAACATAATATTTAGGCTGTGTTGGAATAAGTAGGCGTGATTTGTGTCTGCAACTTGGTTAGGGCCTAGATATATAGATGCATGTACATTTCTCAAAGCATCTTTTGGCCCTAAACTAAGCATCTCTAAATGGTATAAAGTCAATGTTTTCGTCTGTCTTTTTCTCCGTGAATGTCATCAAAACTACACAATTAATTTGAATACGGTGAAAATACATTAAGCGTGTTTTAGAGTTTTGTTTCCGAAGGTTTCTATGTAGAAATGATGTAAATTATAGTAGGGAAAAACCTTTTTAAACGAATTTAAATGATGTGTAATGGTGTCGTAAAAATACGTTTAGCTAAATGCTGTCTTAACCTAGGAGATAGATCAAAATGATGTATTGTACTATGGAGTATAGTATTAGTATAATACCTGTGACTATGAAATTATATTACGACCTACGTCACACACACTGAACAACCGTACGAAGCCGGGTCGGGTCGCTAGTATCTTATACTATAGGAACCAGACTACCGATAGAATACTTATTTGGCATTTAATTCTTGTAAATACATATGAGTCACAGAACTAACAGTCATTCATACAAATTCTTGTCATGGGTGGCAATCGAACTGGCGACCTACAGAGCAAAAGCTACTATCAACGGAGCTCATAGGACAGTCAAGTTCAGATCATTAAAGTTAGAATATACCGGCGCACGTATATTTTTCAAGCGTAAAACTTGTTTGTGTAAAAATCCACCACGCTCTACACATATTCAATGAATTTGAGCTACTTAAGGCATAAGATTTATATATTATTATTGTATATGTCACATTTTGTCAGCAAATGGTCAAGTAATAAAGGTTTATTGTTACTTTATATACTTTATATTTACTCAAAATATATTTGAATGTATGTAACATTCAAATATATTTTGGGTAAATATATTTTGATTTTTTTTTAACCTATAGTCCACAAAATTTTACAGATCCACATATCCAATATAGAATTCATATACAAATTAATAGTGAGAACGTAAAAATTCTTTTACAGCCACTGGGTTATGTCTGTAGGCAACGGTAACCACTTGGTAACCAGTTACCATAAACTAGGGCGTCATCTTGTCTAACTTTAAAATTAAACAAACGCTTATACTTCTATGCTTACATAGATGCCAAACGATGATTTAAATCATCCGAAAATGAACAAACAGTGCGTAAAATCTTCATCGAGCATCATTACTGAGCGATCATTAATAAACTCTTGGTGAATAGATCCATCAGCTGCCAATCATCGATGAGGAATCGCTCCGTCCGATTGTATGAACCTGCTAAATCTATTTGTTCTAGCTCTACGATGACAGATAGATTAATACTAGATTGGTTAAGCTTGTTCTCATTAATCAGGAAGAAGTATACTTACTAAAAGTACTTATAATCGTAGATTCACGTAGGGGATTTCACGCGTCCGGAGGTGTGTACCCTTTTTTCCCAACACGTACCCCCTGGGTAGTGCTAAAGGAGCAAAAGTACAACTTATACAATAATATCCAAATCTTATAGTGAGTCGTATTACTGTTGACATGGGCGACCCCCGCCCAGTATTACACTCAAATATTACAAAATACTAAGCTGATCAATATTTACGAAATTGTTATCCGATTTTCAAAAAACCCTTACAAAGACCCATCCACTATAAAAAAATGTTGCATGATTCTACAAAAAGTTACCACATAGGCTGCTGTAAGTACAGTAAATTCTATAAGATTATCGTCATCATTCTGTATTCTTATTGTTTTATATAAAGAACCAGCTATCTTATAAAAAAAAATCTATATATTCACTGTAGTCTACCAGATCACGTCGAGGAGTCATTATTTGCTGATGAAGATGATAGTATCATTTAGAAGTTGATTGTCAGAATGAGTTCCGATTACATCGAAGTGGCTAATGCTGGACCCATAAATATTGTAATCATAACAATCAATTAGGAAGATTGCAATAGATTGGCTCTGTACACTTTCTGATTTGAATGTAGAGTTAGCAACTAATTAGACATGGCTGGTTATATATCAATTCAAAATGGTAACAAACCTAAAACTAAAATCTTAAAAATATAATATATTATTATATTAAAAGGAGTCCCTTTAGGCAAGGTTTCGAAGATACTGGCGTTTTTTGTCCGATGTAGCTGTTAACTCTTCGGTCAATTCAAAATTATTTTTATGTATAAGTACGCATAAATTGGTTATAATCAAATTAATAATTCTGCTACGACCCGATGCAGTTTATCAGTTTAATGGAACTTTACTACACTATGTGTAGAGCCTTTTTGTAGAGCCACAGACAACATATTTTTATATTATATTATCATAGCTAATAACGGGTCTATTTTACAACTGTTTGTAAAATAGACTCGATACGCAAGTGCAGAATTTTTATATAGTAGTCGGTGTGTTTCAAAGTTCTGAAATCACATATTACTATGCTGTACTATAATTTTAACATAAGATCTTTGTAAAGTTATTTTTGTGTTAACAATAATAATAATTAGAGTATTATTTTGTTTCAAGTAAACGCAAGGATAGGAGGATGGTTGAAAGAAAAACCTTAATTATACAGTTTGGCCATGTCTTACCATTTCTAGCACTATATTGATTAAACAAAAAACAGGTTATCTAATAGGTTCGCAACTCTCGATTGTCTTGCTCTTGCGCAACGGAGCGTCCACTTTCTTGATTGAGAGGTGTGGGCGATTGTGAATAAGTGCAGTGTGTTTGAAAATCGATAATCGTAAATCTATGCATACAACATACGCTTCCGTTCTGAAGTAATCGAGTAATTAAAAAAATATATCTATTCTAATGCACGGATTTTTCATTTAGTAATTTTGTAACGGATAAATGGCTTCTATATTTGTAAATGGAACATCCGTTTTAAGTTAATGCGCTTTATTGAATATTTAATGGCAGAGAAGATTTATCAATTTACAGACAATGTTAGGTTATAGATCTCTGGTAAGCTAATATTAATTTTAAAAGGCTGTGTAAACCCTAATTTAGTTTTATTAACAAAGTATTACCAAAATATTAATTACCGTAAAAAAAAAACCCTTCTCTTAGAAAGACTTTGATTGATCGTGAGTCAAGTAAAGCATATTAGTATACAAAATACAATAGATCCACTATTGTATTTCATTCTGTGGCTAAGCCGATAATTTCATGGGTACCTACCATATTTTTTATTCAAAAACGAGGGCTTGTTTCTTAGTTAATCAAATTTAAGTCCTCAGCTTCCAACTTGATAATTTTATGAATATTCACAGCTATAATCGTAGGGCTGCGCATCGATTAATTACCGTTGTCGAATCGAGTGAGACGCGACAACCAATCGATCATGCACAGAGGCGCCGCACTGATCGATTGTAGTTTTATAACTCGTGAATAAATTAATACCGGGATTGTTATCTAGTGGGATGATTAATTGTTCGATGGTTTAGCTGGTGGAGGTGGCTACAATGTTATTATAATTATATTCCGCTGCGTAGATTTAATTAAAATTATTGTTTTACTAAACTTTCATGTCTCATAAGGATTTGTAAACGGTAAAATTATATCATGATTTTATCATACGTATGATAAATTCATGATATTACTGTAAAATTGATCAAGATAGGCATTTACAGTAAATCAGAGTCACTTCAAAAAGTTTCTACCTGTTGTCAAATATATATTTACGAGTAATGAAATGAAACTTATTTTTAACATAACTTATATAACTCATTACAGTGTAATAGTTATATAGTCTGTTTCTGATACGTTTGTTTCATCCTGATTTAGTTTAGCTAGATATAAGTTTTAGTTAAATACAATGAACGAGAGCAGAAGCAAGATTCTGAAACACAGATTTACAGGTTTGGCTACGGCTTCTTTCAAAAATTTTTAAATATGCATTTATTTAAAAAAATTACCAATTACGTATTTGCAGTAACAATAATAAAAATAATAGTTTACCTTAATACCTAACCTAGGATATCATGTGTGATCATTTACTCGATCTCAATTGCCTCTATACAGCAGCGATTGTTTAATTATATTTTATTTATAATGCATCATTAAAAATAAAATATAATTTTATTTGAATTATTTTAAGTATTTCTTTGAAGCTACTATGCTTTTCTATTGTAATTATAAGATAGTACCGACCTACATAATTATTGTAACAATATACAATAATTTAAATGTAAATTTGACATAACCAAGTGTTCAAAAATGATCCTACGGTGAAAATAAATGAGTATGAGTATGAGTAATTATAATATAATATTATATGTTTATTTTTCCAGAATATTTGTTCCATCTAAAACCTAACTGCACTTTTAGTTATTTGTAGAAGAATTTAATGTGGGCAGTGACAGCAGAAACTAGTTTGAAGTCTAGACCCGGGTTTATCTTTGATCTAACTATGAATAGTTTGTAAATAAAACACAAACACTAATCTCTTTGCTTTCCGCTAACAAAACCAGTTCGTAAATTACGCAAAAACATATATCATATCATAATTATTGCAATCCCAAGAATATTATATTTCATGACAATAAACTAATAAATAAATTGATAGCTTTGTCCTCGTTTGCTGTAAATGTAATTAAAATGCCCATAAATTTTACAAACGAGAAATTTCTACCGATATCACTTCACACATAAATAACTGAATGTCGTAAGCTCGTAAGCACTTCCTTTGAACAAAACTAGTTGAAACAAAATCATAAAATAGTAACCAGTCAACTTTCTAAGCGTACAACACCTGTGCCCAATATATTGGCTATACAACAATAATGTTACATTATAAAGTTGCGTTCTATGCTTTAACAGATGCGTAAATCAATTTTTCGCAACAATGGTCTACATTCGCGACCATGAAAACCTTTTAACCAGATATGGATCAAACTGAAATCAACTTTAATTTCACAGTGATAAAAGGCAAAGCTTTATATTTGCTAGTGGTGGATACGACGTTGTTGGTGACGGGAAAGGTAACAATGTGCACTTGCAAAGCTTGAATGCTTGCGCCAGATCTGTGGTGCAAAGGAAGCCATTGAGTAGAATTGAAATAGTATATATAATTTAATTTCATTATACTTACCTAATAAATTTATGCTTCGTGGGTTGAACGTGTTTTGTAATGAGGATAATCTTTGGCTTGCATAATCTAAGGAGGTGCAATAGGAAATAATAAAGATAATTAACTTAGAAGCTAACATGAATCCATTTCCTTGTAGCGCTAGACAAAAACGTATGTATAATTTGGTATGTTCTTTTAACTACACCTTTAAGTTTTGTTTAAAAAACTGTCTGCTATTTCTTGATAAACAGGTGAAAAGACAAATTAACTAATCTTTCGCTAATGAAGGCAGGTACGCGTTTGATTTTTATAACAGATGATTTATTAGGCATACCTAAGTGTGCGTCCTGAGTGAAGGCGCATTAATATTTGTACTTACTTCTGTTTCTTGTTAATTATTTTTAAAACATTTTTGTTTTAAGCCAGAACCAGAATTTTATGGAATTTTTAAAAGCAGTTAACAGAACTGATAACCCTAGAATTAGCTCCATCATCATGTTCCATATCCTAGAAAAACGCTTTGAAATCAAACCATATTTTTAGAAGATACGATACGATACCGTACGGAAATTTGTCGCAAGACAGACCGAAACACAACCGTCAAAGTTATAATTATCTGTATAATACCTCTCTTTTTAGTTGGTGTTTAATAAAAACGATAATTTATTCACCTTTCTACTACTGCCTCTGAACTATGGCGCAAAAATTGTGTCCATTTTACCACGTTATCAGAACATCAGTAGCTATCGTGTTAAATCTATAAACTAACAAAGTACTAGACGCGCAGTAGTTCAGTTGAGAGCCGAAAAACGCACCATAATTCAAGGTAAAATTGACAAAAAAATACGCGTTTCAGTGCTTAGAATTTCCGCACCAACTTGCAGCGCGTACAAGGCAATAGGTTGTTTCGGAGATTAACTACTGCAAAGAGGTGATTAATTGATTGCTTTTAAATTTTGAACATAATTTTGACTCTTAGTCGATATTATTATCTCAGAAAATATAATACACTAACACATATACACTTATTATTATTGCTCTACTATTACATCTCGGATACTAGTTGATTTTTACGTGACGAATAGCCATGCTAAGACCGAGATTTATTCTAAACTGCATGTCTATGGTATAAGTCTATGTTGAAATCAGCCTAATTGAGTTTTTATCATGTCTATTAGAATGAAATTGTAATAACCTGATTCATTCAACTCGCTCTTAAGCTGCATTCCTCTGCATCTCATCGTTATTATCGAAATAATTTGTACAGATGCGTCGAAAGTTGATTATATCAGATTTATATATAAGTTTATTGATAAAACTATCTAATACTTACAGATAAAGCCATTGACAAATATCCAACCAAACAGGTATTATGTCCGATTCCCACGAGATCGGAATCGGCTGATTCAAGTTGTTTTTCGTTTGAGAAAGTTATATTTTCTTTATGATGTAAAAAAAACTGTTTTATACGAGACTTACAAACTAAAATTGATTAAACTGACCAATTGCGGGTCGGGAACTGCTACCAATAGATGGACGCCGTTTTCTAAACGGTTTTAGCAAACATTATGAATAAATCTGAATATTAATTTCAGTGTTCTAGTTTGATAAGTGTAAGTGCCAGTTGTCTATAGTATGTTGCTCGCGTTTGTAACTCTGAAAGTACCCTCAGAGTAGTACCCTCAGTCTCTCGGTTGGTGTAAAAGTTACCCAAAATTGCAGTAGAACTTGAGAACCATTCCTAGTAATCCGATAAGCAGTAGTGCACTCGCATAGCGTTTTTCAGGTGGGAGGGTGTGTTCATCCAGATACTTTAGCCGCAGAAAAAAGTACCGTTGAAATTACAGGCACATGGGATTGCCCAAATTACGCCTGGCACTCTAGAATTAGGATTGGAGTCTTTTTGAAGTTCCAGGCTCAGGACTTCCCCGAACAGTTTAATTTGTGTTGTTAAGAGACTTACCGCTGCAAAACATCAGGTATTGCTTCTTCAAAAACTAAATTGGACACTTGTTTCGGATTTGAAGGAGCAACTCTCTTATCAAAGCCATTTTTTCTTTAATTGCGGATAGATTGTATTTCCGAGGTGGTCTCATAGAAATTTCACCTCCAATACCGAAAAATAAACTATAAAACTTTTGAAGTCGATTTCTTCGATTTTTAAATGAATCACATGATATAATATAATGATATAATATAATAATGATATAATGATAACATATGATAAATGGTACATGTTGGTACTGTATTGTGTTGTAGTGGTCTACCATGTCAAGGCTACCATGTGAACGGCAATCAACGTGACAGGCCAATAGAAATCAGTCCAGATGATTTGCATAATCTCTATTTTATCTATATCTTGGATTGTGATGTAAAATAACAAAATATCTGATCACTTTGTTGAAATATGTAGAATATTTCAACAAAGTATGCAATCATGTTTGTTTTGGTTACTAACCGAAAATTTTATGCAAAAATTTATGAATTAATTAATGTATTCAAGTTTTCGGTCTAGGATTCCTTGTCACAGGTCTCATGAATAAACACAAGACAAACACCCAAGACTGGACTGTTCTTATACGTGTTTTACTCAAACTCAAACTCATTTAATCCATATCACAAGATCCCTAATTAGATTTCAAGTATCATTTGGACACGTCAAATTTTACACACACATGTAAACCTTCGTGAGCATATAACGTGTCACAAGATCTCCTTAGGCACATTACATGCACACAGATGTCAAATTACAGTCAATTTTCATATTATAGCTATATTGCTTAGGTTTAGATTTTACAACCTGTTATTAGTATTTAGCATACTTAAAACTTTAGAATGTAATTTTTGTATGAAGAAATAATTTTTATTTTTCATCGTATTACTTGTATATTATGATTTCGGTTATCGTGATATTACAGGTGCAAGAGCGGTTGCAACCTCGTTTAATGATTGGAGCAAGTCGCAAGGACTTGGGTCTTTCATGGTGGTTTTAGATAGTGGAAGATCTGCGTCGCAGTGCTGTAAGTGGTACTCACCAGGTAGGTCTGTCAGTTAGTGCCCTCACTTTATAGCTGTAAAAAAGCTATTCATCTTATTTCTTTTTCATGTTTGTAAGTGGCCAACTATGTTGTTGGAGTTTCCCAGCCA
Source organism: Aplocera efformata (assembly GCA_921293045.1). NCBI lineage: Eukaryota > Metazoa > Arthropoda > Insecta > Lepidoptera > Geometridae > Aplocera > Aplocera efformata. The sequence goes on along the minus strand of OV121058.1, from coordinate 5,386,980 downwards.
CCCGAAGGTCTCCGATATGGCTTATCAATTTCTATACCCGGGACCGATATCTTAACGTAACCTCCAAAGCATATTCATAATTGAATACAGAATTTCATTCGTAAAATCAATGTCATTGTTTATTACTTTTTAAGGAAAATCTACAATCAGTGCTTACGGCAGACGACGTAATTATTTACAAGTAAGCGTTGGATGATTTCCTTTTGAAATTTCTGTTTTATTTTATACTAGCTGCGCCCCGCGGTTTCACCCTCATAGTTCCCGTTCCCGTGGAGAATACGGGGATAAATTGGTTTTATTTTTTCGTTAATTTTCCAATGTTTTTAATAGTTATTCTGCTATTCGGGACGGAAACAAATCCAACAAATCAAAAACCATGGCAATCGGTCCAGCCGTTCTCGAGTTATAAGTGTTGTAACAAACACGACTTTCTTTTATATAATATATATAGATTTGTGCAATAAAAAGCCAGTTAAAATAAGCCAATTCTATAGTTTTTCGTGTTCCGTCGGCTGATAAAAAGGTTGACAAAGGATATTGTATGGAGAGTCTTTATTGTTGTTTGTTTTTAGCCGCAAACGCAGCGGTGACAAGTTGTTGACTTGAGACGCTGCGTGTCAATGAATGTTGCTCTATTTTCAACTTAAGTAATGACCATTGTCGTAATTTTTTGTTTTGTAGTAAGTCATGCATTGGAATGTAGAAATCTCTGTCATTGTTTTTAAAATTAGTTTACTGTATAATCAGTTTAAACGTTTACACACTCATACCTCTGAACAAGTATTCCCTGTATCGCAGATGGCATGGACAAACATAGAAACACAAAACAAACACCCAAGACCCGAGAACAAACTTACATGAAGCTTACAGCTTATCTGATGTAAAGTGGTTACTTTCGCCCGTAAGCAACAGCAAAACGGCTCTGTTCCTCCCGAACTGTAATTTGAGAGGACCTAGTTTCATCTCGTAGCATCTGTCAAGTGACACACTTGATTACCTAACCCTTCGAAGAAAAGGCGTTAATTTACATAAAATTTGACATATTATACAAATTATGTTTTACAAACGTAGTGACTTTAATTATGTTCAATGTTGATAAATGTATAAACAGTTCAATTTTAAACATTATTCAATCCAAATTTGAGTAAATGTTCCACATCAATCACTGCGTTAAAATCTAGCTTTGTGCTAAAACTGTTCGCCTACCAAGCGGAAAAGACGTAGCGGAAATTTGCACCTAATTCAAGAAAATAAACACCTATTTTATCCGATTTTCTGTTTTATCCGCTTCACACGCAAATTACTATATTTTCCTAAAAGACTTCATAAAAAGGAGGTTTTTCGCGTCTATTTCGCCAATTGTGGACCTATTTGGATGACTATTTTATAGTTTGCTAGACATTCTACAATAGCTTAGACCTCCGAAGTGGTCCAATAGAAATTCCACCCCTAAAGCGTTAAATATATGATTAAAGTATTGAAATCGGTTTAGAAGATTTATATTAGGTCAAATATAATTTGATACAATTTTATCCGCTTAGTATGCATACATCCTAAATCAAGATTTGCTAAAGGGCTGATTAGATCCAAAGCAACTTCCAGATCAAGCAAATCATGTTTGAATAAACAAGATTTCCAAGACAAGTTTAGTTACAAAGTACAGATTTAAACTAGTTCTAAGAAGTTACAATGTACAATATTGGAAACTTTTGCTCTTGTATTCTTGATTACTGGATGAAAGGTACTCATGTCCTTTTCCGTACCCATGACAGCGTGTATGCATTTTCATGATGATCGGTTGAGTAGTGAGGATTGAAAGCGTTATAAACAAACTCACATTCGCATTTATTATATTGGGATAATCTCGAACCACTGCCAGTACTCATACCTCGTCTATTCAAGTCTTGTTTGTGTTGATCAAATATGGACAGTTTTATTGTATTGAAATTATAATTAATGATACGTGATTGAAAATCTATAGGTAGGGCATGTCCTTAATAGTTAATGCTTTATCAATGTCTCTAGTTAGAACATTTAATAGTCGTAACAAACAATAGAAATAGGCAACTAGAACAGTATGGAATTAACAAGGCTGGTAAGATTTGTAGTACAATTTTGTTCACATGTAGAATTTCATAACTTTGCGTACATTGAAGAAGAGCGAAGCTTGCTTATATATATAGATAGAAAAACAGATATTCCAGACTATAATCTATAACTGTGCTAAATTTCATCCAGGTCCGTTCAGCCGCTCTGGCGTGATTGAGTAACAAACATCCATCCATACATCCAAACATTCGCGTTTATAATATTAGTATGTATGTATTTTTTAACCACTCAAGCGTCTAGCCCGCGCAGCGACTATGTCTGCAACGTCCCGCTCCGCCGGCATCGTTTTTTTAATAACCGCGCGCGACCTTTTTTCACATAAACATTTACTACTGGACAACTACTGTACCTTCATTAGAATAAAAAATACCTACGGCAAGCTAAAAGAATCGAGAATTAGTTTAGTTCAAAGTAAATTACTCATATTAATCTGAAAGTATAAAAATAAAGCTTAAAAGTTGGTGATGTGAATAAAAATTTAAAAATTTTACTTTTACGTGTGGTTTACGTGAAAATTATAATAGTTTTATTAACTATTATATTATTTTGTAATAGTTTAGTATTTTCTCTTTAAAACGATACCAATATTTCAATATTGAATACGACGCTTTCTATCAAAATAAAAATTTGTAATCCATGTCCTCCTCAAAAAAATATGAGCGGAAAAAATCAAAAAATATTACAAAATGGCCGCCCATAATGCGCATTTACACGTTCTTTTTTTTTATCAGTGAAACACAAATGAATGTATTCTGCTTTAATACTATTATTATAGATACTAAATAATATACTTTATAATTTAATACTAAATAATAATAAAAAACGAACTAAAATATACATATAATATATATATTTACAAATTTAAATTATACACTCCTGTACTAGGATTCCCTGTGTCCTGTGTTACAGGCGGCATGGACAAACAGAAACACAAGACAAACACACTAGACCTAAGAGAAAATTTCATGTTCACCACACAAACAGTGCCATGATTCTATTAAAGTCAAAGATATTCTCATTGAATTCTTAAATTAATTACACTATTGTTATCAACTCTCAGCAGTTGCAGTCTTCCCTGTAGAACTCATTGGCCCCATCAGTTACTTTGAAATTGGTTCCTCCACCACCACATAGCCAGTCAAGATCTCCGCAGTGAAGGTCAAAATACTTTATTTCCATTGAATTCATAGTCAGTCGCATCTGAAACAAATAATAAGGCATAAGTTGTCAATCTTATTTTCTTAGTTTCTAGGGACTAATAGATTGTTCTATTAACTACTTACTAATAGAAGAGATCATGTAGGCTTGGACTGGCTAGTGCTGGGCTGGTGAGGGGCTGGGTCTGAGGCAGTTGCTGGCTCCACCTCCACGAAGATGAAATCTGTAAAAAATAGAGAACTTGTGTATTAAAATACATCATACTTATTAACACTTAGTCATATCTAATGCCACCACACAAAGTATGCCCGGGAATCGAACCTGGGACCCCTCACTTCGAAGGCAGGGCTACTACCAACTAAGCCAGAGAGCCTATAAAATGTTATATGTTATTATAATTGTTTTTTCTTTCTGGTGTGCAATAAAGTGTGTATCTATCTATCTCAAAACAATATTTTGAATGTATATTGTTGCAATACATATTTAATGTAGATGAAGCTGGCAAGCAGTAGTACTTGCATTACTGTGTCCCAGTGAAGTCACATGCACATGAGATGTATCGCCCCTGTCTCGGGTGATGGACACAGCAGGATGAATGTGACTCGGTGTAAGATCCAAATCTTATACCGAGTCGCAGCCAGTTAATACAATATACAAAATTAGTCTAAAAATTAGAAAAATACAAAGTGTACTTACGGTTGTGTATTCATTATTTCCATTTGGTCACTGCAATATTAATGATGATGTTAGTGTACACATATTATATTAACCATAGATATAGTTAAAAATAGCACAAAGTATTGCCTAAATCAATTTGTTTCAAACATAATCCAATTTTGATTGTTGATTTATTATAATTTGTATTGAAAAACAAAACATATTCAATATATACCAATAGGTATATATACCAATAAGTTCATATTGTCAAGTTTACATGCCACTAAGTTATTTATTGTAAAATGATACCCAGGTCCGTAATCCACCAATACATCACCACAAAACACGAACTGATCGCAAAACACAAAACGTGTAAATGTAGCATTAGACGTTTTCGATGGTATCTTGATCAAAAACCTGACTGCTAGTTGCAAGTTCAAGTTGCATATTACGATTTCCAGACACATCTCAACATATTTATTATTAAAATGTATATTAACGTGATACCAGTGAAGCATTATCTTATATTATGCCTTTGTTTTACATTATCAAGACCTTTTATATTATATATAACAACTCAAAGTCATCAAACGATGTTGGCGTCATGACACCATATCTTCTCAACTAGATTTAACATCATAAACGTTTTGGAGTAGTCGTAATTTTACATATTTCGTAAAGAGATAATCCCCACAATCAATTTGATATATAATACTATTAGAAATAACTAGTAAAAACAGAAAACTTACCTCATGTTCGCAAGAGCTCCGTCCACAAAATTTATGGAATTCGAAATGGCCATTTAGAAATTTGATTATTTTTTTCTGAGTTTATTCTCGTTCTTTCCACAGATATAGGAATTGTAACAGATAACACATTTCATTGACTACCATCTAGTATCGAATAGCAGTATTAATAACAGCTGAATTTGCGTCTGTTGAAGCGTGAATAGGTCGATGACCGCGCGCGTTTTTCGACCTCGATCGACACGTGGACTCTACAGCCATACCAAGATTATGTCAAACTGACACGTAGACGCCCAAGTGGTTAAGTGTAACTTGTAAGTGTGGAACTTGATGCAAATAACTGTATTCGGAGGAGGGCATTAATACTTGCGACACAGTATTTCACTCCTGGAGGTATCACCGTTGTTCATAATATTTGGTGCTTTTGTTATTTTTTTCCAAATAAACTTATTATTATTAAACTTATTATTTGAGCGAAATAGAGCATCTTGCATAACCATCGAGAACAATAGGAACTTTAGTGGGTAACGCAAAATTGCGTTTTGAAATATTCACATAGTCATTCCGCGCCCTTCTGTCTGTCCGTAACTAAATCACTAAATCGGTTTCTCGCTCATCCTTTCAAATATCAATCTTATCAGCTTCAAAACAAGTACTATTATCACCGCATTGGTGGTTTGAAAGCATTTCATTTCCGTCAAGCATGTTTATTGACAAGCGGTGGCAGTGGTCACTTTCGAAGAACCGTTTTGATAGTCCAGATTTTGTTTGTCATCAAATGTATGTAGTGAAATTGCTATATATAGACTACAAATGCATTTCATTTTCCAAAAGTACCTTAGTATGACAATTAACAGAGATTTATTATGTTAACGGAATGGTCAACCTTATTGGCAGTATTGTTACTGCCAATAAGGCCAGAATGATATAAGATATGAGTAAGTCAACCTAGGATAATTTTATATTCCTGTAACATACCAGATCATACAGTCTATATCATCTCAATAAAATAAATCTACATGATTTACGTGGCAACTTATTGAGTAGAAATAAAATAATTGAAACTACAAGAAACAAGAAATTTACTTAAAAAAATGTACAGGAATATTACAATATTTATATGTCAGCTTATTACCTGTAATACAGACAAGTGGTATCTATAGGTACTATCAAGCCTTCATATTCGTTATGCACCTGTCACACACCGCTTGTTGGCTAAATAATAAAAATGCGTTTGTTTTCCATGAATGAAATCGCTTGCCGCTCCCCACACTTGTTGGTCTTAAGAGACATCCCAAACAATAACATTTTTTTTTTCAAAATTCAACTCTACAGCTATTTAGATAAGGGCTTTCAATTGTTTGTTTATGCTGGAGATGTATTTATGCATGGGATATGACCTCAGGGGCAAGTGACCGAAGCAATAGACTTTTTTGAAATATCTGACATATTGTAGTCATTTGTCAAATGTTTGAATAATTGTTTTAACATTTGATTGAATTGGTATTTATTTAACATAAATTCCGTATCAGCCTCTAATGTTCCCACTACGACACCGACCTACTTTCGATAAGAGAGTAAATGGGCTTTGATCTACCACGGGAGCCTGATACGGATTGGTAGATGACACATGACTTCGATGATAGCAGGTTTCCTCGAAATGTTTTTCTTTACCGTTTCGAGAACATGTTATTGCGCTCATCACTTTTTCAAAGAAAAACTCGTTGGAGCACATGTTGGTTGGAACCAGCGACCCTCAAATTGAAAGTCTGGGTCTGTACCTGTACCACCACGCTCTCTCGAAAATTAACCCATTTATATTAAGACGTTTACAATTTCTATCACATATTATCACTTATCATACAAATTAATTTGAAACTTAATTGTAAAATTGTTTAATTTTGTACCGACGATAATGGTTTCATGATACAGATTGTGAAAATAATGATTATTTATAATTTAGTCAAAATTCATGGACATCATCTGTAATTACTAAATCTAACATTAAGATTGTTTAAAGCGAAAAAGTGTTATGTTAATCTATTTACATTCTTCATTGCATATAATCACTGAATTTATCCAACGTGTATTATTTATCTCTATGACTTTTCTCAATAAATTAATGATAAATCTTTCGCCATCTAATAAAACATTTTGCCCTCCACAATCACTTAAGAATTTATAACCAGAAGGTAGTTAGGCAAACGGTAAAAATCACAATATTTCATCTCTCTAGCGACATTTATGACCTATATAAATAGTGTCAGATGGTAAGAAATTATAAAACAAATGACCATTATAATTCTTTGTAGAAACTCTAACAATAAAATAGGTAATAATAAATATCACTTCGACAACAGTTCATAAAATATGTTTACGATTAATTTGCATAAATTTATTGAACGTCTTTCTAATATGAACTTTAATACCAAAAGTTTCGGATTCATTTTGATTACCAGAGGTAACCAATGGTTTTATATGATGAGCTCATAGTTTAGATATACTTGTAGGTGATAATTTTTCATGTTTCCTCATTTTGCTACGCAAAAATACGACATGGGGTTCAATACGTCATTAATTATAAATAAATGCTACTTAGGTTCATAATTATAAATTGGTATTTTCTAATCAATTTAAAATAATTAACGCAACAAATTAAATTTTGTAAATTGGTGAGGAATCTTTACGTTACGTAAAACGATTCTAAATGCTAATTCGATGAGGTCTCCTAGAAATTTATCTGTATTCCTGGTTTGTAAACACTTTCTGCGTTAAATTTTTCCTTCTCGTAGTAAACATTTACCCAAAATACGGATGAACGCTGCTCAGAAGTTAAAATTTAAAGCTGAAAGTCTAATTAATATAAAAATCGAAAAAACTGACTCTATAACTTTCATAGCAAATTTTCAGTGCTTGGAGCGAATTTTTTTTATAGGAGGTAGGTATTAAATATTACATAATAAAAAATCGAATCACAATGATTGACGAAGATATAGCGCAGCATAATATCCAAAAAAACATCATACAGTCAAATTGAAAACCTCGTTTGAATATAATATAATTTCACTTTAAAATGCATTACACAATTTGATATATCTGCTAGTATTATATTACTCTAAATAAATCAATGAATAAATAATTCACAGAAAAATAATCTTTCTGGTTATGTTATCGATTTTTTGACTCCAGAGGCCATTACTAACAGTTATTAATATTAATTATTATAAACATTATTGTTAATATATCATAGTGAATAACATCGAATTTGTTTATACTGAGAGAAAATTGTTTAATTAGAGACCTCCTATAGATTTTATATATTATTTATTGGATGAAGAACCAAAATAACTTGAACTTTACTATTTTAACCTTCCTTAGTTTTTTTTTATATTATCATAACCGACTGGCCCACAGCTCAGTAGCTCTGCTTTCTGCGTAGGTTGTAGGTTCGATTCCCACCCAGAACAAGCTTTTGTGCGACGAAAATTGATTGATTATTTTGTGTCTGCGTATCTTAATACCCATGTATTGACGGCTCCGTGGCTTAGTTGATAGTAGCCCTGCCTTCGAAGCAAGGGGTCCCGGGTTCGATTCCCGGCCGGGGCACGCTTTGTGTGGTGAGCATGAAGTTTGTTCTCGGGTCTTGGGTGTTTGTCTTGTGTTTCTGTGTTTGTCCATGCCATCTGCGACACAGGGAATCCTAGTGCAGAGGTATGAGTGTGTTAACGTTATGTATTATATGAATTTATTTACAAAAATAGTACTATAGAAGTTATCTAGTTCCCAGTACAAGATATGCTTAGTTTTATTTAGGCTAGATGGCGCTAATGATTGTTAAGCCATGTCGGAGGCAACAAAAATAAATGAATTGCCTTTCATTTCAGGCTGGCTTTGGGTGGCTTGAAAAGTCATCATCAAGAGTTGACCACTTACTAACACGAAAGAAAAAGTTTCATGTCTCCTTAGATCATCTTTTAACGGAGATCGACGGTGTTTAGGAGAGCGTGGTGGCCCAGAGGCACAGACAACAACGAAATTAAAAAAAACATGTGCGCAATACCACGTTCTCAAAATGGCGAAGGGAAACATCCCGAGGAAACTTAGAACCAAAAATTTAAAGACATATACCAATCCGGATTGAGCTACCGTGGCTTGATTTGGGCTAAGTCAATACACATTCACTCTCAATTATCCAGTGTACACCGTTGTCACTGCAGTACATTGGAGGCTGATACGGGACGGCATTTATTAAAGTTAAAGGCAACAGGGTTGCCATATCATCCCGGTGGACGGGCCTTACTAGCGGGTCAGCTCTCGATGGGACATCAAAATTGTTTTTTAGTAATTTGTCTAAGTTCTCGCGTTATGTGTCAGCCCAACGGGTGGTGATGTTTTAAGATGTAAATATGCTTAATATCGTGCATTAAACGGAACAAATTAAAGTCTTTCAAACAATTAAAATCATTTAAGACGCTATGAAAAGTAATAAAAATTTGTTGTTTTTTTTTCTCTTAATTATCAAGAACCCTGTGGTTTCAGTATATAATTGATTTTTTTAGTAATACTAATTATGCTTGAGTATTTTTTTGACCTGTTTAATTTAATTAGCAATTATGTTTGTTTGGCTATTATTTTTTTATTAATATGACGATTCTACTGGTTCTATAACTGCAGTTATGCAAAACTTTATTCATCTCCTTTTGTTTCATATAAAACAATTGAGACAACAGTTTAAGAGAATTGATTTGCTTGCGTCCGTAAATACTGGTAATACTTGGATAGTGAAAAAAGAAAAGAACATCAAAAAGTAGCAGTAGAACTTGTGTACAGTTGCCCCGGAAAAGTAGGTACTGCCTCCACACCTGGTAATCTTCCGCCAAGCAGTGGTGCACTCGCATTGCTGTGTTCTGGTGGAAGGGTGTGCCGGTGAAATTACAGGCGCATGAGACGTAACCCCGTCTCTGGTGACGGGTGCGACTTAGGTCTTTCCATACCACGTTCAGGGAGGAACTAAGTCGTATTGCTCTGGTAATCACATACGTCAGGTGGGTCTTCAGCTCGTCCCGTCTCTTAATCCTTTTTTTAAATGGTCAATATTGACTCTCGTGAGAATTTTAAACCAAGCAGAATTCGACGTGATGGAAACTGAACACAAATTTGAATTTCGCCTTTTTAACCTTTATTTTCACAAAATAATAGCTATTGAAATCCGGAACGCGATATCCGAATGGGTGAAACAAATGCGAATGGATTTTCGAAAACTTTAATCTGTGGAAGATTTTGAGTATATTTTTCAATAAACACGTTTTCAATAAACTATAATAATTTTTGTTGAAATATTATCGTTTGTAGTTATTAATCAAATCGAAGACCACAGAACGATTTTCGCCTAAAATTAATCGTATCTTTTAATTTTTGTAATTGCAACTCTCTACCTGTTCAGTATATGGATAGGTGTCCGTTTAGTGGCATTTAAACTGTTCTTCTAAAGGCACGTTAAGATGTCGGCCCCGGATATACCAGTGAATAAGCGAAGTCAAAGGCCTTTAGGCGACTTCAAAACTCCTACACCAGAGTATTAACCTTACAAGAAAGAAGAAGTAATGGGGGATATATTGTAGGAATACTTAATAATTTAATTTTAATTCAGTCCTTACTCCTCTAGAGGCAATACCTTTTTAACCTTATTATTATTAAGTCTGTTAATAATGCTAAGATATGTTCCTAGTGTTAATATAATTATATTAATTAATATCTTTTTGGTTATATACGAGTAATAGCCATCATTTATGCAACAATATGAAGAAAACATTAACTTAATAAGTATAAACGGGCATTCGTCTTCAAGGGTACGAGTTCAAAATAGCACCTTGTTTACTAAATAAGGTTTGGACATCTTTTTGGTTCTTTTAATGTGTTTAAAAGACAATGATGTCTTTATTGCACCTACTGTGGGTGCCGAAAAAAGTACTCATTATACTTAACCCGCCATTATGTGGGCTAAGTAAGCCGTTAATTTTTATTGAATGATAATGGTTTTCTCTCCCAACTTATGGTCAGTATTCCGTTGTAATGTTTTAAATAGCAATTTTGTGAGGCAAAGAATTAAATGTTTTTTTTTTATTATCTTTTTCTGTGTATCAGGATTACATATGTTCGTATAATAGCTATTGTTACACGCAGACTCAGAATAAACATCTACATTATTATTCGTGTTACCGAGATATTTATTATTCGTGTTACATGGTCCCGGGCAAATCATGACGCATGTAACTGCGTCAAAATATCGGGAGTCAACAAAACTCACAAATCATGGTAAATATCTCGGTAACACGAATAATAATATTCATAACCATGATAGTTTTTAAATTTTTATCTATTCTAATACAAAAATATCAAAAAGTTGACGAAACCACGTCAATATATTTATCACGCCATTTTGCCGCCGCGTCGCAGTATTTATTTTACAAACCCGACCTCTAAACCCCGAAAACTCTAATCTATTCTACTCTGACATATACTAGCGATCTTATAATCAAAGGTGTGATTCTTAAATAGTTTTAACACATTATTAATAATGTTATTTGGCCTAAGGCATCGCACGTGTAGCGGTAAACTGTTCACAAGTTTTTATGATATAAGAAAATTGAATTTAGTAAGTTACGGTAGGCTGGTGGCAATAAAGATTAGTATTTATTACTATTTGTGGTAGAAAGTTTGGGATGTACAGACTCTCACAAGAATGGTTTGAACAGCTCCAATGGTCGGTATTGGGAAAATATTTTATCTCAACACACCATCAACAAATACACAGTTCGCTAAACTGAAATGGAATAATGGCTTTTTCGTCAACGGGTTTTACTTGTCACTGACCTGTTTGAATGAAGAGTACTAAGTAGGTACTATTTATTTACTAACAATACAGATATTAACGACAATAATACTTTAAGAGATACATAATGATATCAAAGCGCGTGTCTCATAATAGGCACTAAACAATAAAAAACCTATACCATTTACCATATTCAATAGACACAGCCTACATCCGTTTCAAGTCTATTATTATTTATCAGATCTCTACATTAGGCTTTGCTATTTATTATCCCATCAAATTAGGTAAGGGAACGAGTTCACAGAACAATTGTTTATTTAAAACAATGCCGTTCCTATAATTGTATGGCAGTCCAATTGTGACTTAATGACTGGGGCTATGAGCGTTAATCGTTGAGGTTATATTTCTTTTAAGTCATAAGCTAGAGCGTTTAAACAGCTTTTCCCCATCTGTAGCAGTAAGCCAAGCCGAGGTCTGTACCTAAATGAGGCCCTAGGTTTCCTGCTATATTAAAAATGACGAGTGGCTGTGCCGTAGACACGGCCGTGTTTTACGTGAATGCGTGTAAGTAAACGGATATTATGTGACGCAGCGAATCGATCTCAAAATGGTGGTGGTTCTCTTTCCACAAGTGGTCTACAACTAAAAAAGTTTAAACAGCATCATAGTACCAGAAATGTTTTGGGAAAAATACCTATTGGGTAGAAAAAATCTTGGGTCGAACGGGGAAGCACTCAACTCAGGAGTTACTTGAAGTAAATGCAAGGCAAGAACCGTGGTCGCGAAAAGAAGTCAGAAGAGGATGTGGAGGACCAAGGTTATATCGCCGTCGTATAATTGTTACCATTGCAATGTGTGTGCCTCATTTCAATTATGGCGACCGAGTTCTATAGTATACAATTTTTATTTTATACCATTAAGTGACGATACGAGCTGAAGGCCCATCTGATGGCAAGTTATTAGCTCTGCCTATAACAGCAATACCACCTAGGTCCTACGCCTAAAGTCACATCTCGTTGCGCCCATCACCCGAGACGGGGATGTTGCATCTCACGCTCCTGTAAATACACCGGAAATCAGAAACTATTCCTTCAGTGTTTGTTATAATCGGGCCGCTTCCGCCACAAAATTGTAACCAGCCGGTAATCGTTAAAATAAATCTCCGTACGATAATGCCGGCTAACGAGTGACGATACAATGCGGGACAATCGGTCGGCGGCTCTTTCATCTTGACACTATGTCGCGCGCACTGACGTTGCCAAGAATTGGCCGTTGCTTTTAATACGCCACCTGTTGTTTTACGATACTATGTTGAAATTGTTAATGAGTGAATAAATAAAATTATGTTTTTTTAATCGACTTCCAAAAAAGGATTTCAATTAAGGTTTGTTCTTTTTTTATGTGTTGGTTTGTAACGGGTTTTTTTTTTATTGTTATGGCTTGCCTCTGTTGTGGATCCATAAAAATATTTATGAAGAAATTTCACCCCTACAGACCAAAAATAGTGGATAAAAGCATGGAAATCCGTTTTATTTTTAAATCAATAATTTTTTTGTAATTGTATAATATATCAATATCATAGTTTACCTATGAAAATAGCAAGTTATTTAGTAGACCTAAAAGTTTCATTTTATTCAATTTAACAAATATAAAACGATATAAAAACAATTAAAAAAACAACGATATTAATGATAATTGAAAAAAATCAAACTGCAAATTTCAACTACAGTAATTTAAAACAACGAGTTCGTTTATAAGTTAACACCAGCTGGGACTGCCCTAAAATGAGATCAAAATCGACTCACATTGAACTCAATAAAAATACTATAACATAAAATTTTCTTCACAAATGATCATAAACCAACAAGAAAACATAAGGCCAATTCGCAGCGTCTTAAAAGCGCGTTGTTTTATCTGACGCCCGGATAATCTGCGAAATTTCGCCGCGCGGTACCTTTGTAGATCGCGGTGCGTTTTTCGCCGCACATTCTGGAATTATCCAACTTTGAGAATCGATTGCATGGATTGCACCATTTGTATGGCCCGATCAGTATTTGCACGGTAAATCTCAAAGGATTTCTGTTTGATTGAGCTGGTTAGATGTTTTTGTCGATAATGTTTTGGAGTTTCCATGTTTTTTTTTTGTAAACGTATTGGGGTTTTGTATCGCACCGAAAATGTTTCGGCTCGATTTTGTTGGTCAGTGAACGAGTACAGCGTTGCGTTGTGTATGGCGAATTTTATATGACTACAAAAAAAATTGAGGCAACACTTATGAAATTGATTTAGAAACTGAAAATTTGAAAATGGATATGTAACCATTTAATACTATATCAAAAACATGAAAATATGAAGCATGAAGCGCCTGATACCGGTTTTTTTCGTTTTGATTATACACTCTGATTGTGATCGAAACCATTGAAGGCAAGACACACAAGCGGAGATACATTTTAGTGTTAGTAATTAGTAGTAGTTCTAGTAATTAGGATTGAATTTAGTTAAATTCATCAGTAAAAACATTTTTGAAAGCTATCGGAATTATTCTTTTCCCAACATTATCGAAATACGTGTTAACTTTTTCAATATACGTAATAACGTATAGTGAAACAGTGAATGTATAAATAACCTAGCTCAATAAAAAAAATATACTGAGATATTTTCGATTTCGAAGTCACAATCTCGTACTAACTCGCATAAACTTTTTCCCATACAACATCGAACCATATAGCCGTAGAGCCACAAAGAAGAGAAGTAATTAGCAAATGGTGAAAGATTGGTTTCCGATACTTTTTTACATCCTTTGGTTAACATTTGGGGTTCCTTTGCTAACAAAAATTTAAGCCTCTTTTTAATTTGTCTGAAATGTGGTAAATGTTGTTTTAGAGGCAACTGTACATTGCATGGACTTTGTTTAATAATATCCCTTTAAAAATTTTAGTATTCGAATTAAAATTTAAGTTATCTTTTTCGATTCATTTTTTCTTTTGCTGCTTCGGTTAACATAACGGGTCCGTTGCCTTGTTGTTAGTAACCATACTGTCGAACCGCGGGGTCTAGACCGGGGAAAACTTTGTTTAATGAGCATAAAGTTTATTCTTGGGTCTGGTTGTTTGTGGTTTATATCTGCGAGACAGGGAATCCAAAATCAGGGACGTGAAAGCTTTATTTATTTATGTACATATATTCAGAACAGAATAAAGAATAAGTGAAACGCTAATTTGCTGTATTAATAATAATAATAATAAATATTCATAGACATTTCAATCTAGCCCCAAATTATTGTATAAGTTTATTTTTGTTAATTTAACAGTTAGACATAGTACAAATATTTATGTTCATCACAGATGCTTTGCTTTGCTTTGCTTTGAAATCGAACCCAGGACCCGCAGCGCGGAAGTCATAGGCCAACTGACTTATCAACTGAGCTGTGAGGTTAATCAAAACCATATCTATATTACTGCCATCAACTTATATTTTCCGGGTACATAAATCCATCAACTTTTTACATAAGAATGAGTGTTCATTTATTTGAGAAACTTTCAATTCTAAATCTCATAATCTAATAGGTATAAGTCACCTTTTTAATCACCACTCACTTATTTCTTTTAACTTTCAATAAACATGTTTTATAAATCCTAATACAATCTTTCTATTATAATGCGGAGACCAGACGTCTCACAAAAAAATATCATAAAAAATAGTTTTCTATTAACGATGGTGACACCGATTCGCTACACACCTGACCACCGTTCGAAGATTGGAAGGTTAGGGAGTGCTCACATCGGCATCCATTGATTAACGGTAACATGATCTCGAAACATTTGACTGATTTACGAAACTATTAAACCTGTGAGTAACAAATTAGGGAAAACAATCTATTCGAAACCTTTTGTAATAATTATAATAAGGAATAGTCATTGTAGTCATTGTCAAAGATGAAAAGGGAAGTGATAAAACACGTCCCGGAACCAGAGAAATCAGATCATAGACATTTTAGAGCTTTATGTTGTGAGATACTGCTTTAGTTTTGCGTCTTATATTTCAATAAAATGTAATTCAATGCTTTCTTCCCATATTTTAGCTGTCAGTGTAAAAACGTGTGGTAATAAAATGAACAATTTTCCGACTTGTACACATGTATGGAAGACAAAAGTATAAAAAAACCCGATCATATCGCTATAGGCCCCTAAAAACAAATTTATTTCAAGACTATGAATTCCACATAGTAATATAATGTATTACTTAGCTGTTTATTTATATACTAAGACTACGATTGGCTATTCTACCGAAACCGTACATTATATAGTCTGAAAAAGCCTATGTGCTATTTCAGACTATATTCGATTTCTTTGCCAAATCTTACCCAGATCCGTTCAGCCGTTCTGGCGTGATGGAGTAACAAACATCCATCCATCCAAACTTTCGCATTTATAATAGTATTGTAGTAAGATATCGAGATTATTCTACATCAACCGCTGTCATATAAATGAAAAAATAAAGAAATTTAAACGATAAAAAAACATACTACGCTACTAATACCTTAGTAATTACACATTACAAATTATTCACACCATCACGGGTACTTGCACTCGACTCGTGCACACCACGCGACTTACATTAGCTTTTATTACTAAGAGGAATAATTGATGTTTTTGTTTGTTGAAGTAAACGAAGCATGAACAGCACATGCTAATAAGAAATGTAGAAAACAACGCGATTACTAATTTCAAACTACTTGTAACCTCGTGGCATACAAATTTGCCTTTTTATGTGGATATACTCGTAATAAGTGAATTTGCTGTGTTCCTGTGGAAACATAAATCGTATGCATAAACATCTCATCCACAGCAATATTGGAAAGAGAAAATATTTGTTATGGAATAAGCTCAAAAAATTAAGCACCAATTAAAAAAAATCTTTCCACTTTACCATAGCTACAAAAGCTATATTTTATTTAAAAAATTTGGAAGCTATGATCAAATTTCGTATTTGTGTCTTTCCCGTTACAGCGCGCTGCATTCGGCGCTCGTTCACCATTGTGTACGGACCTTAGACTGCCCATTACACCAGGTCGATGACTTCATGCTCAGACCAAACGTCGCCGAGCGACCTTCGTGAGAAAGAGAGAAATATGTCGAAAATACTGTATGGCATTTGCATAATCGTGTTTTAGTATCATAAATATAAGAGTGTGGAACCGGCCTTCGATTTGCATTATGCTACTTTAATAGCTTATAATACAATTCGAAAGTCAAGGGTGATCTTTTCAATAATAGTAAGGAATTTTAATATTATTATGTTTCGTGGAGATTTTAGTTGCTCGTGTATGTCATCGACTTTTGTGATACTGTTATTTGTTTGAATAAAAAAAGCTTAAGGAATGACCATAATATTATTTTTTATTAGAAGCAATTAGGGCATTTCTTGAATTTAATTAATTATTTTAACTTTAGGTTGGATAAATGGCGTGTATTTTAATAAGAATAATCATAAGAATAGCTTTGTTACACAAACCACGTTTTGTAAATAGAACCACGAACTTCTATTAAAAGAACTACAAAAGTTGTAAATGTACTAAATAAGTATGACCGTATATAGATTAAAACTTTAGTTTATCATACACAATTATAAATATTGAATTTTTTTCTTGGCCAAAGACGTTCTTAATACTTCATATAATGTTATTAAAACAAAAAGAAACGGATCACTGAAAAATGTAGATAATTAGAGCCCATATTACTATGGAATTTTAGCTACTACGTGTGCAAATTTCAATACAAAATACAAATTTTGTATCTGTATAATTTTTTGTACCTTTTGATATCGTACGCAGCAAAAAAATATTTTATCTTAACGTCGTGTTGAAATAAGTGTTTTTCTATTCTATTCTATTAATTAATTAGTGGTTATTTTCGTGGGTAAGAAACTAAATTTTTACCAGTAACATCGATTATATAATATAGAAATACAGTTTTAAAATCCAAATAAAAAAATTACAAAAAAATTCTGTCGATTCAGCTAGTGAATATTAAAAATAACTAAATCCTTAGAAGAATAAAAATACTGATTTCACATTACACATCGAGACTTTATTAATAATGACATCCGGCACAAATAAGAGGTTATAATTTGTTAGAGTTTCGACTTTATTGAACTTTCAGAATAGATTTCAATATCTTTTGTAACAACTAATGGTTATACAAGGTCTGTACATCCGGAACCCATCAGTAAGAATATATATTTGGTATGCAAATGAAAAATGTAATTTCAAATGAACCTCATATATTTTCTAATCAAATATTTCTCAAACATATATTTTTTAACCTATTCTAATATTTATTTGATAAGGAAACTTCCAAGTATTATATAACAATATAAGAAAGCTTTCTACTCATTGGTTCAAATCCAATCAAACAAGCGAAAAAAAATTGTTGCTAGTATAATATTGTACAATACGACAGATAGAGATTTCTGAGTCATGTTATATATATGTATATATATAAAACAGATCAACGGATTTGGATAAAATTCGGCACCAGGATAGCTCATATCCTGGATTAACACGTAGGCTTTTGATCCCGTACAACCGCGGGTAACACCGCGGGGCGCAGCTAGTTTAGTATATTTACAAAATCAAACAATACCTACTTAAGATTTTGCCAGATCCTCCACATTCACGACAAGAATTCCTCTAATTCCGTTCAGAGATATTTATTATATTTATCACCCTATTAAGGTAATCACCTAATATGTATGATAATAGACACTTTAATACTAGCGGTAGTAAGTATATATACTACTAAACTTATCAATGTTGAAGTGCCAGCCGAAAAAGGGCTTATTCCGAAGCGCTTAAAAATATTAATGGTTTTGTCTCCGGTCCTCTTTTAGCAATTTTCGGCCAACAGAGAATGAAATTTTTTAAATTATCTCCCAGTTTTTATGAGATTCAATTATCACTTGTAAATTTTAAAACCTGCTCAGTGCAGATTAATGTGAAAAATGGTTAACTTTCCTACTGAAATGACAGTTGAAAGATCAAAGAACCTAACTATAAGTGCAGTTTTTAATGACATTTAATTAGCTCTTGTAAATTATTTTAAAACCAGCTCAGTGCGGATTAATGTAATTTTTTTTTAGTCTTCCTACCGAAATGACAGTTGAAAGATAACCTGACTATCGAATAGCCATGAAATCACTTTTGAAATCATAATATAAAACTTAGGTAGACCGTGAATAGTAAATCTGATGCAAAAAGATGTACCTAATACTGTAATACTTATGAACTTGCAAGAATACAGGTTTTACTTTGATTACACGTTGTTTGACAAGATTAAAAGTAAATTATTACTTCTCTGAAGCAATCACTATCATAATTATTTTCTGCCACCAGGCAGTAATATAGATGTCTTTATGGTGTTACAAACAAACCAAATATAGTGTGTGTAGTATATTTTCAAATATATGGTATTTAATAAATTACACTTGACTTTAATCTGGGGACTTTGACTTTGACAAATAAGAAGCGATTTTTTTTCAGTTTTAGATTGGCTATGCAATACCATATCAGCTTCAAAATTGAAGAATTCCTTTAATAACTTGTTATTGGTAAAATAATAAGAACAAATATTTTGCGTTGTTAACAATATTTACATAATTTTTTAATTATGAAATCTATTTATTATACACGTCTCAGATGACGGCCGCAACGGAATGCGACTAAAGTCTTCTCATATTTTAGTCGGAGATGACTTTCGTGGTACCGAAATTATTATGGGCGGAGGGAAACACTTAACATCAGCTGGGCCATCAACTCGGACACAACAGCCGAATTAAAAAAAAAAGTTTACTGTCTAAGAGCGCTTTGGACTGACCTTTTTTAGGTAAAGTGTAGGTATTAAACTTTCGATATAACGACCTAAGACCATGACTCTGATGGCTTAAAATTAGTTTTTTATTTTATTTATGTTTCTTCTGTCTTTTATATTTTATATAAACGTTGATTATATTTAACGCCTACTGTTCATATGAAATTACATAGCTTACCCTTTTAAATAGCTGATTGGTTAAGATATTAATTTACATAAAATCATAATCATATTATATGAAATTATGTTTACCAAATTTAAATATTTATCGCATTAATTGTCCAATAAAATGTCCAAAAGTCCAATACAATTCTAGAACCATGTTGCATTTAAAGAAATAATGGCTTGTATTTAATAATATTACTACTATGGGATCGTGGTCGAATTTCAATGATTACCAAATAATCGATTTTAGTTAGACCCATAGTATCAATATTTCGTCAGTACATGGTCAGTAATACATTTACTATGAGATTTACTACTAGTTAGTGTAACGTAATATTTTCTACTGCAGTTGACATCGTAACAACGTGTTTTTGTTTGTGAAAAAATTTACGAGATAAGCGGTGGGTTCACCTGATGTTAAATGGTGCTAATACGAAGCAAATTTATGTAGTAGCGGAACTTATTCCAAGTTTAACAAGTTCGTTTGGATCAGATCTTTCATCATACCTGGTAATCCGCTGCCAAGCGGTGCTGAATTCCAGAAGAAGGGTGCGGATGCCGTCGAAATTACACACGCTCCAACCCCGTCCCAGAGAAAACCCAAGTGGCATTGCGTTGCACAAATGACACTTGGGTTTTCTTGTAACGTGTCACTGTTGTTTGTGGCAGCGGTGACCACTTAACATCAGCATATCAGATGGTTCACAGGACATCCAGCAGATGTGAAATATGACGGGAGAACAACATGCCGCTTGCCGTCACGCCATACTAGTCGGTTTAACTGCAAAAGCGCCAATAAATGTTTCACATCAACGTTGCTAAACCAATTTGTAGCTTACGTTTATAAATTAACTAAAAGAACTTTCCTCTAAACCAGACTTAAATTGGTTCATGTATCAATCACTTTATAGCTAAATCGATTCTTCAATCCCCTAATAGAGACGGGCTATAAACGACTGTCGATGGATTGTATTGCTAACATCCCTTGTGGCCATAAAGTAGCTATCACTGTATATTGTATACCTTGAGTTATGCCTAGCGGCTCTTTTGATGCGCGAAGATTAGGTCCACGACAGATATGTCAGACCATTTGCAATCAGTTTCAGTAATCGACTTTATAGAGATAGGTTACCATGCAACTTCTGTCATCTGTCAAAAGACCGAAACATTTTTTTTTTTTTTTTTCAATAATAATGTTGCTTATTATAATAATCTCCATTTCATCTCCAATCTTTCAGTTGGTTATTACTATCACCATTAGTAAATTATCCTTTTTTTATAATGGGTAATTTTTTTCTTCAAATTTCTTCGAGATCTTTTTAAATGCAAATTTTGTTAAATAAAATAAGAATCATACGAGTCGATTTACAATATCTCGATTTACAATATCACGAAATAAAACCGCCAAATTTGTAATGATTTTTTACGATATACGTTTATATTTAAAGGATTAGAAATGAACTTTGGTCGTTATATAGCTATTTAATAGCCAATGCCAAACAATGTTTTATTATTTTTAAAAGAGTTGGTAAATAGATAACTTTAATCTTTAAAATAACTATTATACTAGTATAACAGCCAATTATGAAGTATATGAAATACTACATAGCGTAGGTATTTTTTTAGGTACTCTGAACATTTTTAACGTGACTGCTCTTTGAGCATCCACTTCAGTATTGGTAGTAGGCCTTTGTGAATTATTACGGGTTCCGCAGGCCGGACTCACCCGCGTCAATACCTTAATGGTACGCCATGTTTTCACCTGAACTTTGTGCGGATCTCTAAAAGTTGAAAAAAGTGGCTTGGGAAATAGTGAAAGCGATTGGATGGACTGGCTTGTTTTTGTAGATGTGGAGTTGTCAATCTTATTTTTTTATTGGGGTACTTTGTTTGGGTCTATTTGAGAGTTATACCACGTACAGACTTCCTTAGCAACCATTGCATAACTATTAATTTATGAAATAATAGTTTTATATCCATCAAGTTATAATAATATAATATCTAGTTTACATTATAATAATACTATAATATAAGTATTGTATAATGTTAAGATGATCACGAGAATCTTTAAAAATTTCGCAACAGCCTTCAAGGTTCCTACTTCAACTAGCTATTTTAACGATCTACTCTTAACAAGTGAGAGTGAATGGACTATGAACTATGATCGGAAGCCCCGATCATAGTTCATAGTCCATTCATAGATAGATGTAACATATCTTCCTATATATGATATACTCGTATATGTCACTCGATAATGTAGCTTTATAAAGGTGAATTTCTAAAATCAGTGAATTTGTGTTTGAGTTTATCCATTAAAAACATTTAAATGTTTCCAATAATATCAGTTTAAATGAGTATATTTCTCTCTCAAACACACAAACGCATCATTAATCATTATTGTAGGTGCATTCGTGTATAATAATTTTTACACACTTGATTATATTGTCAGCTTAAGATGACTGTCGTCGATTTACCTACATGTAAAACTCCGTATAATATTAATCCGTTATTAAAGGTTTAGGTTTAGGTTATCTGAAACTAATGTTAATAATTAAGAGCGGTGGATTTTGTTAATAAATAAATAAAAATAAATAACGTTAGTTTCAACAAAACCCCAAATTAAAGTTTAACAATCTCAAAAGATAAATGACACCAAAATCGAATATCCCTTTGCTAAGTCCGGGACCGGGAAGGGATACGGGAACATTCCGTAAGAGCTCCTTGAAATTTTCATTCGCATTTATTGGTTGGTGGCCAGTTTTTCTGGACCCCTCCAAAAGGGTAGTTACTATTTAAGATCATGATTTGTCGATGATTACACCTACGTTGATAATTGTAAGAATAAATTGCTAATTTGGATGCTACGAGGTTTGAACGTAGCCACATGCCGTAGCCACTTAGCCAACGAAGTCAAAACAAAAAAATTCTATTGAGTGGCCTCACAGTCTTCTGCGTGTAAGTTATGGGATCAATTCCCACCCCAATCATGCATTTGTTTGACGAAAATAGATGTTTATTTTGCTTGTTAATATGTATTATTATGTATGTAATTACAAACAAATGCGCTATATAAGTATTCTATTAGTTATCTAGTTCCCATAGTGCAAGTTATATTGAGTTTGGGGCTGTTCCTGTCATATTAATGATGTCCATGAATATTTTTTAGTTTATTTTTGAACTAGCTTTTCACGCAAACGTCGTTCTGACAACTATTTGTTTTTCCGTGCATATGACCACTACTTCGCCTATTCCCATAGAATAAAATACAAATAAATATTATATATAAATGTCACTCTGATAACGTTGCTTTCGAGAAACGACTTTTTTTTTGAATCGTTGCAGTAGGTTTTTTGTTTATCCATTACAAACAAATCTTTCCTCTTTTTAATAGTGTAGATATTTTATCTAAATTATTACATTATTACACAATAAAATATTATATTATACATTAGGTTAAAATCACTACTTCTTCCTTTACTTACTTTACTTCCTTTATTAATATAATATATATAATATTAAAGCCTTACAATGGAACTAACAACGACTTTAGAAGAGAAGAATTCAATTATATTATCCTTGATATGGATACGCTATCAATATGACATGGAATTAAATACATGATAAATCATTGTACATAATTTAATTATAATATTTATTTTCTGGATTTTGCTCTCAAAACTGACGTTACAGTTTTGTACCTAAACCCTATAATCTAATTAGAGATTAATATATTTTTTTGTTGTGCATCTCTTTTAGGTTTTTTATTAATATATCCTTTTTCCATTCCATACATAGAATCATTACTCCAAGGAACTGAACCAACCCATTTTTTTATTCTAAGCGCAATAGGGCTCAGGTTAAGTTGGCGGCAGTACATCACCGGCGGGGGTGTTCGATTTACAACCCTTTTCTTGCAGATTTATGTGCCGCCCGTGGGGTGAGAACCACATGCAGAAAAGATCGAGTTTCTTTATCTTATAAATGGCGGTCGGAAATAGACTGGCCTTTTTGATCTTCGCATTTGGGTTCTTTTTCAGGGTAGTTTTACTTGACCTGTTTTTTATTTAAACATGATCAAATCTTTGTCGCCTAAGGGCTTGAAACTCCGTCAACAGCGTTATCCTGTTTCATACGAAACACAGAGAGCTACTTATTTTTAACAAACTTCAAAAATAGGTGAAGTTCAAATCGATTGCAGCTCTTATGCCTATAGCGAACCAATTAAAATCAAGTTATTTGATTTGATAGTGTAAACCTTCCAGATGGTGTATTAAGGGTGAAATTTTTCCATGAAATATGTATATTTTATGGACAATGTCCATATATGAAGGTAAAGGTATTGAAATCAAATTATTCTAATCTGAATCACTTTCTTATCTGCTGTTTGTAAGTGTGCTAGAAAATAAACAATGAATTTAACGTGAATTATTTATTTATTCATTATTTATAAACTTGAAATAGGTGCTAGGGTATTCAATTTTCCATAACAAGCCATAAATTTTACATATGCAATGCTTCTTACCAAATGGATGCACTAATACAATATTGAAATCGGGGGACCATGTTGCTCGCTACCGTAGTTAAGTACTCTTAGATTCCCTAGACTTATCCCTCGGGTGGTGCAAAAGAAGCAGCTAAATATTCTCGTGGAAGGGTGTGGGTGTAGGTGAAAATACAGACACTTACTGTCACTTTGAGACGGGGATACAAATATCTATGTTAGTCATACAGGACAAGCATTTGTATGACAAACATAGATGTTTGTTCTGTGTCTGGGTCTATTAAAAAAAGTTCTGTGTGAATTAAAAAAAGTAGGTAGGTACTATATAACTATTGTATTAGTAATCTAGCTGGCTCTGTGTGAAATGTCCATGAATTATTAGGTGTCAGAAAGCTCCGTCACTTTACAAGTATAAATACACATGAAACAATGCAAATACGCATTTGTGTAGGAAATAATAAAAAAGTGAATCGTGGCCAAATTCTACACTGTTATTCACTTTATGAAATATACAGAACACACCAACTTTTACAACTTACGACTTCCGTCCGACATCTACGGCTAGAAAGTAAAAATATTGTAATCCAATACACAAAAAACGAGATTGTAACTCCTGTCCGTAAATAGTCATCCCAATAAAATAACTCATGCCATTCACTTGTCACGCGGGAGTGACAAAATGGAGCAAAATATGGTTATTGTCATATTATGTTGTATGACAGGGAGTGAACCGTTTTAATATGGCCAGAAATAGACGGTGAAAGAGTTGAACAGCTGGGACGCTGTTCTGTTGAGGTTGGGACGTAATGAGTACATACATAGGTATAAATTGACGGCTCCTTGGCTTAGTGGTAGTAGCTCTGCCTTCGAAGCGAGAGGTCCCGGGTTCGATTCCCGGCCGGGGCACACTTTGTGTGGTGAGCATGAAGTTTGTTCTCGGGTCTTGGTGTTTGTCTTGTGTTTCTGTGTTTGTCCATGCAATCTGCGACACAGGGAATCCTAGTGCAGAGGTATGAGTGTGCAAACTTTTTTTTTTTTAATATTTTATATGCCGATTATATATCAGGTCTATATCTAGATATATGATACAATATTCCTAATGGACACTTTTTTGCAAATACATACATATATTAACCCCACACTTAGAACAAACATCTGTTTTAGTAAGTTTTTAAAAAGACATCTTTAACAATATATTTCTTCTTTACAGCAACCGAAATTATTATATGACGGAAAAAACTGTCAGAAGTTGTGTCAAAAGTTGTAAAGTGACTAAAATAATACTTTCACATGGAAAGTAGCCTGTAATTGAAGAGTATGAGCTACCTTCAAAACAAATTTCATCCAAATCCAATCAGCCAGTCATCAGTTGAGACGTGAATGAGTAACAATAATACGTGAATACCAACTTTCGCATTTATAATATTAGTATGATATGCTGAAATAGATCGATCAATCAAAAAAATGCTTAAAATAGGAATGGAAAGGTTATTTTATTTTAAATTGATAAGAGAGTTAAAAAATCAAGCTAAAATAAAATTGTTAAACGTAACTGAAGTTTAACAATTTTTTTTAGCTTGCATTACTGTTCATTTATTTGGGAGTACGTAGCGATCATTGAAATAATTATTCATATTTAAGATATCCGAAATTGTGATATTAATATCAAAAAAATTTAGGCCAAGTGTAGCCGCAGCCTTAGTTTAAGTTCCTCTGCAAATATGGCTTGCTTTTATGACAATACTTTAATGGCTTTTGTGGACGGTTGGGTTATTTTAATATTAAGTGAATTGTGTTTTACTGTTCCTCTCGGCTGTCATAAATAATACTTGGATTAGATTTGTGGAATGGTCCAGTATGAAATATTTCAATTTTTAAAGATTTTTCTTACTAAGTATTCAAAGTTTCATAAGTTTTATTGAAACGAAATTGACTTATTTTCAACCAGAATTTGAGTTCTTAGAATCACACCATAGATTTCTAATACATAAACAACATAAAAAATCGTCAATCCTTCTCACCAACTGTTATTGTTAATCAACTTAACTATTCATGATACATTTAATTATATGATTAAGTATACACTTTACCATGTAATTTAATTTATCATATAATTATAAACATCATACCAAACTTACCCTTTGAGCTGTCACCGCTTCCAAAACATCATTCCTATTTAGAAACTAATGATTAAGTAGCAAGTAATCTATGGTAACTTATATAAAATTCGTCGTAGATATAGGTCGCTGCAGTGAAATAATAAAGACGATATCATTACAAGCCTATATCAGTGGTGTTATCTAGCCTTTTCCAGTAAGCACCAATGAGCCAAGTCTTCGATTCTTAGCATATGCTTTATATAATAATGGGCGCGCATAGTTGCACAACAATCATCGTATAGGTCTCTGCGGAAATATAACAAAGATATCATCATTGCAAACCTATCAGAAATATCTAGCCTTTTCCAGTGCCAATACCAATACCAGTACAAATGAGCCCATAATTCGGCTTTTACGAGTAGCATACGCTTTCTGCCCGCTGTGATAAGGTAGTATATAATATATGGGCGCGCATAGTTGCACAACAATCATCGTATAGGTCTCTGCGGAAATATAATAAAGATTTCATCATTATAAGTCCTCTCTTAGTGGCAATATCTAGCCCCTCCTAGTAAGCACCAACGAGCCCAGTATTCGGCTCTTAGCATACACTTTCTGCTATGATAAGGTAGTATATAATATATGGGCGCGCATAGTTGCACAACAATCGTCTGGTGGGTCGCCGCGGATCAGCTATCGGGAGCTCACGGTGGGCCTGCAGCCCATCTGATCCAGCTAACGAGACCAAACAATGTCTCTATTAGGAAGCTTATTCTGGGGTTCCGACTGGGTTAAGAAAAATGTGGAGAGGATTTCATCGTTAACTTTTTTTTTTTTGAGAATAAGCAGTAAAACTAATGTTTATATACTCACAGCCCTGCACTAGAAATTCCTGTGTCGCACGTAAGACAAACAGAGCCCGAGAACAAACTTCATGCTCAGCACACAAAATGTTTCCCGACCGGGAATTGAACCTGGGACTTCTTTGAAAGAAAGGCTTCTACCAACAAAGTCACGGAGTCGACATCGTTTTTAAAATTACATCACAAAGAGAGTTCCAGAATTCATGGTGGCTCTGTATATTATAAGCAAAGTTTTAGCAGGAAAAAACCTATAGATTTTTTTTTATTTACTTTTGTATTATTCCTTAATTTTGTATAATTATACAGGTAAATGAATATAACAATACTTCTATTGAATTTACTAATCATTTATAAAAAACAATGTTTGCTCTATATAAGTTAGGCTGAATACACAAAGCGACTCCATACCATCCCTGTCCCATCGAACCCGTACCGATCCCCTTACCGCACTATGCAAATAAAGTTAGTAGCAAAAACAAAGACAAACACGGTAATTACACTTGGTGGAAAATTAACTGACATAGATACGGTGAACATGCACCACGGCCATGCACGGTGCGGACGTAATGAGTCGAGATATCGATGTTTTAGTGCACGCTAGTGTACAGCACGCTTTCGTGGGTATCATACACTTAAATGGTATGAAGTATGTATTGAATATTTGGTTTATCAATAAGTTTAATATTAACTGTTATTGCGCCAAAGTTAGTAATATCAACGCGTGTCAAGCTGATGCATAATTGAGTTACAAAAAAAATTTACTATAATATAATTTTATTTTTTTGATTTCATCTTTGTCTTTGGGGGTTGTGACAAAATAATAGTTTTTTTTTTTTCAGGTTTTTTCATCAGCTATTGTAGGTATCAAAATATTTTAACATCTATCAAATAATCATCTACCACGAAGCGACAAAACCAAAAAAATTGTACATGTTTTTAAAACGTTTCATATTGCATTTTATTGATTTGCAACATTAAAATATAATACAATATCAAAATAAACGTTTTATAAAACAAATACAATTTTTTTTGTCTTGTTGCTTATTTTGCTATATGATTATTTGGCTTTAAAATTTTGATGTCTTCATCTTGTTATTCATTCATTTTTGGAACTGATATTTAATGGTTTTATTTTATCTATTAGGGAATAACAATAACATATATTTAATAAGCATTCGTTTAAGGACATACGAGACATGTATTCGTAATTAAGCATTATTGCAAATGTAATCTACAATTTAATTCACATAATCACTATTTATAAATAAACAAAAGTATAATTCTCACCGCATGCTGTATGTTTTAGTGCACGACAGTATACCCATTACTTTTGATAAATTCATGGCTATAAAACACGATTTTAATGAATTTCTATACCCATATATTTTACATAACTATATCTAATAGAATTATCAATTGTTCTATACCATCAACTCTATTTTAAATTTCTAGACGCTCTAATATCAACATATATTACATAGCCCACTGCGCTGGGTTTAATTACAAGTCTCTAATTAAAACTTAAAACCCTATTGTTCTCATAACTGGTACTTTCAGGTACAACAGTATTTTATCGATTTAGATTTTATAGGTATTAACATACCTCGTAGGAGGTTAAGTAGAGTTAATGTAATGTCATTTGAAGGTTGTCATTATTTCATAAATTAGTCAAGTGTGATTGAGATCCTGCGGATCTGCCATCTGTACAATATTTTTTGTATTTTGTTTTTTTCAAAACTGCCCTTCCTTTCCTGAGTCATTTCGTGGTCACCAAGAATATATTTTGGTTTACAATACATAGAAAAGTTAAAAAACTAAAAGGCTCCGCTTGCCCTTTATAAGTAATATAGGTAATATATAAATAAGTAATATATAAGTAACATTCCTGTCCCTTGAAATATGGACGCAGGTAGACTCAACCAGTTCTTATATTTATATACTTATCAATATTATCAGTTCTAGATCAAGTTTTTGTCGAAGCTTTGATAAAGATCTCACTTTTATTGATCGATATACGAGCTGGCTGAATTATGATTATTATGGTTATTATGGTTATGGTTGCTTTTCGTTTTTTAAACAAATATTTTTATACAAGAATTTGATTTGAATTTATGTTCACATTATGGGTTAACTTACTGCTAATAGATATATACAGTGGCTGTTACAGATTTCTCGTAATTGGTGTATCAAAAACGTATTAAAAAAATAATTTTGACAGCTTCGTATTGAAGTTGTTTCGTAACCTATGAAGGCGAGTAAGAAGACTTGGGTTAGATGATGAACGTGATTTTTTTTCTCGGGTCTTGGCTGTTTGTGTTGGGTTGTTTTGTCCACGCCACCTGTGAGAGTGGCGTGAGTGTGAGAGCGCTGACGTTTTTGGCGTTTTTGAAAAAATCCCACCAGCCCGGTCGTCCCTATAATAATGAAATATATAATAACACTTTGAATTAAATATTACAAAAATAAGCAACATCTATATATATAAAAGAAAGTCGTGTTTGTTACTACACTTATAACTCGAGAACGGCTGGACCGATTGCCATGGTTTTTGATTTGTTGGATTTGTTTCCGTCCCAAATAGCAGAATAACTATTAAAAACATTGGAAAATTAACGAAAAAATAAAATCAATTTATCCCCGTATTCTCCACGGGAAAGGGAACTATGCGGGTGAAACCGCGGGACGCAGCTAGTTAATTATAAATTTCAATTTTACAACAGCCGTTTTGACAAATAAAAATAGCTGGATTACATAAAATAATTTGATTACAATTAATGTTTTACTTTTTAATTTTTACAATCCATATACATTGGAGATGTACTGGATCCAGTAAAAATAATCCTCGTAAATTCATCTCACTGTAATAACGCTTTCAAATGATACGAAAAAAAAAACTGGCTCCCAAATTAAAACCGCTAACATTTTTAAAGTCCATCAAAACCTTTTTAAAACCAAGTAATTTGGTCTTGAAACCTAAATTCTAATAATATGAATTTAAAAATAACATGTGAGATTCTATTCAAGCAGTAAGTTGGAGCTCAAGACATACCAGCACTTTAATATCGCCGTTCGACCCAGTTCTCGTCCAATTGGTTACTACTTAGGGATTTAGAACAAACTCTTTCCATACAAAGTTATGCGGCATCTTTACGAACATATGAATTTCCATTTGATATTCGATCGTTTCTACTTTATACAGTCTTAGCGTTCCATTTCAAACGGACTTTAAAAATGAGAAGGTTTTCATTTGACTAAATTTTATGTTTGTTGAGCGATTTATTGATATTTTTCATATTAGTATCATGATAGATAGATAGATAATACACAACACCTCGTTGTTTTAGTGTTTTTTTTTAACCAACGAAAGAAGGATGAAAATATATCAATTCTACCGTACCTATATCTAATTATATAAATTTTATTAAAAAATATTTTTATAATGATTTAGCGCCTCCAAATTCTATTATATAAAATTTGATAATTTATGTAAATACTTGAATTTTTTTCTTTTTAGTTCTTATTCGTTGGTATACTCGTAATTTTATGTTTAAATGTTAATTTGAGAAAACCGGATTGAATTGAAACTTGAGAAGGTAGGTTGATTATTATCTTACTATATCTCTCTTGGCAGAAATAAGACAACATAAATTGCAAATATTATAATATTTAGATACCGTCAATATGTCGCCTAACAGTGAAAGATGAAACATTAAATATATGGTGGCTACCGCTATCTAATACGCCTTTTCAGCCACAAGAAAGAGTGCCTACAAAATTTCTTAATCCAACGCCGCTTATATCATCTTTTGAAAATGGCTAATATAATGAGGATTTTGTACAATATTATTTCATAAAGAAAGTGAAATAGCATTGCATTGATTGCAATCATGATCATATTTTTTTACGTAAAAATCTGTCCATAACATATGTTGGTCCAAATTACCAAACCTTAAAGGGTTATAAAGCTTGTTAGTTCAATAAATTACTCAATTAGTTATAATTACGGCAAAAAATCCACGTTGGAAGTAGCTTATGATTGAAATATAACTTTGTTTGGCCATTAGGACAAAAATCGTGGTTAATTGAGACGTTGATGTCGGATGTACAGAAATAGATGGAATAACAAACAGATGTTCCGTAAAAAGATTTTGTGAAGGGTGAGTGTCGAAAGTGCTAAATAAGAGGTGCAATTAAAAAAATAGTAACTATTCTATTTACATGCCTATATATAATAATATTAAATTAAATTAAATATATAATATTAAATGAAATTAGGCTAACTTTCATTAAATCACATAATTATATATTAATCTTAATGATATTAAAATGGCAGGGTGTAGAGAGTGAATGTATTAAAATCGATTTTTTTTAAATCAGTTACTTTCAGATTCAGATTTTCGCAGTGTTCCGTTCTTCTTCCCCTCAGGTTGGTCGGTGAGAGTGGAACAGACGGATTCCCCCTGCAGTAGGAAAAGTCAGGCTTATATTAATACAAGCTGCACCCCGCAATACCACGGTAATAAGTCAACATGAGACGATGGAAAAAAACACAACTTATGTAAGTTGTGTTTTTTGCAATTCACCAAAAATACTTCACATTTTCGGGATAAAAAGTAGCCTGTGAATCTAGGCTACTTTTTATCCCGAATTTCCTTCAGAACAAATATCCGTTCAGCCATCGAGGAGTGAAGGAGTGATACCAGACGGGTAATAGCTGAAATGCAATTAGCCATGCGCTTCAGGATCCTTAGTTTAATCTACACTAATATTATAAAGAGGAAAGATTTGTACCTATGTTTGTATGTTTGTAATGAATAGGCTCAAAAAGTACTGGGCCGATTTCAAAATTCTTTCACCAATAGAATGCTACATTCTTCCAATTTGACATAGGCTACATTTCATTTTGAAAAAAATTAGGGATCCTTGGTAAAATTTGAACAATGTAACCGAAGGTGTAGAAAAATGAGTCTTAAAATGTCTTTCGTCGAATGCGCTGCCGAAACTATTAGCGATAGAACAAAATAATGTACAACAATATTGAAGAACATCATAATGTCTACAAAAAACTCCGCGGTAGCACATGTCCAACTATTGTAGTTATGTCACTACCCCGTGCGAAGCCGGGACGGGCTGCTAGTTTATTTATAAACTGAGTAGAATCAATTCTAAACCAAAATAATAATAATATTGGTAGGGCGACCTGGCCTAGTGTTTAAAGTTTTTGGGGGACCATATTGATCGCGTATTTAAGTGACATTCTTAGTTTCTCGCGACTGTAGGTGAAAACCCTCTAGTGAAAACCCCCGGGTGACGCCAAAAGGATTAAAAGAAGCAGTAGAACTTGTACCAAGTTCGCCCGGAGAAGTACACCTAGTAATCCACTCACATGAAAGAACAAGTAACAACAAAAACATTCTGAGGTACTGCCAAAAGTAAAATAAGTGGCATTAACCAATCCATAATGAAATTGTCCATCCCCATGGTACTGCCAAAAATAAAATAAGTTCAGTGGACTGAACTTGTCCATCCACACTTATCGAGAGTATACGTGTGTTCGTGTTCGTGCAGTGGGAACATGCACCGAATGAAAAATATGGACCGAATGAAAAATAATAATGGATTCTATATTGGTCAGCACTTGTTCGCTTAATTGCTGAAACCAAACACGCGTATATTTTCATTTGATCTCATTTATTTTCAGCGCATGGCCAAGGCTACAGATTGTGTTAAAGTCTTTCTCAAAATGTGAATTCACCGTTTATTTCCATTCCAGCTACTGGACGGAAAGCAGCCACATTTCCGTGTCAAGAATAAAATCATAAAATGATAATACACTACGTATTCAATAAGTCGATTTTCTATAAAAAGGCTAGGTTTAAATCTGAACGGAATATAATAAATTTTCTTTTTAAATAATTAAGTACCACGTTTTCAAATCGGTACGGAACTCGGCCTGTTCTAGAACCAAAAGTTGACACGGCACGTCTACCAACCCGGATTGGGCACCCGTGGTAGATCAAAGACTATTCACTCTTACTTTTCGAGAGTGAGTCTGAGAGGCTTAGAGGCTGTTGTTATGGGCGGAGGTTACCATTTACCATCAGGTGGGCCTTCAGTTCGTCCCGTCACTTCAGCAGAGTATAAAAAAAATACGGATGTAATTCTATACCATCCATCTAAGACTGCCTAGGCACATATATTATAATACAAACCAAAGATTAGAACTACGAATGGTGTATGTAAAAAGTAGTTCCTATAAAAATAATTTAATAGATGCCTGAAATATTGGAACTATTGAGAATAACTGAATTTTTTTTTTCAAATACTTTTAATTAGTACCTGCGCAAATTTCATTTGACAGCTGATTGTCAATTATGACAGGACAATATTATTATAATATGTCGAGTTTACTAATCTAGGTATCAATATTAAATCAAATTAAAAATCAATTGTCGGTACAACACTTGAGAATGGATCGCCTGTTTTTTTAATTGTGTTCATTGTTGTTAGGTTTATAATATATGAAAGAAAAGTACACTTCTTATTTTTTTATTAGTGATATTGTACTATCCGTGCGATGCCGGGGCGGGTCACTAGTTTATGATAATTGTCAAGCCATAGCATTATTAACCGTTCCTAAAACCAGCAGCGCTCTCCTATTACAAAGGGGATAAAAAACAAATTCTTGAGTTACAGGAAGAGTTAAAATTAACCCCAAACTCTACCGATTTGTTAATTGTTGGGGTGTTTTTGTGAAACTTTTTTTCTAGGGGATTTATTTATGAATTTAAATGGCCCCTGAAGAATAGGGGTTGTCGCTAATTTGAATTTTATGAACTTATTTTTGTAAAAGGGTTGTTCCCGCGGGACGCAGATACGTCTGGGAGTGTTATTTTACGAGTTTTATGACTTGGGGTTTGTCTTGAAATACTTTAGCACTGAGGTAGGTAGGATAGGGTGTTATAACAAGCAAGTTAGCAAAGCATCCTTGCCACTAACCATTGTTGATCTGTGTCATAAACAACTAGAATTTTGCATAAGTATTGTAGATTTGGAGAGGATTGGGGTTATTGTTTCCGTAGAAGGGTGCGTAATCACAGGTAACCCCGTCTCGGGTGACGGGTGCAACGGGTGCAACGGGTGCAACGGGTTGCGACTTGGTTTGTCTCATGATTTGGCCTGGGTGGACCTAAATCGTAATGCTATTGTTTACAAGTGGCAGTATCCACTTATTAAGTTCACCGTCAATTCGTAATGTATTCGACAACAAACAAAAATTCTGCGATTGGTAGCAGAATGTAAGATCAAGTAGGTATTACATGATGCTATCTACCTAGCTTTAGAGTCGTTGATATTCAGCTGTGTTATACAAAATGCCACTAAGATGAAAACTAATCCCTCAATACAACAAAGTCCTTAATCCCCACTATCCACGCTCATGAAAACTGTTCAAGTTTGATTGGATAGCCAGCGTAATCCCGCGCTAAACAGCTAACAGTGGACAACTCGCAAAACTTACCCAACTTCTTGATTGGATGCGACAATTTGGACAAGTTTGACAAATAAAGAGTTGGAACGTAATCGCATCTAAAATGAGTCTCATTTTTATCATTTGTAGCTAATTAACGAGAATAAACTCTAGAAATGCTCTATAGGAAATAAACTGAATCAATTTAGAGATCTGCATTGAAATCTTAACTACTTTTGGAACTCCGGCTCCGTGGCTTAGTTGGTAGAAGCCCTGCCTTTGAAGCGAGGGGTCCCGGGTTCGATTCCCGGTCGGAGCACACTTTGTGTGGTGAGCATGAAGTTGGTTCTCGAGTCTTGGGTGTTTGTCTTGTGTTTCTGTGTTTGTCCATGCCATCTGCGACACAGGGAATACTAGTGCAGAGGTATGAGTGTATATTTATTTTTGTTTATTTGATATTACTTATACTACATAACTACGGCCCACGCTCAATTCACACGGTACTAATACAACACTCTGTTCCCAATCCATTATTTCAGTTTTACAGTTTTATTTCATTCGCTTCCTTTTGTCACAGATAATTTAATTTATAAGATATCTGTTTCCGTTAGTTGATTGGACATAAGTTTGCTGAATTCAGCTGTTACTAAAATGTAATTAAAAATAAACGTTACATAAAAATGAAAAGCTACAGATCGAGAGAATGAGATGAAAAGGTTTTTTCTTTTATTTTCACATTACTAAAAGATAATTTATGTCAGACGGAAACATAATATAAAAAATACAGTAAATCGTGGCAATTTCCCGCCTTTTCTTGATATTCTGCTCCAATAAAACTATCAAATTATTGCACATTGTGGCGCGTAGATTTGGGGGTTCTGAAATAAACAAGAGGTTTTATATAATTTTGAATACAATAAAATGTGTACGTGTATACTGTAATATAAAATATTGATATTTATTTGATATGAATCAATTTTCGGACTGTATAATTCAATAGAAAAAGACACTGATTCATAATTTTATACATATAAATTTTATTTTATATCATTATTTTAGGTAAATTTGTAAAGTTAACGATCAGAGTTTGCTCTATTTTACCGCCAGTTTCTTCATCGGTATTAAATTTTATCCCGAAGTACCTACTACCCTCACTAATACTCAAGATGTCCCAAACGATATTTTATATAATTTAAGCAAAATTTTTTTGAATCAGCAAACTTTCATCCTCAGAATCTGACGAGATTGAGTACGGGGTAGCCAGTACTCAAAAAACTAACTTTTGTATAAAACAGAAGAGTTTGGCATGCTCATCAGAAATATTATTAAGTCACACAAAACCAATACAAAAAAACCTACAATATTTCAAAAGTAGGTAAAGTCCTGCATTAGAAGTCAAGGCAAAATATGATTAAATGAGCCATTAGCTTCTTCGCGTTTATTTCACAAAATAAATTAAAAAGATATACCTTTGTAGAATCTGTAATCATGAGTTTGTAGTAATACTGATACAGATTACTGAGCTGTGCTTAGTTTGCGTCTAGATTGCGCTGTGTGAATTGTCCATGAGTATTTTTTTGGTCTATGCTACCAGCGAATCCTAGTGCAGGGGTATGAGTGTAAAAACGTTAAATACAAGTATCAATCTTCGTCGGGCACCGCCTCTCAGAATTATGAATCACGACCGTCTGCTTCCATACTACATGACATAAAATTATATCCCGTCTCTAAACTATTTATATTATTATAATAATTTTCCACGCCAATTATTCCGCTGCTGACACGTTTTATTGGTATATGCACGATTGTTGTTTTTACCCGCATAATAAATAATACATTTATAATGTTCTCTCCGTGACAATATTATAAACAAAATTCTCCAGTTATGTTCAATAAATAATATAATTTTAATATAATTTTGTCACTTGCATGTGGCAATATTCTTATTTACATTAGGCGGTAGTGGCTTTAGTGATTTGATTTAGGAATTGTCATATTTTTGAATACCGTTGTGACTCGCTAAGCTCTTATCAAAGTTTTTATGTGACACATTCTTAAATTACGGAAGAAAATTCAAGGTATTTACGTTTTACAACATCGTAACAAAGAAATTTAAAAAATATGACAACCATCAATAAAAGAAATTAATATTTCACTTACCAGACTAATAAAATTAAACAACAATATTATGCATATCATTTAATAATTATGAATGTATCATGCAAACATTTTGCCTAAAATGTATGACATAAATATCTATGTTATGACTAGAGAATATTAAAATTCATCTTATCTATCAATAACAGATACACCTGTTATATACAATATTTTCAGATAATATATATTATATATAAAAATGAATACCTATTTCCCTTGCATTACGCGAGAACAAATTAAAAAAAAAAAAAAAAAAAAGTTGCACCAAAAATTTCCGAAAAAACGCGGGTCGCAGCTAGTCTTAATATATATAAATTACGTGTCACGATATTTGTCCGCGATGGACTCCTAAACTACTTAACCGATTTTAATCAAATTTGTACACCGTGTGCAGTTTGATCTAACTTGAAAGATCTCAATTTATGATCGCAATATTATTTTATTGCAAATTATTTGTCTATTATTTGACAGTCACAATTACAAAAACGTTAGCCACAGCAACGCGTGGCCGGGTCAGCTAGTATAATATAAAATACAGATCAAGTTCTTACAAAATAATGCTCTGCAAAGAGAAAATCTTAAGATGATTATTTGATTTATTTAAGGTTTAATAAGGGATATTTATTTAAAAACTTAAAAAGAGTTACTAACGGATACATTGATCCTTCTTTTATAAATACTATCGAACTTTAATATTAGCTTATCTATGTCCATAGTAATTCGGGTATTAGTATATTCCTGTTGATAATTATTCCTATTAGGGTGGTAGTATCTCACACTATGCGTATGCTCGTTACGAACACAACTATACAATCATTTGTAACAGAGATAACATAATGTATTAGTTCAGTAAGATTTCTAAGTAATCACTTAGTACTTTGTTAAGTATCTCTATTTTGGTTCTTAGGTTTATGAGTACTTACAGCTGACTTTTTGTTAGTATTGAAATTCTTATTATATTACATTACAAAAATGTAAATAAAATACCTTTATTTAATTCATAAGATAACTAGCAATGTCCCGTGGTGCTGGCTAAAAAGATCGTGCTTCGATCTACGTAGATATCTACCACACATTGCGATTACATACATCCAAGTCTATGCAAGACTTTTGTGTAATAGAGTAAAAAAATACGTTCTCATTTACAATGTTGGTGGGCAGACGAAAGCTTAAACGGTACTTTCAAAATAGCAATAACTGGCTAGTGTGTTTTTTAGTTTTTTTGCATATTGGAGTTATTTTAACGGCAGCCATATAAAATGAGAATTCATCCCCACGGAATCCAGACGAAATAAAAGGGGAGCTGTCATAATCCCTAATATTCGGGCTCTCGATCATAACCCTGGTACGAACCACAAAGGTGACGTAATAACGCCCGCTAATCCCCTATTGTGGCGCCATCTCTTGACGGATTGCCGGCGAATGAATGGAGATTACACCCTCGTTCGGTAGGGGGTGTTTTGTTCGCGATGTTATTAGGAAAGCCTATTGTGGGGAAACTTGGATAATTTGTTTTTAGAGTTTTCTATGCTGGTGATATTGTTGAGTGTTTGAGACAGATGTCTTTGGCGGGATGAGAGTGGACCCGCAATAATATTTTGAAGAACATTATAACATTTTAGGTTGAAGAACATTATAAACAATATGAAAGAGGAGTATGATTTAAAATTTATAATTGTAATCGAAAAAAACGTGTTTTTGCTAGCTTCACTAGGTACTTACAAGCTACTGGGAATAGATTACCATGGCAATATTGTTATCTGTCAAAAATTTTAATAATTTATTGACAGATACAGTTTTGCTATATGTGCTATTTTCAATCATCTGTTAGTAGATTATAGGGTTTCGCTGTGAGTGTATGGAAGATGGTTTCGAGTTGTTATAGTAGAAAATGGATTTCAAACTCTTGTTATTTATCTGTTTAAAGCTTCTTTCGGACATGAAAAAACTCGGACAAATAAACATTTATAGTACAGATAATATGTCAAATTACAGTAATTATCATGGTAAATCTTATTTGAAAAGATTATTCCTTTTTCAAACCCAATCAATCAGATCAATCAAATTCAAATCAGAGCGGAAGAACCTATCAGTCACCTATAAGTCAAAAATCTTTTAAAAAGATCCGATTTTTTCTTCGCATACTTATAAATATAGTCTTGCCTGTTTGTTTACAATTCCAATCACATTTACGTTAAACTTTAAAATAATTCAAGCGTTATTTTTATAGGTACACCTCGTTAGA
Source organism: Aplocera efformata (assembly GCA_921293045.1). Lineage (NCBI taxonomy): Eukaryota > Metazoa > Arthropoda > Insecta > Lepidoptera > Geometridae > Aplocera > Aplocera efformata. The sequence continues at coordinate 5,348,112 of OV121058.1, read as the reverse complement.
AGAAAGCCCTTTGATACATCTCATCACAATCCAATCCATTCGCTTTGAAACCGCTAAGCTTTCACGTTGTTTCACACAAATCCCCCAAACATTTGGTACCCTCAATGAGTTTAACCCTAAATTATTTAGTTGTGTTATACGACAGGGATGATGGATCGCCAATAATTGCGTCATACTCGACAAGCCCGAGTTTGAGTAATTTGACGGAATAGGGAGTAATATTGATGGTGCCCAGAATAGGGGGTATTGTTTTTAATATTTTTGGATTGAGTGGTTACGAACAGCGTGGTGGCCCAGGGGCACAGACGCCGACTTTCAATCTGAAGGTCGCTGGTTCAAACCCACAGGTGCACAATGAGTTTTTCCACTTGAAAAAATTATGTGCGCAATACCACGTTCTCGAAACAGCGACGGAAAACATCGTGAGGAAACCGGCATGTCTGAGAACCAAAAATTCGACAACATGTGACATCCACCAATCCGGATTGGACTCCCGTGGTAGATCAGAGCCCATCCACTTTCAATTATCGAGAGTAGGCTGGTGTCCCTGCAGTGGGGACATTAGCTGGAATTGAAATTTTTAAATATACGCGTTTGGGGGTCCATGTAGCTCGCGTCTGTAGGTACCCTCAGAGTCCCTACACGTGCCTCTTGTTGATACAAAAGGTGCAATACAAAGTAGCAGTAAAATTTGTGCTAAGTTCACCCTGATAACCACATCTGATAATCTACAACCAAGAAGTGGTGCATACGCACTACTCTGTTCCGGGAGGGTGTAGGTGCCGGTGAAATTACATAAAAAATTTACTGTGAATCACACACAAACGTATCCTAAGACCTGTTCCTAGATCTCTAGGAACAGGCCCTGCTAGAGATAGTCTAAGATTGAAGCTATTACGAGCTATATAAGACAGAATAGCCAATGTGCGTATTTCTCAGTGGCAGGAAACGTCAAAATGTTGCATTCAAAACTAAAAACAGAGCTATTTAAAAATTGCTATTAAACAACTATTACGTTATCTGTGGCATTCCAAACATACCGCATCCATCCTATTCAGTGTTTGGCCGCACATAATTTAAAATAAATTATTTTTATAAGAGTTTAACACCAGTTTAGAATACATTTCATTCTGTTATTTATGTATATTACTGTGAAGATTTTAATAGATCTATTTGATTAGAGATAGCAGTTTAGATAAGTTTGTGGATATGTTTCAAATGGTAGTATCTACTTTTGAGAAATTATATGAGCGTTAATTAAAATTCATAAATAACAAGATTGATTTAAAACTCAAATATACCGACTTCAACATTTTCATGTCTCATTTTTCACCCTTTCATTTCTTATCTTATCTTTAATTGATTCATGAAATATATGTCGCCATCACAAGGTCCTAAGAAATAGGTCCACAATTGCAGAGGATGTAACAAAACAAACTTAAAATAAATATACAGTCGTATCCTCCTTTCTTGAAGTTAGATAATGAAAATAAAACCGGAACAAAGAATTTTTTTTAAAGCATGACGCGTCTTATGTCTTATCTTATATAAATCTTCCCACTGCATTACGCCGGCCTACTCTCGATAAGTGAGAGTAAATATGCTTAATCTACCACGGGAGCCTAATACGGATGGGTATATGTCACAAGCCTTCGAATATTTAATTTTATTACATTCTAGAACACCGTTTTCCTCACAGTGTCTCCCTTCTCCGTTTTGAGAGCGTGATATAAATATAAATTTTTAAGTGAAAAATTCATTGGCGCATATTTGAACCAGTGACCTTTAGACTGGAAGACGGCGCCTATACCCCTGGGCCACGCTCTCCTACAAAACAAGTCACCTCATCACAAATCAGTGAGTCACATTACCAGAGATTTATAACTACATAGATATGCTGAAAAAACAAAAACTGGCACATTTGTTTGACGTCAACAATATACGCCCGGAAAATATAGCTTTAGTTTAATATTAATTGCACATAGATAGGGATTAATGGTATGTTTACTGTGTTTTGTTACAAAATTATTTGTTTTTGTGACATATTATTTGTCAATTAATTAAGTATTTTGACCAATTCTAACTGAAATGAAAGATTTTAAACTGCTAAACAGTAGTAATTTTCTGAAAATAATCAACTTTTTGGCTTACAGTTTTGCAGAATAAATTGAAAAAATAATTACATTTGACGACTCCGTAGTTGCGTTGCTAGTAGCCCTTAATGCAAGGGATCCCAGTTTCGATTCCCGGCCAGGGCACACTTTGTGGTGAGCATTAAGTTTGATCTTAGTTGTTTGTGTTGTGTGTTTGCGTCCATGCCACCTGCGACACGTCAGGTATAAGCATAAAAAAATCTCATTTATCACGACCCACTAGTGATGTCCTAAAGTAAACAACGTAGTCACGTATTAGGCACTTGTCACACAGCGGGTGACAGTTCAACTGATACGATAATCAGAGAGATTATTCCACCAAAACTTTTGTCACTGCTACTGAGAAAACTAATAAGTCATTGTCCGGAAAAGATAAATATTTTCTCATAGAACATTTCACCAATGGCAGACGACATTGATAAGTGGTTTTATTTTCAGCTATTAACACATCCTAAAATTAAAAGCCGCCATTTTGTTGATTCGATTTTACAACGGTTGATTTCAACATTATTATGACGAAGTACACAATTAATTGGCAATAATTTCCGTAAATATTTATGTAAAAAAATTATCAGTTTCCTAAATCAGAATTTACAAATATTTTGTTTTTCAAAAAGTTGTGACTGAACCCGCCACAATTAACTGGCTTATTTAAAATTCTGACCACTTAATCACTTTAAACAAAAGCAGTAAATAATGAAATTAAAAGTCACATTAGCTGGCGTGACGCACAAATTATGCGCATGAAAAAAATCCATAAGTCATATTCATATTAACACTGGCCATAAATAAAAAAGTAAGCACAGAAAGAGTTTTTTATTGCGAGAACAATGCTCGAGGAAAAATAAAAATTAAAACAACACTAAGACTAATTTGTCACTCATTTGAGACGATGCTGAAAATTGTCTACGTCTCCGTTAGCTTCGGTCTTCCATAATCAGTTGTCAACGCTTCTGACTCTATTGTCATCGTGACAACAATGTTTCAAATTTGAATTTCGAATGCTCTGACACACATACATAATAACAAAAGTCGATTTTGAACTTTATTGCGCCTAATCATAAAAACTAAAGTTGAATAACCGACAGTGTCAGTTATTTTAAAACATACAGACGCACGATTAGAGAAATGATCAGAAATAGCACTCGTAAATTTAAAAAAGCGAAGATTGAATTGTTTCTAGTTTTTTAACAATGGCGTTGATATTTTAGGATTTCTTAACGAAAGTGACAGGTGCTGATTTGTTGGTAATTCCTCGGATACCAGAATAGAGTAAACGTCAAAACATCGGGGTTAAACAGAAGAAATGACTTCTTGTTTTTTTTTAATGCGTGTCACTCGTTCTCTGTGAAATTCTGCATGTCTTTTTTGCGGATTTTTATAATCTATAAAGTGGGTTTAATTTTAATAGTCCGTTGTGTGTATTTTTATTGTCTTCTTAATCTTGGCACATTCTCGTGACATGTGGAGAATTTTAAGAGCTAGTTATTTTGTGAATTTCCTAGTTCTAAAACATACTTTTGTTTAAATTTTAAATACATTTTTAACATAATAATACGCAAGAAATGTTGGGTGCACTGTTTAGACTTATTATATTGTAGTTTTTTTATCATTGACTTTTCCTAAGTTCTAAACGCACCTGTTTTACAATAACTTTTCTTTAGAAGGTGATTACAAATAAAATAGTCGAGAAATAAGTAATCGTAAACTGAATTCTGTGATTCAAAAGTCATTTTTTAGGTTAATAAAGCGCTAAAATTCCCATAAAAAATATGGTTTATGAGTGTTTTCTTTGTCAGTTTTGTAATAACATACAATAATCTCTAGCTTTGTATTCGGCACTAAATCAAATTCCTTTGTGATATTTATCTGTGTTCGCTCTTAAATATTGCAAACTAGACGCATATTTTAATAAAAATCCAGATTTACAACTTTATATTTTGTGGTCACGTTTCACTTGTTTTTCAGACAATAATAGTAAATTTCGTTTTTTTTTCTCAAATGCCGACTTGATGTCAACTGTGTCGTAAATAATGGACAAAAATGTCGCAACTATAAAAGCTGCATTATTGTTTTAATAAACAATGGGCACAGACAATAAAGAGCTGTTGAATAGCCCACAGAATCATTGTGGCTGACGTGAGACAACATAGAGCAATACAGAATTTCCATACAGATATGTGTTTTGTGGTTTATGTCTTGACGACAAGTGGTCAATATAGGTTAGGTTAAGGTACAAGTAAGTATCTTAAAGTTCAATCAAAAGTGTATAAAAAACATAGTATGAAAACTGAGGTTAGTACGCCGTAGTAGGACTGAAATACAAAGGCAACGAGTACTATTACGCAGTGTTATTATGTTTGCGTAATATAGAAATAATGTTTGCGAGGGTTTCCATGAAACATCTACAAAAACATGTTGATGGACAAGCAATAAAACAATTACATGTCGATTTTTTAACAGAAACACCAACAAAAACACTTTATTTGTAAATCTTTGTTTGTTTGTTATTTAATTATTATGCTTTATTAAAACTTAAACATCTTATCATGAGGTTAATTCATATGTAAGTTTGATTGTGTGTTTATTTAAAATAAATACATAACTCATTAAAAATTTAATAAAGCAATTTTATCCCCGATGTTTCGCCCTTAATAACTATGATTAACTCGAAGATAAACCTTATGAAATAAAAAAAAGAATTATCCAAATTGGCGAAGACATAAAAAACAAACATTCTAATTATGAACTTGATGAATTCGGTAAAAAAATAAAGAATTATTCTCTTGCGTGAAATGGATCATCTACAGGTATCAACTCTGTGCCCAAACTAAGAAGGCGGTCGCACAGAAATAGAAGTTCGAAAAATATTGAAGATCGTTAAAAAAATATACTTTATAATATACGAAAAATATACGTCAAACAGAGAAACTATAACTAGTTTGAGAATAATAAGACGCAAAGACAAACACTCCATAACTGGGACATTCGATATGTTGCTTCATTTTACTTTTAAGGTACCTCTGTAGGCCTCTGAAGGTGTGACTCGGCAGTACAAATAAATGTTAGCTGATGAAATTACACACATAGGTTCACGCTATTCTTTCGAAGGATTGAGCAGGAATGTCAACAGCCTCGTTTTCCTTTGTGGGTTCGTAGACGTGCCAGGTGTTTAATATTATAATAGCTATGACAATACTTCAAACAACGTTAATACTAAACCCTAGCGAGTAATGAAATATTTATAAAATTAGACTGTATTTTCCTCATCATTTTCCTGCCCTTATCCCACACTAAGTGGGGTCAGCACAACATGTATTTTTCTTCCATTTCCCTCTGTCAGACGTCATCACAGTACTCACTCCTATCTTACGCATATCATCTTTTACACAATCCATCCATCTTTTCTTTGGCCTACCTCTTGTCTTATGTCCTTCCACATCCATATTATTATTATTAATTATTAGACTGTATTTATTAAATCATAAGTACTAAAAAGCAAACTTTAATAATAAATCATATGTACAATAAAGTGTTGTACATATACCTAAGTATTACGTTCATCAATGGGCTTATTTTTTGATTTTTAAAAACAAAAAATCAGTTACTTGTCTAAAAATATTAGTTCTATAGAAACCTTATTATTAGAACAGTTGTCACATACAAGTCAATTTTAAATAGATCTGCGACACAGGGAATCCTAGTGCAGAGGTATGAGTGTGCTAACGTTGTTGTTATTTGAATTCTTAAGTTAAAAAACACAAAGTTTATACCAGCGATAATTACCAACAGGTCCGGGCGAACGAAGATATACAGGTGTATAAACTAGAAGATCCTAGCAGGTGTTCCATCTGACATAAGCCAGATCCAAAAAAACGATGATATAAGTTATAGCAGAGGCAATTAGCATGCTATTACAATTGCTGGATTATAAATAGCATGTGAGCGAGATGTCACACTCAGAACTGATGACGGTAGGAAATAGTTATAAATGTACTGCAAATGTGTTAATTAGAGATTGAAGCTGGTGAAATTACGAGGTGTTCCGTCATCGTGGCTTGATTTGATGTGACTTGGTTCCTGTCCTTTGTGAGCCTTGTCAGTACTTAATATTCGTACTTAAAGTAGCTTTAGGGATTATGGTGTCCTTTCACGTCTCCCCCTGTTCACGTGGTGGATGAAGCAACTCAATGTAGGATAGAACTTGTGCCAAGATCGTCCGAAGAAGTACTGCTACCACACTGGGTAATTCAGCGCCAAAAATATGCTATCAGTTCCGTATTCCTACAATCTATGCTAAGTTTGGGGATAGATGGCGCTGTGTGAAACGACCATGTAGATATATTTATTTATTGTTTGACACCTGTGGTCAAAATCTGCAGATGTTTAAAATACAGATCCACGCGCGCATTCGCATTGTTGTGTTGTTGTAACAAGAAATTATTGAAAAAACATAAAACCCGACTGCGTTTCCAAATTCTTCAAAACCCAGTATTTTGAAAAATGGTAAAGACTTATTATGCCAGTGTTACTCTCACAATTAAGAGTAATCTAACGACAACGACAAAAATACACATACATACTTGAAATACATAACCCTCCTTCTGGAGCAGTCGATCATTTTTATGTCCTCGTATCGTGTCGTCCGTTGTGGCCGCTAGTCGAAGCATACCTTTCCACGTCACATATCTGCGTCTCCACATTGATCTTGTATAAAATAGCGAAGACAGCCATTATTTCAGAAATGTCCCAGATATAAAAAATGTCCACCAATTTTAATGTCTTCCAAAACAATAAATTCTGCTATAAAAAAATCTGTGGCTATTATATCTTTAAATAATTTATAATAAAAAATTCACACATTAAAGTATGAGATTTGGTACTTGTGGGATATTAGCTGTGTCCTACTGTCGAGAGACCCATAGTAACTGTTACAATAGTCTGTGTTAATATATGACCTGTACACTCGGACACAGAAATAAAGATATTAGATAATGTGAATTTAAATTCTAAGAGATGCTAATAATGCTGCATCATTTTTATATCAATGTGAAATACTATTATGAGATTTTTGTTTGTCGGTGAAAGAGTAGAAAATTGGTATCACAATTCTTTTTTTAGTTTGGCAATACCTTGTTTATTATGTCATCAGTTTTTTCTAATCTCTAATGCGAAGCCGCGGAAATTTAGTTGACAGAATTTGTTGAGTGCTTCCCCGTTCGACCCAAGATTTTTCTACCCAACAAATATTTTGCTCCGTTCGACCCGTAATAGGTATTATGTTTTTTTAATATTAATTTATATTGAACACATGATGACAAAGAAGCAAAAACTAAAACAAGCGTTCACCACATCGTGTTTTAATTAGTGATGTTATTAAAAACACAATGTTCCAAAATAAGCTTTTTGTCCCTATTTTACCATAAACCGGCACTAATAGCGGGCGGTTGCGCGTGCGCTTCACCATCAATCTATGGTGTAGAAATAGGGCTGCCAGAAACCATTCACTCAATTTATAGAGGGATATTGATAGACAAGAAAAATATTATTTCAAACAATGAAGACGAGAATCCAGTAATATATTGAGTAGAAATATAACCCAAAATGTGTCTAAAAATGTATTCAATATCATAAGTCCAATTGATATTAAATATATCACTTTCCATCAGGTGAGATGGCGACCAAACGCTTGGCTATATATAAATGAATAAAAAGAAAAAACCTGGTTGCCTGGTTCACTTGGCCTGGTTTAAATCTAAAATTATCCTATGTTTTGGGAAACGGCGTTATTGTTTCCAAATGTTATCTATCTTTAGTTAAATTAGTTATTTAGTTTTTATAGTACAAGTTTTGCTTAATTAATTAATTTAATTAATGGGATTAATGGGGTTCTGTGAAACATCCATGAATATTTATTTCTTATTTGATTTCTGTGGTCGTAATATTTTTGTATAATTAATATTTAAAATACAGTTTCCCGTGGTAGCAACCCTGAAAGATCAACAATCTTGTTTATAGGAATGAGCAGTGTTTATTTCTACGGCTCCGTTGGTTATGGTGACATTTTTAAATCCTTAGAAAATGGCGTTGTTGCATTCCTAAAATAATTCACTGAGTGTGAATAATGAGAATGCGATACGTGTAAACATGATTTAACAGTTTTAAAGTGTATTCGTTTTTTATTTTGTTATAGTTTGGGGGACCATGTTGGTCGCTTCCGTAGGTACCCTCAGAATTCCTAAACGTGTCCCTTGGGTGGTGCGAAGCGAGCAATAAGTAGCAGTAGAACTTGTGCCCAGTTCTCCACCGTAACCGCCAAGCAGTAATAGTGCACTCGCATTGCTGTGTTCCGATCGAGTGTATGAGACGTTACAACCCATTTTTTTTTCACGGTTCATATATTTGATTCTAGCTGCGCCCCGCGGTGTTACCCGCAGTTGGACTTCCTACGGAACCCGAACATATTTCCGGTATAAAAAGTAGCCTATGTGCTATTCCAGACTATAATCTATCTCTGTGCCAAATTTCATCCAGGTCCGTTCAGCCGTTCTGGCGTGATTGAGTAACAAACATCCATCCATACTTACAAATTTTCGTGTTTATAATATTAGTAGGATAGAGCTATGTTAAAAGTATGTTAATCTTATGTTAAAAATTTGGATTATACCAAATTTGGAACATAAGATTGGCCTCATGTCCAATTTTTAAGCAAATAACCATTGTTTCCTAATAAAATTTTAAACGTGACTGCATCGACTGCATCACCCCACAATCTTAATAGAAGCAGAACGACATCATGATAAATACAGGGCACGCAGTGACAAATGGTAACAGAGTGTTTTTATGTATTTTTAAAAATAACACCGAGGTGGCCGTTCTACTAATTGGACTCACAATACATCTTCGCGCGTGCTTCCCCACCGGTCCATTATTATTTTGTGTATTGATGGATGGAATGACAGAATTAGCAACGTGGTCCGTGGTTTGTATTGTACAACTGAGTTTGAAGAATAGAACATACACAAGAAGAATTTTTTTTTTTATGTCGTGTTGAATGCTCGCCCATAACAACCAAAATATGACTCAAGTCCGAAGTATGAGAAGAGTCAAGTCGCACCCCGTTGCGCCCGCCACCCGAGACGGGGATTTACGTCTCATGTGGATGTGACTTCACCGGCACCCACACCCTTCCGCCACAGCAATGCGAGTGCACCACTGCTTAGCAGCAGTATATCAGTGAACTTTGCACAATTTCTACTGCTACAGTGTACCTGCTCGCATCAAAATTATATATAAGACTTTTCATCAGAAGATTCCTTCATCCAAAGGTTGTTTGCAGAAGATAGACCGTCCATTTGGTTTTTAATTAGTATAATCTGTTTATATGTTCGTTATAATCTGTCATTTCTATTTACTTTGAAGTGTACAGTAAATATTAACTTTTTTGCGCGAACGATAACTTGTACTAGTAATGTATTGATGAAAGAAATGACGCTAATAGTGACACAGATTAATTCTTGCTAGAATTTTCTAGAAATTATGTATGTTAGAAATTGTTTAAGCGAACGATGACAACCGAGAAAAAAACGATCGTTTTCTACAGTGCGCCCCACCTGTTACAATTGTATCATCATCCACTTTTCCTTTTCAAAAAGGAGGCTATCAATCAAACCAGTTTTTTTTAATGTATGTTCACCAGTTTCTCCGCTATTTATCAACTGATTTGGAAAATTCTTTTTCATTAAATATAATATAATTTTCCAAATCAGTTGATAAAAAATTATTTGGAAGGATATACTTTCAGATTGGTCCCAAAGAGTTTTTATGTTTGGTTGTTAAATCAAACGGGATATCCATCCACTAATCCGGATTGGGCATCCGGATTAGTAGATGTTACATATCTTCGAATTTTTGATGCTGGTTTCCTCACGATGTTTTCCTTCACCGTTTTTAGAAAGACGTGAGGCCAGTCAAAATGAAGGAATGAACTTTGTGCCTGTTTCTAGGACCTCAAGAACCTACCATAGAAGTATTATTTAACGCAAATTTATCAAATACAGGATAACTCCATAAACATCCAGCTCCAGCTTAAATTCTGAAGTGAATTTACCAATTTCGAATTTTAGATTTCTCGGCTGTTCCTTTAAGTTATCTTACTTTATTTTTTTCCTGAACCTACCGCAATATTGAGAATATCAAAACCAAAAAAGAAATTTAAAACGACGAGCCATTTTTCAATATTTGCGAGACTATGATGCTGCAATTGATTTATTATACAGATATGAAATATAATCGTTCTACTGGAACTTTAATAATAATGCACTAGGTATAATATAATTTAACTATTTATTTTAATAACTAATCTTTGCCCGAGTTTGAAAATACATACAATAGATAAAAAGGATAGAATTTTTCAATCAAAACTCTATCAGGTTACTTAGTATAGCTTACAATAATAATAAAGAATTGATTGTGAATCGATAGATACTAATAAAAGCGATTTCACAGTATCCCAATATACCCAAACCAAAATAACCATAAAATCTAATGATAGGACAAGAAAGCTTCCATTATTAATTGTCCGAAAACTAGTTATTTATGGTAAGATGTTAGTTTTGTCTACCATAGACAAAAATAGACAATCGGCCCACCCATAGAGATGCTACAATGTCTTTGGTCATAAAGTTAAGTGGATTTTTTCGTATTTATGACATCAAAACGCTACTGTTATCTAAGTCTATGGGAATATCTACGAATGTTCTCTTTAATTATTATGAGGCATCATTCGGTTGTCATAAAATATATAATTTAATTTAGATAATTGCAGATAAAACTTTTAAGATACAACTATTCTGACAACGTTAATATGCAATTAAAAACTTTGATGTCATAATTCTGATAAAAAATAATTGGTTTATGACAGATGAATTAAAACAGTTGAAGTTAAAATTGTTAGCCAAAGACAAAAATCCTATACGTCTGATTTTAAAAAATATTTTTCGAAATGTCACTACTTTTAAAATAAATATGTACCTTCAAAATCACGCGTTCTTATTACTATGTTTAGAACTTGTTCAAACCCTATCCGACCCTCCATGGGGAAAAAGCAAGATATATAATTTAATTCCTCAACATACATCCTCTAATATACTACCTACCTTGAATTTCCAGACACATATTATGGTTCTTTACAACATCAAAATTTTCGAATAAATGTTTAAATTTTCATGAGTTTTAACAAATATTCTTTGAGATACAAAAGCTACCCTTAAAATTCATAGCAATAAGCATGTAACCAATAAATTTGTATAGATGCGTAAACAATTTTTTACCGGTATGATTATCATCAATATACCTAAAACATTTTTCCAAATTATTATCACTAAATTATGTTAAGTATGATGTTGATATCATTATTGTGCCTGTGTTTGAATTATTCTTGTCTGCAGTTTGGATGTTTAGGTTTGCTACAGGCTTAACCTTAAAATGAGCAAAATCATAAAATCTGATTGTAATCTAACATTTAGTGCGTGTTTCTACTTACATTAAGTAAGCTCCAGTGATGAATATATCGTATTCGCGAATATGATTATTTGTGAATGTAAATTTTGACGTTTCTAAACGATACTTGAAATCTAATTGAATAAATTATAATATTTTAATTTGATTCCCAACCTTTATTTTCCCTGTAACTTGACATACAGAACAAAGAAACATTTTTGTAACACAATTTCTACAGCACTCACTCACTAAACATTTTCTCCGACTCTCATTGTATTAAGAACATGAGTCATCGAAATTAAACATTTATTTGAAGGTAACTTTGGAACTTTCAGCTCTTAACCCTTTTCTTGCGCAAATAAGTAAACAATTGATTGATGAGTCGGTCATAATGAGTACTGCAGTATCATCGTTTACAAAGTACGCTAAGAAAAATAGAACAAATCATTTTGGAAAGAGTTAGAAAATAAATATTTAACATTTAACACAGCCCCAAACTAAGCATTGCTTGTAATATGGGAAGCAGTTTACTAATAGAATACTTTTATTGTACTTTTTTGTGAAAACATAGACACATAAACATTTATGTTCGTCAAACGTTTCTTGTCGTGGCAATCGAGCACACTACCCATAGCGCAGAAGGCAGAGCTACTACCAAATGAGTTATAAGAGTTAGATATATAAAATGCAATTTAAATTTAAATTTAATTTAAAGTTACGTAATAATAACGCTAACACACTCACTCTGCACTAGAATTCGCTGTTCCGCAGATGGCATGGATGAACTCTGATCAAAACGCAAATATTGAAGACACAAAACCTGATACTCATCACAATATTGCTCCTGTCGGGTATTGAACCCATAAATGGTTTTCTCACTTTGAAGATAAAGCAACTTAATTCGATTTCATTCTTAATGATAGATTATAGTTGAAATGATACAGAATTGAATATTTATTATTAGATATAAGTGGAGAAACAGACTTTGTGTATACAAACGGTAACGACATGTAGGCAAGAGAGAGGTAATACGACAAAAGTGAAAACTACTAATGTGGCATACACAGTTGCGGCAACTACGGATCAAATACTTGTAAAAAGAAACATCTAGAAACATCTTAAAAATAAACCTAGAAAGAAATACTTGCTTGTCAATATGCAAATATTTTGTTCGAAATATTGTGTTGCAGTACAGCCAGGTACTAGTGCAGTACTCTTTTATTTCTGATATCTACAGGGAGTCCTAATATGGGACAGGTACCTGTGTTTCTGCAACTGATTATTATGTTTAGGATTGCACTGCCCATAACAAATCCAACCTGTTTGTCTTAACAGATCAAAAGATGCATTTGCATACGAGTTTGCTTTTTTTATATTTCTTGCTAATTATAATCTGGCTCTACCGGCTTTGGCGCCAATGACATTACATTTTAATTTACTGTTGTCTCATCCTTTAATGTATAAAACTTAATTCACTGCACTGTAAAAGTATATGCACAATCGACTTTGCGTCGTCATATTTACATGCTTATGCGTAGAACGATTTTAAATCTTTTTTTCAATCTTACGATAGGCAATGAAGCCACGACCTGCAGCTCAGAAGCCAAAGCTACTACAAACTGAGCTGTGAGCGTTCAGAGAAGAAAAATTAAATAATTTAATCTGAATCAATCAAAAATCAGCTACCACTCAGGTCTTCTCCTTTTAAAATATGATCCCCTTTGGGTTGGACGGATGGTAACTCAATCACGCCAGGACGGCTACAGGGATCTTGATGAAATTAGACACAAAGATAGAATAAAGCCTGGAATAGCGCATATAGTACTTTGTATTCTGGAAAAATTTACAATTCTCGTGGCTGGTTTCAAACAGGCGTTTAAAACTTAGTTATGTTTTAAATTTTAACTGTAATTTACTTATTATATTTAAATAAATGTAATTGTTAACACAAAAAAAGGATTTAAGATTTATTTTTGAACCCTAATAACTATTTTTTTTTTCATATTTTTCTCATAACTGTCACTAGTGTTGCATGTTACTGGCTTGATGTTGATGTTTGATGCATACCGATAAACCACAATTAATTATTCTCCGTTCTTTGTGATTAGTTGAATTTTATGTTTACATTACACAACAAGAATAAAACGAACCCTTATAAGAGGGCACCTCATAAATTTTGGCACTAAACAAGCAAATGATTTCGCGGAATTCAATCGTAACAATAAAGTACTGCGGACATTTTTAACTGACCGTTCTCGAAACGGAATCGGATTCGGTTTTCTTTGATACATAATAAAATTAATTGAAATATAATTCGCACCATTTTTTGTTAAGACGTGAAATATTTCCATACGATTATAATTATCATTACTTGTGTGTTGGATTCCATTTGGCGTTTATTCTTCTAAACTTAGACTAAACCAACCGTAAAAATTCTCATGATTATGTGTTTATCCACGCAGTGCAGGGTTCTGAGTGTGTAAACGTTACAAAAAATCATATATTATGTAAGACTCATCATTGATTGCGCTAAATGATAGATACATTTAGGTAATAAAAAAACCTGTCTCATTTTCATAAGAATATTAAACAAATTGTATGTAATTCAATTGCTTAGTTGCGTATACTTCATAATATCCAAATCTTTTTTGCGAACAAAATAATTAAGCTTTGATTGGATTTTTATTGCAGCACATGCAATATTCAAACAACTTTTACAAAATAACGGTCCGTAACCCCACAAATAAACAACATATACAACTCCACGTTCCAGACATAACACTCCACAATCCATCTTAAACAATTCCCAAGCATGAAGGAAATCACAATTATTGTTTTTACCCAACAATCGCAGTCTGTGCACATAAAGACAGCACTGCCGGTGTCCCAGAAAGATTTACGTTCCCGACGTCTCTTTAGGGTTAATTAGCTGTGTTTAGTGCAGAATTTATATTGGTCTTGTGGACAATTGATGCGCTTGACATTTGGAATTACCTCCATTGTGAGGGTTGGGGCAATCCAAATGCTTAAGGCCTATGCAGTACCAGTTCACTGCAATGCATAGGACTTAAACAATGTGGAAGCTAAGATCCTATAGAATAATTATAACAGAAGTTATTATATTGTAGCATCTTCATAAATCTGAAACTACATCCGTAACGCACTTAAGACTCCACATCTCAGTTTGTAGTAGCTCTGCATTCTGCGCCATAAGTAGTGTGTTCGGACAAAATATTGTGCGACGAACACATGTTTGTTCTGGAGACAATATGTATTATATGTATGTATTTACAAAAAGTACTTCATCTATATTCTATCAGTAATCTTAATCCTATTGTACAAGGTGTCCTTAGTTTGACCTAGATTGTGCTGTGTAAAATATTATATTCATATAGAGTCTAGAGTCTTAGGTAAGAATAAAAAAAAAAAATAAAACAGCCGAATTGGTAACCTCTTCTGGCAGTGACATTACAAATGGAAACGCTTATAAAACAATTTAATAGTAGCTGCAATTGTTTTATTCATGTTTATTCAATATATTTGGATGATGATCATCAATGCATAGGCTTCTAAAGTATCTAATAATATAATATATTGTAATATAAAATAGTCCTAAACAGTATAAATGTAAAAATGATAGTGCGTTCCGACACTGATATACGACTAATTAGTGCAAAAAATAAAGGACATTGTAATCGTGACCAATCCGTAAACAATAGCGATGTAAATCCTCCAACAAGGCCTGTCAATAAATCTGGTCACATGACCTTAACTATACTAATAAAATGCGAAGTAAACGTCCACCATTTATAAACGACTATAGCGGACATCGTGCCACAGAGAACAGACGATGCGGCGCGGTGTACAGGTATTACGCATCATGAAATACTTTTTCTACGGAAACTTTTCGAGAGACACTATAAAAAAAACAGTGGCACTCCGGGAGTGCCGACAGAAGTGAAAACAAAAGCTGACTACATTACAATTACTGTAACGTGTCGGTAACGGTATCGGTAACATTGTCGCGAGATGAATGGTATATTTCCATCTAAAAATTTTGCTTTAAAAAATCTTTGTCCGTAATAGAAACAGGTCCGTAATACACGTTCTCACGTTTAGATACACATTTAAATGAAAATTTCAGCTCAAACTCGAAACGCAAACTCATTTATTCCTTTAGATCTCAAGTATCGTTTGGACACGTCAAATTTTACACACACAAGTAAATATATTCATGACCTGTCAAGAGGCTTTGTCAGGAACATAATAAATACATAATGTCGACATACCCAATACAGAGGTGTTCTACTCAATACATGAAAGAGAAAGAGAGAGGAGAATCGACGAAAGAGGAGACGAAGAGTCATGTCATAAAATTAAAATATATATCCGAACTAATATTAAAAGCTAATGTGAGTTTGTTTGTTACGCTCTCACGTCTAATACACTTCAATTGATCATGATGAAATTAATTATACGATGTCAGGGGCACAGAAAAGAGCACAGGGTACTTTTACATCTACATTAACGCAAGTGAAGCCGCGGGCAGCAATAAAAATACGCAACGCCGATACGATTTGAAAGTGGTACGATTATTTGTGCATATCGCACAGTGTAAGTAATCCTAAACACAATTTATGATTTGCATAGATCGAACTGATAGCAATTAGATATTGTTTATAGGATTCGATATTGCTGGTTGTCGACGACTGAACCTAAAATATATTTGTAAGCGCCTTTGACCCGACTTTAGCGATTAGACTCAGATTTATAGAAATAATAATCTGTTTCGCATGGAATGGAAATCATGATAAATGTATTGTGACTGGAACATTATTTTGCACATATTGTGTCTAGTAATCACAATTCTAGCGAATCTAGCGGCTAAGAAAAGTGATTTTATAAATAAATATACCTGATTATAAAAGAGGAGAAGGTTATCGATTCGGTTGTATTTTTTTTATATTTTTTACATCAGAACGCTGTCACCGCTTTGGAAAATTATTTTTTTTATTAGAAAGTATTTTCAGTAAGTCATATAAAAATAACTTCAAAATTGTTTTAACAGTTTGGTTTTGATATCAAAATAATTGCAAATACAATAAGTCATCCAAGTAGACGAAATCTAGAATTTTGCTTTTTTGTAACTTCTTTCTTTTCTAGACTGAATTGGATGTTTCTTATTTTAAATGGTAGGGTGTAAATAAGTGCGAAAAATATGGGATAAAAGTATTAAAGTTATTTGCAATTATTTTTCATTTTCTACATTATTCACCTGTTTATGAAATATCAATTCGAACTGTGTAAGTTTCAGCTCAGCTTAGCAATAAATGCTAACCGAAACTTACACAATGATTAATGATAAAACGTTTTTATAATAAAAAATCAAGATGTTTTTAGCAATTGTCACATCATATGTTTAATATAAAAATATTAATAAAAGGAGGGGTATTATTCAAAAGTCACGTAGAAAAGCGATAATTCACAGAAATGCATTGCGACTAAATCTCATTATGACATTCTGTGACAAAGTGCCACGATGGGATATTGTGTCTATTTTCACGGCTTAAATCGTTATAATTTTAGATTTTGTTTAGAATATCACGTTTAAGATTGTCATTTAAATTTGCCTTTCGAAAGGTAACTAATATCACCCCCATGTTTTCAAAAAGAATGTAAATTTGCAATTTTGTTGACTGTCCTTGCAATCAAATTTAATAAATTACAAATATAAGACAGATACTTTAGTAGACTTGCAATTATTAAGGAGAACTTGGTTATGTCAAAAAGATATAAGAAAATATTATAAATTCATACACTGTTGTAACAGTGTAAGATCCGTTAAGTTCATACTCACAACACTGTTTTCGTAATTACCAAAAATACAGATGTTTTTACCGAAGTGTGTCATGAATTACATTGCGATGAAACTGAATTATTACCACGTAAATTCATTCTGTAGAACAAGCCATTAACAACATAGGATTTTCTTTTGTCAGATTTATTTTATCAACATAACATTTTCGTGAGTGAATTTTATTGCGACAATTTTGGCCATTTCCATAATGTAAGAAAAGCCAAAGTAATGTTGTCCAAAGAATAATAACTAATATAAATTAAAATTCAGGAACAATTCACACAGTGCCATCAAGCCCCGAACTAAGCATAAATGGAAATCAGGTTACTGATAGAATATTTATACAGTTTACTTATATACTTTTTGTAAATATAGACATATTAACACTCAGATAAAACAAATATCTTAATTCGTCATATAAGTGTTTATACTGGAAATCGAGCCCACAACCGACAGTGCAGAAGGCACAGCTATACCCACTGAATTTTCTCTTATTCTTCTCCGAGTACTTAGGCAACGGAGCAATCGTGTTTTTATTGAAAAGGTATATTACCAATCAAGTACCACAAAAACTTACAAAATGGCGCTGTATTACATTTTTAGCATAGTTTATAAAAAAAATTTTTTTTTTTTTCGTAAAAATATGCGTTTTCACTAGAAATACAATTATACAGGTAAACTTAAAAAGCAAAACCCTATCTAAATATAATACAAAATATCATCTAAATCGTTAGAGCCGTTTCTGAGATACGCTTTAAACAATTCTTGTACAATTCATGTACAAGAATTGTTGCAAGTAAGCTCGTTTAAAGTAATAGGATTATTTATATAATTGTAAGGCCAGTGAACTAGAACTATTAGTTTGTGAATCAGAACTACAAAATAAAGTTTCAATGCATTTTCCTTGTTATATTAATTTAAAAACAGTATGGTATTAAGCACAATAATAGCTAAGCTTTTGTAAGTACTATGCAATATACATACGGTCCTACATTCTGAAATCGATTGATATATTAATGACGTAGGTCCATTAAACCAGCGATAAGCAAAACTAAGTCGCCGTAATACCTACTGGGGTGGTTTAGGAAATTACTAAAGGAAAAGCAGAAATAAGTAAAAAAATTGTAATTGGTAATTTTGTGTCGGAATTTCCACTTTGGAATTTTCGGTGGCACGAAGTTAGTATTGAAATAAAAATAAATATTATATATTCCCTATCTCCTACATCTGCCTCTAATGTTCCTCCGATTGGAACATCGACCTACAATACTATAGACAAGAAAAAGTGAGTGAGCGAATTTCCACCACGGAAAACTCGAAAAACGGTTTTTGAATCGCTATATTTTCCTTTAGAGACGTGGTCCACAATACATCGGGTATTGCAGACCACGTCTGGATTTGAACCAGCGGCCCTCGGATTGAAAGTCAGCGTTTGTATCCCAGGGCTACCTCGTTTATTTTAAACTTCATTCTATAAAATAACGTATATTATTAATCCAAAAAACACACACATTTACACAAAGTATAAATTATTTTAAGTATAAAATATTGATATTTTGTATTTAGATAGGGTTTTGCTTTTATATAACAAAAAATTTTTATAACGATTTCCGTATTCAAAATTCGCGGTTCGCTCGAATAATTTCCACACACTCGATGCCACCCCGTCTTTTCTCCCTCAAAGGGTGGCGACCTAATGTGAGATCACATTAATCATTCACTTTTATACAACTCTGACTTTGGTTTTGTAAACCCAATTAAGGGCGAACACAAGATGGGGGTGAGATATTGCGATACCTACTGATATTATTTTGTAATGTTTATTTAATATACTAAAATTTGATACGGGATATTACTGTTACTACTGTTACTGTCAGCCTAGACTGTCCCATGGTAGGGCAAAAGTCTTCCCTTTGTATACCAGGCTTCCCTTTGTATGTTCAGGCTTTAGTTATTGTAGGCTAGTTTTTAGAAAAGGTTTCTAGTTCGTTCCTCCATCTCCTGCGCCGTCTGCCGCGTCGCCGTCTTGATGTGTCAGGGCTCCAATGGGTGGATGAATGGCAGACGTTCGCAATTAAAATATAAGTGCTTTTATTATATTTTAAAAGGACTCATGTTCACGAAATGATTCTTTTCATAGGTTTGTTTTCTTGTTATTTTATATGCTGAGTCGGATAGGGTCTGAAGAAGCACTAAAAATAGTAAGCGAAATCTCCATATTACATGTTTATTTTTTGATTGACTTTGACTTTGATAGAAATCTAGCGATGTAGACGAAATGTTTTCCATATAAATATTATAAATAACTAGATAACAGATAGAATAATATAAAAAAATAGTTAGTTAAATAATGTTAAAAATGTGGACTGACTGATTTATGAATGCTACGAAATAAATTAATAATTGAAATCAAAATATAATAATAGTAAAACTACAAAAAGAGACCAAATAGAGTAATGAACTAAAAATATTGACAAAATAAACTGTTTGACTTCTATATTACATTAATAATATTCACACTTAACATTTATTGGAAATTAAAATAACGATATTTCATCCTTGACATTTATAATTACTTAACAAAACACAAATTTTAAAAATTGACTTTAATATTTCAATCATATATAATATCATAATTAGTGTAGAACACGACACGTACCTAAAATCTAAATCCACTTTATTTTCTATTTATATGCTTTTAGATTGATATAAGAACTGATACACGGTCTACCTCCTATTGCCATACCTCTACAAAGGTTCCATGTCAAACTATTACTATTTATTATGTTATCAACTAAATAACCTTGTAGTAATTAATAATGATAGAGAGCTAGGTGGGCTAGGAGTGCAGACGCCGACATTCAATCTGATGGTTGCTGGTTCAAATCTACATGTGCACATGAGGTCTGTGTCTGGCTATTAGTCAACTTCAAAAAAAAAAACTAAATATAAGTATTCCATCAGTTATTTAGTTCCTACAGTACAAACTGTGCATGTAATTGAAAAAATACCTCAATTATTATGATTTTAATTTATTTATTATATTTAATACTTAAGTGGAATTATTTAGGTATGTAGCGTAATGCTAGATCTTATAAGTCACATATTCAAAAATCTTTTTTCAAATCCGACTGGTAGTTCCAGAAACAGCGCGTTTAAACAAAAAAGCTCTTCGTTATTATATTAGTAAAGATATCTTGTTTTTATATCTTCAATTCATGTCAAAAGAAAATGAATGGTTAGCTACTTTTTAATATAGAATGATTCAAAGCAATCATTCTAATTATTTTAAAAACAACACCATTGCATTATTTACTTATTTAAAAAACTGCTAAGTAACTGTTTCGCCCTCATTATGCCACTTGCAATAATTGCAGGGCATAAAGTGTCATTATATTACATGCCATTATTTCATAAAAAGAGTCATAATAATTGTCAGTTGCGATTGAAAAAGTTGCAATAAACAATCAACAATAACTCGCGTTTTGAAAGAAATACACCCTCATTAATTTATCTTTATTCAAGATGTATTACAGTGTCCCATTGAGAAGCGCGTCGTATAATTAAGGCGACAAAGTGTGGTTGGCGTTATGTCAACTCAAAAGCTTAAGTACCCGTAAAGACTATACAGCACCCTGTATCACCCACAATGCCTTTGACGCAACTTTGTCTCACTCCGCAATTATCCACACCCCCTATAGATGTCTGCTAAGTTTGTTTTGACTTTTGTAAGTTTCGGTACTATCTTAAACGTATGGGAATAAGGAATAAAATGCAATGCCAACTGTCTTTTTATGAAATGGCCTGAGGTCTTTTGAGTTAGGTAACGCCTGATTAAGAATTTGAAATGAGGATACGTAATAAAGAAAGAAACACTAATACGTCTGCACTAGGATTCCCTGTGTCGCAGATGGCATGGACAAACAGAAACAAGACAAACACCCAAGACCTGAGAACAAGCTTAATTCACATCACACAAAGTGAGCCCCGGCCGGGAATCGAACCCGGGACACCTCGCTTCGAAGGCAGGGCTATAAACAACTAAGCCACGGAACCGTCAATATATTATTTCTTTATTAGGAACTAAAACTAATGTAATATAACCTCATGAAGGTTTAATACAATTTAATATTGTCGTTTGTCGTTGTTTATTAGTGACACTTCCACGGATAGCACTTAAAGATGTCGGTCCCTGCTATGATTATGATTATTCTAGTCGATAAGCCATGTCAAAGGCCTTGAAATTCCGACAGGAAAGTTGGTCACGTAAACAAAAAAGATGAAATACTAGAAACTCAATAGCTTGTGCTCGTGCACCATTCCGAAACTGTCCAACCAAATAAAAAATGCTCCCCTTTCGCATAAACATTCAAAAAAACTAAATAATTCACAAACACTGACCTATCCAATCACCGACAATAAACATAAAAAACGGGGATTTTCGACTAAAATTCCCTTCGTAATGAGAGTACCACATTCATATTTAATTGGCGAGGCCACCGCTGACTATTATTTATTCTGTGGCCGGTGGTAGTTTACGGCTCAAGGGGTGATTTTACATTTTTTTTTCAAATGCCCGATCGGTTCACGGGGTATTGTAGAGGACAGTGGGTGTCTGTTTGAAATGTGTGGATAAGGCTGCCTTTTTTATTGATTCATTGCATATCTGGGTTTATAAGCTTGATGAATCGTTATAGATATATGATTATATGAGTCATATATTTGTAATATAATCTATATTAGAAACATAATTGGGCTCTTGTAATGGAATAAGTTTTTGGCAATAAAAAATGTATTAATTATATCTCATATATCTATATCTATACAAACAAATAAAAATGAAGTGTCTATTTGTAATGTTAAAATAATTGCCTTTTGCAAAATGCATTTTAAAGTATATATTATGATACCTAACAAAAATACGGCAAAAATATTATATAATAAAAATTGTTCCGGCTCATCTCCGAAATGGTTGATCCGATTTTGACGGGTCTCACTGGCAGATAGCTGATTTTATAAGGAGTAACACTTTATTTTAGAAGAAAAATAAGCGTTAAATTCCACGCGGACGAAATCGCAGGTAACAGCCTGGTTTTAATATGACCAACTAGGTATGTCGAATACTCATTTATGGGTATTTATATGTATTATAGTATAAGAACAAAAAAAATTATGCACAAAAAAATTACAAAAAAAAAAAAACTACAAAGTATTCCATTTATATCTAGCTACGAGTAGATATAGCGGCCAATAGTGCATTCAATATGATAACCCGCAGTAAATATACATACTATTTCGTATTCTAATTGTTCTTTATTGGCTGATCCACACCAACTCAACGAGCAGAACCATGGTAGCTCATCGCAAAAAAAATACGAAAAATAATATCGATAAGCTATAAACTTGCGTACCGCTATAAAACAGACAAACAGAACATAATCGAACCAAGTGCCGTACATAATCCGAGTGCTTGTAACTTATTGTGCATCGTAATATTTTACTACTTTCGGCTTTTAGGCGGTTTTTCTTATTGGTTTGTTCCGATACATTTTTTTTTCTTTATTATCGTGCTGTTTGACTATCGACATCGAAATGGAATTGACTTCCGTTTATATATCTGTGTCGCATGAATGTAAATTTTAACGATTGTGGAATTAGTTTGACGTGTTTTATGTTATGAAAACTTTTATATGGTTTGTTCGAAAGATTGAATCTTGAATTTGTAAGTTACTATGTGCATAAATATAAATGACTAAATTTAAAATCGTGAAACTGACTTTCTGGTTTTCAATTCAAAGATTTCAATTGTAAATTTCGAACAAAACTGAACTAATGAGAATTTTATGTGTGCAATTTCACATTTTTAGGTACTATGAACTGTCGCCAAATCGTAGAACCTTACTTTCCTCAAATAAACAAACAAGAACCATCAAGTTTTTTATCCAATATTCAAGCATACTTACAAGTTTAATCCTACTGGAAGCTACTATAAAAACTTTCCAAATAAGATTGAGTTTCAATTCAAATTATCAAACTGTCATCAAAATTGTTCAACGTAACAGGTTTAACAACAAAACGATTCGAATCTTCACAAAGTCCCCATAAATAACCTATAATCCTTACGCCATTGAAACTATCTATCACAGAATACACAATAATACCTACTGTCAGTGTAATATACAACACTGTACTAAGAAACTACCAAAACGATGAAAAATAATGCACTAAATTCATGCAAGGCTAACATAACAAAATGGAAAGTTAAACAGATACATAACCAGCAATGGTTATCAAAGTTACGTTGAATGTACAATAAAATTTCATGTGAAAAATAAATCATACGACAGTCAAAACAGCAAAGCATCCATCGACGGCATAGTTAACGAAATTATCGATAAATCAAACATAACGAGCATTGGAAAGTCAACAATGCGATGGCGTAACATTGGAAAGCGTAGTATCAACGTACTATGTCAGACAAAAGTACAAGCGAACTAATCCGTGTATTGTTAACAGAAATCCAATTTTAAATTCTTTAGACAAGTCAGTTAAATCTTGATTGATTGTGTCCTAAAATGTGTTTCTGACATGCAATGCGCTTAATGATACAACATTGTTGGACGTGAATGTATTTGTTAGAGCGAATGAACGCGTATCGAGGAAGAAAGGTTTGGAGATACTCGTATCTATCTATATATCTTCTCTGGCTCGCCACTGCTGCCGGTTTTATGCAAGGCGAATCATTTTGTTCCTACTGCCTTTATAATGCCATACGATCAACGGGCTGGTAGTCTGAGATATAACTAAAATATACAACTAAAATATATCGTACCCAGGTAAGGTCACTTCAAAACCAGATTGTTTTTTTGAGTTGAATGAGTTTTCCGCTTGAAAAACTGATCTGTTCAACAACGTTTTTAAAACGTGAGGAAGCCGGCATGTCCTAAAACCGAGTCGGGAGCACCTGATCTAAGATATATTACGTCACAGGTGGCATGACTTCCGCAACATTGACATATAAATTAACAAATAACGTTTACAAACGCATACCCATGCACTAAGATTCTATATACATGGAAACACACAGAAACAAAAGGCAAACGCTCAACTAACAACGTTTGGCCCAGCCCGGAATCGAACCCAGAATCAGTCGTTTCGAAGACGCATAACTAAGCCACGGAGCCGTTCATTCGCTTAAGTGAATATTAGATATATGTATCTTGCATCAATGTGCTTCGGTTGGCACATAATTATCGTTGTCACAACATATAATAAACAATGTTGGAGCCTTCGAGGCATCCATTCACTCATATGAACTTTGCTCGCTTCTAAATAGGATTGCAAAATTGTTAATAAATATGAATAAGTATCATTACTGTCATTACGGTGCATATAAACGGCCGAATCAAAATTCCCCAGATACCTCAGTCGTGTTTTCTTGAGCAATAAATTCAGTAAACAACAATGAAACTGAAATACCCCTTCAATGATATAAACCCTCATTAACACATACCCGAAGACTGACAAAATTATATTATTCACTCACTCGCTCCCCGGTATTGCAATACGAAGAAAAAGACCATTCATTCAGGGAATTCTGTCCACCAGAACGGGATGGCGTGATGTACCACCCCCGGGTGGGAAAAAGAGGGGATACGTCCTCTGTGCGTTTCTTGGCAATTGTCCACCGGAAGGATTTTAGCAAAACGATGAGTTTGGATATGAAAATACAAAGCTGCCCATTGAGGAGTTGACGAGGAAGGTAGCTAATTGGCTTGGAGAGGTCAATTAATTATAGCCCTATGTTTAACCAGGAACTACAGACGTACAGGACTTCGTAAAGACGGCTATAACTAGTGACCCTGGTTAAGAAGTGCAGGTTTGAAATCGAATAAACGGACTTCAATATTTTCTTTACCTTTTTTCGCCTTTCGGTATAAAAAATTGTCAGAAATGTCTATGAGACAACTGACAAACTGCACACTATAAAATAAGATTAAAAACACATCCATACTGGTTCTCAAAAGACGAAAATATCGCTTAACAAATATACAAAAAAAGCAACTTATAACCTCACTAGCTGACCCGGCCACGCGTTGCTGTGGCTAACGTTTTTGTAATTGTGACTGTCAAATAATAGACAAATAATTTGCAATAAAATAATATTGCGATCATAAATTGAGATGTGAGCAATCCTATCTTTCAAGTTGGATCAAACTGCACACGGTGTACAAATTTGATTAAAATCGGTTAAGTAGTTTAGGAGTTCATCGCGGACAAACATCGTGACACGTAATTTATATATATTAAGATTTATCATTCTTATCTCTAATTAGAAACATTTTAAATGATTAGCGTGAAGATTGTTTTCGGATCCTGGACGTTTGTTTCATTTTTCAACTTCCTTAACTACCATTGATCACAAACGCAATAGCCAGCGTTCAATTGAATGCATATCCTGAATGAAAACTGAAATAATCCTGAGATGTGGATGAGTCAGGAATGGATTGCGAGGCTAATTTCGTATGCATATAAAATAATGATCATTGTCGGTCCGTATTGTTGTTACAAGAATAATAAGACGATAGGAAATGCGCCTGGATAATCATTGCTCTTCATCTAAGGGAGGCAGAGCTTGGAACAATTGAAATTGACAATTTTTTGATTATTATTCGTGTTACCGAGATATTTACCATAAATAAATAAACGTTTACACACTCATACCTCTGCACTAGGATTCCCTGTGTCGCAGATGGCATGGACAAACACAGAAACACAAGACAAACACCCAAGACCCGAGAACAAACTTCATGCTCACCACACAAAGTATGCCCCGGCCGGGAATCGAACCCGGGACCCCTCGCTTCGAAGGCAGGGCTACTACCAACTAAGCCATGGAGCCGTCTAACCATGATTTGTGAGTTTTGTTGACTCCCGATATTTCGACGCAATTACATGCGTCATGGTCCCGGGCAAAACTGAAGTCTTTGCGAAGGGGAGTGTGCAAATCATTGGCAGACATATCGGTTTTTTGATGATGATTTCCGATTATTTTCACTACTTCGCGCAATTTTAATTCCAAATACAATTTCTCAACGATTAAACTGTTTAATCAATAAAATAGAAAGTATAATACGTTATTAATCTATTATCCTATCACTTTTAAGTATTTACTTTATTCCACTTAATTACTAATGAAAATAAATTGCAATCGTCCTTTTTATGTAGATTATAGACCTTTAACGGTAATTAATTATGTAATTGCATATTTTCTCAACAAATACCTCAACATATAAACAACTCAAATATTGAAATAAATAATTAAATAAATACATTATCACGGGCATTTCACAAAATCCTAACAAGCCCCAAACACTCTAAATCTGGTATTATGTAGGTTAACACTTAGTGATTGTAATCCAAAATAGATAATGTAATAAAAAAAAAACTTTTTTTTCAATGAATATTTTTAATTTTAATATGATTATTTAATTTATTTTGAATTTGTGGCAGTATTCTGTGGGATCGGGCTTGATTCTGGGCAGTTAAACAATTAATCTCGTTTTGAACGATGTGTTTTGGACTGCTTGTATGTACATGTTCTTTTAAATGGATCAGAAAACAATTTTCAATCAATGAATTACATTTGACAGACAATCCTAATGTGTAATTTAGGTTACTGTTAATTAATATTATCATTAATTTATTTTGACACTTCTATTTTCTCCCTATAATTTTTATTATTAGGCGTTCATTATTATTTTAATATGGTAGCTACTTTAATTGTTGCACTATAGGGTTGAACGCATTGAAACAACATCTTTGAACATATACCGTACCAGCCTCTAATGTTCCCACTGCAGGGACACCGGCCTACTCTCGATAATTGAGAGTGACTTTGTAATATGATCCGGAAATAAATACCCTTCGCCTTTGAATTTAAAGTACGATATCAGTTCTATGAGTTGCGTAAGTCTATAGCCAGTAACCGAGATCTTAGCTCTGCCGAGTATTTCTGTCTGCCATCAATGAAATGCGTTTCATTCAGTATTCACCGCGCTTAGTTTCAACGATCGGTAATAATACAGATTTGTAACAATCTTGCACGCTTCGTATTGATATTCCTTTGTTTTTAATTAAGACAGTTTAAGATAGCTTTCACATTTAAAATATCATCATCATCCGCCTATACCATCAGTGTTCATTGAAATGTATTAATTTTTAATTATTGTTTAATAAATAAACTTAATTTCTAGTACAGAATTTGATTGTATATAATTTTATTCAATGAACCTAAAACTAAAAACCTTAAAAATATAATATAAGAACCAAAATATATTATTAAAAGTCCCTTTAGGGAAGGTTCCGAAGATACTGGCAGCGTTCCCCCTTTGAATAAATGTATATATCCTAGCGCTATAAAGCTTTTTAAGGAAATAGCAAATAGGCTAGTCGACATCACAGGAGACCGAATAGCTGGCAGCTACCTCGGACAAAGAATTAGTTTAGCTATTCAAATTGTTTAATTAACAAGTCAAACTTTTATTCTTTAGATATCGTTTTCTTTAGTTAGTGTATTTTACAATAGCATTACAGAAAGATTGGCTAAGAGACTAAAGTGTAAGATGAGCTGCCGTTGTACCCCACGAATAACTCAGCTAACATTATCCTACAGAAATATGAGTATGTAAATGTTTTTATTATGAAACAACTGAAATAAAACGCACAAAAGGTCATTAACTTGCATACGTAAACATAAGTCCTGTAACATTCAAATGCATGTAAACAAATAAACGTGTAAACCGCTATTATATTTACAAGGTTTAACGCGTGTTTCACTTTATGGACCTATTACACGTCGTAACTTGTAATTTACACCGCAAACCGTAATGTTACCGTACCGTTTGTAATTCCCACGACCAGCCGAGTGCTAGTTATGGGGTATGAAAGTTACGTGTCTCGCTTGTATTTCAATTGTTTGTTTTAAAATGTGTACACTCGCTGTGTGGAAGTGGCAGTGTGTGGGTGCAGGTGAAATCACAGACGCATGAGACGCATCAATGATGCGACTTGGGTCTCTTATTTAATAAGACAGTTACATGCATGGATTGCAATGTAAATTCTTATATACAGCAAACAATACAAATAAAAACAATTTTATAGTCTGTGTATGGTTGAATTCCACAGATCTAAAATCTTTTGCCACGCACATCTATATTTTATTCTCATTAGTCGAGTCTAGACACTCAGACTCAAGATAAGCGAATACGCCTATACTCACTTCTGTTGCTGTTTTCATTACGCTTGCGTTTGAACAGCTACTGGTATGCAAGTTACTGTCGCGTTTATCACGACTAACCTGTTAGTAACTTTATTATCTGTGGTCACACGGCAATTGTCGTGTCAGCCCGGGCGCGATCGACTTGTATATTTTATGAGGATCGTGTGTATGCGTGGCTAAGCCTTTATTATTGGTCGAATAACATTTGCATATACAGTAGGGATACTGTACAACTGCTCTGTTATACACACTCACACATACTCACGTGTTGGCACACACACAGGCTGGACTTGTGTGGACGTAGTTTTTTGTTTCGGTTGATTTGATTGTTATAATAATAATTATGAGGTATCGTAGGTATGAGTGTTACAAGGCTGTTGTTGTTAATTTCTAGTTTTCTTGACCATTTCCTTTACATGGAAGATCTTCCTTAATCTCTAATATCTGTAGTAAATAGTTATTATTAAATACAATATATTTTTCATAATTTTTAGTTTTTACCACCTTTTCAAGTGCATGTCAAAGTGCCTTTTTGTATTTATAAATAATAATTTAAAAGTATTACTTTTAGCGTTCACTTTTTGGTAAGCACCTTGGCAGATGGCATGGACACACACAGAAACACACGACAAACACCCAAGACCCGAGAACAAACTTTATGCTCACCACACTAAGTGTGCCCCGGCCCGGAATCGAACCCAGGCCCCCTCGCTTCGAAGGCAGGGTTACTACCTACTAAGCTACGGCGCCATCAAAATGTATTTAAAGATACAAAAGGATCTTTTTGATTTACCCATGACCATGTCACATGGAATTGTACATACAGACAAAGTTTCCGCAAATGTCGATTTTCATACAGACTATAAATCGATTCGAACATGTCGAATTCGCAAGTTGGACCCACAGAGCTAAGAAGAGCAAGCGGTGGAGGGGACTGAGTAAAATGAAGATTATTGATGATAGAAGATGATTTTTTTCATCCTCACGTAATAACAACATATTATAAGAAAACTAGCGACGCGCCCCGGCTTCGCACGGTTAGTAAAGCATCAGTGTCGTATCAGAAACTACCCGTGTGATGCCGGGGTGACTTGCTAGTGTATTATACATATAAACCTTCCTCTTGAATCACTCTATCTATTAAAAAAAACCGCATCAAAATCCGTTGCGTAGTTTTAAAGATTTAAGCATACATAGGGATATAGGGACAGAGAAAGCGACTTTGTTTTATACTATGTAGTGAAAGTGCGTTTGACTTAATTAAAAAAAAATTTTTTTTTTACTTGTATAATTAATTATGGTGTCATTTTATTGGTGTTAAATTTTTTGAAATTTATATTAAATAAAAGTTTACAATGATTATGACTCATATGATAATATTGCATGCCGAAAGGTAGAATACATTTATACTAATAATATTATTGACATCTTCTGTACCTACATGTATTTCAAGCAATAAAGTATACTTTGACTTTGACTTTGTTTAAAATAATATTCATCAATCCTGGGTTCGATTCCAACTCAAGACAAGAATTTGTGTGATGGATAGATGTTTGTTCTGTGTCAATTATAACTTTAACTAAACCGTACCAGCCTTTAATGTTCCCACTGCAGGGACACCGGCCTACTCTCGATAATTGAGAGTGAATGATCTACCACGGGAGCCCAATCCGGATTGGTAGATGTCGCATGTCTTCGAATTTATGGTTCTAAGACATGCCGGTTTCCTCACGATGTTTTCCTTCATCGTTTCGAGAACGTGGTATTGCGCATATAAATATTTCAAGTGAAAAAACTTATTGATACACGTGTGGATTTGAACCAGTAACCTTCAGATTGAAAGTATTGGGTGTGTGAATATGACTCCGCCCTTTCTCAACAGATGTCGTTTTTAGTATTGTTTACGTGTACTAATAAATGACCATACTTGTATTCGATAGTACTGAATGTCAGCTATCTAACGCATTTTATGATATTTGGTTGAAGTGTAAGCAACAATTGTTTTCACCTTTTCGAAAATGTCGGTTTTTATTCCAAATAAACGTCATTTGCGGGAAGTGTTATTACATTATTTTATTGCGAAGAAAACTGCAGCGGAAACTTATCGTTTGCTTGTGGAGATTTATGGTGAGCATGCTCCGTCTAATACAACTTGCAAGGAATGGTTTCGACGATTTCAAAATAACGATTTTAGTACTGAGGATAAAGAACATGGAAAACCACCAAAAAAATTTGAAGATGCTGAATTGGAAGCATTATTGGCGGAAGATTCTTGCCAAACTCAATCAGAATTAGCTGCAGCATTAAATGTTGATCGTTCAACTGTTGCAATGCGTTTACAAATGATGGGAATGATTCAAAAAGCCGGTGACTGGGTTCCACATGATTTAAAAG
The DNA here is from genome assembly GCA_921293045.1 of Aplocera efformata. Classification (NCBI taxonomy): domain Eukaryota; kingdom Metazoa; phylum Arthropoda; class Insecta; order Lepidoptera; family Geometridae; genus Aplocera; species Aplocera efformata. Next base: position 5,316,926 of record OV121058.1, on the reverse strand, counting down.
AAAGAGACATGGAACGTCGGAAAACCATTTGTGAAATGCTGCTTCAAAGACAGCAAAGAAAAGGATTTTTGCATCGGATAGTCACAGGAGACGAAAAATGGATACACTACGAAAATCCTAAACGCAAAAAAGCTTGGGTGAAACCAGGCGAACCAGGCCCATCACAGCCAAAAATAAATATTCACTGTGCCAAGGTCATGCTCTGTATTTGGTGGGATCAGAAAGGTATTGTATATTATGAGTTGCTCAAACCCTCTGAAACTATTAATGGAGAAGTTTACCGACGACAACTAATGCGTTTGAAGCGAGCCATAGAAGAAAAACGACCAGAATGGGTGAATAGACATAACAAATTAGTTCTTCGGCATGACAATGCCAAACCGCATACCGCAGAAGTCGTAAAAAGATATTTAGAGGGACAGGACTGGGAAGTGTTACCCCACCCGCCATATTCACCAGACATAGCTCCTTCGGATTACCACCTATTCCGGACGATGCAGACAGACCTTACTGGAGAAAAGTTTACTTCATGTGAAAGTATCAAAATTTGGATTGACAACTGGATAAGCTCAAAAGACCAGGACTTCTTCCAGCAAGGAATACGAAAACTACCTGAACGATGGGCGAAGGTTGTAGCTGCAGATGGAGCATACTTTCAATAATTTTTTTTTTAATTTTGTAAGCGAACAAATGTGTTTTATTTTGACAAAAAGGGGCGGAGTCATATTCACACACACCTATTAATTACACATTAGACATACCTATATAAGACATTAATCAACTAAATGATGTTCATACCTATTAAACACTCTGTACCATATTATTGCTCTTCAAGCTTTTCCATACCAACTCTTACATTCTCCATGGCCGTGCATGGATTTCTCGCATACAATACAATGCGTAGGCGCTTTTGCATCTCAATCGCTTGTATTCTTGTTATGCATGTACTCGTAAAATAGAGCTTCGTATTTAAGTGTCGCCATGATGCGACTGGAGACCACCTGCTATTTAAACATTCGGATCGAGTAACCACTTAATGATTCTTAAATTAGATACTCGCAGTTGGTAGCTCTGCCTTCTGCGCTAGTCGTGGCTTTGATTTCCGCTACAGGACAAGAATTTGTGTAGCGGACGGTTGATCTGTGTCCTAGACACAGAATTAAACTACGTTGAATCATTTTATCGTCTATACTGCACTTGCGCTGCTATGTTCCAGGAAAGGTGTGGGTACCGGTGAAATTTCAGGTGAATGAGACGTTCACTGACCTCACAACTCAGTTAGTTGTAGCTGTGCCTTCTGCGTTGTAGATCACGGGTTCGATTCCCACCCAGGACAAGCATTTGTGTGACGAACATAGATGTTTGTTGTGTCTGTATGATTTTCCAAAAAAAAACTATTGAAGTATTCTATCAGTTATCTAGTTCTCATCGTACAAGCAATCCTTTAATGCTTGATGGCGCGGTGTATATTCAACGTAAATATTTAATTTATATCTTAATATATATAAATTACGTGTCAAGATGTTTGTCCGCGATGGACTCCTAAACTACTTAACCGATTTTAATCAAATTTGTACACCGTGTGCAGTTTGATCCAACTTGAAAGGTAGGATAGCTCACATCTCAATTTATGATCGCAATATTATCATATGACAAAAACGTTAGCCACAGCAACGCGTGGCCGGGTCAGATAGTATTATATAGGTATTAATATATTATATTATTATATTTATTTATATAGATGTTCATTAACAACTTATGCTATACTATTAACACAGAACTTATTGTTGCAGGTAAAAGTTGCAAGTTAAATTGTAAGTACTGAATCGCGTGTTCCGAGCTCGTTCCGACGCACATTAAATTGATATAAATTCATTGTTGGGGGAGCAACAAGTGCCTGATAGGCACTACCGTTTGTTTTATTAGGGCTGTCACGCTGTTTGTCTATATTAGAAGCATTCATGGCGTAGCTTGCTTAGCTAGTATTTACAGATCATCTAACTTAAGCGAGAGCGTGGTGGCCCAGGGGAATAGACGCCGACTTTCAATCTGAAGGTTGATGGTTCAAACCCAGACGTGCGCTAATGAGTTTTTTCACTTGAAAAAAAGTATGTGTGCAATTTCAAAATTCTCAAAACGGTAACGGAAAACATCGTGAGGAAACCGGCATGTCTTAGAACCAAAAATTCGACGTCATGTCATCTACCAATCCGGATTGGGCTCCCGTGGTAGATCGGAGCATATTCACTCTCAATTATCGAGAATAGGCCGGTGAACATTATTCTCCAACAGCCGAACATTATAGGCTGGTACGGTAAGTTAAGTAGTTTTCAGCCCGGTCAGGATGGATGACCATTTAATTGCATTGGCATTTGAACTTCATGTTGGTACCGGCTAAGATGTCGGTTGGTCGGACGTTAAGCCATGTCGGAGGCTTTTAGACAGCTTGAGAACTTCGACGCCAGAGATGGCCACTTGCTCACATGAAGGAAGAAGATCGGTTAGCTTCTACGCTCGCAACAGATAATGAAAGCGTTCGAAACTATAGTCATGTTTGTTCTAAGTGCCTTAGTATAATATATGTTTTTTTTATATGACTAACTAGCGACCCGCCCCGGCTTCGCACGGTTAGTTAAGCATTAGTGTCGTATCAGAAACTACCCGTGCGAAGACGGGGTGATTTGCTAGTGTATTATACATATAAACCTTCCTCTTGAATCACTCTATCTATTAAAAAAAACCGCATCAAAATCCGTTGCGTAGTTTTAAAGATTTAAGCATACATAGGGATATAGGGACAGAGAAAGCGACTTTGTTTTATACTATGTAGTGATAGTGATATGACGGGACGAGCTGAAGGCCCACCACAACAGCAATATGACCTATATCGTACCCTGTTGCGCCCATCACTCGAGACGAGGATGTTACGTCTCATGGCAGTACTTCACCGGGCGAACTCTGCACATGTTCTACTGCTAATTTCAGTTGCTCCTTTGGCACTACCCAGGGGTACTTGTAGTAGGGGTTCTCAGTTACAGAGGTGAGCAACTGGACCCTCCAGCGCTCGCGTCACAGTTATGTGATTGAACGAGCATAACGAACAAAAACTGGTGTTTAGCATACCACCGCCCATAATCGAGTATATCTGAGTCGTATTGCTCCAAGCAATACGACTCTCGGTCGACTACGGTATACTTACCGAAGAATAAGAACGACTAAGTGGCATCGCGTTGCGTTCAGATTCAGATTCACTTCACGTTCACTCTGAGACGGATGAAATGTCCCACGCGCCTGTAATTTCACCTGCACCCAAACCGTATTTTATATTTTTTTTAAAAAGAAATTATTTACTATTGTATTAATTACTATACTATATTAAAATTCACCTACATAGTATTACCTATTAAGTATAGTCATTAATAAAAATATGCAAATGTAAAAAAAATCTATAAATTTTAACAAGTATCAAACTTTTATAAATGTTAAATTTCATTGTATTGAGGTATCTCTTTGACATTTAGTATCAATAATAATTATTATTATGACCTATTGCAAATTATTACGCCTTGTTCGCGGGGCCATTTTCTTGTTTAGACAGCCCTAGCAACAATGCAACCCCAAATAATAGGGGTGACGCGCAAACATTTGTCTTGTAGCGATAGTTACAAGGGAATGGTATTCAACAAGTTGTAAGCAGGATGAATGTGTAACAATTACTGTTAACCTTTTACAAGGCTCGTTGGGTATGATTAATTGTTATTAATTTAGCAGAATTAATAATAATCTTATTTGCAACAAGGTTCTGTGCAAAGCTATGACGTTATACCTTAAACCTTCATGTCATAATAAATTATTACTGTGTAAATCACTGCATAGTATAAAACAAAGTCGCTTTATATCCCTATGTATGCTTAAATTTTTAAAACTACGCTACGGTTTTTGATGCGGTTTTTTGAATAGATAGAGTGATTCAAGAGGAAGGTTTATATGTATAATATACTAGCAAGACTAGTGCTTGCTTTACTAACCGTCGCTAGTATATTATATAATAAACTAGCGACCCGCCCCGGCTTCGCACAGTTAGTAAAGCATCAGTGTCGTCTCTACCCGAAGCCGGGGTGACTTGCTAGTGTATTATACATATAAACCTTCCTCTTGAATCACTCTATCTATTAAAAAAAACCGCATCAAAATCCGTTGCGTAGTTTTAAAGATTTAAGCATACATAGGGATATAGGGACAGAGAAAGCGACTTTGTTTTATACTATGTAGTGATTATTATGCAGAAAATACGAATTCGTTGTTTTGTGATAACCCTGCCTCCGATTTAGCATCCATTTAGTTTGATTCTCGGTCAGGGACAAACATAATGTGTGATGGATATGATGTTTGAAGTTACAAAACAAGTATTATATTAGTATGAAAGAATACGAGATGTACTATCTGGTTGGCAACTCCACTAAGTTTGAGACAGTAGTCCGGATGGCCACAGACAGAAACCGAATTCAAATTAAAATCATTTATTCGCGAAACATAGGTTACAATGATGACAGTTTAGAATATATTTAAAGGCATAGCCATGTGTCTGCTTAACAGCAAATTCAATAAGTGAATAGTTAATTAACAATAAAGAAGAATATTAGCCAAATTTTTTACAAAAAGAATTATTAAACCATAGTCCAAAATTTATAATTGTAATATGATTTTAATTAATTTTAATTTTAATTATACAAATTTTGTCTTGTAAATATTCAGATACGCTATAATGTGCTTTTCTCAACAACAGTTCCATAACCTTTATTTTTAATAAATCAATAGAGTTTCTGTCATTAATATCTGAGAATAATATCCGATGGAGGGGACTCATAAACACATTGACTGTACATGGTGATCGCGATCTTCAGTCATGAAGGATCGACCAGAGAGAGAATCTGCTCGGGGCTAGGTGGTGGTATTTTACACAGGTAAAATATCCATGAATATTTATTATATTTACTTAGCTTCATACTTATCTCGGACCAAAAATCAATTTAATTCAAAAATTTCAGCCATACAGGACTTAGTAAATATACGTATTGCTGTGTCACAGAAGGCATGGAAAAACACAGAATCACGAGACAAATACTCCAGACCCGGTAAAAAACTTCATGCTCACCGCACAAAACGTGCCACCTGCGGGACAAATCCAAAATAAAACACCAACTAAGCTATGCTATTTATGCAATAAGTTAAATGTTAAATTATTCACATATATTAAATAATTACTAATAAATTATAAAACTCTAAGATAATGGGTAACTAATGTTCACTATTTTTGATCCTTAAAATAACAGTACACTCATACTCCTGCACTAGTATTCCCTATGTCGCAGATGGCATCTACAAATACGGAATTAAAAGACAATCACCCAAGGCAACAAATTTTTCGTCATCACGCAAAGTGTGCTCCGTCCTGTAACCAATCCCGAACCCTTGCTTGGAAGGGTACCAACTTAACCACGGACCTATATAAATAACACATTTTAATTTATCTCAGAAGACAATAATATTAATATGCAGTGACAAAAGACAGCAGAGAGGAAGTATGGTAACTAAGATTAAATGCGGCGTTAAAGAAAAGTACGTGAAATGGATATAAAGACAGGAACATAACAATCTCACCTTGGTTGATTGGTGACCAACGTTGGGAGACCATGTTGCTCGCGCCCGTAGTTACCCTCAGAGTCCCTATACTTGTCCCGGGGGTGGTGCTAAAGGGGCAACAAAAAGTAGCAGTAGATCCTGTGCCAAGTTCGTCCGGAAAATTGCTTCCACACCTAGTAATCTATCGTCAGTTCTTTTTTATTTGAATGTGTGACGGAACGAGCTGAGGGCCTACCTGGTGGTAAGTGGCGACCCCCGCCCATGACAACAGTAATGCGACTCAATATAAGATTTGGGTCTTACGCTGAGTCACATTCATCCTGCTGCGTCCATCACCTGAGACGGGGATGATACGTCTCATGCGCATGTGATTTCACCGGCACCCACACCCTTCCACAGGAACACAATAATGCGAGCACTATTGCTTAGCGGCAGATTCCAGGTGGCACAAGTTCTGTCAGTAATCAACAATGTTTTAAAAGGTGTAGTTATGAGTTTAGAATTCATTGTATTAATAGATATTTACATGAAAACATTTTAAAACAGCTATCATTTCAGTGGTAAATTTTTTTCAGATTATTACTATAATTATAATAATGCATTTTGCACGACAATTGAATAAAATATAATTCATGAAGTGTGCTCTCAACCTAACGATGCGCAAGCGCACCGGATGTGCCGATTGTGCGCGCGAGTGCCCGCGCCGGAAACAGCGACATTTCGCGCCAAAACGCACGCCATTACTGCTGAAGAAATATCATTGCCAGTGCGTGATAAATCGGAGAATTATTTGAAAGATGATTTATGTCGAGAGATTTTTTTACAGACTTTAATTGTGCTGTTATGATGTTGTGGACATTATATTTTTGGTTCTGTTATGAAACATGCTCGTTGAATATTTAACTGTTAGTATATTCTTATCGAAAGCATGTAGCAAGCAACTACGTATTAAATATTAGAGAAAAATACAACAAACTCCTTCTAAAGATCGAATCGAATCGATCTAAATAATCGTAACTTAAAACCATCCCTAGTTTTTTCTTGTGACGCATGCTTCCGGTGTTTCGATTGATATAACATCTCTATTTTAGTATTTTAGTACTTTACAATTTATCGGAAGAGTAATGAGATTAAGGTTATGTATAATTACGTACTGAATATTACGTTCCCTGAACTTGGATTCACGTGGCATGGATATACACAGAAACCCAAAACAAACACCAAGACCAGAAAAAAAAACACGCACATCACACAAAGTATGTCGCAGATGGGAATCGAACCCAAGACCCCTCGCTTCGAAGGCAGGACTTACTGCCGTCAACTCAAAACCAAAAAGGATTAATAGAATAGCCATTTTCCCAAAGGGCGTGGTTAGAGCGTGGTGGTCCAGGGGCATAGACGCCGACTTTCAATCTGAAGGTCGCTAGTTCAAAAATTTACGTGCGCAATACCACGTTCTCAAAACGTTCCAAAGCCCATTCACTCTCAATTATCGACAGTAGGCCGGTGTCCCTGCAGTGGGAACATTAGAGGCTGGTACGGTACGGTTCCCAAAGGATAAGCGTAAGCGTATCTTATTTAAAGTGCCGTAGATCAAAAGGCATCTGAAAGTTACACGGATTATATCACTACAATGTTCATTGTGCCTGCCTTGCACGCGTGATGTCCATTCTTTAGCGAGCACATCCCAGAATAGACTACAATAATTCATAAATGTTATGCGTGCCCAAGCTTCGATATTGCTCGAGTCTGTATCAACTGAATTGGTCCGCGTTCTGCTGCTCACTATAATACCTTGACCGACACTGGAGTAATTTGACAGCTCCGTGGCTTAGTTGATAGTAGCCCTGCCTTCGATGCGAGGGGTTCGGGGTTCGATTCCCGGCCGGGGCACACTGTGTGGCGAGCAGGAAGTTTGGTCTCGAGTCGTGGATGTTTGTCTTGAGTTTCTGTGTTTATCCGAATAAAATAACACACCCTTAGACATTGGACGTTCACCCTATTTAAATAGCATTTTGACGTTAATTTGTCTTTAAGAATGTATACTAAAAAAATGCTATTCCGTTCCATGAATCAAACTTAAATTGTAAAGGCGAAAGTTTTTATGTATGTGTGTCTTTATTACCTCTCCACGCTTAAACGGGTCAACGGATTTGGATGAAATTTAATACCACGATAGCTTATATCCTGGATATAAGCTATCTTTATACATAGGCACACATGATCCCGGAAAACCGCGGGGCTTATTTAGTTTTAATATATCGATATTTTTGACAACTGCTGCAAATAAAAAAAATACTTCTAATAATGCAAAGCACACGCCAAACCTCTCTAAACACAGTACAAAGAGTATAATAGAAGCACCGGGCAATAATAGGCAGACACCATGCCAGCGCACCAGGCGCGAACCGCTTCTATATCGCTCGTGACAATGTACGCAAGTGTTTAAACTATTAATTTTTAACCGACTTCAAAAAAGAGGGCGACAAATCGACACGTATTTATTGGAACTGCAATATACTTCCTATACTTGGACTTCCTACAGGAATCGGAAATTTTTCCGGGATAAAAATTAGCCTATGTGCTATTCCAGACAATAGTTTTAGTGTTTTATATTATTATATATATATTAGATTTAAGGTATATATTCTATGGGCATTAATAAATAACAATAAATGAATAAATATTAATTGAAATATTACACACAGCGCCATCAAGCCCCAAACTAAGCATAGCTTGAAACATGGGAACTAGATAACATGTAGTTTCTTTTTTAAGTTATAAATACATACATGTAATACAGATTAATACCCAGACACAGAACAAACATTTCTGTTCGCACACAAATGCTTGTCCTGGGTGTGAATCGAACCACGACCTAGCGCAGAAGGCAGAGCTACTACCAACTGAGCTATGAGAGGCCAGACGCATTAATACATAAGATTAAATGAGTTTGCTGTGGCATTATCAACAATATGCATATCAAAATTGTTAACTTATATCACGATGTAATATATATAGCTCATCAAAGCCGAAATAGCTTCTTACAAAAAACAAAAGCTACAGCAGACCACCCCGCCCTTGTAAGAAGTAGACTTTGGAAGAAGAAGATCCCACCACCCGCTGACTTTATATGTCCACAGGAAAGCCTGCCCCCAGGGCACAAACTACCATGGCCAGTCTGGAAGTCGATTAACCGACTACGAACCCAGGTTGGCCGCTGTCGCCAGAATCTATGTAGATGGGGCATGCGAGACTCCAACTTAACTGGTTGTGACTGTGGAAGCCCAACCCAGACCATGCCTCATCTACAAAAACCTAATTTAGGTTTGGAATATTGACTCGAAAGAAGAAGCTCATTCCAACATGCAGTGAATACATCAACAGATTTTAATTTGCCTCATAATGAAAGAAGCTCTCAGAAACTTTAAGTAACAGGCCTACTAATAAAATTGTCTGTTTGTGTGTTCAAACAAGACAGCATTGTTGTCGCCTTTGTGCTACACTTCTGAGAAAGTCAGGGCTGTTCCATTAGAGTTATTGTGCAATCCAATTAGTGTTTTAGTAATTATGAGTTTGTACCACATTTGCTATTTTCGAACATTTTGTGCATAACTGCAGTGTTTAGTGTATTGTGTAAACATTCTAGAGGTTATAATATTAAAGTTTTTTAATGCGATGGCAGTAACGGAACGAGCTGGTGGCTCTGATGTTAAGTGGTTACCAACATTGTCCATTGTTTAAACACATTGCTGTGTTTCAGTGGAAAAGCGTGGGTGCCGATGAAATCACATGCGATGGAATTTCCCCGTCTCGGGTTACGGGCGCAACGGGGTGAAACTTGGGTCTTCTTATATTTTGATCGGAAAGGACTTAAGTCGTATTGCTTGTTGAGCTCGGCCTTCAGCTCGTTCGTGTTTAACACTGTGTTTCGGTGGAAGGGTGTGGCTGCCGGTGAAATCACATGCGCATGAGACGTATCATCCCCATCTCGGGTGATGGACGCAGCAGGATGAATGCGACTCAGTAAAGATTTGGATCTCATACTGAGTCGCACGCATTATTGTTGTCATGGGCGAGGGTCGCCACTTACCATCAGGTGGGCCCTCAGCTCGTTCAGTCACGCATTCACATTAAAAAAAAAACATGAACGTGGCAGCCCTAGTGAACGGAGATGCGTCTAGCAATAAACGCGGATGTCGATGGTTAATGTTTCTGAGTGTCCTTACAATAGAGTGGAGCTACTGGCTATTCCTAGTATTTGGTGGCTATACTTGTACGTGTACTTCGACAAACTTTGTAGCAGTGTGACAGATGCCATAACCAAATTATGTTTACTAATGTTTTCAAAGCGTATACGAAATATATTGTAGTATACGAAAGCGTGATCTTATCGCTACATATTTAATTTCAAAATTAAGTTTACAGTTAATAGTAAAATGCAAATGTGAATTGAGGGCATAAGAGATAGAATAGCATAGAATATTACTTTATTGCACACCATGGCATCAAAAGTAATCATGCAAAAATAAATAAAACAGATAGGTGGCACAATGGGTGGCCTTATTGCTAAAAGCGATCACTTCCAGGCATCTCTTCTCGTTTGTCGTCCCGCCATACTAGTTGGTTTACAGATCGTACCTAAAGATGTTTCAAATCAAAAGTGACGCTTAGCTGAAAAAAATATTATTATTATTATAAATAGAACGTTTTTTTCTTCCTCTGGCGTTGCATTTTTATGAATTTGTCTGTCTATGTATTTCTATGTTTTTCAAGTAATATTTAGTTGGTTTCTGGATGTATCGTTTTTTTTATTCAATGATGTTGCCTTCAATCTTTCTTTCTTGTTGCTAATAGAACGTTATTCATATTATTCTACTTTATTGTTATTATTAATATGATCATCATCTTTTATTTTTAGTATTCTCTTTTTTTGTTAGTATAAATAATTTTATAATACATAAATATTGCAGGCACTTTGGGTAGATAATACATTGGAATAATGATTATGATAAAAAAACCTTTGTATATACATGTGTTTCGGTAATAAATGAATTTGACTTTGAAATATATTTAATGACTATTTCCCACTGATTATTAATAGATCTGTGCTATTTTCTCAACCAAAATGGCAAACGCATAAAATGGTCCCCCTTGACAAGCTGTCAGCGAAAAACAACAATTCATGTCTTGTTTAATTTAATAATACGGCACTGCCTACTAAGCTCTTTTATCCAGGACTTAGGTTTAAAGTACACTGATAGAAGTACTAAGGCGAGCTGTTTTACACCAACTTCAAAAAGGAGGAGGTTTATCAACAATATATGTATTTTTTCCTTGCCAATTGTGGACCAATTTGGATGATATTTTTTTTTATAGATAGGCTTTGCCTCCAAAGTGTTCCCATAGAAATTTCATTAAAAAAAAATATCGTCTAAGGGCGTACAATAAATAAATGAAAGGGCTTCTATAGAAATTTCATAAAAAAATTCTAAGCATTAGTAGCCCTGCCTTTGAAGTGAGGGGTCCCGGATACGATTCCCAACCGGGTAGACTTTGAGTAAAGAGCGTTCTTAATCTTGAATGTCTGTCTTGTGTTTCTGTGTTTTTCCATGAAACCAAATATGTCATCGTATTTTTTTTAATTACTATATTTTTACGAGTATAACACATTATCACATGTCTAAATTACGTAGGTAATTATTGTTACATTATTGTAAAAACTTATAATACCTATAAGTATAAAAACTAGAATATTTTATTGACCTGATATATCATATGTCATTATCATCATACCTGATGATAATGACATATTATGAAGACTCGTGTTCAGTTGCACTTCAATACACAGAAACATTCCTGCATCACATCACAAATCATAAGTCTATTCAAAAGAGTAATAAGCAAGTACACGATATGTAGGTACATGCAGCGGACACATCACCCCGCAACGATGACAAAATTATTGAGAGGAAATAAATATGTTCTATTTCTAAAATAGCATTATCAACCCAACAATAATGTCAAGTGAGCTAATTATGATTTCTGTTTTAAGAGAGATATTGTTTTTTGTGATACTCTGCCCATTTTGAATTGAGTCGTATAGAATCTAAACCGGAAATCTGCACTTAGAAATGTATTTGATAATTGAATAAAAAACGTCCTTGGACCTAAGTCATATTGCAGTTGCTATGGGTGGAGGAAACCACTTAACATCAGGTGGATTTTAAGCTAGTTCCGTCACATTAATTACATAAACAAAATTAAATGGAATTCTTGTCGTACATCAAAACAAGTTCACGCTCACTCACGACTGACTGACCGACTGATGGGTATCCAAACACTGGGTACAAGAGAGGCTGTCACAGTAATGGTCCGCTACAAACTGTCCGCTAAACCTTCATTGAATCCAAACAACAGCATTGTCATTCTTCGCTCTGCTTCAGCAACACCACAATCATTAATATCACCGCCTTATTTGAAACCAGATTTAGCGCACACAATTGACATCGCCAGCCATAAGTCAGACATAAAACGGATGCCAATGTCAAAGTCAGATTGTCAGCTCCTGGTATTAATCTTAACGACATCGTTATTTTAAGAACAAATTTCTAGGGCATAACGGCCAGTGTACCTGATTGGTCATGTTTTTAACTAATTACGGGGCAAGTCGCGCTATCCACGTAGACGAAAAAAAATTAAAAAGATTTCTTACCCTACCTCAAAGTTGTGTTGCTTTTCAAATCAATGAAGATGGAGAATTTGAACGTTATTCTGTTCCTCTAAAAAAACACTATTGAAAAAAATCAGAATCAAATAGTTGGCCTTAACGCTTTAGCAATCATAGTATTGAGTAAGTGGTATGATTTATTAAAATGGACCTATGGACAAAATCTACGGCTTGTACCTCAACTTTTCCCCATCCAACCCGTCTAATAATCACATTCACTGGCACTTAACCGACTGAGGGTGGGCAGTAAAGCAAATTATGATAATTTATGACCAATTAGCCCACAGCTGGGTCACTAAAACCACAGATAACGTAACACTCAGTATACCACTAAACTGCGGTGTCGGTTCCTAATGACAGTTGTATTTTTGCCACCGTTTATTTATTATTATTATTATTTTTAATTTATTATCGGTTCATTTTTTACGTAAACATTTTTAGTGAACCATAAAAGCATTATTAAGTTTTTATACGTTTAAGATAATTTGAAGGGCTTTGTGGAGTTTATTATTATAGTTGTCAGATATAAAGAATTGCATCGTTTAGGCTATATAGAAAACGTTAACAAATAAATGTAGTATCACCGATAATCTTGAAGTCAGAGGGAGTTAGGAAAACAGGTCAAAAAGACTCTTTTGCCAGCTGTTAATCAGTTTTTTGTATATTTAAAACTGCTTTTATCTATACAATTATAGTAATTCTCAACTCATAGTAAACTCATCTCTATTTAATTATAGTAATTGTTAACAATACAAAAAATACAGTCAGAAGAAAAGGTGGGAGTTTTCAATTAAGAACCTGTTTTTTTTGGAGTTGGTTAAAAATCGATTGCTGTTCGATAGTCGCGCAAAAATTCGGAAATGGCTCGACCTATTTGAGTATTTTTTATTCTGTTTTCTTTGCGTCTATACTGTTGCTTACTCACATTACAAAATTTTGTTAAAAAACCATACACTTCTTTTAATCTTTAACTAAGCCGTCACTGGCAGCATTGCCACACTGGATAATATATTGGGTGTGTGAATATGACTCCGCCCTTTCTCAACAGATGTCGTTTTTAGTATTGTTTACGTGTACTAATAAATGACCATACTTGTATTCGATAGTACTGAATGTCAGCTATCTAACGCATTTTATGATATTTGGTTGAAGTGTAAGCAACAATTGTTTTCACCTTTTCGAAAATGTCGGTTTTTATTCCAAATAAACGTCATTTGCGGGAAGTGTTATTATTGGGTGTGTGAATATGACTCCGCCCTTTCTCAACAGATGTCGTTTTTAGTATTGTTTACGTGTACTAATAAATGACCATACTTGTATTCGATAGTACTGAATGTCAGCTATCTAACGCATTTTATGATATTTGGTTGAAGTGTAAGCAACAATTGTTTTCACCTTTTCGAAAATGTCGGTTTTTATTCCAAATAAACGTCATTTGCGGGAAGTGTTATTACATTATTTTATTGCGAAGAAAACTGCAGCGGAAACTTATCGTTTGCTTGTGGAGATTTATGGTGAGCATGCTCCGTCTAATACAACTTGCAAGGAATGGTTTCGACGATTTCAAAATAACGATTTTAGTACTGAGGATAAAGAACATGGAAAACCACCAAAAAAATTTGAAGATGCTGAATTGGAAGCATTATTGGCGGAAGATTCTTGCCAAACTCAATCAGAATTAGCTGCAGCATTAAATGTTGATCGTTCAACTGTTGCAAAGCGTTTACAAATGATGGGAATGATTCAAAAAGCCGGTTACTGGGTTCCACATGATTTAAAAGAAAGAGACATGGAACGTCGGAAAACCATTTGTGAAATGCTGCTTCAAAGACAGCAAAGAAAAGGATTTTTGCATCGGATAGTCACAGGAGACGAAAAATGGATACACTACGAAAATCCTAAACGCAAAAAAGCTTGGGTGAAACCAGGCGAACCAGGCCCATCACAGCCAAAAATAAATATTCACTGTGCCAAGGTCATGCTCTGTATTTGGTGGGATCAGAAAGGTATTGTATATTATGAGTTGCTCAAACCCTCTGAAACTATTAATGGAGAAGTTTACCGACGACAACTAATGCGTTTGAAGCGAGCCATAGAAGAAAAACGACCAGAATGGGTGAATAGACATAACAAATTAGTTCTTCAGCATGACAATGCCAAACCGCATACCGCAGAAGTCGTAAAAAGATATTTAGAGGGACAGGACTGGGAAGTGTTACCCCACCCGCCATATTCACCAGACATAGCTCCTTCGGATTACCACCTATTCCGGACGATGCAGACAGACCTTACTGGAGAAAAGTTTACTTCATGTGAAAGTATCAAAATTTGGATTGACAACTGGATAAGCTCAAAAGACCAGGACTTCTTCCAGCAAGGAATACGAAAACTACCTGAACGATGGGCGAAGGTTGTAGCTGCAGATGGAGCATACTTTCAATAATTTTTTTTTTAATTTTGTAAGCGAACAAATGTGTTTTATTTTGACAAAAAGGGGCGGAGTCATATTCACACACCTATTACATTATTTTATTGCGAAGAAAACTGCAGCGGAAACTTATCGTTTGCTTGTGGAGATTTATGGTGAGCATGCTCCGTCTAATACAACTTGCAAGGAATGGTTTCGACGATTTCAAAATAACGATTTTAGTACTGAGGATAAAGAACATGGAAAACCACCAAAAAAATTTGAAGATGCTGAATTGGAAGCATTATTGGCGGAAGATTCTTGCCAAACTCAATCAGAATTAGCTGCAGCATTAAATGTTGATCGTTCAACTGTTGCAAAGCGTTTACAAATGATGGGAATGATTCAAAAAGCCGGTTACTGGGTTCCACATGATTTAAAAGAAAGAGACATGGAACGTCGGAAAACCATTTGTAAAATGCTGCTTCAAAGACAGCAAAGAAAAGGATTTTTGCATCGGATAGTCACAGGAGACGAAAAATGGATACACTACGAAAATCCTAAACGCAAAAAAGCTTGGGTGAAACCAGGCGAACCAGGCCCATCACAGCCAAAAATAAATATTCACTGTGCCAAGGTCATGCTCTGTATTTGGTGGGATCAGAAAGGTATTGTATATTATGAGTTGCTCAAACCCTCTGAAACTATTAATGGAGAAGTTTACCGACGACAACTAATGCGTTTGAAGCGAGCCATAGAAGAAAAACGACCAGAATGGGTGAATAGACATAACAAATTAGTTCTTCAGCATGACAATGCCAAACCGCATACCGCAGAAGTCGTAAAAAGATATTTAGAGGGACAGGACTGGGA
Source organism: Aplocera efformata (assembly GCA_921293045.1). Classification (NCBI taxonomy): domain Eukaryota; kingdom Metazoa; phylum Arthropoda; class Insecta; order Lepidoptera; family Geometridae; genus Aplocera; species Aplocera efformata. Next base: position 5,301,273 of record OV121058.1, on the reverse strand, counting down.
AGTGTTACCCCACCCGCCATATTCACCAGACATAGCTCCTTCGGATTACCACCTATTCCGGACGATGCAGACAGACCTTACTGGAGAAAAGTTTACTTCATGTGAAAGTATCAAAATTTGGATTGACAACTGGATAAGCTCAAAAGACCAGGACTTCTTCCAGCAAGGAATACGAAAACTACCTGAACGATGGGCGAAGGTTGTAGCTGCAGATGGAGCATACTTTCAATAATTTTTTTTTTAATTTTGTAAGCGAACAAATGTGTTTTATTTTGACAAAAAGGGGCGGAGTCATATTCACACACCTATTAGTATACATATATTGTATTTCTTATATAATTTGATATCTACAGGTTGTTAAAGACCATCATATGCGCTTCGATAATTTATTGTCACAGCTATTTCTGTGTGCGCTCGCGCACGGCTGCGATCATCCGGAACACTTTTGTTTCATTCATAAGCGACATGTTTTGTTCTACATACAAACAGTAAATACTTGATTCTCAGACAAATCATAGGGCGGTACATTTCAACCGATCCGATTTTCCGATCCGACATTTCACAGATCTGACACACTGCATATATATGCTAGAACAGCTAATATATATAAATATAATATAAATATATTGCGTAACAATAATTTGTCACAGTAGTATATTATTCTGATATATACTTATTTATCGACTTTATTTATTTACTGTGCTTACTTGAAGTAAGCAATTTGAAGAACAAATTAAATTGAGCCATCTTTTCATGCATTTGTTTGGATTACCAACTAACCATCAGTTTCTTCACAGTTTATAAAACAATAGAAAGCTAATATTTACAAGTTGGAAACCCAATTCACAACTGCGATTCCTTCCATATATAAATGATCAACTATTATCCGGCTAAGTGCGATAATAACAATACAACTGTCATTTACTACTGTCAGTTGTATTGTTATTAATTGGTAGAATTTCCACCATCCTCCATCCATTTGCAATTTTTTCATAGAATTTTGTCAGTATTCTATGAATATATTGCTAATTATCTATTACGGTTCAGAAGATAGGTAATTTGCCATTGAGGCAGATCTTGGGCTATTTTCTGCAAGTTTCTTGTGAAAAATATAAATTGGTTTTTTATTTTCATGCGATTAAGGGCACGAGGCCACGTGATGTTAAGGACGACCCAACTGATGTTAAGTAGTTACCGCCACCCATAAAAACAACATGACTCGGGTCTCCCCCTTCTGGTATGATAAACCCAAGTCGCCTATCACGCTGAAACAGAAAGTTACATTTCTAGTGCCTTTAATTTCAAAACACTCATTAATTAGAAGTTTAGCGGATGAGTATATTATATTATATAATATATTATGACTGTTAAAAAAAACGTGTCGTGAAGTTTCTGGAAGTTTTGCATTGCATACGGATCGTTTCACCTATTAATAACAATAGATTATGTCCACGCTAAATGCAGTAGCCAATGTTATTATGATGCACGGCTAAACTGTTCTGGCACCTCGGCTTTCTCAAATAGGTCACAATTATTAATCATTTCAAGTTATTTTTTTATCATTTCGAGTAATTTAGTCGCTTCCGTGCTTCGGAGGGCACGTTTCTTAACGTGCCCTCCGTCGAAAATTACTTCGAAAAATTTGGTCACTTACGAAAGAACTGGATAAACGGTTAGAACCGTAAAGGTTTTTTGTAGTAGATTACTTTGAAAGAGAAGACTCTTGCAAAGTAATCTACTACATGAAAACAGTTTGAAAACTGGAATGTATGAATAATAAATAGAGTAATACTATATAACATGTGTTGGATGCTACCTACCTACATTATACACATTCCTTTATGAGTCTACACAAAGTGTCTCTTAATTTTGCCTCCCCCACAGACAAGCTACAAAGTTCTATCTAGCTCTGTACCGACAGCAAAAAAGAAATTCTAAAAATTTTTTTTTTTTTATAACAATGGTAATAACATTCATTTTATATTATACTAGCTGCGCCCCGCAATGTTATAAGCGGTTTTCTGTGATCAAAATGTAGGCTATAAAATGGCCTTCCTACCCAGGATTTACATTTGTATAGCAAAGTAGCTGTTTGTTCTGTGCCTTGGTATTAATGTGTATTACATATATGCATTTTCAAAACATTACTATACTGGTAATCCATCAGTAATCTGGTTTCCATTGTAAATGCTTACTTTATGTGAAATGTCCATGAATTCATTTGAAATGTGAAAAACATTTTTTTTTTAAAATAGCGATATGCTCAGTTCTATTTCTCAATTCTTACTTGGAAATCAAAATTACGAACAATAATTATAATAAAACCAAATAGTTTTGAAATTTACGACTATTAAAAAGACCTTGCGTATTTTGCCAACCCTACATTATGAGGGTGGCACACAAAGCTGCTCTTTCCTACGGATCTTCGTCCCACTTTTTACTTTTTGGACCCTCCCTAACTCTGTCCAACGATGCGACTGTTTATTTGTCTGAGCTTACCTACTGTTATGACTTGTTCATAGAGATGATTTGTGGTGAATCAAAAAGATTAACATAGACCTAAAAAAAGCTAAAAAAACTAGTGAAAATAATTCTCAACATTAAAATTATAATTCCGTGACCAAAAATGGGCTTCGGCCTAATTTTTTTTCCAAATTCATGCCGGGAGGTAATTACTCGGTAATCCGTACAAATTACAGATGCATAAGACGTTGTGTTTGTTTATGGGCGGCGGTAACTAGTTAACATCAGGTGTGCTGTCAGCATTCCCCGTCACCTTAGTTCCATAAAAACACACACAAAAATGTATCCAATGATTACCAAAAATATATTTTTCATAAATAATAATTTCAACATTCAGGTTCTGTTTTCCATTCCAACTAAACGAGTCTTCTGCACACAAAGTTAAATCAACCATTCTAACTTGAACCCCCACCCCGCTCCCGCGCCCCCAAAACGGGATGAAACGGGAGTATCGCTATGCATTATTACGGATCCTTTGTAAATGGACAATGTGTAACAATTTTCTGGCGAAGTTTATAACCTAAAATAACTCTATGCATTCGTGATAAGGTTGTGTATGGCTTGCGGCGGATTAACGGAGTATGTTTGGGGGGGTTCCCCCGTTTCCTTTGGTTCGAAGGCCCACCACCCCAGCGTCTTGGAGATGTTTAGTCTTACACGTTTTGTTCGTCTTTTATTCGATGTTGCTTTATGGGAGAGAGATGGCTCTTTGTGAATGTCTTGAATGATTTGTTGCGAAAGCCTTTTGAGAACATGAAAGGAATATAAAGGTTTTTGTGCTAATAATGGAAATAGTAATTATTTTAAGATTTCGTATTTTTTTTACTTAACAAGTGACTCAACTTAAATGTTAATTACACTAAAATATAAAGACGAAGTTAGTACGTATGTGTGTATGTTTGTTACTCCTGTACGCGCTTTAACAGATTTTGATGAAATTTAGTGTTGTGAAAAAGTGTGTTCTGGACGGGAATCGAACCCAGGACCCCTCGCTTCGAAGGCAGGACCACCACCAATTAAGCCACAGAGCAATCAAAAGTAAGAAAATAAATAAAGGAAGGTATCTTTTAAACCATAATCAGCAGATGGATGAAATATTCACAGATGATGTGGATATTTTCAGGCAAATCTTAAAAAAACAATTGATGGTACGGAACTTGCTTTGCACGAGTCTGAATTGCGCTTGGTCACTTTTATATTTTCAACCTACTTCAAAAAAGGTCTCACAGGAATTGCTACTAGGTCTCACGGGAATTGCTACTAGGTCTCACAGGAATTGCTACTAGGAATACTAGGACGTAAATAAGTGATGAAAGTATTGAAGTGAATTTTTAAATCAGTCGATTATTATTTCAACAACTCGAGAGTTCATTTACGAGTAACATGTATGGAACTAGATGTATGGGACAGGATATAGGGACAGGTGTGGATTAAAAAAAAACACAATATGTATAGCTAACTAGCCGCTGTTTTACTGTGGTATTAGGTCGCGCGTCAATAACGTTTTGTTTATAATGCATCGAAGGTTTAATATGGAAGATTGTCACCTTCAGTGTAGCAAGGCAATCAATGGACATTGAATAAAGGAGAGTTGAAATTTCCATTGTTTTATATTGAGATGGTTATCATGCTTGGTAAACTATAAAAATAGCAACACTTTTTTATTTTTATTTTACAAAATAATTTTAGGGAAAGATTTTGTAATTTACAAAGCAATTATAATTAAAAGAATAAAGTTAGTTCATCTACTCATAGGTCACAGGTTCAAAAACCAAAAACTCTTACACAACGTACCATTCCCTAGATTCCCTGTGTCGCATGTGGTATCAGCTCCATCTAATAAATCATTTAATAGTTTAAATATCCGCAATTGCGATCCTACACTTGGCTCGATTTTTAATCAATGGTCACAGGTTCAAAAACCAAAAACTCTTACACAACGTACCATTCCCTAGATTCCCTGTGTCGCATGTGGTATCAGCTCCATCTAATAAATCATTTAATAGTTTAAATATCCGCAATTGCGATCCTACACTTGGCTCGATTTTTAATCAATGGCAATTATCTTATATGCCACTAAGCGGTCATCCATCCAAATACTCAATGCCCAGACGGAGAGGTTCTCAACTCAAATATCTGTAAAGATCATCCAGGCAAGTTTTACCACGATAACGTATTTTTCAGATTTCAAATCTGAAAATAAATCGAATCTGTGTTTATTATCTGTCTTAAAAGACATCAAATCAAACCGCCCACCAATAAAAGAAAACCGCACAATTAAGCATTCGCCACACATTTCCCGAGAACAATCACGCCAATCCAACAATAGGTGTGACGTACCAATTCGGTGCGCTATTGTTGAACGGCGCGTTCCCATTGGTCGAGGGGCACAATGGATTCCGCCCACATCACAATACCCATTGTCGTGACAGCGCCGCCCAGGAAGCGGAAAATTGCCTATTTTGCGATCCAATTGTTGCTTTGTACATAAATGTTATGACTGGCGTCATATAAAGAACGCAGTGTATTGTAGTTTATATTATGGGAATCGGAAAATTGTTAATAATTATTGCTTTAAACGTATCTAAGTGATGATTTATGTCATAGCCAAGCACGCAATAGTATTGTTTGTTCTTCTAGGATATATCTACGTAATTGCTTATTTTGCAAACCAATTGTGGCTTTATACATACACTTTATGACTAGCGTCAGCTATAGAAAGCAATGTATTGTAGTTTTTTGTTATCGGAATCGAAAAATTGACAAAATAATTGTTGCTTTAAACGTGATCTAAGTGATGATTTATGTCATAGTCAAGAACGCAATAGTAGGTATTGTTCGTTCTAGGAAATAGATGATTGCTTACTTTGCGATCCATTTGTGGTTTTGTGGATAAATGTTTTGATTGGCATCATCTAAAGAACGCAATGTATTTTTAGTAAAGGAATTAGAAAATCATGTAACTGTTTTTGATTTATTACGTCTAAGTAATGATTAAGGTCATAGAGTTGCGACCGTTCTTCTAAGAAATTTGTTGATTTGTTTTTTATACAAAGCAATTGTTATTCTGGCGTGACCTAGAACGCAATGTAATGTAATTTTTTTATTCAAGGAAGTGAGAACAATTTTTAACATAAGCGATCTGAGTGATGTTTGGTGTTATATTAAATTTATAGGCGCAATAGAACCTATTGTATTTTTTCTTCTAGTTAGTGGATAATTACCTAGTTTGTGATTCAATTGTTGCTTCTCTTGCTACTTATGATACAGAACATGGAAATGAAAAATATTTTTTTATACCACTAATGTCACGGGACGAGCTGAAGGCCCAACTGGTGTTAATTGCATACTTCCGCCCATAATAACAGCAATACGACTTATTTATTCCCAACACCCAAATCTCATACCGTTCCGTCACCCAAGACGGTAATATCACCAGTAGTACTTTTGTGGAGGCAGTACTTCTCCGAACATGGCAACATGGACCGTTCAAGCTAATTATCTCTTTTCCGAACGTAAAAATACGTAGCTCTTTGACAAGTCCAAGTTAAAAATACCATTTTATTAAGCCTAAAGAACAGAATTCAATCAGAACTGGAAGCCAATATTTTAAGCGCCCGAAAACACATTAGAACACAGAGTGAGCAGGTAATAAATTTCTTTTTACTGTAAAAAATCACTTAAACGTCCCAAATGGAAGCTACTTATTTTTTTCCGGTAAAGTTTCCGTAAATACTAAGTGAAACGGTCATCATGAACGTAAATATCTTCGGGGTAATATTGTAGGGGTGGCTACAAATGGGCATTAGTGTTTAATGGCTCCAAATGGGTCCACCATTTGGTTGCGCTGCTCTTTCTACAGTTTTAGGCTAATGTGTGGCATGAGCAGTATTTTTGTCACTTTTTCTTATTTGGTGGATTTTGGAAGGGTAAAAAAACGCGAACTCATACCCTTGCAGGATTCCCCGTTGTAAGTGGCATGGATAACAACATAAACAGCCAAAATCCGAGAGCAAACTTCATGTTCATCACACAAGTTTTCCTCGGCCTCGGTTCAAACCAAATGACACGCAGGGTTTATGACATGCAGGGTTTATGACATGCAGGGTTATGCCACTTCATAACCCCTGCGTATGAAGAGTCATAGGTAAGATTACTTAGCAACACAGCTTCTTATGTTCTCACTTAGTCTACTTAGAGTTAGTCTCTCTGTTCCAGCCTTTAATGTTCCTACTGCAGGGACACCGGCCTACTCTCGATAATTGAGAGTGAATGGGCTTTTATCTACCACGGGAGCCCAATCCGGATTGGTAGATGTCACATGTCTTCGAATTTATGGTTCTAAGACATGCCGGTTTCCTCACGATGTTTTCCTTCACCGTTTCGAGAACGTGGTATAGTAAATTTTTGAAGTGAAAAAATCTCGTTGGTGCACGTGTAGGTTTGAACCAGTAACCTTCAGATTGAAAGTCGGCGTTTATGCCACTGGGCCACCACGCTCTTAGGGTTAGTACTATGAAGGTAAATACAAAAATCTTTTAATGCTATGTTTTCGTTTTTTGATAATTCAATTTCTTATCAAGCCATTGGTTTATTCATTCAGAACAATGACCCTGCTATCTCTTTATAACTAAAACAGTCATCACAATAATTTCTTTAATTTCCACAATCAAATCTAATATTCTGGCATAGGAAGTTTATCATGCATTTATTCTTAACGTAAATACCATTAATCTGTATTTATTTACATTCGAATTTGAATTTATGAGCATTTTATCTTTCACTAGCCGTAATTGTGGTACAAGGTCGTGAGAAAGTATGTAAATCATTTTATCTGTCGACTAAATGTTTGTTAGTTTACAGGTAATATAACGTTATGATATACTTTACATGATTTTGTGCTTGGTAAGTTCTGTTCGAACTTAATCTTTCTATAAAACTGATGATAAACTATTATTGAATATTATATCACAACTCAAGATAATTCCAAGCAAATAATTTAAAACAAGTAAAATTTTATATGCACAAAAAGTGCCTATGTTCGTGAGCATATAACTTGTTTTTCTTTTTCTTCTTTTGGCTTCGACCGGCTTGTGCATTTGCCAGAGTCAAGTTTTTCGCATATAACTTACTCAATGGATGTAAATTTCAACATTAGATACACTCCGCTTTCAGTGTTTAAAATAAATGAATCTTTTATTTTAACAAAACATACATATTCACAATACTTTGTTTGTTTGTTGCTACAATGTAAATAAACTATTAGACACAACTATTATGAAACACGCTCTATTCACAACTTTTTCTCATTCAGTACGAGATTATAATGTGGGGGAAAATGCCTTTAAAATCCATATTTTTCCGTCTATGTGCTAATGACCGTCAACATCGTATACAAGCCGAGCTCTCAACGTGACATTGGCGAATTGGGTAGCACAATCGAAGTCATACAACAAGAATTTAATTGAGAAATAACACAAATGTTAAAAAAAACCTTACCTAATTTCTGTTTTTGTTGTCGCTTCCAACTATTGCAAGAGTCCCTTAGTGTTCCTATGGAAAAATAAACTATATGAATATGAATATATTGACACAGTACGCAATGTAATATATTTTTATTAAAGGAAATAAAAATATATAATAATTTAGTGTAAATAGGAAGTAATTGAGTGTACAATAAAGTATCATCTATCTAAAAAATTCCGAGTCAAAACACCAAAATACCGTTTAAGTTGGACCCAAATCCATATTATTACTAAATGGATCCAAGAATGGCAACATTCGCAGTAAAGAACATGGCAGCACTCTTCCTTCCACTAACAATTTAACCTGCTCGTCGGTGTCAGCAGAGGGCGCGCTGGTAGCTAATTGGCATCACTTAGCGGCCTCTCCATCTATCTTCGTATCTGTAGATATCTATAGATAGGATATCTCAGGTGTGTACAACCTTTTTGCTAATCTTCGTTTTTTTTTTAAGTTTCTAGCATTGGTTACGAAAGCACATGAACAAAATAAAAAGCATAACCAATATTAATTGCTTATGTTTATTAATTTTGAAAATGTTATCCGTACTTTTATATCACGTATTTGTTCGCAATATTCTGAAATTATTATTATCATAATTTTAGGACAGTATCCATCCACTAATTTTCACTATATTGTTATCGTTCAAGAGAATAAAATCACTTTTTTTAGATTTTTACAAACTCATACCTCTACACTAGGATTCCCTGTGTCGCAAATATCATGCTTTGTCCATGAAAAATAACACAAACACCCTACACTTGAAAATTCATGCTCAACCAAATTATATGTCATCAAACAAGTAATGGAAATTAAAGGTGCTGGTTCAATCCCACACGTGCACCAATGAGTTTTTTCACTTGAAAAATTTATGTGCGCTATACTACGTTCTCGAAACGGTGACGGATAACATCGCGAGGAAACCGGCATGTCTTAGAACCATAAGTTCGAAGACATCTACCAATCCAGATTGGGCTGCCGTGGTAAATCAAAGCCCATTCACTGTCAATTATCGAGAGGAGGCCGGTGTCTCTGCAATGGTAAAATTAGTGGTTGGTACGGAATATATTCGTTTATGAAGCTAGCTACTGTTTGCTCGCGCCGTGCCTAAGTGACTTGGGTTGGTCACCCCTGGCTGTCTATTTAAAGACCGTGTCCGTGCATCTAATCCGCTGCATTGTGGATTTCCGTGAATGGCTCCATGACTTTTTCCGGTGATAAATTACTCTTTGCTTCAGTTACTGATTGGATTTACTTCGCGACTGTCGTCACAGCTCGTTTGGTAGTAGCTCTGCCTTCTGGAGGTCGTGGATTCTGTCCCAATCCAGCACAAACATTTGTATGACGAACATAAATGTTTGTTCTATACCTGGGTGTTAGGTAATATGTATAATATTTACAAAATAAATTACTTTTTATGTATAGATTATATCAATAGTCTGGTCTCTATAATAATAATCTACCAATATTGTAACTACTAGATTTGGAATAAGCCTCTTTATTTCCAAATCTAGTAGTTCCAATTTTTCTTAGCTATCTGGTTAGTGGTACAAAGTTTGTGTTTCCTTAATCGTATTATTAGTAACTAATTGGTGAGATTTGGACCCCTTCTTGGGTAAAGGCCTCTTGCATCTTCTTGCGATGCGAAGGTAAGCTCAACACTTGCCACTTCTATACTCTATATTAAACGTTCTTGTTGCAAATGACACTACAAGAACGGAACTGTGGTAACGGAAAAATTTGTGTGTCTATAAATAAATAAATATAGGTATATACAAGAATTGCTCGTTTAAAGTAATCAGATGAGACACCTTTAGATAAGTCAAAGTCAAAGTCAAACTCATTTATTCATTTAGATCTCAAGTATCATTCGGACACGTCAAATTTTACACATGCATGTACCTACACATATTCGTGAGCATATAACTTGTCACAGGAACTCCCCAGGCACATTACATGCACACAGATATGTCAAATTACAGTCAGTTTTCATGTTTAAGAAACGGACAAGAAACCCCTCGGAGACAGTATTACATATTCGCGAATATGATCCTGCGTCTAGAGTGGAGCAAATTCATTCCCAAGCCTTTTTGCCATCTAGGAAATCTGATATTTTATAGTAAGCTTTAAGATAAGTATTTCCACAACTGAATTTGCTAATTACCTAGATAATGTCCCTAAACATTTCATGAAGCAACATTACATAACTAAACTAAACCCCTCTCGAAACCCTCTCGAGCGTAAGTAATTTAAATCTCATAATAACTATAGGCATGTTTATAATTCCAACGAACTCCCCTCATTTTCCGGGTAACGGGTTCATTTCCACCCCTGTTTCTAACTACAAACTTGCTTGAGAAGTCGACTTTATTATGTGATCTACCTTTGTATGTGTAGTTAAGACAGGAGATGATAGATAAAGTTGTGTGTTGCCTTTACACTAAAATCGAAACGGAGACATTATAAATTATGATAAGATATCATGAAATTGCTATAAAAATTACTATTGGATCCAGATTAATGATATAATATATTTATGAACCACGAATTTTTTTGAAAATATATATTTTGGTATACCTATAGGTAGGTATACCTATTTAGCTGCAAACATCTATGTTCGTCACGCAAATGGTTTTCTTGGAGGTAATCCAACCCACGACCGTACAGCGCAGAAGGCAAAGCAACCAACTATGCCATGAGTGTTACTTCTCAAAATATACCACTTATTATTGTACAAATAAATACTTATCGCTATATCAATTCACATATTGAAAATGTTGCTACACTTCTTTCATCCAATTAAATTAATTCCGATTCGCGAAGGAATATTAACATCAAACAAAGCTCAATCCCAAGAATATCAAACTTGAATCAAACCTTTAAGTTGCCGACAGTACTTTGATACAGTCAGCAAACAAAACACCAAAAACCAATCAAGTAATTGCCATGCTCCAGTGGGGTCGATAATCTTCATTACTGGGACAAAAGTTGGAGGGAGGCTCAGGTGTTGCCAGATGCGAAATATTTAAGTATATTTTTTATCTTAATATATAATAGTACAACTTTGAAACTGTAACGACCCTGACCTATTCTCGACAGACATGAGTGTATGACTGATTATCGTGATTCTTATCAAGATTTGGAACAAACAATCGTAAAAAACATAAAAACTGGCTGTAATTAAACATATCTGTGTGCATGTAATCTGCCAAAAGAGCTCCTGTGAGACGTTATATGCACACAGCTATGTTTTGGTATAAACGAATAGATAAGTTTAGTTTTTAGACCTAACAGAGTTTCTTAGTGTGTGAAAATGCTTAAACGAAAAATAGTTATGATATGCCTAATATCATTATAGTTTGTTTTTTGTGAACACCTACATATTACATACAAACTATCACTCAAACACATAACAAAGATTATGTGCATAACTCAATCGTGAGAATTGAACCCACTTATAAATCGCACAAGTCAAAGCTACTACGGTAAACCACTAATTTTCGAGCAGCTAGCACAAAAGTCAAAGAGATCTTATTTTACTGCAGACCTAAGAATATCTTTAATATTATTCGTTAGCTTGAAACACCGACAAGGGGCGCCCCCGCCCGGTGTAGATAATACCCCCACACCCCACCGGGGGCAGGGGGCGCGACCCCCAGACACACATTCTTCCACGCTTGCGCTCAATATGGGTCATATTGTCCTTACTCTCAAAGGAAGGCTTATAGCTACGGTTTGTTTAAGTTGATACAAGCGCCAGTATAAATATAGGTACTTTCGTAAGTTAATAAATAAACGCATGAACATATACTCCTGCCCTAGGATTCACTTGCAACAAGCAAGACAACATAGAAACACAAAACACTGAAGAATAAACTTCATGCTCACCACACAGTGCCGGCCGGGAATCGAACCCGCCCTCGCTTCGATAACAGGGCTCCTACCAACTAAGCCACGGAGCCGCTAGGTATTACTGTACCAGTGTATGAGTATGTAAACCTTATTTTAATGAATAAACGAATCATCCCCGTCTCGGGTGATAGACGCAGCAGGATAAATGCAACTCGGTATAAGATCCAAATCTTATGCTGAGTCGCATTACTGTTGTCATGGGCGGGGGTCGTCGCTTACCACCAGGTGGGCCCTCAGCACGTTCCGTCACTTATGCACTTAAAAACACAAAAACATGATATAATGTCGAATATAGTCTAATATAATGATTTCTGATATTTTTAAATTATGTTTTATTATACCTAATTAAAGTTGTTATAATTTCTCATTAGCAACAATCTGACTCGACGATCTAGTTTATTAAAAAATTTGCCACCCGCCCGGCTTCGCATGGGTGCAACTCACTAATTAAGAAAATGAGAGCAAATAATTGAGTGATTTAAAAATCAGATAACCCGACTTAAATACATTTATCACTTATATAGTGATTTTCTTATATAGAGGTGAAATTTGTAATCAAAAAATAACTGCTAAATCGTATCACAATTGGCAAAGAATAAAAAATACAGACGAATTGATAACATTCTCCTTTTTAGTCGGTTGAAAATATTAGGTAGGTACGTTCTGTTACACAAAACTTGCACTGAAAATTACGATCACAAAAAAACAGTGACAAGCAGACTACAGATACTTATATACAGTGGTGTCGGTAATGGTAACGGTAAGTGTCGCTAGTTCAATGGTTTTTTCCTATCTCAAAAAAAAACAATTTTTACTTCAAAAAACCACCAAATTGGTCGAGTCAACTCAAGATCAAGATATATCAAGATCAAGTTGATTTTCATACACAGGGCAATTGATTTTGATTGAGATAAATAGATTTTTATTTGATTAATAGGTAGTTTATCAAAAAACCTACATAGTGATCAGGTCTCATATAAATTTGGACGAAAACAAGCAGATTTTTATCAGTTAAAACGTATTTTAACGGTTATTTCTTAAAAACTAGCTTTAATTTTAATTGATGCCAACTTAAGCATCTGTAACTTAAGTATTTGTTTATCTTAGTTAAGTAGCTGTCGTGACTCTGATAAAGCTTTTACGATTACGACTTTATTAAAAATACGTTTTTATACAAACATGATTTTAAAACTGCCTAATAAATAAACAAAGGTCGTAAACTTTGGGACTTGAGAGCACCTACCTCGGTGTCAGATGAAATAATGAGTTCATCTACCAATAAAATAGTAATTAAACAGCTCAAAAGATGGCGTGGGAACACGTCCGTAATTCTAGAAGAAAGAATTAAGGTTATAGATAAGACTGTCGATCAGAACCTGTCTCTTTTCTACTGACAACCTGAACAGACGTAAACTCAAATCAATATACGATTTGAATAATCGAAAAACACGATTTTAATGCTTCCATCCCTTATTTCTTGCCTTAAGAATGGTAGGGTGTACCCCACACTCTGCAATTTAAAAAAGAAAATTCCAAATCGGTATAAAACGGGTGAAGAAAAGAGTCTAAGGAAAATTTGTCGCAATTTCGTTTACTTGGATTACATTATTAGTGAACCTATTTTGATAAAATTTCTATGGGAATGTTAAAGCAAGTTTAATATAAACTTCTAGATTAAACCAATAGAAAAAGTTGAAAAGTTGAAAAATGACACTAAATGAAACATGAACAATACAACTGAATTAATTCTTAATAACTCTTTGGGAAAAGGCTGAATAATGTAATGTGCTAAGAAGCTCCTGTGCCACGTTAATATACTTGTTGTATAAATTTATACAATTCCAAAATATATTATAGATACTTAAGATCTGAAGGAATAAATGAGTTTGACCGAGTTTACTTGTAGATTCGTTCTGAAACTCTTTTAAAACTCTAGAACAGATTATGGAGTTACTTATTAAGTGACTCCAAAATGTTTGATATGCATTTTCTTCGCCAATTGTCGACGAATTTGGATGAATCTTTTTTAAAATGGTATGGTGTACCTCCATGGTGGCCCCATACAAATTACATAAGGAAATTTTACCCCTAAGAGTGAAAAACGGGGATGAAATTAATGTCGCTTGTCTCAATAGCTGTACCAACCTATGCAACGATAAACAGTTTTGTTATATAATGACAGTTTTCAATGAACCATTACAAATAAAGGTAAATTTAGAGATTTAATATTAAGTTTTCTTAAGTAACCAACTAGTGTCGGAATTTTCAAGCCACCCGAAGACCTACAACATAGCTTATCAGCTAAAGCCGGAACCGATAACGGAATTGCAGTTAAACCAAATAACGGTCACCCATCCAAACTCTGACCAGATGGAAAATTGCTTGACCAATCTGTGAGGAAAGAAGCAAGACCCCTTAAAAAAACTTGATTGACAGGTGTGATAATGGATGTGACCGGTGCCTATAAATAGAGGCAGCGTGTTCTGCCAGCGAGCTGGGAAGGTCGCTCACAACAATAGACCTCGCCAATCACAATCGAAACAGCACACAATAGAAACGTTTCCCCAAGCCACGCCTTGCGAACAATGCCACACGCCCAGCCGAACAACGGCTGAAGAAAGAAAATTTTCTCCACAAACACAAATGTAAGAGATTATATTGACTTTTTAAACGCCCTCATAGATTGTACACACACCCACCCGACCATTGTGGTGTGCGAAACCGTTTTACAATGCTGGGCTATTCTACACACACACTGCAGTCCACGGCAGTCAAAGACGCTCGCTGGGCGGAGCCTAGAGCGAGACAAAACCGCGCCTAGTCTTAACAACGCGCCCGAGAGCGACAGAGCGCGACGCGACACGCACACATCGCCCGCTAGAAAAGGATGGGCTGAACCGCTTTGTATAGATTCCGCGGGATGGAAACTGTTATTCCGTTAGACAATTGATTGTAAATGAATTTCTCAATGCAACCTTACGAGATTTTCATATGTTTGGATAGCTTTGTATTTTTCTGATTGACTTTTGATGTGCGATTGTGATGTTTGATTCATTTTGAGCGAGTATAGACGCTGGAAGGACGGCATTGTTCGCAGGGCAGTGACATTTGTTCGGTGCGTCCTTGTCGCACGTGCGCGGGGCGGGGGGCGTAGGTTATTGTAGCGCGCGCGTATTGTCGGCCCGCTTCGATCTGCCAGCATTGTGTATCGGTTGCCCGCGTCAGCAAGACGTGTATTGCGTGTTCCCGCATCACAGCGCGTTCGATCCCGAAACGAACTCAATATTCGCAAATTTAGTTTTTCGGTTTTGTGTTGGACTGCTGTTTTTTGTGTATGTTTTGTGATTTATTTTGTGACTTGTATTGGACTGGGAAATAATGCCAAAGAATCGGTGTGAATGGACTATTTTCATGTTTTAGTTTTGTTGATTAGTTTTATTTTTTCCTGGTTGAAGATTTATGCTGATGTCTCAGAGGGCGAGAAGAATCATGTTAACGCATTTGAAGGTAAGATAACGTACAATTTATCATCATTTATAGAATTAGGTAGGTACCTATATATTTTCTTTTATTGAGTTGAAATACGTAACTGCCATTGAAAGAATCTTTCAGGTTTAAATTTCTATAAGCCATACCTTGCTAGGCTTTTATTATTTCATCAAAGAAAATCGATGCACTTATCTATTCAACCTTTTCATATAATATTTGGATATAGGAACTAAGGATTTTGAACTTTGCATAGGTCAATGTCGTAATTAAAAGGTTTGTTTAATATAAAACCTTAATATTAAAAATAATTTAAGATGGTATATTTTGTGCTTTCAAGGAATTGTAAAATGAAGGCTTGCAAGTAGAATATGATTCCTCCATTATGGATTTCTTAGTTGTTCTTCGAGGGTCGGCTAGGGTTTGAACAATCGTAAAACAAAGAGCCTGAATTTGTGAAGTTACTTATTTATTTAAAAAGTCTATATTCTAATTTTTTTTAATTCAATGTGAATTAAGATTTTTGATATA
Source organism: Aplocera efformata (assembly GCA_921293045.1). Lineage (NCBI taxonomy): Eukaryota > Metazoa > Arthropoda > Insecta > Lepidoptera > Geometridae > Aplocera > Aplocera efformata. The sequence continues at coordinate 5,285,298 of OV121058.1, read as the reverse complement.
GAATGAATTTGACTAAGCAACGGGCATCTTGTGCGATATACGGCAAAAAATTGCGAAATGTGTTGCAATTTGCTGAAGACTTTCGTAAGCTCGAATTTTCTCAAGGGTTGACAGGGCAGGTCTCGATTTGTCCCGTAACCTTAGCGGTCAATCGGTTTTGGACAAAATCACATCTGATTGAATTTATTTGCGTAACATCTGCATTTTACCATAGCAGAGTTATGAATTGCGGTAGGTTGGTGAGCTTTTAGTTTATGATGTAAAGGGACCTACCTTCGTATAGGTACAGAGTACCTATACGAAGGTAGATTTTAATTGTTATTCGCAACAATTAGACTTCAGACTAAAATAAGGCAGTTAATAAATTTTATGTACTATCTGCCCCCGCAGTGTTGCCCGTGGTTAAATAGTCACCATGAGACGATGGAAAAAGACTGACTTCACTTTTCCGGGACAAAATTAAGCCTAAATCGGGGTATAAACTATCCTGCTACAAATTGCATCTAAATCCGTTCGGCCGTTACAGCGTTTGAGTGTAACATACAAACTTTCGCATTTATATAATAATATTACTAGCTACGACCCACGGTGTTACCGGATTTTTCCGGGATCAAAAGTAGCCTTTGTGTTAATCCTAATAAGCTTTTCTGGTACCAAATTTCATCCAAATCCGTTGGGCCGTTTGAGCGTGAACGAGTCACAAACATACAAAAACATATACTTACGCCTTTATAATATAAATGTGATATTATAATAAATTAAGCATCTATGTTTTATTTTAATGTATTTTAACAGCCATATTTAGATGTCTATAAAAAGAAAAAAATATTAAATTTCCCGGAAGATTGAAAAAATTTATTAAAACTGTTAGTGGTTTTTCTAGGGCGTCTTTGCAAATACATGCGCAAATGTCGTTTGACAGATAATTGTCAAATTGTTAATCAAGAAATACATCTGCCGGTCATCATCTGCTTATTTAAAAACAGCTCGATCATGTGATATTTTATAAAAAAAACTAAAATAAGTAGATTTTCAGAAAATTTTGCCAACACAACCTCTACGTCTACCTCGACGGATAGAATAGGTATATCCGGGTAACTAGATACCATGGAACCTATATACCTACCTCATTAAGATTAAATAGCATATAATCCATAAATTTATTATTCAATAAAGTGCCTTACATTTTCTTTCGAAATATCTAACTACTGTTGAATTTTTCTCACGTCATTATTTTTAAAGGCGCTGCGTTTACAACATTCATTTAATTAATTAAAATAAAGCAAGTCAAAGCAACATTTAAACCTGCCACGTAATTAACAGCATAAACGTTTTAAATCAGAACATTTCAGAAAGAATCTCATTGTGAGGACAATTTTTCACTTCGTTCCCAATGTTTTGTACGGTGACAATTGCTAATTACAGTTAACAATGTTTTGAATGATATTTCAAAATGTAAAGTGAGTTAAAATTACCCTAATTAAACTTACGAACGGTAAATTAAGGTGAATTGATCTGTTTGTCCAAATGCTCCAGCATCCAGGAACGTTATTCCACTCTTATTCATTTAATGATCTCAACTTTTTACGTAATAAAAACTTGTCAATTTGTTAACGACACAGCGTTTTGAGAATTACGATTGTAACTTAGTTGGATGAAATAAAATTGTTTCGTGTTTAATTGGAGAGTAAAACAGTGTCTTAATTCCGTTAAAAGATATAGTGTAAGATATGTGTCTAACGTTTTGAGGATAATGATCAAGGTGAGATTACAGGAAGTTTTAGTTCGTTGTTTTGTTTAGAATCTCAGTTGGCAGTTGTCAGTTTAATGCGTATCGTCGGTTGAACTTTCAACATGTTCATGTCATCCAAATAAGTAGGTATTACTTAAGGCCAAACCCTATAATCTACTAACCGATTACGGATAGGTTACAATAGCAATATTATTATCTGTCAAAATGGTTCATTATATTTTTTGATAGATAACTATTTTGTTATGGATCTATCTGTTAGTCGATTTTGAGATTTGGCTGTTAATCTAACCGCGAGGATAATACGTTTTACATTGTTTTCTACCCAAAGATTTAAAACTAAAAAACATTCACAGCCTCTTTTGGTTCAACCAATGAATCGAAATCAACATAGCTATGCCATATATTTTTTTTATTTGCTGCGGTTTTCGAGTAATAATCTTGTAATTTCTTCAACGTTTCGGATCGTTTTGCATAAACCGTAGTCACGGGGCAATATAAAAAGTAACTTTGTCTATCGATCTCGAAAATTTAAGAAATACTATCAGCGTTTTGTCAAAGAAATAAATTGCATAGAGCTTTAAGAAAAAGTTAACGGTGTTGGGTGATATCAAAATTATAATATAAACATACCTAGGTGGTAATGACCCGAAATTTCGAAATTTCCGAAATTCTTCTTGGCTTTTCCTCAAGCGCGAAGAACGATGAAGAATATGATGGAAAAACTGGATCTACTATAATAAATAGGTACAGGTTATTCAATTTAGGTGTTCCGCGGTTACCTACTTACGACAGTACATTGACCCGTGCTTAGCATATAATTAAGCTACTAATTAGTTTCTCTAGCCAGTTCGAACTTAGCATTCATTTATAACTACGTACCAAGCTTTTAAGACCAAGAAAAAAGTGATAAGCTATTATAACTGTCACACATTTTAATGAACGGTTCCGTAGCTTAGTTGGTTGTAGCCCTGCCTTCGAAGCGAGGGTTTAGGGTCTGTCCATGTCATCCATGACACAGAATCTTAGTGCATAAGTGGTTATTAATACCGACCGAATCGATCGACGCTTTTTATATTCCAGACATTCTGATCCCTGCCACCCAAATTCAACAGCTGTACCGACCAATTGTTTTTAATAAATATTATTTGTGTTATTAACCAACAGGAAACCGTCTCACGTATTTATATAAAACAGTGCCCGCAATGAAAACAGTCGTAAATCCAATCGAATATAAACCATAGCTAACCGGATGCGATGAATATTAAAAAAATACTATTTAACCAAGAAGTTTAACATGACGCCTATGCCACGCTGGTGCACTGAAGATGTGGTCAACTTATACGATTAATTTCAAAATCAATAGGATGTGGTTTTGTCTTCAGATCTTATAATTCAAACATGCGGTGTGTTTGATATTAAAAATGTATATTTTTATGATGGCTATGAAGCAATGTATTAAAACACTTCTGTAGTTGGATGGAATGGCCTTGCTCGACAAGTTAGTCTTATAAGTAGGTTTACGATGCTTAGATATTTTGCAATTGCATCTACTAAGTAACGGTTTAATCGCGAGTTTGTTTAGTTATTTTATATATGTAAAGATTTGGAAATCAAAGGGAATACTTAGAAAAATTAATTTACGATCACGATTCTAATTCTGGGTGGGGGTGATTCGGGTTGCACTGAAGTCGCGCGTAAGGGTGTTTTTTTTTTCCCACGTTGTTGAGTAATCTCTACCCCAGCCAGCGCAACTCCTTAAAGAACCGAAGAACCAAAGGTTGTTAGCAGTACTGTCTCAGCATTAGCTGTGAGTTAGAACCTTTTCAATTTAGTTATCATGTTTTGACTATTGATTCCTTGCTATGTAATGTATGGCAACATGTTCTACCGTTTCCTTCGAACCACTGTCGGGTGTCCCTATTTTGGTGGTTCTTGGACGATGCCCACCATTGTTCCCTTTCGTGTTTCCGTCTCAACAAGGTGTTGTTCGCTTTCTTATAAATAATTTACGATTAAATTTACATGTGAATAAATGTAGCACACAGTTTTATACCTATTGATATTAAAAGCATAACAATATAAAGCTGTGGATTCTGTGACTGATATAACTAATTAACACTGTTAATCATAGTACAACCTCTCAGGTTTCTGAAAGAAAAATCTTCAGCGTTAAGCCCGCCTTATTATACCTTTTAATTTCATCTGTTTCTATGGCGTACAATAAAGAATTAATTTAATGTATAATAAATTCGGAGAATTATTTTTTAAATACAAGTTTAGTTTAATTTCGTTTAACGTCCAGGGAATCAAAAGCAAAAGACTACAAAGGTAGTAACAAATTGTTTAATTAGAAAATAAAAACTAGGATAAGAATAAAATAAAAATAATATCAATACAAATTCAAAGATATTAATGAATATAAATTCATAGATATTATGTAGGTAGATTAGGCTACTTTTATTTTTGATATGAATTCTTCGATGCTATAAAAACGCTTACGCACTCATACCACTGCACTAGGATTTCCTATGTCACAGGTGCATGTACATACACAAAAACACAAGACAAACAACCAAGACCCGAGAACAAACTTCATGCTCACCACACGACGTGTGCCCAGAATTGAATCTGAGACCCCTTGCTTCGAAGGCAGGGCTACTTCAACTAAGCTATGGAGCCATGAAAAATATAAAGACTTTTTTTTCGATATCACCCTTTCATATTTTCTTACACGTGCTTTATCGAATTTTAAATTGGCTCGAGATTGCGCTACCGACATTTTCGAAGCCTATTATTATTTTTTCCAGTCTTTCCACGTTCCCCTACAAATATGCAGACGACAGGAAAGTGAAAGGAAATGTGAACACTTATTATCATTCTCTCTTGTCCCGCCCATCAGATTTCCAAGACAAACTCTACGGATAACACGGCAGAATCAGGTAGTGAGATCACGTACCCAGTTACAATTGTGACACCGAATTCATGTAACTCGGTGGTATTATCGCCACCCCACATTTGCCCTCGATTTTTTTTTTAATAATTCCCGACACGTCTCGGCTTCGAGGCGTCTTTGTTCGTCCTATTGTGAATACCATGTGTAATAGATGTATGCTCATTGAATGGTATTTTTCGTTTTTTTTTTGTCCGGCGTTTTGTTGATGCGATGCCACTGTGAGGCGTGAATGTTTTGAATTTCACGTGTTCCTACACGGATACTAGTTTTGGAATATTACCTTTTGAAAATATTAAACAAGTATAGGATCATTTCTAAGGTTCCATATCTCTTAAACCATAATAATACAAGTCTTCTTTTCGTGTAAATAATTGAACAACTCAGCTGTCGCGATTGCCATTGAAGCTTCCTAAGCTCTACCTTCTGGACTATAGTCGTGGGTTTGATTCCCACCCAGGACAAATATTAGTGTGACATAGAATTTTTTTCTGCGTGTAGCAGTTAGTATTTATTATATCTACATGTATGTACAAAAAAGTACTATAGTGTAACTATCGGCTATCAAGCTATGCTTAGTTTAGGGCTAGATGGCGCTGTGAAATGAAAATAAATTTATATTATATTTTAAATTGATTCAAATTAATCCAGAATCAAATCATCCAGAAATTAATTATAGATTAGAAATCAACATTAACTCAAGCGAAGCCGCAAGAAAAAGCTAGTACGTTATAATAAAAAAAATTCAAGAAACCTCAGATACGTGGTTTAAAAAAAATAAACGTTTACAAACTCATACCTTTGCACTAGGATTACCTGTGTCGCAGATGGCATGGACAAACACAGAAACACAAGAGTAACACCCAGGACCCGAGAACAAACTTCATGCTCACCAAACAAAGTGCGCCCCGGTCGGGAATCGAACCCGGAACCCCTCGCTTCGAAGGCAGAGCTACTACCAACTAAGCCACGGAGATAAATGAGAGTGTTAAGTTTTACGCTATGAAATCATTTTCTATAACCGTATTGTAGGGAAAGTTGTTACAATACGAATCAGCACCCTCCAATTGAATTCTATAGATTTTATGCTAAATAAACTTCATTGTGTCGACAATAGAATTGTCGATGGACCCCTTAATTTGTCGACTCCAGTAGACAACGCTCTTCCGTTTCTTTCAGACACAAGTCTTAGAAAAGGACAAAGAATTTTCACAATAGTGGTGCAAGTAACAAGAGATAGAGTTATTAAAATAGTTACCTGTGTCTACTGTGATTATGAGAAATATGAAAATAGTTGTCATACGATATACACCAATATAGGCGCTGCTTTGCAAATTACTCTTATATCTGTCAGTTAAGGCAAAACAGGTAATAATGTATGACAGCGCATCAGCATTGCCTGTGGTGTTGCAGATGTCCATGGGCGACGGTACTGCTTTCCATCAGGAGGCCCATCTGCTCGTCTGCCACCCTACTCCATAAAAAAAAGTGACTATTCAATCCCCACAATGTCTCTTCTTATCTCTCTCTTTTTAACCAGAGAGAAAGGATGAGAGACGAAAATCCAGGAGGTTCCCATTTCGACTATATTTTTTGTACCTATATTTACGCTAAAAATATATATAATTATGAACTGATAGTGATGTTTTAAAAGGAAAAAGTTTCTACTTTGGACCATCAGCGGGAGAATGCCGTAGGTACCTTTTTGCTTTTACTATTGTTTGAACCCTTCTGTTTGACGAACACGTGTTTTATTGTCGATTATTGGACAATCAATCAGTCGTGATCTGAATGCTAAGGAAATTGGTATCGTGGGGAGATTTTATTTGTTTTTGACATATGGTAGATATGTCCCAATGACGTAATTATGTTAGGGGTAGACTGCGGATGGAAGTAGCTGAAGGCCGTTTCTTATGTAAATATACGAGAAGCCAACATGATGATGATATCCCGTTGACTCTCAATACGGAGGTCGTTGGTTCAAATCCAATAGGTTTCTCAGATTTTCCCTTGAAACTTTTTGAGCATGTTCTGTAAAAGAATAATTGGAAAAGTAGCTACTCCCAGAAACAAACAATTTCGTCCTGAGTACTGCTAACATACCTGGTAATTGACCACCAAATGCTTGCACTTATGCCGTGTTTCTATGGTGTAATTACAAGCGCATGAGACGTTACAATCTACGTATCAGAATTCAGGGTGCAACGCAAAGCGACTTGGGCTTTCCTATATTTCAATAGACGATCTGAATCGTAATGATGTTGTAATTGGGCCGCGGTAACCCCTTACCATCAATATTATCCCGTCACTTACATCTAACAGCTTTCTGTGACAACGACCACGGCCTAATTCCGAAAGCATCATACCTGGCCCCAAGGTCGTGAGGCCGAATATCGGCCATTAGAAATGCCGACCTCAAAAGTAATTAGAAGAACAAGAATGCATAATTTATCTAGCATCTCCGTCGTCCGGTTATGACTGGTTTGCGTCTGCGATTCCCACGGTGCCTGTTAGCTCTCTAACTGCTGTGTAGATAGTGCAACAGTTGCAGACTTGCTACTGGTATTGCCAGCTTGGACCACAATTTGTGGCTGGTTTGAACAGAACCAACTGTTCTCCGTTTAAAAGGTGTTTTGTATTGTATGTCAATGTCCCCTTTCCCGCTTTTGATAAACACATTTTTGGGAATGCTAGGATTCTTGTTCGATGTTTAAAATGTAAAATGTAACTATTTGGAATACGAATTAAATACTTTCCAAATACAATACAACGAAGTTCTACTAAAAGTTCAGACGGCTAGCTCCACGTTTCAAAGGGTATGATTTAAAAACTAAGACATGCATAGTCACGTAAGCTAAGAACAGCACACGTATTAACTATTTACTTACTTTAAGATTGACCAAACGTAAAATTTTAAGCTGTTAGTTTACGTTACATTCAATATAAGACAGAAATTTGTAATTAGTTAAGCTAGAATCATTCAGACTGGCCAAGTCCAAAATTTTATTATCCTATGTTTCCTAATATTATTATACATACTTAAAAAATGAATAATCATGAAAGACGGCTAGTACCTACAAATTAAAAAAAAAAAAACACTTTGGTACCTGAGACATACCGTCAACTACAGTGCGCGTGGTAGAAGGTGTGAACAAACGCTAATGTTGTTAGATTTAGCAAAAAATTCCAAGTGATGGCATCAAAATCTACTTGTATAATGGCAGAGCTGAGGTAGAAACAGTAGGTCATACGATGTCGTTGAGAGCTAAACTGAGATTGTCAACCTACCAGTACTTTAATAGGTAGTACGCATAACTGTTTATGTAGGAGATCGAAGTAATTGGAATCGAAAAAAAAATTGTCGCTCCCGTAGGTAGGCTTTATTGTTATTATACTTTATTCAAAAGTAATAAAACACAGAAATTTCTAAGCGTTAGATGCCGGTGTAATCACATGCATATGAGACGTAGTATGCGGACACAGCAATGCGAGTGCAACACTTCTTGACGGCGGTGTGGCGACAGTACTCTGAACGAACTTGGCACAAGTTCTACTGCTACTTTGGGTTGCTCCTTTTGCACCATCAAGGGGACAGGTGTGGGGACTGAGGATACTCGCCAACGGACGCGAGCAACAATGAACGAAGATGCGTAATAAATATACAAAATAAGAACAAACAGTTGAGAATCTTGGTATTTGAGAGTGACCGGCAAATTGGGATAAAAAGACCAGCAAATAGTAGAACAACAGGGATATTTGAAAGCTCAACAAACGTCACAGTAGAGTACAAATCGTTGCAGTTAGTCCAATCCCATAAAATCCTTTCTCACACGGCACAACACGTAATGTGAGCACGTGTTTTATTGTACTGGTCCACAATACGCATTTCCTCTATGGACAATCGTACAGGAAACTCTTTATTTCGATCTTCGAGCGAGTGGCACGTAGTACATTTACCTGTGGATTTTCAACATGATATAAAGAGCTATCTATTAACAAGCAATGGGTAGCTTTGTCTGAAAACATAATCGTTTAAATTATATTCTTGGATATTTCACACAGCGCCATCTAGCCCCAAACTTAGCATAGCTTGTACTATGGGGATCAGATTACTGAAATACAGTATTTTTATAGTAGTAGCTCTATCTTCTGCGCTGTAGGTCGTGGGTTCGAGTTCTGAGATGAACACAGACGTTTGTTTTGTGTCTGTGTGTTAATATGTATCTATTAGGTATATGTTTTTTTAACAAAACAATTTTATTTAGTTATGAGTCTATGAATTACTTTGATGTCAACCGATTTTCGCTCCCAAAGACATATGTCCAGCAGTGGGAATATAAAGACTACCGGTAGTCATCTTTCTTTTAAAATCCATTACTTCATTATTAACTTCCTATATTTCAATCAACAAGACAATACAAGCAAGCGTCAGTCAATTTTGGTCAATGAAAATAAACCGATGTCGGGCATATTAACATGTTTACTTTCTACGTCAATTGCGATCAGATCCGTTGCGTTGAAGAAAATGACGATAATTTCACTAAAACAACAAAATTAGGTATAATTGTATCAGAAACTTATCTCAGATAGGTACTTATTAAGGTACTTATCTTCGACGATCTAAGACAACTCACAGGTGCATAAGACGTAACGCTCCCGTCTCGGGTGACGGGCGCACCGGGATGCGACTTGGTCCAATATTTCGGTCCGGAAGATCTAAGTCATAATATATCGACGATATTTTAAAGTTTAACCTTGTAAGATGGTAATAAATGTCAATAATCCAATAAGTGAGTTTTGCACAATTTTTTCCAACTGAACATCTGATATAAAAATTCAGTAAACGATCATATCATAACATAACATATATCTGAGTATAGTTAATGTGTAATTTCTAACCATGAAGGTCTGTACCTAGACTAAGATTTAAGATCACTGATAAACACATATTCTTTGTAATCGTTGTATTATTCATTCCCTGACATATCAGGCTCTTTCATCAGACCAGCACTCTCATCAGAACTTATTAAGTGGTTCACTATGATTTGCAAGATTTCGATTCATGCCAGCAAATGTGATGTTTATACTGCTTGTAATACACTTTCTTGACCGTCAATGTTACACTCTACTTCTTTGTCATAAGCCATTAAGAAGAGTTATTTTAAACTGTCCTGCACCAGATGCTATTCCCGGCATGAATGAACGTGAATGGATAAAAACATTCAAAATTTACGACAAGTCTGATATAAAAGAAAACAAATTGTCCAACAATAAAGCATAACGCAGGATGCAACGAACCTTCGATACGTAAACTCGTAAAACAATTTATTATGAATATAAAAGTAGTATAAATGGAAAATGCGTTGTGATAATAATCAAGATGGCTTCCGTTCGATATCTCTGAAGTTTCAGCTTCCTTCCATTTGGAGAAAGGAACTGACAGTGATATCGGATATCAGAGGAAACTCTGCAGAAAGATTTCTCATCCGTGATTGTGAAATGTGGTCTGCTGGTTGACAGATATATGCTTTTATGTTTCATTTCTGGGACCGAGAGAAATGCTTTGATTGGAGTTCTTCCACTTGTATCGTACAAAATCTGATGATTTGCTCAGACAATGCTATAGACGTGGTGTGAACTACGCTGAATCAAATTTTTGTGATCGTACAAACGAAGAAGAAATGGAGTAATTATTTGAAAATTTGTAATTATTGAATAAGAAAATCTCTGTTTTTTTGACCCACAATGCACATACATTAGAAATCATTCAATCACTTCCTTATTCCTAGTTTTGTCTCAAATTTTACGACTCCAGTGACATATTTATTAAACTCTCCCCTTTCATAAAGCCAAGCGTTCACATGTTAGCCTCCCTATCTTATAAAGAATCGCTTTTCTTGTTTTGCATTGCTGTTTATGGTTCGGTTTTTAATTTTTCATGGCGATATATACTAATGGATGACATTGCTTTACGTTTTTTATAGGTACTGTATTGTTTATTTATAACTCTTTTTACAGGTAAACAGGTAGAAAGAAAATAAAAAGCTTAGTCTAATAAAACTAGCTAAGACATCATACTAGGACAATAAATATTTTCTTTTTCCAGCTGACAAAGTATAAGTAGCTAATGTAAGGTGATTACCGCCGCCCATAATAATAAAAATATGACTCGAGTCTTCTCTGCCTTCTGTATTATGCTCGTGACATCGTTTCCCACCCAGGACAAACATTTTTGTGACGAACATAGATATTTATTATGTGTATATTGACATATTGACATCTAGACCAATTCACCATTGACATCTAGATTTCCATAATACAATGGGTTTTTGGTTCTGGCCCCAGGAAGCCTAGGTTGGCGCTGAAATGTCCAAGAATATTTAGTTCCTACGTATTAGAAGACTTAAGTTTCATCGTATTTCACCTGTCTGAGATGGATATGAAGTCTCATGCGCCAACAATTGACAGACATAATCTTTCACCGAACACAGTAATTACAGGTAGCCGTTCGGAAATAAAATATGGTTTAGGGGTCAGGTCACTAAAGTGGACGTTTAGCTTTAACAGTTCATTTCGTTTTACGGTTGTTTAAACTATTGTCTGGAATCTCTTTATTGCTTCGTAGTTAATGATCCTGATAATTGACATCTCGAAGATATATAGAGGATCCGGATTACGCCTGTTTCTCAGATATTCTTTTACGATCAGCTGTGACTTTTACATTTTAAAGCTGAGAAAAAAGCTCCTTTCGGTACATATCATAGAATTAAGAAAAAATCATATACTACAATATTAACATCCATCGAATACAATTGAAATAAGTCCGAACTTATTGAATAAATGTGTTTTTTTTTTTTATTTTGCCAAAAGATATCCAAAACAAAAATAAGCAAAAGTAGCCAGAAAGTTGATGTAATTTTCATCCAGCTAGCCAAGATCATGACCGGTCAAGTGTCGGTGTGTCACAGTTTCGAAATATTTATAAAATAATTAGAGCAAAATAATTCGTGAGTGGATAATAAATAGACATCACCACATAGTATAAAACAAAGTCGCTTTCTCTGTCCCTATATCCCTATGTATGCTTAAATCTTTAAAAATACGCAATGGATTTTGATGCAGTTTTTTTTAATAGACAGTGTGATTCAAGAGGAAGCTTTATATGTATGATACACTAGCAAGTCACCCCGGCTTCGCACGGGTAGTTTCTGATACGACACTGATGCTTTACTAACCGTGCGAAGCCGGGGCGGGTCGCTAGTACTGAATAAAATTGAAATGGAAGATATGAAAAAAATTTGTGGAAAAACGTATTTTCGTATGAGGTTTACATTCGTTCAGAAATTCGTTGTTTTTTTTATACAGTTTCTTTTACTCTTTGAGTGCCGATACCTAAAAATCTCCAATCAGTTACACCAGCATATCAAGTGATGAATTAATAAAAATCGACATGATCATTTGTAAAGCAAAAAAATGCACTATCTCCACAAAGCACCCACATCGCATCGCAAAAAACAGGGACGAAACAGAAATTAAATCTCTTAGACACAGATGTTAATGCATTGCATATGTCTGGATAATCTTATACAATGTGGTCACAGAATCGATGGTAGTGTGGCAAAGTGCAGGTTACCGTTAGCTGATGATCTTTTGTATTTATAGAGCAGGGCCTTTGTTTGGACTAAGTAATGTCGATATTAGAATTGCATTCTGTATAGCATACATGATTATGCAATTAATGATGATATCATACAATCTAAGTAAATTTGTATAACAAACAATAGGAATGCCATCTGATGACTCCATAGCTTTGTCTGGCGTTATCTTCGAACCGAGAAGTCCAGGGTTCGATTCCCGACCGAGGCACACTTTGTGTTTTGAGCCTGAAGTTTATTCTCGGGTTTTGGTTTTGTGCTCGCTTCTATACGGAACAGGAAATCTTGGTGCAGAGATATGAGTGTGTAAACGTAGTTTTCTATTTATTTAAGAATAATTAAATTTTGTATATTGTATCCATTTAGATTTAGAGCAGCTTTTTATGTAGGTCTCTAAAGTGGTTGCAGAAACCGTTAACTTTTTTTTACTAATTTGACCATACTAGCTGACGGAATTGTAACTGAACGGGGATGTAACGACTCATGCGGCTGTAATTTCACCAACACCCACACCCTTCCACCGAAACACAGAAACGCGAGTGCACCACTGATAACCAGGTGTAGTAGTAGTACTTCTCCGAACGAACTTGACACAAGTTCTACTGATACTTAAATAATAAACGTTTGGGTTTAAAGTAACAAAATCATGGTTATTGTTTCATTTCAGGTAATGATTTACACACTTTATTATTAATCTACGGTCACCAACGAAAGCGAAAACAAACACGTAAGTTTTATAATATTTTTTTAAACACAAAACTAGTTGCTTAATGTGATTTTTTGTGATTCTTCGGCTCAAAATCAAGCGTAATTAATTCAATTCCATATAGAATTACCGATGGCGCCTCCCGTCCAAACATTACAAAGCCATTTTGTCTCTGGTCAAGTGTTGCCAGACGTCTGAAGCCATAGACAATAATATCTTTGTGGTATGAGCTGCCGCATAAAGCCCATTGTGGTCGAATCAATTAGCCTATAATGTGGCCATTGTAATACACATATAACATTGTCTTAATGTCCGTACATCTCACTCACATATCGTAAAATAATTTTTATAGTTCCATTTATAGCTGAACTCAATTTATTGGCCAGATACGTTTCAGTAGCGTTACGGTTTAAAGTTACATATTCAGATGTAGCGCATGGATTTAGCTTTGTTTCGTCCTCATAAAACTAGAGGATGGAGATGATATATACGAGTAGCAATTCTCGTGTAGGTACCTGTCTCAATTAATGCGGAAAGTGAAACGAACCTCACCTGTTGAAAGATATCGGATTCCACTAAAAGACTTGAAGGTGAAGATCAAAGGAGCAATGGCATCGGACAAAAATGTGGAATCCTAAAACACAAATGCTAAAGATATGAGAATCTTTGAAGAGACAGTCATTATTGTGGAGTAACCCAAAACCGAAACATGTGTCACATATCGTCCAGGATTGCGATGCCACATGTGAAAATGAAAAAAACGACAAAAATCTGTTGTCACTACTCCCTGAGGTACGAACAATGCCACTCTTGGATCCTGTTAGTCTCTCACATTAATTTGAACTCTAAATGGGTGATTTTTAGATATATATTTCGAGGAATCAAAGGGGATTTACGGTCGATTTCCCTGGAACACAGCTTGTTTTGTGATGATTTTTTGTACAAACTTCCATAACCTTTAGCCTGTGACATGGATTGTAGATTAGGCATATTGTTGACCTTTTTTGCTTCCATTTTAGTTGCACGTGTGTTTTTATTTTTTGTTCGAGCTCAATGTTCTGGAGTCGTGTTTTGTTTTTGTGCGATCTGAGAAGATTTGCATGTGTTGTCAAAGATTCGAACGAAACCGTCGTTTGATTTCCTGTCTGATTTAAAAATGACTGCGAGTTTCGTGAATAAAATTAATAGGAACTCGAAGATTTCTGTTGTAATATAAAGAGCGGAAGTTTTAATATTGTCGCGCCGCGCTCGTCCGTGGAGGCCGTTGACAAAATTAATGTTTTATTGTGAAACAATGGTGTTTCTCGTAAATAATGGATCGCTCGGTGAAAGATGTGTCCAGGCATAATGGTGGCTGACCACTGAAATATTGAATTTGAACATGTGGCATCCGCTATTGCTAAAATAATAACATGTGTTATATATATTGTACTACTTTGCTATTGGTGTTCCGCACCAACATTTAAACTGGAGTGTTTATTGGCCTTTTCTCAGAGAGACTGTTTGATAGATCACTAAAAAGCTGAACTCAATAAAGCAATGAGGATTTTCATTGGAGTATATATCTGTGTAAAGTAGCTGTTACTTAAGATATATCATCTTGATCTAATCGAGACTCTGTTCTTAATTTAAGTGCAACTATTTTGTGATATTTTTTTTAATGAAATTATAGTAGAAAAAAATCAATATGAACACGTAACGCACAGTTGAATTTTTTTAGAACAAGGTCAAAAGTGATAATTTTAATGTACAGGACTACTTTTTGCAAAAAGTGGTTCTTTTAAGATTAGGATCCAACAAAAAGTCGTCATCCATCCATCAACGTAGAGATAGCACCAGTTGAAGATGCGAAACCAGTAGTTAACATTTGCCATCTAATAAAGTTTCCAAGTACATTATCTACAAGTGGGTGTAAACGGGTTCCTCTAAGAACCATTTCTATACCTGAAGTAAAATCTACCATCACAGATTTATGGGCAAATCCCCGAGATATGTTACGAATAAAAATAATAGAATTGTCGTGTCTAATAATATAGCGGCCGTTTCCGTTCGGCTTTTGGTTTATTTTAGTTTGGACGCGAATATTATACGAATAACTTTCATTCATATGCGGCAGATTTTCATAGTTTATTACTGTTTCACGACTATTATTGTTAATGGATGATAATGTAGGGTTGGCTTTAATTAGTTTCGCGTTAACTACCACTTTTACAGCTATTAACACTATTTTATTACTTACGAAACTGTTTTGTAATGCGCTCGACGTGTTTTCTGAACCCACTGTTGAAATTATGATTTGATTGGCTAAGTATGTAATTGTTGTTACATCATAATCTAATCTTTATGTTATACCGAACGTTTGGGAGTATAATCTTGCTAATTGAATTTGTAATATTTACAGCTGGCACAGTTTGTATGTGAAATTCACACGTCTACTCAACATTGTATAATTGCTACTCAAAAATAAAATTACAATTAAGTTTTAGATAGTTGTTTCTCGAAGTGATATGATGGACGGGTATTGCAGTTTCTGAAGGATTCGTGTTATTTTCTTTGTATAAACATCACATTGCATCATTACAGTAACGATGTTTTAGAAATATCAGGATATTCTGGTTTTTATTTGTAATTATTAATATATGTTGTTTTGCTATTAAAATCTCTCATGATGGATGTATTAGTGACAAAACATTTGTGAGTGCCTAACAGTATGCATTTTTTTTAAATCTCTTATTTGATCAACTATACACGAAGATTGGACGATATTGACGATTATATTTAGATTAAAAACTACTTCTTTCAATGACGCAGTTGATTAAAATTCTACATATACACAAACAATATTTGGCAATAGAATATTGGCTCGCTTTGCACATTAATGTTTTCTTACAAAACTATTACTGAAAAAACAACAGGCCATCCAACCCAATATCAATCATGCAGACGTTTACAACATACCATTGAGGTCTTAATCCGCAGACGAGTAACAAAACTAAATCTTGACTAATGTCATCTTCTGTCTCCCTCTCGCATACCAAATGTTCAAACAATAACATGATGAATGCTACCGGGGCCTTTTCAAAGAAAAAGAGATCAGATGTAGGCGATAATTCATAAAAAAACTATAATAAAGGGTAATTTTGTTCAGAGCGACATTGTTCGTCTGATTTATTCGTTTCAGACAGTTTTGTTCTTTGTAGTTTTCATATATTCTTTCGGTTTTCTGTGGTTATGATTAGTGGCTTAATTGTCTTTGCGATATCGTTAAAGTTTTTGTCTGTTCTGCATGTATTGTGGTCGGTGAATCATTTTAATTGACTATAAATTCATAATCATTGTTTGATTTATCATTTACGTTTTACTGGTATTTTAAAATATTCGAAAAAAAAATATGATGTATCAGAATCTATAAAACATATTAAATTAAGCAGCACTGCTATTTCTGAGTAGTGTTGGGGGTGAGTCACACATAACCCCACGCCTCCCCAAGGCGTGGGGTATACGCAAAGTATTTCCCCCTTGACAAAAAAAAAAAAAGGTAATTTCACCGGCGTCCACACCCTTCCACCGAAACAGCGACGCGAGTGTACAGTCACACGTTCTAGATACACCCACCGAATGGTACATGAGCCGGTGAAATAACAGGCATTAACTATATGGATATTGTTATAAAAAGGTGCCTTTGAGTGCTCCATCTCTAACAAAACATTGCATATCGAGATTGTTTTGAAAGAAATTAACCAATACAGCAATAACATCACCCGTCTCAAGATATAGAGTAAGTTCAGTGTTGAAGTAGAACGCACTCCTGTTTTATTGTTGGAGCCATATTTTACGACTGGATTGTGTACGGATTTAGAATGGAGGAGATTTCTCACTGGGCCTTAAGCCGCAGTCTAAAATATGGGCCGAATACGGTATAAAATGCGGGACGAAAGCAGATTTTTTTACGTGGGCCAAACTTCCTCAGGACGAGAATGGCATAAATCGTCTTTATTGCGTCACGGTTCCGTGGCTTAGTGGTAGCCACACTGCCAGGGCCCAGCAAGGTTCGGGTTCGGATTCGGATTCGATTCCCGGCTTGGGTTTTGATGCGTAAAGTTTGAATATTTTAAAATAACACAAAATAGGTAAAACAAAATTGACTGACTTAAAAAAACGTATAAATAAAAGTTCGATAATTTTATTAATTATTTTAAACTCTCAGGAATCAGGGAATCTCAGTAGAATGTCTTTAAGAAATTTCTGTGGGGCCACCTTATCATAATTTCATCAATAAAATTAAAAAAAATCTTACCATTCGATCCATAATTGGCTGAGAAAACGCGTACAAAACATACAAAAAAGAAACCATTTATTCTAATTACGAACGTCCTCTTTTAACGCTATGTCGAATTTAAAAATACATATAATACAAATTGACGGCTCCGTGGCTTAGTTGATAGTAGCCCTGCCTTCGAAGCGAGGGGTCCCGCGTTCGATTCCCGGCCGGGGCCCACTTTGTGTGGTGAGAATGAAGTTTTTTCTCGGGTCTTGGGTGTTCGTCTTATGTTTCTGTGTTTGTCCATGCCATTGCGACACAGGGAATACTAGTGTAAACGTTTATTTATATATTCAAAACATCCGATCTTATTGCCATTGTGAAATCTCCTTTACGTAGTAAGATAGCCACGCGCACTCCATGCTGTAGTGTTCAATCATATACTGTTCTGCTATCTTTGAGATTATAATGAAACTTTTACGATTTCAATTTCGGTTATGAAAAAATTATAACGGTAATAAAGATCTCGTACAAGACAATCGTATATTGTATTATGTCTGCTCATAATACTTTCTGAGACACGGCTCATTAAAAGTTATCTTGAGGAAACAAAAGTATTTTGGGAAATTTGTTTCTTCACGACCCTATCAAAACCTCTATACTCCTTTATCTTAAGTACCGTTTGGAAATTTTCAAATTTACACACATAAGTTAACATATTCGTGCGCATATAACATATCTTTTAATTGTGTGACAGTAGCCGGCGAATTGCTGCCGCCATATCTAGTAACCGTCAAGCATTGGTATCCTCGCATTGAAGTGGAATTACAGATGCAGGAGACTTCCGTTGGGGAGAAACTGAGTCATGCTGCTGATATTTATTTATATATTGGCGACGGCAACCATATATCCATAATTTTTTCCGCCAAAAGTACACCCTCACGCGGTTTTCTACTATTACAAACATCCCTGTTTTGGTCCATTTGAGGCCAATCCTTTGAATTGGATTAATACACATTTCGCCATTTCTGTCACGTAATCTTTTCAATTTTGACAGCTCCGTAGCTTTGTGGTAGATCTTGCTTCGAAGTGAGAGGTCCCGGGTTCAACTCCCGACCGGGGCAGACTAGGTGATGAGCGTAATGTTAGTTCTCGAGCCTTAGGTGCTTGTCATGTGTTTTTCCATGCTACCTGCAACACAGGGAATCCTATTGCAGGGATATGAGTGTGTAAACGTAGACGTAACTTTTGGATAAAGATAGAAGTAGACGCAAGACGGCGTACACAAGATTATTTTTAATGATATAGCAGACACGATTTTGTTGTTAGGTATAACAACAAAAATCATTGCTATGGGAAACGGATGTCTTTCATAATATCCAGACATTAGTAATTCCCGCAATTAACTATTATCTCGTGTTAGAATAACTTTTATTTCTAGAACAAGGTTGATATAAAACTGTAATAAGTCATCGTTAAAAAATTTCTGGAAGTACTCGAATGATATAGTAATGGTATTCTTTGAATTTCTGCAGGAAGCTAGAGATGTCAGAATTTGTCCCCACGCAAATAAAGATTTCATCCGCACCATCTGGATGGCTGGTCTTCCTCGTTTCTCACTTGTCGGTTGTGGAACGAACTTCCTGCTGTGGTTTTCCCATTGAACTATGATATGGGGTCCTTCAAGAGGCGGGTTAATCAGCATCTGAAAGGTCGGCAGCGCATCGGCATTGTCCCTGGTATTGCAGGTGCCCATGGGTGGTGGTGGTGACCACTTTCCATCAGGTGGCCCGCAAGCTCGTCTGCCCCCTATTACATAAAAAGAAAAAAAAACTCATAAATATGAAACATGGCTGTACTTGCGTATAGTAATACAATGTCATTAACATAGCGTAATGATTAACTAAGAAAAAAAAAATCGAAAATACCAATCCTTTTCTCTTCATCCCTTATTTCTCGCGTCACACAAAAGCAAAATGCGCAATTTTGTTTACATGGATGACATGTTTTTTTTTGTTCCATTAATTTTGTTTTAGAAAACAATTATTAGAAAACAATTAATTAAAATTGATTTCAATGAAAATCCACGGGAAATGTCGGATATGGAAAATTTAAAGTACATTTTTCTATGGAATTTTATAGAGAGCCTATTGTCAAATTGTGAACCAAGACAGGAAAACATTTGTCGCGTCAGTTGAACTATACAAATTGAGTGTAAACTAAATAACTAAATTCACTTGTGTTGAAAAAAAATATTGTCTGCCTTTCGGAAACGACTGTAACGATTTTGACGAAACTTTCACTGACAGATAGCTAATATTATAAAGAGTACTGAGGCTACTTTTACTATAGAAAATAAAATAGAGACTTGCGCAAAAAAAAACTTGGATGCAGTCGCGTGATAGTCTTACAGCTAGTTGAAAATATATAACAAGTTTATACGTACTTGACCTAAGATACTACGTACTACTGGAGAGAAATAACCAGACGAAACACGAGACTATAAAGTGCTTCATTTGGACTGTGTTACTGTAATTAAATAAACAATGGACCACGAAAATATGATAAAGATTGATAACCTCACAATGTGCCGTTTGTAAGAAACAGGGAAACAACACCGTGACAAAGATAAACCGAAATATTTGGCATTGAATTGTATTTGTTGAAGTGAAAATAAAATATAGTGAGATTGTAATGTTCATAACACGTATAAACGAACCACAGATATTATAATGCTACCGAACCACAGATATTATAATGTTACCGAACCACAGATATTATAAGGCTACTGAACCACAGATATTATAATGCTACCGAACCACAGATGTTATAATGTTACCGAACCACAGATGTTATAATGTTACCGAACCACAGATACTATAATGCTACCGAACCACAGATGTTATAATGTTACCGAACCACAGATGTTATAATGTTACCGAACCACAGATATTACAATGCTACCGAACCACAGATGCTATTAAGAACGTGCATATAGAGAGATTGAGCTTTATAAACTTTTTTATAACCATTTAATAAACATAAATAAGAGGTCCAAATTTGGCTCAATTTTTTTCTTTTCTAATAATATATAATGCCTGGAAGAAATCGCTTTAAGTGATAAGGCCGTCCCGTGTGAATTGATTTTTTTATATATATTTGTCAAGTTCGTCCAGTCACAGTCGGTTAACTTGTATTTAAATTCATTTTAGATTAATTTCTTAATTTGCCTAGATATCGAAATAGACTGCATTATCTCTAATAACCCAAATTGTGACGAATTCATTTGATAAACAGACATTGCGTTGATAAAGAGACATTTAAAAATAGTCAAAAAAAGTCGACAAATTAAAAAATGAAATACAATTATCTACACACTCATACCCTTGCTCTAGGATATGTCATGGGCAACACAATTTCAGTATGTACCCGAGAACAAAAATTACGGTCATCACACAGTTAGCCCCAGCTGAGAATCGAACTCGGTTCTTCGCTTCGAAGGTAGGATAGCTACCGACTAAGCCATGGAGCTGACAGAAATTGGCGATGATTATCTCCTATTTTGAAGACAGTTGAGTAACCAAAAATCTGGTCTCACAGGTTAGTTGGTCGCAGCTCTGCTTTGACACTGTAGTTCATGGTTTCGATTCCGACCAGAATCCATCAAAGCTATGCATAGTTCGGGGTAAGATTGCGCCGTGACAAATGTCCATGAATATTATTTTCTTTGATCACCTTTTAATGTTTTAAGACTATCCATGAAAAAAAGGCATATCTATATATGCCTTTCTGTCAAAGCAACATAATCTACGGGTCACTGGTGGTCAATTATTTGACCCATTTAATGGAGACATAAGTTATCAGTTCATTAAACGAAGATTATCACGCGGAAAGTATTGAGACCTCGTGAATTGTAATCACAAATAAAAATACAATATTTAAAAATAGTTTGTTACTATCGAACATTTCAATGAAAACTATGACAATCATATTGTAAATATTTCCACAGACCCAATGATCTTTTTTTTCATGTGATTAAGTAGCCAGCTCTACAGCAGCAGTAGTTTTCAAGCTGCCTGAAGGCCTCCGACAGGGATCGACGTCTTAACGTACCCTTAGAAGCACAGAAGCTCTAAGTTTAAACACCACTATACCTACATAAATTCACGGCTTTTTGTAGACAGATTAGATATCTTCAATGGACCACTTTTCACGTAGACGTGACAGGTGGAGAGCTTAACGCCGTCGTTCCTTGCCCACAAATTATTCTTTTAACATTTCCCTTCAGTAAAATTGACGAAATTCACACGAAAAGGTGACCAGCGGAAATACCGACAGAATCCCTCATACTCAATAAGAATGATTATGGTATCTGCTTTAGATGAAGTTGTCCTCGATCTTATAAGACGTAACAAAACCATTGTAAAAATATGTGGCATTATTTTTTGTTCTCACCCCGCACGTGTGACTCAACCGACCTTATTCAACGCTATTATTTGCATACCAACTGGTTCCTATACGATATTAATCACAAGTTTTATTAGTGAACATCAAAGAATACACACAATGGTAAGATCTCTTATAAGGTACCCTCAATACTATTGTTACTTTTGTCAGAGGTTGATTTATGAGCGGCCACTGTTGTTGGTCCACTAGGTATTGTGTTGTCAGTTTTTGTTTGGACCTCACCGACATTGTGAATTCCCCCTCAGGTTGTCCCACCAATACCTTTATCCATCTCACTTTGATGGTTGGAAGCCGTACAATTCCGACATCGCTCCGATTTGTAGGTATTTGCATAAATTAAACGAGTCTTATACGTTTATCAATTTTTGCCTGACACAGTTATCGGGACTACGCTAACAACTAAATTATTGTACTGATAAGAATTATGTTCGGGAAAGACGAACTAATAAGAAAATCCTTGAGATTGTTAATCAAACTAATTGGTGTTCCGATTATAAGTTCTAATCAGAATTGTATTTAAAATACAATCAGTGTATTAAAAATTTCACTCGGTATTGGAGACATAATATAATTAATGTTGTGGGTGAGTTCCATATTTTCCTCCCACTACGATCACAACCGTAGCAATGATGTTGAAATTTTACAAAATTTCCGCAAAAAATAATAATTTTCTTACTGATTTGCTTTTATAAGGCATGGTTTAAGAGTGTTCAACTAACTCATTATAAACTTTTACGGCGCTTCTTCACATCAATTTGCGTTCCTGTATTAATTCAATGAACAATCGGAATGACGTCAGTAATCAATAAATATATAGAGCTCATTCTGTGTGGCGAGGCGTGAATTATAACAAAACGTCCAAAAAGGCTAACACATTCGCGTACTTTTTTGAATGCTCAATCTAAACAGATTCCCATCCCATCTCAACCCTTTGTCCTCACCATCAAGTCCTTGACCGGCTATTGTATCTCGCACAAAGGAGCGGCTACGATTGAGCTCGGCATGTAATTTTCATGCTTCATGCCACTCACACACACTCACTTCCGAATCATTACGTTCCTTACTTTTATGTTTGCCTTCATCGTCATGTGGTAATTCATTGTGCCCGTCGCATTCATCATCAACATTGTAAGCTCCTTGATTGGCTTTCAATATTTTTTTGGGTGTTGTAATGTTTACGTCATCAATACTAATGATTGCAACCGGTAGCACAATAGTTATTGTTGAGATTTTTTGTGGAATTTACTAGTCATTATATTTAGTTGGCGTTTTATTACTTTAGTGTGATAACAATAAAATATTGGGAAATAGATTGTGGTTAGTTTAGTTTTTATTGTACCATAAACATGGTACGATCAGCTGTTGGAATCAATTATTGTAAACTATGCGAATAAATGAGAGATTGTATCTTAGATTTATATCACTTTCTCCACAAGAAAATATATAATTGACTTATTTAAGGTATTTATAGTTCTATTTATTTCACATACACACATCGTATTACGCTAATTGTATATTGCTTAAGTAAACAGCCTCAGATGGCCACGTTGTGGATGACATTGTCGTGGGAACGTAGACGTAGATATGACCAGTGATAAGCTCATCGCTATTGTTTTCTCGTTACTAGTGAACAACTGAGCTACCTTTTCAAGACCATTCAGAAACCAAAGTTTCATTTATCAAAATAAACTCCAATTACTACCTACGTATTTCAAATACGGTGAATTTTTACGGAGACCGTTAACGAACCGTTTTTCATTTTATTATTCAAAAACACATTAGCTCGCCAGGAAAATTAACATTTAGGTTCTGTATCGAATAATTTCAAAGGTTTTTAAATCGTTTACAACTGTAATCATATACCAATATTTTTCGCATCAGAATTTAATAATGTTATCAATGCACTTGTTGTATACTTGAAAATTGATGCAGTTTAGTTTAGTTTTAATTTGGTCTGAGAGTAACAGAATCAGCGCGAAACTACGATAGATGTTATTACAAAGTTACTCATGAAAAGAAGATATTCAAATCTAAAATTGAAATGTTCACCGTCAAAATGCAAAATGTTTATTTATAAAATATAGGGTCAAAACTAAAACCCGATTACGCAAAAGCCAAAAACAAGATTGTAATGAAAACTGAGTAGTTGGAGGCTGAATTAAATTTTCAATATTTCATTGCAGTTATTTTAGCGTTCATAACAAAAGTAAAAACTATTTTCGAATGTAGATTTAATTCAAGTTCTTATAATATCCCACTTGATGTACTTCATAATATTCTTTTTTAAAGTTTTCTTTTGTTTTCCTTATTTGTGTACCAAATTTGAAATAATTTCCAATCATTCATAGGACAACAATCAAGAAGCG
The DNA here is from genome assembly GCA_921293045.1 of Aplocera efformata. Classification (NCBI taxonomy): domain Eukaryota; kingdom Metazoa; phylum Arthropoda; class Insecta; order Lepidoptera; family Geometridae; genus Aplocera; species Aplocera efformata. The sequence continues at coordinate 5,261,140 of OV121058.1, read as the reverse complement.
TCTAACGATATCTCATGTCAAATTATCACAAGTACTTCAAAAGTACTGGAACTGATGAACAAAAATACAGGTTGAAAACACAACCCTCCTTTTGGATTCACCGATGAAATTAACATTTTTAATACAATGTCTTTTATGCTTTAATTTATTTTACATAAACAACATGAAGCACAAAAAAGATACACTTTTTCTTTATCCTCACCTGGACATCATAAACAGTTAGGCAGAAGTCATCATATCAGTCAAGTATATCTAGCATGAGTTCAGGACAAAGTATATACCTCATTTAATTCATTGAATGCATCATATATCCACGTCTAGTCTATTCTCCACGTTGCGTCTGTTTTCCTAACTTTTATTTTCACATTTCCCAACAAAACCCAACAACATGTGGAAAGTCGACATCAAAAGACGTGTATGTTTTCATCGACGGTCATTGATTAAGTCTCTTGTCACATCAAAGGCCCGAACAGCCATTGTACGACCTTCAATAATATTTCCAATATTTTTTCATAGCAAAAGTTCTTTTAGTAATAATAGCCTGTACACGTCTGATTGGGGATTTGTATGTATAGTCCAACTGTCATCGATTACGTAAAAGCTTTGACAATGATTGGATGATGGATTGATGATAGACAAATTACTGAATACCAGTACTTTGATATTATAGAAATGATGGTTGAGTAAGAATTATAGTTGTATTTTATTATCATGTTGGTTTCATATTTTACAAAACACATGGATTTGGGTTTTTGTTATAAATAATTATAATACGCATATTAGTCATAAAAATATTAATTTATACGTCATCATTGGTATATCAGTCCACTGTTGAATATAGGAATTTCCCAGCTACTGAGACCGACTTTAACTGTTGTCATCTCCTTTCTACCATCCAACCTTCGCAAACATCGCTCCACCTGGCCGAGGGGCGCCCTACGACTACGGCTTACCTACACTCTCTACTTAAGGAATCGTGTACCCTATCGGTATTCGCTTCTTCAGCTCGCTAACCCTATGAGGTATATCGATCAAAAGCTTTGATGCTTTTAATATATATAAAAACAAAATGAAATGAAGTGATTTATTTAACACTAACCGCACAATTGCATTATTATAAACATATTTATTGCTGTCCACATTTTCTCATCATAATATCACATCACTGTTACTTTAACGCCAAACTCAATCGTATCTCAATCGCCAACGAGTTCAAAGAAAGCATTATCATGGCATTATGCAGTTTTGTACAAATTTTATGTTTCACACATCAAAAGAAACTGAAATGTGAACGCAATAATTGGTCAATGTTGGGACGCAGCACTGAGCGGCCATTGCCAAAAATTTCAACAAAAAAAAAAGAAACATTGTTTGCGTCGCCTTATTCTCGAAAGATTTATCGTCAACGCTCATTTTTAAAAGTTCTCTCTTGTTATTTTAATCAATCTTGATTACATTAAAGTTAACAATGCTTAAATTCTGACGTTGCATCCAGAAAATGCGTTCGGATTATAAGATTGTTGACAAAAATGTTATTTTGTTAAATGTCAAACAAACGATAATGCTAAGAGTTGGTAGTCCCCGAAAATAGTGTATAACTAATCGAATACGACAGAATTTTAGCAAGCTGACATTATCAAAGACGTCATTAAAAATGCGAACAGTTTTGGACGCACTTATGGATCACTGGATCGCTAAAATGTGTGGAGAATGGTTCACTTAGGGCTAACGATTTTACTATTATAAATCTGTACGTTTCAATACAAACAACGTATGTTAGCACCTCGTTGAAGACAAAGCAGAAGACATTATAGTAAACATGTAACAGATTTATAATACAATGTAACTTTATGAGAAACGTGTGCACTGTTTATTGAAATTTCTGTTTGTTTCAATTGAATATTGCAACACATTGTTTTTGTTATTGCCGTGAATAGAATTGTGGACGCCATCGGTGCGTTTTATGGTAGAAGTCTAAGTCTCGCTATTGGATTTAATATGTTCCATATTTTCACTTTTCTGATTACCACCGCCGATAAATCCGACTCAAGTCCACGATACCGAAGCATCGAAAGACTCGAGTTGCATCGCGTTGCGCTCGGTCGTTCCGACGCGGTGATATAAATTCTCATTCACCATAATTTCCGAGCGATATATGCGTCTTTAATATTTCCACTGCGCAAAATTGTTTCTTTTATGCAAAAAATAATTGGTGCTGTATGAACAGTCCATATTTTTTTTTCATGAATAATTTTATTTTAATATTTATCTTTTATCTACTAGGCATTCCCCGTGACATTGTCCGCGTGGAATTTAACATTATAAGTAGCCTAAGTTTAACCTTATAACATCAGCTATCTGCCAGTGAAAGTCCCATCAAGCCAGCCGTTTTCGAGATAAGCCAGAAAAAACAGACACTGGCAAAAATAAAAAAAATAACACTTTACAAACAGAAACTTCAATTTAACTTATTTGTATAGATGTTAATAAAACACCACACATAAAACCAATAGTGATGAACATTTAGTTATTGAATACAAAACACGCAGATAGCTCGAATGTTCTCAATTCTATTCACAGTCAAACAATGTGTATTCAATTGAAACTAACAGGAATTTCAATAAATGAAACAATATTGAACACACGGTTGCCACAATATATAACTGTTTTGTGTTACAAACAAACAACAAGGATTCACTTTAGCAGTGTGCAGTATCTATAACACAAGATTATACAACACAACACAACGTACAAGACCCGAAACCAACTCCATGTTCAGAACACAAATGTTCTCCTCGCTTCGAAACCTGGGTCTTCTAGTTTTATGCGACCGATTCTGGTGTCCGAGTTTCCGAGTTCCCGAACGCCTCCCACATGGCTTATCGACTTGTTTCGGTTAACTACCCTTCATAGCACGGAAGCGCTCAGTTCAAATGCGAAATAAGCCAGTCGCCCATCCAAACACTGATAGGGCAGAAGGTTGCTTAACTCGACGATCAAGATTTGTCATGAGCTTCAAGGGTTATTATGAGCTACGGAGCCGCCTAGCTTATTTATGTTTTCCCGAAGTTTCTGCCTTGTTGTAACTGCCCTGATCAAGGCATGAAAAGTAATATCTAGAACGGTCAGGCATTGCTATGGAAATTAGATTACTGATAATAATATTATATAGATTTTTATTGGAAATACTGCACAAACATCTATGAAAAGCGTATACAGGACCCTTTGGCGGATGTTTTTGATTGCAATTTTCAATAATATAATAATTAAGATCATCTAAGTTAAGCAAATATCCACCCGGACAGAACTTGGATGGGTGACTATTTGGAGGCATTCCGGTTGAAAATATCGATAGAGTTAGTCACTCACACAGAAGAAAAATATAATAATAAACTAAATTTAGATATATATCTAGTGCAGGGGTAAGAGAGTTATAAAGAAAATAATCGTTTACTTGATACACATCACGGAAATCGATTGTAATCCGAATGTCTGTATAACCTCGATTCCCGGTGTATCGAAGCGGCCCTTGTTTGTCGAATCGATTATTCCACTCCATCTCACACTTATTGGTTTACTGTTGTACGACGGCGCGTCAATTTTATTTGTCTAGGTGATTAGTTTAAAGAAAGAAAGAAAGAAAAATAATTGAAGCACCAAAAAACATAACAAGTTCATTTTACAAAAATAAACTTTGACTGTGTAAAATCGATTTTTGAATTGGGTAGAACGGAGGATATGTTTTAAATAATACATCTTAGCGATAAGGTCGCCCATTGTGCCACCAATATGTAATTTTTCTTATTTGTTTTTTCAGTACAATTTTTCATATTAACAATGAAGAGTTTATCTATCTATATTTCCAATAAATTCCCATCAAAAATTGAAAAATTTCAGGCTCCGTATGAACTCAAAACAAGCAAGAACACAAAGTAAGCCAACAACAAAAGAGAAACAGGTAATCAAGGGTCCGGACAATATGACAATCATCACATCGTTAGCCAGCGTTTCTCAAGCGATCACCACAAACCGCAAAACGTTACAAAATTAAGAAGTTCAAAACGACCTGTTAAACGTAATGTCTCGCTTGACAAACAACCGCAAATTGTGATTGTGACTCCTTGAAAGGGTTATAATGTCGTGGGATTGTGCTTAGAAAGGTGGGGCTAGAGTGATAGCGGTGAGCGGTGCCGTTAATTAATCGGCAATTAACCGTGAAATTACAGCGACGATTCGCGTCGGTATGGCAGATGGGGAATTGAAATATTATTTAATAGTTTGACGCGCTGACAAAACAGTGTTTTGTGTAAAAATTTTGTACTTTAAATATCACATTGTTACGTAAAAATTGTGTCTGAATTTGAGACATTAAAGCACCACCTTTACCTGTCAATAGATCCTAAAATGAAGTGTCACGGAATCATGATTATTAAATTCCAAAATTTATGGAAGATTGTATCCCATGATTCTTACATAAAGAACCATTTGATCAAGAGATCATTTGAGGAAATAAAACCACACTGTTTAATCTGGTTGTTCCGCGCCTCGCAATCAAACGTACCAAACCCTTACCAGACGTAATCTAGTTAGAAAGCTGTGTAGATTGAGCCATTGTAATTGTGGGTGTATTTCGGCAACAAGGCGCCGGGTTCGGAATTGATTTCGCGTCATTTGTACGTATAGTTTATGTACAATAGTAACTATTCCGTGTTCTATGACTATAGTCGCGAGTTTACGTACCGGTTATAAAGCACCAGAATGAGCCAAAACTCAGAGTGATTTTTGTAAATTATTATCTTTGGTAATAAGATTGAAACTTTTGCAAATCAGTTTCGAATCTTAACATCACAGCAATATGATAATATCTGCATCTAATGTTCCAAATACAGGGACATCATACTTTCACAAAATGATATTGAATGCACTTCAAGTCTTCGAGTTATTGAACGATATTTCCTTCACCGTTCTGAAAATTTGGTATTGAGCATATCAATCATTTAAAAATGAAAACTATTCGTTTCTTAAGATTTGAACCAGCGACTTCTGGATTCAAGGTCGGAGTTTATACCTCTGAGCCAACAGGCTGACTGTCTGAATAAGAAATATATTGCCCTTATTTTGTTTTATAATTAGAATTTTTTCAGAAAAAAAATTCTTTAGTTTTTTATATGTAAACCAATATTTGCATATACTGTTAGCACAGTATTAAGATATAATATATGTTTCTATTCTTACTTATTGAGGTGTATTCTAGCCCTTCAGTCGCGTTTCTTACTATTGTATAATAACTATTGCCTATTCTATAAAGATACAGTCGTTTTTTTCAGTAGTAACTCTCGAGTATTCTGTGTTAAGAAGTGAAGACAATTAATACTTGGATTGTTTGTGTGATTTGAATTGAGTGATTAATTTGTGTACAATAGTGTACATGTGTGAAATTCGGAAATTGCGAAATGTTGGGAGGTAAGTTTGAGAAACAATGAGAGTGAATTGGGTGCTGTTTTGAAATTGAATTTAGAATCAAGGTGCGAGATTAGGGTTTCTATTAAGACATTTAGACATTTAGACATTTAGACATTAAGATTTAGTGGAGATAAAGCTTTCGGATAGTATTTCAAACAATAACTACTAGGCGATGTATACGCATACGACTAATCAAAGTCAAAGTCAAAAAGTTTAATTCCGTTCAATTCTTAAAAATACTTAGAAAGGTCAATTTTTTTAATGAATAAATACGTACCTTGGAGAGCATGCGTTTTTAAAACTAATTTTAGCGTTTGTTCATACCCTATGCGACCCTCCATGGGAAGAATATTCGACATCTCCAAAGATTTGAACAAATAGCCTCAAATCGTAATACATCGTCGCATCGTTAATATCATGCATTTTAGTATGATATTGTCATAAGAACTCTATATATTACGTACGACTAAAAGACACAGTACTTTTGTACTTTTAGCCGGATTTGGCTCGGAAACGTTTAGTCCACCTGTGTACCCGATACCACGGTTGTTGTAACAATCGAAACGCAAGCAACAAAATAAATATATTAACTGATTCAAGATCCACCGTAATTAAAATATAATGAATTGAATCGTAGTCGTAGCGCTGTCAGCTCGTCACTTAAATCACATTAATTAATAAAAAATCTAAAGCTTTAATTCATATCAATTATAACTAATTACCTGTGTGACCGTGCACCGCGTGTTTTTTTTTTTTTGGTAAAAAAATCGTTTTTACATGAAATTCAATTAAACATAAACAACAAACTAAACACAAAATTTCATTCAAATCTTTGAAGCCGTTTCCAAGATACGGGAAATTGATAAATGAATATATATACAAGAATTGCTCGTTTAAAGTAATAAGATTCGATTAACCATCATTGATTTATACACCCATACATTTACGGATTTTTTTAAGCATCTAAAATAATCCGTAAATAATAATATAAGTATACATTTACTCAGCAGCTCAATAAATCGAAAATCATGATAAAATTCATGATTCGATGGGTTTCGTCAAAGATTCTTCCCCTTTTATAAACCAAAATTATATTTTATATGACAAACGGAGCGACCACAGCCCTTGCAAAAATAATATGCGTCTACTTCTAAATTATTCACAAAGGTGTAGTGGACGGGGACCTTATGAATAATATATAATCATTTGATATTATTCGTGTTCGACGCTGTTTTCTTATGGTTTTGTAAACATTGTGTTACACTGGAAAACATACCGATTCAAAAGATATCCTTTGAAGGTAAGACAGACAGACGATCTAAGCTTAGTAATAGGGCTACCCTTAGGGCTACCGAGCCCTCCTGAGAACGCTTCGTACAGAAGCGAAGCACGTGTTCATTTCTATTGTCGAATATTTCCATTTAAGTTTTAACTTTGTGCCCAATGTACAAGTTAATTTTACGAAAATTTAAAAACCCCCGTCTCGGTGTAATGGTGACCTTAAAGTGGCTGAACCGATTTTGATAAAACATATCTTAAGAACCACCACTATAAAACATATTTTTAATAAAAAAAACACCCAAATCCGGTCACCCGTTTAAGAGCTACGATGCATCACACACAGACAGACATACACACATAGCAGTCTAATTTATAACACCCAACTTTTTGCGGCGTGTATAAAAAACAGTTTTTACATTACAGTTAGATCGATACCCGTTGATGTATTATATTTATTTAGGAAGTTGATTTATTCGATGTTTAGCGCAGGTGTACCAGATATTAAGCCCTTATTGTATGTTTGTCGAAGGGTATTTAGGAGCATGAGAGGTCAAAGCAGAGGCGAAGACAACTCCAGACAGTGCTGATGTTACAATAAGTGACCAAACCATGGGGGAGATGCTATTGCATCGTCTTCATTTCCTCCTTAATAGGGTTGCCATTAACCATTTCAAATAAAACAAAGTATGAATCCTCGTGCAAACAATTTTGACGTTAAATAATAACTGATTTAAAATTCATCTTCAAACTTATACCCCTAGTGTTCGCCATTAGTTAGAATTTTTTTTTTTACATTTCATAGTCATTCTATCAAATAATAACATAATCATCTCTATCCAGGATTATTGGTGAAGAAATCGCGTGTTGTATGTTGCATGCGATTTTTGCATACGTACAAGAAAACATATAGCCGAATTAAGAACCTCCACCCTTTTTCAAATCGATTAATTAGAAATCATTAGGTGCGATGTACTGATGAAATAAATAATTTAAATGATATAAAAAAGAATAGGTATTTCTTAATTATTTAACTATAATATCACTGTTATTCAGAAAAAAAAAATTTGTTATGTTGGAACCACCACGAAATTTTGTTTAATACCATTAGATTGTGTATAATGTTAATTATCACCGCGTTTCATTATTATCATTTACAGTGACAAATATTAAAGCAGACCCCTTTTTGGCAGCCCTTGCTAACCCCTGTTTCACAGCCGCCAGGGCCCCAGAGATTTGACAATAATTCTCGATAGCTCCACTATTCTCAATGAATACTGAATTGGGAGCGTCCACATCTTAAACAACCTATTTCAATTTAGATTATTGCTTCGAAGCTGCAGTTTCTCGACAACCATAAGCCAAATTAAAACAAGATGACAATAATTTTGGCAGGATTATCCAATTTGAGACAAATTATGATCGAGAATGTGGTAAAAGTTCCAAAATAATCATCATATCTGCGCAAATTGAAACAAATGGCCGAATTCATGATCAAAGGTATAATCGCTAATAAATTTACAAGAACACAAAGCAAATGTACCTGCAGTAAATTAATTTGCTTCATCAGTGAAGGAAACCAAAGCAAAGATGAATAATGAAATCGCACCGTGTACTTTATTCATTGACCTCCCAAATTTAACAGATAACGTTCACAAAGCGACCATTTCAAAGGTGCCCCTGATTTCACTCTTTAATCTATAGAAACAAAACCGGGATCGTAACAGGATTGTCTGCCCGTTCATTTACTTAGCAAATTATTCTTTGTAGAACGGAAGAGAAGGCTTTGAATCCATTAAATCCGATGGGGTCACAAAGAGGTACGAATTAAAATAATGTATTCTACGACTTCAATAGGTCTCCCTTCGTCCGGTGCTGGTGTTATTACAAGAATAATGTTATTTAAATCAGTCTGCTTTTAGATGAAGATGTCTCTTTGTCAGTTGGAGGAATAAGTGATCACGTACTGTGCCATTAGGATGTGTTTTATGTGCAAATTATAGGCTACCGTTTTTGAGCGCTTGGGTCTCGGACAATTTCAGTTCGTTAGAAAAGTTATAATGTGAATAACATTTTGTGCTGGACTTTCATGTTTGTTCTGAATTTCGTCGGGCACAATGTGGCAGTATGTAGATTGTAGAGATACGTAATTATTACAAATCTCAGTAGAGCCTCTGTAGACACAACCGGCAAATTAATCATCTTCATCAAAAGGGTTTGTAAACTACCCTATGTTAACAGATAATTTAGAATATGATCACCCCATTGCTGAATATTTCCGAACAAACATTTCGATGTATTTATTCTGGTGTTTATTTTGAAGCGTAATATGTCGTGTTCCACTTTGATGTCGTGAAATCGTTTCTGTTCTTTGTCAGCCACCCAAGGATTTACATCTATTACTATAGTCGTTTAATTCCCGGTTTTATTGCCATCTATTTTGGGTATAGATTGCTTTGTAATGCGATAGGGGGTTACTGCTGTGTTGGATCAGGTCGGTGGTGTATGGAATTATTGCATATGGTTGGTTGGAGTTTGTTTGGCAGTATGAATGGTTCATTATGCGTGGGGATACTTTGAGCGGGACGCAGATAATATTTGCGATGTATACCATTGTTTATGATTTGGACAATTGTTTGTGTTGCACTGTCAAAGGATGTGCACTTGTTTGCGAAACGATAGAGGGGCTTTTGTGTAAACATTGTGACGAATAAATTAGTTGGGCTGCTGTCTTTTTATTTGATTCTAATTCAAGATTGGAGTTTTGTTTGATTGATGCAAATGTTACTCCAGCTCATAGCAGTTCCAATAAAAGGTCTCCCTATTTTTAATTACGTGAATGTTTTTACGCTACATCTTTGCCAATAGGAAATCAATTTAGATCATTTTTTTGGGTAATTAACCTATAAATAAACAATATAAACATTCCTAGTACAAGCGAAAATAGGACCGACTAAATCTATGGTATTTCTGATTAATTACATCAGTTTTTCTACAGTTTTAGCTAAGATCAAATCATCATAGTTCATACTGTAGAATATATTTATTCCGCACAAATTAGTAGTAAGAATACATATTGAACAGTAGAATACGTTAATTCGATGAAATGTCTTATACATTTCTGAGCATGGTGGCCCAGGGACTTTCTATCTGAAGGTCGCTGATTCAACCCCACACGTGCACCGAGTTTTTTCACTTGAAAAATCCTCGTTCCAATACCTCGTTCACGAAACGGTGACAGAAAACATCGTGAGGAAACCGGCATGTCTTAGAATCAAAAATTCGACATGTGACATCTACCAATCCGGATTGGGCTCCCGTGGTAGATCGGAACCCATGAAAGAAAGAAAGAAAAAGACTTCATTGACAACACGAAAAGTAGGTACAAATAATAAACATCATAACCATAAATATGCACTCTTAGTTATCGAGAGTAGGCCGGTGTCCCTGCAGTGGGAACATTAGAGGCTGGTATGGTAAGTTGATACATTTAAAAATTATTCGGTAACAAAACAGCGCTGCCGATAGCAAACATATCACAAAAGCAGGAAAAGGCAGGCCACTCGACGAGTTAATAACGCGAACTCAATTACGGTAACAGAGGAAAAAAACGTAATAGGTAATAGTTGGAAGTACCACTCAGTCAAGACCCACTCAGGGGTACGGAAAATTTGGTTTCGTTAACGTTGTTGACGAAACTTGTATGCTCATTCAGCAACCAATGCAATGAACACTTTTGCATTAAGGTTTTTGATTGAGTAGACAATCGTGCTCTTGTTTATTTTTATGATTTAAGTGGTTACAAACATGAAAACTGACTGTAATTTGACATATCTGTGTGCATGTAATGTGCTTGGGGAGTTCCTGTGACACGTTATATGCTCACGAATATGTGTACATGCATGTGTAAAATTTGACGTGTCCAAATGATACTTTGAGGTCTAAAGGAATAAATGAGTTTGACTTTGACTTTGACTTTGACACCGTTGATTAGTATACTAATCGAAGGGGGGTGTAACGTCTCATGCACCTCCTTTCTACCAGAACACAGTGAGTGGATCACTGCTTGGCAGCGGCAAGCAGAGCACCGAGCAGGAGTAATTCGTCGGACAAACATAAGTTCCCAGTTAATTCGATGTAATGATTAAACCGTTGAACGGATTGTCATGAAAGTTCCATGAGAAAATTTTGAAAGTTGTCTCACATAAAAAGAATTCTGCAAATCAATTGATAAATTTCGGAGTTCTGAGGAAAAAATAAAAGAAATGATAACCCTCTGCATTGGAATTCAGTTGAATATATACGCAGGCAAAGAAGCCGCAAGGAACAGTCTCAAGTTTAACCAATACAGTGAATGAAAATCTCCCACATGAGCCGAGCATGCAGCATTTTCCCAGTAAACAATTAGGGCGCGTTCCGACTGCGACAGTAAACAAGAGACGCTGATGAGAGATCGCATTGTGCACACGTTCTTAGGTCACTGTGGAATGAATTGGTAGAAATGAATCGAGAATAATATTGCACTTCAGATATTCTCTGAAAATGGTGTACCATGAAGCTTCGGAAGCTAGGTCTTTAAAGATCTAAGTTGGGCAAATTCCTATGCGGTCAGGGTTTGGATGGGTGACCGTATCTTGTCTTTATTTTTATGTGAAAAAAGTAGCGGGACGATTATCAGGTGTGTAGTACTTCTCCATGCGAAATTTGCACAAGTTCTACTGCACCTTTTTGTTCTTTTATTTACCTAAAAAAAATCACGCTTTTTTATACCTAACTAGAAACCCTATCCAACCCTCAAAGAGCAAGCAAGAAAACCCATAATGATAAGATTACCCTCCATGGCGAAGAAAAATATAGAAAACTCGTAGTCAATATTATAATATAGATATTACAAGTAATTTTGCATGTCGTGGAGCAGAATGACAATAGACCATGGCTACTCTAACTTGTCTGGAGTATGCCTGGGTTGGTGAAGAAATTATCTTACGAGATCTATGATTAAAATTGGTATCTGATTTGGAATTGATCAATTCTAAGGTAATTAAGAGCAAGTAATAAGATTAATTAAGAGCATCTTAAAAAAACTTTTGATTAGTAACAATTTTTCTTTCGGATTAAACATATTCTTCGTAGGTTACCTACGTTTTCGATAATCTCGTAAATTTTGTCTTACTATATGTATGTGCAAATCTGCGAAATTGTATTAATGCCGGCAAATGTTTCAAGTGCAGACGAACTAACCCCGAACAAAGGTGATTGGGGCATTGTTCACGCCCTATTAAAGTATTGTTTGCTGCGAAGTAATCATAATGTCGTCATTACGCTCTGAGGGCTCCGAGCCGGCTAGGCAGATGTAGAGATGGCTTATTTTTATATCACAACTAGGTAGCTCCGAGGTATTACCCGCAGTTACTTTTTCGGGTTGAAAAATAGCCTATGTGTTAATCCAGGGTATAGCTACCTTCATAAAAAATTTTATACAAATCCATTCAGCTGTTGAGGCTTGATGGAGTAACAAACATATTATACATAACAACAAATTTTGGCATTTATAATATAGCATGATGCTATTTTATTCCTCGCAAAATTTTCAATAATAATAATAATACTAGCCGATTTCGACTATGGCGACTTTGTAAGGCTCGTTAATTTTCAATATCAGGGCTTGGGTACTTAGCCCTCAAGTGACTTAAGTACCCAATCATTGCAGTAAATGTGCGAGCGAAACAGGACATTTAATTACACCATTAACGAAATTATAATTAATATTTGAAGGTGGTTTTGACTTCCTCCTCGCAAAAAATTATTATGTAGGTAAATTACATTATTGTTATGCAGTTATTGTAATATTTATAATTTTAGTCGATTTGTGAAAATTGTTGTAATCAACGGCCGTTTACATATTCATTCGTCCCTGGCTTCTCACTGAACGATATACGACTAGATACTCAAATTGAAACTAAATAAACAATATGGTTAATTCCTTTGATCTTAAATATCGGTTTACAAGATACGTCAAAATTAACACGATCAAGTAAACATATCAGAGAACATAATAATATAACGTGTCACAAGAGATTATTTAGCACATCACATGCACACGTATATGTCAAATTACAGTCAGTTGCCATGTTATATTTAGTCCTGTTTGTTAAGATTATGTCTGTTCCAACCTACAATCAAGTATAAAAGATACTAAACTCTAAACTCGAGCCGGAATGATATCAATTATCGCCACGCACAGAATAGCGTAGCTTCAACCGTAAATTTCTGAAAAAATATACGGTCGGTCCTAGTTCAGAAAATAAAATAACACGCTGCGCCTATTTAGCATGCAACTATTTAGTTAGAATCTCACTAAACTAAAATTCGTACAAAGCGACACCAAGTGTCAGTTTTGTCATTAAAACAAGAACGGCCTGTATTATTTTGAGCTTGCCGCTATTAGGTAGATTTTCACGGCTTGAACAGAATAAAAATGCCCGCGTCCATACTTTCTTATCCCCTCGCCCACTTGGCTCGCGCTCCCGATGGGTAATTTCCCCCATTGTCAGTCACAAGAAAATTTGCGACTGAGATCAAGAAACCTAGAAGTGATTCGAAAGATTCATGACAGATGAATTACACATGTTAAGTAAACTATTAAATGTAAGCTAATTAAATCGAGGTCATAGTTATTTCATACAGCGCCATCTAGCCCCAGACTAAACGCAGTTTGCACTAATACAATACTCAAGTAGTTTTTTTTTTTAAATACACAAATATAATACTTATCGTGTTTATTAATGTATAATTAAAGTTCAACGCTCAAATAAGATGAACACAGAATCATATTAAATTGAATATTAATCAAGTATTATTCTATTTTTAATAAGTTAAACTTTAAGGGTACTTGTATACCTAGCTAAGTAGTAACAGCGCTTGTAGTTTGTAATAGTAATTGTAGGTAGCACTTAATAAATAAATGTTCGGTATAAAATATTTCAAAAAAAAAATACTCCTAATATATTAATTTAAGATTATCAATTAATCTTCAGACTCTTTTATATCACATTTCATGGTAAAGCAGCATATAAAAGGACTGAGTAAATCTAGCATGCCACAGACTGAAAATAACAAACGTCAAGTATAAATATCTGGTCTATTTTTCCCTAACAATCTCGTCACGTCCTGTTCATAAAGAATACCCATAAAGTTATATGATAATTGCAACAGAATGGCTCCCCGAGAGATCAAAAAGACATCGGTAAGTGGTCTGGTTATTATAGACACCGCCTCAATACATTAGATGTGACAAATTGTCTCACCATACGTTTAGAACGGCGATGTTTTGACTTCTACCAAAATGTTTATATATAATATCCACAAAATACTTTAATAATATACATATTTTTCAATTAAATTATTTATTGTAAGTTTTGGAACAGCCTCAAGATTCTGTCGTTTCCAGTACAGCGCTGCATTCTTTGCACAGATTATATTTCGTTGATATATTTTTATGAGCGACATTTTCTTGTAATTTTGTCGATAATTTTATCCCTCTGATGGAGGCAATTGTACGAAATGCAGCGTTGTTTTGACATGTGCTTTTATGTTTTCCTTGCGGCTTGAATGCGACCGGTAAATTTGCCATTACCGCTTTTCACAATCAACTTACTTGTTCAGTGAAGAAAATTGGAACGGAAGATCAAAATTCATAATGTCCTATGTGAAATCTCCCCAAGATGCAATGTTTCTAGTAAAAGAGGATGATTAAGATTAACACTAGGTAGAACGCCAAGTAAAATCACGCCATTTTCACCTGAAGGCGAATAAAATAGACACGACAGGAAGTCGTAATCTTAAGTATGGTTAGTAATGAAGTATATGTAATCAGCAGATGTATTTCTATCGGGACCAAAATTAAAATTCAGCTTGTGAAAATATTTTCCGATTATCATAATCGCAGCAGCTGTAAATGTAATAAACAAGGAAACACTGTCATAAACCAATTTGCTATAGGCAGAGATTTTTATTCAGGCGCATTGTAAATAAACCTATTAGAACAGAATAATTTAGTTATAGGGAAATTTTTCCGCTACATTTTTCCCAAGGATAAGAAAATCTCGTCATTGAATTACTGGTGCTTCACAATATTTCTATTTAAATTTCATTTCTTATTGTGTGCATCTGAGTTCCCTTCGAGTTGTTTTATTTGGATTTTATTCTTCTCTTTCAGTTGAGATAGGCAATTTTGTTTTGCAAGCGTTTGTGCTTTTAATATTTTTCTTTGAATTCAAACGTAATTATCGTCTCAGTCTTTGTCGAGAAAATAACTTTTCAGCAAAGAATGAGACGATAATCTATCTTTTCACAAGGTTATTTTGAGGATTGGTTTAAATAAGTATATATTTGGAGACAGTCACGTTTAATAACTTCGTGCAAGAAGTATCTCATGTCATGAATGTACTCATGTGTACATTCTTGAAATTAATGTATAATATTAAGAACCATGTATGAATGCAATGATTATTTTGTTAAATTAAATCATCATCTATTAAGGAAGACAGTTAATTCCTTGGGATCGTAAGCGCATTACGCAAATCTACCTTGAAATCCTCAAGTATCTTAATTAAATACCTGCAATGCACTTAATCGAGGACGGCCATGTGTCCTCGAATTTACCATCCTATCAAGAAGTTATCTCAATCAAACGGGCCAGATGACATTTTAATACATATTGAAGAGCAGCTTAGAATCCTTATCTAAGACGGGGCGTCGGCAATTTCCTCTAATAGATTGGGGACTAGTTACGATTACTTGGACCGTGTCTGTCCATTCGTCAGCGATTAATTTATAGACGGATATGGATAATTATTTAGATACATCTTAGACTATCGTACGGAAATCTTATCACAGGTTTGCTGGCAGGGTACTGGGAGTACGATTTGTATAGATTTATATCAAAATATGTATTATTTTCGCTTTATGCTTTTAGATTAGCTTTTAGTCGTTTAAACACGGTATTCGTTTGTTTATAAGTATTTTAAATAGATAGGTATCTGCTTGGTCTGACACTAATATATTTTAGTGTGTACCGATCCTTTTTCGTAATATTTGGTTCAGCATAAAAATACTTAATTATTATCGGTGTAGGTGAGTTGTAACTGAAACGCGGATAATGCGGTAGGCTGCAGTATTAATAAAACTTGACTGTGTATTTTATAAGTTAAGCCATTATACAGTAATTGTTTTTTTTTCGTAAATACAATGAAGTAGATTTTCCAATTGATTTATTTAGTAACTTTATTATGATTCTGACTCTAAATCAATTGACTATGCTTCAACCAATTTCGTTATTATACCTTTGAGTGAATGAATTATATATTACATAACGCCTTATATTACATTCATTACAAGAACCTAGGCGCTTGTAATGAATACCGTTCAGTCTATATCAATTTTGGCTGACATTTCATGTAGCCTTTTTGAATGGTGTGATTTTTTCGATATTTCGTTCTTTAAACAAACTTATAATCACTCAATTTAAAGTCAATTTTGACACATGTCAAATAAAATGTAAAACCATTTCACACTCGCAAGGGTATTAGCAAAAACAATTCACCCCCATTTCGATGTCATTGTTGAGTCCCCTACATTATCAAATTGAAATCAGCTGTGCCCCATTTAACTAGTTGACGTGTCGACTTGTTTAGACGTATATGAAGTGATTTTAAAAGCTCTTTAACACTACCTTCTAATAAAATGTTTATGTCCGATTGGATGACAGAAATTCAGTATATTTTGTTTTGCGGTATTCTGGGTTTTAGCAATTTGGCGGAGTGTAGGATTGGACTACGAATATTAGAAGTTCAAAGGACGAAATTACGATTTGTCTTGATTACAACTGCACTAAATGTCAATTCGGCTCTTCTTACTAGAGTTGTTATTTCAATATTATTTGTCTAGACAAGGCTTTGAACTAAGTTAAATGTAAATGTAACTGTTCCAGTTTTATCTTTTATCAATAAATAAATTAAATAAACCTAGGCACCAAATTAAACCAAGGTATTCCATAGCCTAGTAACGAATTCGAAGCCTATTTGGTAGTAACACAGCCGTTTTCGATTCCCGACTGGAGATATGTTTGTTCTCGGGTCTTGGGTTTTGTATAGTGTGATTGTGTCACGCCAAATGCGACAGAGAAAATTTAAGTGCGTTTGATGTTGTGTAAAGAACATGGAAACGATATAACTATCGGAAGACCAGCGTTGGTCCTAGATACTGTTACTTAACAACATATTACTTAATGTATTACTACAATACTATTTCTTATTTATTAATATTATATTATTATTTCATATATTTATATTATAATTTTTGATTATATTTGTAATTATTTGTGACGATTTTGATTCTTTCCTCTTTCATAGAATAAGACCAGAAGTAGCTCCGCAAAACATTCATTGACGTAACAATATAGACCTGTCAAATTTCCCGCCAACTCGCCATATTGTTCGCGCGTTCTCTTGACGTCATTATGTTGGTAATGAAAAGGAAATTAATAGTTACAACTTGCCAATTTTCTCGCGCCAACTTCCTTAACCTTATGGGAAAGGAATAAAGTACACTATTGACTGTCTAATTTGTGATGAGGATTTGTAAAGAACTATTGAGGGCAGATTTAGAAGGTATACATGCAGTAGGAAGTATTTGATGTGACTATTTCATATAAAATAATGTATTATTTAGTAAAGAGAATTGTGAGATGTTACTAGAATATTAAACATACATAAATTCACTCCCTCTTTCCCCGAACGGCTAGGCTCTAATGAACCCATTTTCCCCATGTAGGCATCAAGTACACTGTAAGGGGAACATAGACGTGACAGGTGGTAACATTACCGCCATTGTTTCCTACTAACAATTACCCTCACTATCTAAAATTAACCTTCTTAATAATCTGACAGCCAGAATAAAACTAATACAATGGTATAATTTATATTAAATGGAAATTAAAATCCTTGACTAAGTCACACAAATTTCTACAATGGATAATGAATTTCACTGATTTCTATTTCGTTATGCACAAAAGATTTTTTTTAAAATTTCAGTTTAAAAATCGGGAATTGGATGGGTAAAATGGGAATTTTTCTACAGGATTTTTCCACTATTATGTGACAGCTGATTGTCAATTTGTGAATCAAGACACGAAAACATCTTTTGAGCCAGCTAGTTATAAATAATTACCTACAAATGCGAGAAAATCAAAACAATCTTGAACCGGTTTTAAATTGTGTTCGTTCATATTTCGCGGCAGATGCCTCAATTGTCGGAGGAAGCTAACTCAATTTGTGGTGCCGCCTATCGATTCTTCGGAAACCTCGAGACCTATATTCAGAATAAATCGATGGTGAAGAGTTTACGTTTTCCTGAGGTTGAAAATGAAATGCAAAATTTTTTTTTACCTTGAACTTATACACACTTGATTGTGATTCACCTCTGAGTCTACCTCTGCATTAGGATTTCCTGTGTCGCAGATCGCACGGAGAAAGACACCAAAACCAAACAAACACCCAGATCCGAGAGAAATCTCCATGCTCACCACACAAAGTGTGTCCCGGCCGGGAAACGGAACCGGGAACCCTCGCTTCAAAGGCAGGGCTACTACTACCAACTAAGCTACGGATAATAAAATCATCGATCTTCGATAATTTCACGATTACAGTTAAGATATTGTAAAAGATATACATAGCGAATTTGCAATTACAGTTAAATTTCCTGTAACTACCTACTTATTCATTTTTCGAAACATGTAGGTATATTATATCGAGTTATGTATTATGACTTTAACAAATGACTTTAGAGAGAGAGTACTTAGAGCGTGATGGCCCAGGGGTAGAGACGATGCTTTTCAATCCAAAGGAAAAATAGTTCAAGTAGAAAAAGAAGTTAAAGAGATTATCGCTTGAATAAAAAAGCTAAGAACGGGGAAGGTGAGAAAACCACCCCAGAACCGAACATCCGGAAACGTGATTACTACTGAAGTGGGATCATGTTGTTAACATCGACCACAACTACATGTTAACCTTATTCTTCGCTACATACTTAAATTATGATTGTAAATAGAAAATTACATTAATATATTACCTTTAACAAATGACAACAGATTTTATGCAATAATATTCATATACTTACGTTAAATTGTAAAATTTTTGTTATGTTTATTTATTCTTCTTTTGTTTTAGTTTATATCTATTTCTTTTTCTTTGTACAATATTTTAGCGTTACACGAAGTTTCATAATGAACATATTTTTTTATAAACCTACCTTTAACGCTTTTTTTAAGTTATTTGCTACCTCAGCTTATAAAATGAGGATCAGAATTGAGTTAAGGTAATATTTAACTATATATTATGCTTAGGTGAAATGCTGAGAACCCCAGTTTCATAAATAAATATATTTGTAGTTTATGGGTGGTGGAAACCACTTTACATCAGGTGGGCCGTCAACTTGTTTCGCAACTTTTGTACCATAAAAACCTTTTATCAGATTTATCAGTATGATGTAATGATTTTAATGACAACCGAATAATTGTATATACGAAGATATTTGCGTATATTAATTCGTATTAGAGAGTGGGATGTCTTCATTGATTGTGCTAACAAACGAATTTCCTACCGTCTGCAGATTCGCTTTGATGTCTGTGTGTTTGTCTTCTGATGTACACATCCAGCTGATTATACGTGTGTTTATTTAGTAAGGCGATGGCTTTTGAGATTGGCGTACAATTTTAGAGATGTCTCAATACCTACCGTTGGCGGTGATAAATACTTCTAACCAATAAAAATCGGAGGTTATCTATTCGGTTTTTTTTGTTGTTTGTTTCATATTTTCACCAATTGTGGATCAATTTGTGTGATTATTTTTATATGTGACTAGCTGCGCCCCGCGGTGATAATAGTTTTGCGGGATCATTCAGGATAACAAATTTCATCCAAATCCGTTAAGCCTTTTGAGCGTGTAGGAGTAAACAAACACACACATTCATACACATACAAACTTTTGCCCTTATAATATAAGTGTAGGATCAGCCACCTAAATTAGCCAATTGTATGTAATTTGCTGCGGATATTTTTTGCAAGCAAATGGCATCTTTTGTAACACCTTATAATAGTTGGACCATTATTATAAGACTTTAAAAGAGTGCTTATAAATTGTATGACCAATGTCAATTTGTGTTGTGTGCCTGTGTGTCCATGCCAACTGCGACACGGTATCCTAGCAAGGTATGATTGCGTAAGCGTTTTCCTTAAGTAGCTCCTTAGTAACTCTTGGTCCTGTGGTCCTGGGCTCGATGCCCGGCCAGGAAACATTTGTATAATGAGCATGAAACTTGTTCTCAATTCTCAAGTTGTGTTTGTTTTTGGTCATGCCAGCTGAGACACAGGTGCGTTAGCGCAGAGCTTACTATATCAGAGGTATTGCTCACTTTTTCGATCCCTTTAAAAGCTACCCCTCTGTACCCCTCGCAAAGTCGCTCGAACCCAACAAATCCTATCCATTTAGCTATTTACCCCAATTATTAACATTTTGTTTATTTTAGAAGCGTCTGTGAAGTTGATAAGCGAAATGAAAGCAGAAAGTTTTCGGTTTACACAAGAATTTAGTTTTCATCAGGGCTCAGTGTGCCTGTTTTTATTGAAATGTTCAGTTGCCTCTTTCAATTCATACTTTTACAGAATCAGACGGCCGGGGCTAATTTCGTTGACTTCGAGTTTATTTTTATGTCAAGAAAGACGACCTATTATTAACTAGTTGCCGCCACTCATTAAACTTCAATAATAAAGAAATTACTAATAATACTAATTTTGTAATCATATTTGACAGTCTATTCTTAGTACTATAACATTAACATTGTTTGTAACAACTTGAAAACGTCTCTTTATTTATTTCGTTTGCGGAATTGAACGGAAATAAAGTTTTTTGACTTTGACTGTAACTAAAATCTGGTAGTTACGAGTATAATTTATCATCATCATCAGCCTATACATGTCCACTGCTGCATGTATAATTTATGTTGTTTACAATTACATTCTATAAGTAATAATGTTCTATATGTAATATTATTTGGCATTGTAATATATATAATATAATTATAATTGTATAAAAATATTAAAAAAAAAAGTTGCATGGTTAAGTGCAACATTGTATGCCAATAATAAATGTAATGGAAATTGAACTTAATTTATATAAGTAACGATACGATCGTTTATTTATTTATAGTTATCACAAAAATTAGTGAAGAAATGAATTAAAAAACATCCTTAACTCTCAAGATACCCGAAAAACAGTCGCCGAATTTGTCCTTCCAATCAGGTCCCACAATAGATTCTTGCCAAATCCAATTAACAGTACCAAAACATATACAATATCACGACGTAAGAAATTAGGTCTGCGTAAACAGATCGATGATCCACGATCTGGAACACAAACAGAACTGATCAGAATCTCGGGTGTTGGGTCAGACGTGGAGCGTATTTGTCAGCCAAACGCCTCGAGTTACGAAACTCGCTTCGTTACACCTAATTGGGCTGTAATTGTACTAATTGCAGCACTACCTACTTTGGACCTATGGCTCGAGGCAGCTGAGATTTAACGCGTGGTCCTAGAATAAAGTATTTTTTTACGTATATCCTTCAACTGGAGTCGTATTACTGTTGTTTATTAGATACTTAACGCATAACGGCCGTCAGCTTAACCCGTCACGTAAATCAAATAAAAAAATCAAGTAAGAAAAAGTTTCATAACAAACCGATATGAATGTGCTATTTGAAGTAGCAAATATCAAAGAATTGAGAATTTATTATTTTTTACATTCTTATTTCTTATATATTACATTACTTATTTCTTAAATTCTTAAAATACACTTAATTTTACAAAGAACATAATATATATTTTATGGAATAATATTTGTCGATATTCAACTTATTCAAAAATATCTGGATTCTAGACTTACTTTTGGTCATAACTACTTAACTATCAGGATATAGTATTTATATTACTTATTTTTATTTGGAACTAACTGTTGCTAGCTATAAATTGTTAGTAAAAAGAGTGAAATGGCCATGCTCTCAATAATAAAGGAATTTTGCGAGTAACTTGACATACGATCTTATGACACTCAGATCTAGAAATAGGAGTTTACCAATAAAAGATAGACTTACTGAAATTAAAACGGCGTCTGAATTTTAAAAGTTAAAGCTTTCAAGATTGAACTTACTAATCAAGGACCTTCTGAGAAAAATGTATTGTACTAGCATTTTCATATTATGACCGACCAGTAAAGCACGGTCTCCAAACGTTGTTTTAGCTTCCTATGCAAGTCTTATTTTGGAAAGACATAACTGGGAGCGACGGTTCTGGTGAATCTGGTGGTCTAAAACATGTGTTAGACATAATGTCTACGTATTTTGAATCTAATTGATCAATCAACACAGAAATTACGTGCACTAATTAAATCTCAAATTTTAAAAACATATTTACTGTTTTATTTATTGTTTTTCGGGTCCATGTTGCTTGCGTTCGTAGGTAAACCTTTTGAGCTCCTATACGTATCTCGGTGGTGCTAAAGAAGCAGCAAAATTGGTACCAAGTTCGTCCAGGAAAGTACTGCCACCAGACCTGATAATCTGTCGCCAAACAGTGGTGCACTCTCATCACTCTCATACTTACGTCAGGGGCTTTAGTCCTCTTTTTGTTTTAATGGGCAGAGGTAATCACAAAATCAGGCCTTCAGCTCGTGCCGTAACTTTAGTTACATAAGAAAAAAAATTATCTCAAACTTCTCAATAAGTACCCAAATTAAGATGATCTCTTTTGTCCACAGAAACATGTCATCTAAACGAAAGTCACCACCGTCTAAATTGAAAGAAGGTGCCGCCGAAGTGAAATCAGAGCCAGGCCCCGCCCAGGAGTTCGACCCCCCGGAGTCGGACGACACCGACCCCCAGAACTTCTACAAATTCTCCCCAAGCTGTTCAACCAGAAGTTCCATAAGCGAGGAAGAGAATTTCGAAGAAGAACGACCTTCCAAAAAGCAGAAGTTTGATATAGAGATGACAAATAACCTTCTAGTCCCATCGTTTTTAAGTCTTCACCAGAACGACCTATCTAGGAGACGTGGGTCTTCAGAATGCAGTAGCCCAGGGGCGGAAGTTAAATTGGGTCTGAACAACAACAACTCGTTGCTCAACCACAACAGCGCGTTGTCGTTTGCGCCGCATAAGCGGTCTATGGACGACGTCCTCAAAAGGCTCACCTCGAAAATGAACAATAGCACGATTAAGGAAGAGAAGAGGCCCACGCCTTCAACGACTCCTGTGAAGCAGAACAAGTAAGTTTGTATTTGGTAGTACTTCGGTACTACTAAGAACATGACAGAAGTTCTACTGCTACTTTGGGTTGCTCTTTTCGCACCGGAGGACAATGTTGGGACTCCGAGAGTAATCAGCGGACGTGAGTAACATGGAGCCCTAAACAGAAGGGTAATATGCACTTGAACAGCATGTGTGAAAACTCTGATTTTCTAACTCTCTGTATAAACACGATTCTAGGCACTCGTCGTCAATTTATCCTATCATATGCCACTATTTTCTGAGTTACACGGAAACTAACCATTTCAGATAAAGTTGCTTACAATAATATTACAATATATACGATAACAATACGGTCACGTGACATCTTATGACTTTCATTAACATTCAATAATAGTTTTATTACATTGTTAACATAATTGTAATTAGAATTCAGGATTAGTTACATCATCAGATCAGGGGATCAGATTAGGCAGTGGTGATTGGGTACTGATTGGTAGATCGATCCTATGTCGGCATCAGTTTTAGTCAGTAGGACATGATATCTGGGGGGCAATAACCCTTTCGGTTCCCCCGGACCTGAAGTGTAAGCTAATGAGCTGACATATTCAGTGCACATTTCAACGGTGTATGGCTTATGATACAGCCTATCTTCTTTCGCGTGAGTAAATGGTCAACCCTGTTGAAAGTACAACTTAGATGATCTGCTCCAGCCCTATCCTTTATAATATTCTTTAGGTGGTCCAGGCGTTTTAATATTTATTATTTCAATGGTTTATTTAGATATTAGCAGCTCCGCGCCTTAGTTGGTGGTAGCCTTAACTTCTTCCCGGATTTCTTCCCATGCCATCGGCCACTCAGGGAATACTAGTGTTTTATATGCCTTCTCTAACCTTGGGAAGAAACTTTCATGATCCCTCAGAAAACCGCTATCTTCATTATGATTCAGTCTGCGAGAGCGTTGGTACCATTAGCAAACGAGAAACTGCGAGTTTGAAGCAAACTTTAACTTTGCTGACCAGGCGCGTAGTGCCCAAAACGTTATGTATAAATAGTGCAATTAAAGCAGTAATGTATCACGTAAGCTTTGCGATTGTGACATGGACAATGGAAGATGTAATTAACAAGTCAGGCAGACAGTTTGGGACTAATTAAATTTAATATAATGGCCGGTACTAAGAACTGTAGCGTTGGACGAGTAGCGGAAATGATAGCTAAGGTTTTTTTTTATGCGATGGCTGTGACAACGAGCTGGTGGCCAACTTGATGTTAAGTTGTTGCTGCCGCCCCTACAATAGCAATTTATTTGACAGCTTGATTGGTAGACATTGAAACTGTCTTTTGAATTGTCTATAGGATTTTAGATTATTTTTTAATGTACTTTTCATAGTTTAGCAGAGTACTATTTGTGGCTCTGATGAGATTAACAGAAGATTGCGACTTAATTTTTTTTTTTTTTTATGTAGCGGAATACGTGGGGTTTTCTTGATAGACTTTATTGCATACCAAATAAAGATAACAATAATTTAAATTTTGAAATTTTCACTAATTAACCGGTAATACAATGAGCGGTCATATCGCTATAAAACGATCTCTTACAGGCAACCTTTGGATGGACAAGAAGTATAAGAAATTATATTTTATGTTGACAAAATAACCCTTCCTTTGTCCATCTCGGTCAATCCGCATTTCTAAGAAGTAATTTTTTTATTTTATAATGTTCCGTAAGTTATTATTGTGCTTAAAGAAAACCGCATGCCATAGAATGACTCCTGCGGCGTTTAACCAGAATTTAATTGGTCATAATATAGCTCATTAAAAACAATGTTAGAGAGACTACCGCAAGTTCGTATAAAAGCGCTTTAAATACTAGTTTAACTAGGCTTTTATAGATTGTGCTTTATGGAGAAGTACCTACATAGTGAACATAGCCGAGCAGCACCAAATTAATATTATATAATTTTTTTAATTACTACCTGCACCTTTTTGTTACCCGCGGTTTTTCGGGATCAAAAGTATGCTATGTGTTAAACCAGGATATAAGCTATCCTGGTACAAAATTTCATCCACATCCTTTGAGCCGTTTGAGCGTGAAGGAGTAACCAACACAGACACAAACATACAAACTTTCGCCTATTAATATGAGTGTGATTTTTTCAGCTGATCTATCCCAATACAAGGCTAAGGCTTCCCACTTCTTACAGCTCAAGGCTAACATGGACTAAGCCATTCTTTCTTTCTTTCTTACCGTGTAAGTGACAAAAACTGGTTTGGAGTCAAGCCGCTCGTGGGCCTCTTATATGCGTTATCACGCCACTAAATGGTCACCCATCCAAGTACTGAGCGAGTGCATAGTTGCTTTTTTTATTACGAGCCTTTTTATGTCGCTAAAGTGTTCATCACGTGTTAACACGAACAACAGCAATACGACTCAGATCCTCATAAATATGAGAAGACCCAAATCGCATCTCGTGGTGGTCATTTTGAGACAGGGATATTATATTACGTTATATTCCTGTATCCATGTTTCACCAGCACCCACACCCTTCTAACAGAAGACTGTGCTTTACCCCACGTGATCAGTTAAACTGCTTTTTCTTGTGCTTAACACACATAATACAATGTATTAAAATTTCCGCGCTTGCATTCGTTCGTTATATGCGTTCACAAATCGGTTACGTTGACTGTCGCAAAGGAAATCGTAAACAGTAGCGTTGACATGTGCTAATATTAATGGTGTAATGAAAATATTGGGTAATAACTAAGTGGAAGGTTAGGTCGCGCCTAGAATTGATCTGATCTCACATATAAGCCATACAAACAAGAAAATGAAGAGATCTTTTTAATCTTTTCACAAAATTTTTGGGATGGGCCAAGTATGTCTTTTGTTCCCACTATTCTATCAACCGCTATCGTTTAACGGAAATAAAAAACCGAACATCATTGTTACATAAGAAGGAATTAATAATTGAGAGTGAATGGGCTCTGATCAACCACGGGAGCCCAATCTGGATTGGTAGATATATAGCTAGCATTTAAAATATTATTAAAATATGCTAGATTTTATGGTTATTGTGAATTGTCATAGCTGTTCACCGTTCTTGCGATAAATTGCGTGAGGTTTTTTTTTTTTTCATTATTAAAAGTATTTTATCGCAAGAACGGTGTAAAAAGCCCTTAGATAGACGTCTTACCAGCTGATTGACTATTGACATACCTATATTAGAAGATTTATAAGTAACGTCAAGAATTATCCTTCCATACCAGCCTCTAATGTTCCCACTGTAGGGACACCGGCCTACTCTCGATAATTGAGAGTGAATGGGCTTTGATCTACCACGGGAGCCCAATCCGGATTGGTAGAAGTCACATGTCTTCGAATTTATGGAGACATGCCGGTTTCCTCACGATGTTTTCCTTCACCGTTTCGAAAACGTGGTATTGCGCACATAAATTTTTCAAGTGAAAAATCTCATTAGTACACGCGTGGGTTTGAACCAGCAACCTTCAGAATGAAAGTCGGTGTCTACACCCCTGGGCCACCACGTTCTGACAAGAATTATCCTTAATCTACCCTAAAGATATACCCTATATTAAAATAGACTTTTAATACGTTTAGTACTAATAAAATGGTTATAACAGCTGAAATATATTAACTAAAATATATCCCATAGTTTCAAAGCTATTATGTTTAACGCAATTTTAAGTGCCAAGAGAATATTTATCGCCAATAATATTAATGTTAAAAGGCTTAAACACACAGCACATAAAATTAACTTAAGAGGCTATAAAGGAAGTAAAACAACAAAACTCTTTTGGTAATATTATGTGAGTTACAATAAAAAAGTTGATAATTATTATATAAAAAAAATTATAGTGTTAGTACACGTGTAACGTCTTATTTAAAAAAAAATGTTCCCACTGCAGGGACACCGGCCTACTCTCGATAATTGAGAGTGAATGGGCTTTGATCTACCAAGGGAGCCCAATCCGGATTGGTAGATGTCGCATGTCTTCGAATTTATGGTTCTAAGACATGCCGGTTTCCTCACGATGTTTTCCTTCACCGTTTCGAAAACGTGGTATTGCGCACATAAATTTTTCGAATGAAAAAACTTATTTTTGCTCGTGTGGGTTTGAATTAGCAACCTTCAGATTGAAAGTCGGCGTCTATACCCCTGGGCCACCACGCTCTCGTGGTACGTGGTAATATACGTGTCTTCTTCTTCGTCGTTACGCTCTTGACAGAGCGGTCGTGATCGTCATGGAGTTGTTTTTTTTTTCCCGGGGCAGACGTTATGCGCCTCACGATGTCACGCCATCGGCTTCTATTAGCGGTCATCCTTGTGCATTCATGCAATGGACCGCCCACCGCAGATTTGATTTGGTCGGTCCATCGCATGGGTGACCTCCCGCGCGGTCTGGTACCTTCCACTCTGCCTTGGACGACAAGGCGCTCTATGGAGTCGTTGTTTCGCCTGGAAACGTGTCCAAAGAAGGCGAGTATGCGAGATTGGACTGTGATAGATAGACGCTGCTTGATACCGAGTTCTTGGATTATTGAGAGGTTTGTGCGAAACTCAGTCCACGATACCCCAAGCATTCTCCTCCAGCACCACATTTCGAGAGCATCTATCTTCTTTTTCTCAATATCTCGAAGTGTCCACGTTTCTGCAGCGTATAGAAAAATTGGGAAGACTAAAGTTCTGACGAGCCTGATCTTAGTGGCTTTAGTGATACGTGTACCGCATGGGATTTTCCTTTAGTATCATCTCAGGGGAAATACCACACAAACTTTGAAAAACATTTAATCCCCACTGGGGATATTTGAATTCTTTTATCAGAGCTCGTCTATGTTAAAGTCAAAGTCAACATTTAGGTATATATATATTCGTCTAAAACAAAACTCGAAAAAGGCACTTCTTTTTTAAAATAAATATTTACCTACAGGTAAATATTTATATATAATATATTTATGAGAACAATCAAGAAACCTCTAATGGAGGTATTCCTTTCTTTTCGCTAGCATGAAAAGAAAGAGGTATTCCAAGGAACTTGCCAAATTTCATACTTCTAGACTCATTTATTTATGGTGAGGTACATATGAAGCTTTCGAGCGCTGCTAGTATCGAATATGGATCATATTACTAATCCCGAGAGCTTTTTTTGTTATGACCGCTAATCGCTTGTCTCTTTCCCGATCACTGAACCACACTAATGTGGTCGAACGGAGTAGGTATGTTTCTGAACTTTAAGAACTTTAAGCGCGTCCGTTCTGTTACGGCCCATAGTATTAATAAGAACATTGTATCACTTAGCAACAAAATAGTTATTCACATCCGCGAAAACAATCGTCATTATCAACAGTCGTTATTTATTGATAGCACATTGATACAACAAGTAAATATTGACATAGATCGGGTTTGACACTGCCTTAACCTCTGTAATCGCCACCTATTATTGAACTATCTTCATCTAACTTTATTGTGTTATCATCCAGGAACCGTTGACCTGATTATTACAATCATTCGCTAGATGAGGAAGACCAAGTTTCACTGGAGATTAAATTATTGTGTCTATTTGATAATCTGTGCTCTTTGATACTTGGACTGCGAAGATATTGTAGGCATTTGAGTTCATTAAAGAAATACGGAACTAAAGTTGCGTGATAAGGGGAATGTTTCTATGGTGATCGTCATGTAGAACAATGCTTTAGAGTTCCGTATCCAAATGTTAAAGTGGACCCAATTAAAACTAAATGCCTCTCTGTCCTGCATTTAAAAGGCTGTATCTTTTGAACCCTGAAGTAGCAGCCAAAAATTTTCGCAGAATATATGTTATAATGTCGGATTTCCTAGATAGTAACAAAAAATACAATTAGTGGTCCTAAACCTAAGTGTAGAATCGCACTTTGCAGGTTTAAGGTAATGTGTTTTTGTGCTTTGGATTGGAAGTGGAAACAATATCGTGCGTTTTCCACTAGGCTATTATTGGATCAAAAAGTTGTTTAAATTTTATTGGTGTTCATGCAGTTTGGCTTTATTTATTCATGAAATATGTGCAATATGTGTTTGATACTGTTCTATCATCGCAGGCGTCAGGATAAGCCACGCAGCTGCGTTTTGCGACCGCATTGGCTAGTAGTTTCAGAAATATATAATACTAAATACTACGTTTTCTGGCATCACAGCTCAGTTAATAGTAGCTAGGAAGTGAACCTAAGCTTAGAAGACAGAGACACCCAAACATTTTTGGGTCGTAGAAAACAAGTAATTCTAAGCAAAAAAAAAAAACTATCAGTAATTTGGTCCACATAATACAAGCTATGCTTATTTTTGGGCTGAGATGATATTGTGTGAATATATATTTGTTATTCCAGAAACTTCCGCAAAGTAACACAAAAATCAATAAATATCTCCATTATTGAGTGAGATCCGCGAGGAAAAATAGATCTGCGAGCCAACTAATTACCATACAACTATAATAAACCATTTGTTCGTCATAAATTCTGATTACATCCAAACAATTATTAAGAAAGCCCAATAAAAAACTAGTTTATTATGTTCGTTATCTCAATCGCCCGCCTCTTAATAAAATCACTTTTTGATTTTAACAACACGAAATTGTCGGGTCAACAACTTTTGGTTTATTGTGAAAAGTATTCTACATATTTAACGTTTGATTGGTCCTTTACTGATGAGTTTGATCCAATCAAATGAGAATCTAAACTTGAATACAAATAGGTATTCAAAATTACAAGTTTTGATTTATTTGCATCGTTCGTAAACATTTTTTATTCTGTCTGCTTATTCTGACAAATTTATCTCTGATATGGTGACGAATTAAGTTTGTACTTTGTAATTTTTATTAATCCATAACTAGCGACCCGCCCCGGCTTCGCTCGGGCGCAATGTAGATACAAATGTGGAGCAGTTTCTCTACAATAATGTGCATATAAACCTTCCACTTGAATCACTCTATCTATTGCTGACAACAGCATTAAAATACGTTGTCTAATTTAAAAGATCTAAGCGTACAAACATTGGAGCGACTTTGTTTTATACTATGTAAGGAAGACAATATTTACACGATATAAAATACCCCTTATAAATAACCGTAGGTTTATAAAAGGTTTCAAGATCTACAAATAGATTTTAGGCTCATCGTAGGTTCTTCTTTAGAAAAAGTAGAAGGTGACATTGCTTTCTAGCAATGCCATTTCCGTTAGACGGCTCCTCGGCTTAGTTGGTAGTAGCCCTGCCTTCGAAGCCAGGGGTCCCGGGTTCGATTCCCGGCCGGGGCATACTTTGTGTAGTGAGCATGAAGTTTGTTCTCGGGTCTTGGGTATTTGTCTTGTGTTTCTGTGTTTGTCCATGCCATCTGCGACACAAGGAATCCTAGTGCAGACATATGAGTGTGTAAACGTTGTTGGGCAAAGAGAACATGGGATATGACAGTATCTGAATACATTTTGAATGCCGTCTTCGTAAACATAGAATTTAGATTCCCAAATGGCTTAAATACCTGATCTGAGTGTCTGTCCGATCAAAATATTATTATCGCTATATCTTTCTAATATGCAAGCTTGCTACATCGTCAACAGCATCACTTAGATTTCGTCTTTTTTCATCCCTAAGTGATCAAGAAATCCTCCTAACATGAATCATTAATCATCATCAAAAAAACACTCGTTAATCAATTTTGTCTACCTCTTCTAGAACTACTAAATAGACGCAAGTCGCTTATTTAAAACTATGGAAAGAGTCACGCCCTTAGCTTTAAATGCTGCTAATGGTCCCTCATCCAAGATATACCGCGAACGTAACTTGTGTTAATCTGAGAACTGGGTATGCTACGCTGCAAGCGGTTTCATTTATAAATCACACTTTCGTATTAATAAGTGTAACAAAGTCTTCACTAATTTGTAACACTTATATTGTGCTTAAAAATATTACACTGTACAAATTACTTTTACACTCATTGTTATCGTTCGGCTTTGGTGTAATTTATGAAAAGCCAGCGATATTTGCTGATTATATTTCAAACTAAGGGTCCGATAGACTGTCCTGTCTTGATGGCTATTTGACAATAGGTTGTCAAATAGCCAATCAAGACAAACGAAATTTGCGTAAGTAGTAGCAAAAATGCTTAGGAAAAAAGCTTAGCTTAGCTTTATCTAGGAATAAGCTACTTCCATAACACATTTCATCCAAATCCGTTCAGTCGTTTAGGCGTGAACGACAAACAAACATACACACACATTGAAGCTTTCGCCTATGTGTGGTAGTTCGTAGTTATATAGACCAAATTTTATAAACCATTCGATATGTTAAATTATCTAGTCTAATCGCTTGTACACGTAACATAGCCCACAACGGATCCACAGCATCCATAAAGGAGATGAATTGTTGCACATTACGTGTTCACGTCTTAATCTCGAATGGCGATTACCGTCGGTTAATTAGAGGCAAGCCCGAGGGACAATGGAGCAGCATTTGTCTTAATATCATCTGTTGTATAGCTTAATTTAGAATTCGGGTTAAGGGTTACGTAGAACGCCTTTGTCTTTCATCGGTGCTTCTACGAAAACTACTACACTGATGTTTGTTTAGAAATAGGTATATGTTGGCGGTTTCATCATCTTAAGCACATAATTAGACAGGTCTTACTCAGTGCCTCTGATCTCTGTCTTCGGCAGAAAGAACACAAGTTGTAAGTAATTACGACTCAGTAGCTTAATTGCTGGTATCGCTGCTTTCGAAGCAAGAGGTCCCGGATTTGATTCCCGTCCGGGACAGAATCGTCTCAGGTCTTGGGTTTATGTATTTGTGCATGCTTCCTGTGACACAGGGAATCCTAGTGAGTGTGTAAACAATATCAATATCAAATACTGTGTTGTGTTCCGCCGCCCGTAGACAACACTATAAATGGCACTAAACGGTCGCCCATCCAAATTCTGACCAGGTGGAGAGTTGCTTAACTTATATGATCTGTAAAGAACAGCTAAGCAAGCTCTGCCATGAGCGCTTTGCTAGATCTGCCGATAATGCCTGTTTGAATATTGTATTTACAGACGAGCGTAGGTAGCAACATTGGTTTGGCAAAACTTTTTGTTTTTTTTTCTATTTGTTATAGTACAAGCTATACGTAGTTTGGAGCTAGATTGGCACTGTGTGAAATTTCCATGAATATTTATTTATTTACTCGAAAGTATGCAAGCGCTTCCTACCGTAAACTTTTCTCCCTACTCGCAACCATCTCTAGTAGGCCGGTGTTGCCATATGCATATTAAAAGTACGTTACAATATAGTTATTAAAGCGGCATCATTTGATGATATCATCAACCTTGACACAGAGCAGGTCATTATTATAAACTAATGATTTGATCTCTTTTAAATGTCTTCTCATTTCACAGGCCTGTAGCACCATATACGGTCACCGTGTCTCGACTAGAATATTATAACCTATAATTATTATAATATATTTTCACACTAATATTAAGGCGAAAGTTTTTGTGTGTTTGTTACTCTTTCAGGCTCAAACGAATCAACGGAATTAGATGAAATTGGGTACTAGGATAGCTTATATCTTGGATTAACATATAGGCTTAATTCTGGAAAAACCTCGGGTAACACCGCGGGGCAATTAATGATTATATTATAATATAATACAATATATTACAATATAATCGTCTATACCTTTCCATACATGTTGGTTGTATTGTTGGATTAAAAATGAAGTTTCCAGTTTGCATTAAAAACATAATATTGCTGTATAAATTTTAAAAATATCATGGTTATGAACATTATTATTCGTGTTCACGAAAATATCGGGAGTCAACAAAACTCACAAATCATGGTAAATATCTCGATAACACGAATAATAATATATAGCTGTAATTTTAACTAAAATTTTACCGTAGAAATATGGTTAGAAATTCCAGTTTTACTTTGTGTAAAACGTATAAAAGGGTAGGAGGTAGAAAGCTTTTTAGACACCAACATTCACAATGCTCCAACGAAAAACAGCAACGTGAGTGGGACACTGTTTGGAGGCGGATTTCCAGATGTGGTGGCAGTACTTCTCCGGACGAGCTTGACTTTCTACTGCTACTTTGGGCCGCTGCTTTCGTACCCAGTATCCGTGTGATCTCTGGGGGAATTCACCTACAAACGTGAGCAACATGGTCCTCCAAAATTAGACTGGGCTCTGCAGAGCAAAACGACATAGACCTATCCCAAAGAGCATTCAAGTAATGACAGTGGACTTCGTAAATTACAATTACGGTGCACTACACTTTAGAAATAGATTGTCAAGGTGAACCGTATTGCGACTGACAATGAGGCATGTTGACAACAACACAATTGACAAGGCCCTAGAACAATGGGGCTTTGTATACCACAATAACTCTTTATGGACGATGACAAAGTGGCATTCTGCAAAGATTTGCCGTCGCCGCACACATGGAATCGCAAACCTATTCAATAGATAATACTAATGGTCAAGAAGTATTCAGAGATAATGATTTTAGTATCCACGTAAGATAACTAAGTAGAAATTAATTTATAGCTAAAGAAACCACAGAATTACTAAAAATACTGAAGAAAAAATCTAATTAATTGACTTCAGAATTTCCATTCCCATAAGGGTAATATTTTTTGGAACCACATCGAAAGTCTGAAATAAAATAATATGAATTCCGGTCCACAATTGGTGAATAAATCGCGCAAAAAAATATAGCCAATTTGATTAGTGAAAGTTAGTACATGATAAAAGAAAACAGATAATAGTTGAACTGTCAATGTCAAATCCTAACCACAAAACAAATTCTGTCACACAACATTAGATGGAAATTAATTCAATCACATATTGAAATAACGATTAAAAAAAGACTTAAGTGAATAGTCACTCTGATTTTAAAATCTCGTCCTCATTTATCCGATAAAAAACGTCAATTTCAAACTCACAAAGACTATGTACGCACTCTCCTGATTTAAAGTTATTTGGCGGCAATTAAGAGAACTATTGTAATCACTGACGCAAATTAACGTTCGAATGCTTTACTACGTGGCTTATTTTATTGCCTGTGGATCAGCAACGGCGAAGATTTGTTTCAAGATTTACGAATACATTAGCAAATCGTATTAAATTCTCACTCTATTCTGACGCTCTGCGACTCGAATCGTAAACTGACTTGTAATATCATTATAAGACATGGTTAAGTCATGTCAAGTAAAAAAAACCATCCTGATTAAAACGAAAAACTTTTGTAGATTTCATTTGGTTTAACTATGCACGTAGGAAAAATAGCGTCATGAAAAAAATAGACTACAAACTTAAAATTAAGATTTTTGATCAACTTATTTGCTACGCATACCGGCAAACTCCTAACCAAATAAGTTATTATGTATTTTATCTGTAAGTGAATTTGTAATTATTTTGAGAAAATAAAACTCTTAATCCTCTTCATAATTGGAATAAAGGGAATGGGTTTATTCGCTCTTTCCCCTCTGCGCCATGAAAGGTCAGATAGGATTCGAATTGGCGCCAAACAAAATATAAAGATATAGTTTTTAATTTAAAAAGATTCTCAAAAGCATATTTTTCAGCGTTTTTTATGTACTCGAGGCAAATAAAGACATTTACTTTTACTTTAAATCTTATATGTCAGTACTCGTAGTATTTTTCTTTTGGTCTAGTTATCGTGATTTGGTCTTTTTTTCATGTTTTATATGCCTAAAAACTTTTCCGGCATAGCTAATCAATCTCCGCAGCAATCGTAATCCATTTATTTACGTACGTTGGGGCTCTTAGAAACCTCCAAACCCACAAACTTTTGGTGTTTGAATATTGCGACAGAACAAACACTGTGATATTAGTTTGGCATTAACAAGCATTGGTAATTTAAGTCATATTCAAGGACTATTATTGATTAGGAAACTTATGAACACATTAAAAGTGAGTAATTAAAATCGAGTCATGATTTACGGAGATATCTGTGGTCACTCGACTGTTACAGGGTAGCTGAATATTCAAATTAAGACAAGACAAAGACATAAACAATTTAGATGAAAATTAAAAGCACATTTTACGAAAGTTAAAATGCTACTCCCTGTCGGAGCCGTCGGCGGGTGGCGGGTGCAACGGGATGCAATTTAGGTTTTCTCATACTCAGAGATGACTTAAATCGTATTGCTGTTGCCATGGGCGGAGGTAACCGCTTAAATCTTACACTGTTAAATTCACAATTTTTTTCCTATCGATATGTTAGGAAGCATAAACCTTTTATCAGTTAGAGAATCTACAATTAACTTTAAAAGTTTGCTTACTTACTATTACTTATTGTTACATTGCATTGTCAGATAATTTATTAGGGGTCTCGGCCCGGTCTCCAATGAGGAGATAGCCTTTGCCACAGCCAAAATTATTGTTTCCATATTTTGTTTGTTTCATTATCGGAGTTGTGTCACTGTTATTGAGAACGTCTGCAAATCAATACGATTATTCTTCTTAAAATTACCTACATCTTTGTAACGGTAATGCTCTTGCAGTATTGGTAAATTTTGTATGTATTATTATAGTTAATAATGATGATTTTTAGTATTAATTGTTTTATCTTTATTTTTAGTTGTGACGATTTCACTTTTGATACAAAATGTAATATTGTTTATTTTTCTGTTATAAATGTATTTTGGTATTTTTGTGTTTTCTACCTGTTTCTGGTATCATAAGACGACTTATTTTATAATTAATTTAAATCTTTGTAATTTGACGTCAACATGTGTCCTGTAAAGTTCCTAAGGTAATCAAGAATAATTAATAAGTTAATTAACTAATTTATAGGTGCTCAAATACATCGGAGATTGTGCACTGGAACTACACTTATCCCATTGTATCTTATTACTATTATAAATGAGTAAATTTGGATGGATGGATGTTTGTCTGTACAATAACGCCAAAACGGTTTAACGGATTTGGATCAAATTTGGCACAGAGGTAGATTATAGTCTGGAATAGATATAAATATAATACTTTTTATCAAGAAAAAATGAACGGTTCCCATAGGATGCCACCGCGGGGTGCAAATATATATATATCACATTACTAGCTGCATATATTTTATAACTATTTATAATAGTATAGTATAGTGTATTGTGGAAAAATAATATCGGAGGTAGTGCATAGGCACTACCTCCGATATTATTTTTCCACAATACCCAAAGGTTAAACAGAAAAAGAATGCTTCCTAGCGTATACGAGTAGTTCATCTGTGCCCTGTATATCTTAGTAGCGAAGTAAGATATTTTATTCTCGCTGCTTTTGGCAGAAATAATATTGTACTGCAACACAAACAACGAGGCAACGAATTTCGTAGGTACGCTTGTGTGCATGGCGGCAGTGGCACACGCACACACTAGTTATTTTTTGGTTCCATCTTAGAATATTCTTCTTTTTCGTCTATATCTATTTATGCCTAGTGCCTGTAGATCATTATATGTGTGGTAATCATGTTACATTTTTCCAACTTAACAAGGAAAAGTATACGAATAATTCATGAGAAAGCGCAGATAAAGGAAATGAGTTTCACTTTAGTTGCCCAAGGCATTGACTCGGACCGGTTCGATTGTCATTAGCACGCTTCAATCAAACGCAAAAAGTGAACTATTTTAAAAAGAGCTCGTTACAAAACCGAGTTTTACATCATTTTTCTCATGTGTCATTCATTAGAAATGTGCACAAAAAGGGAAAATGCAGTCCTTCCGCGCTCAACTTCGCAATTACCCCACCAATTACATCCTGCACTGAGTAGCGAAGACCGAAGTACCCACATACCTGCCTGTCTTACCAATTTGATTGTGTAACACAAATTATGTCTATTGCGACCATTACATTGCAAAACTTTGTCGCATTCGTTTTCCCGCCTTCGGTTTGAAATTGGAATGCAATGTTAAGCGCAACCCAGTGATTGGTTCATACAATATTCAGGGCGGCCAATCGCAGAGCGGCTGTGTCGCCAGTGCATCAAAAATTCCATCTGAATATGTGTGGCGAGCACTAAAAATGATAATACCCTAACATGGACAGCTATACAATTTCAAATGAAGAATTCATGCATCGCTCCCGTTTACATTTGCGATGTATTTTTATAGATCAGTGGACGCCATTTTATTTATTGGGCAATATTGACGGAGCGTCTATTGCTTTTGCATGTGTGATTCGAGAGTAACTATTTCGTTTTATGTTCGAGACGTGTTTCATTATCTGTATTATGAACTCCAGTACCTTGCATATCCAGAATAGCATATCCAGCATTCTTATTTTCACGTGGCCTTAGAAATACCACGAATAGCGCCTATCAATATTTTAGCGGGTGTAAACTGCGAACATTTATGCCATATTCGTCCCGAGTGTTTGGCCCAGACCTAGAACAACATATATGTTTTAATAGCTATTTTTATTATCTTACGTGACAGGACTGACAGCTAATGTGAAATGTATGTACAATAAAAAACAGGCCTCTGTTACCGAAAAATAAGGAGGCCTATATAATTTTCGTATTCCGTCATCTAGCCCCAAACTGCATAGCTACTATGGGAACTAGATAACTGATGAGAATACAAATAGTACCTACTTTTTTTTGTAAGTACATTCATATAATACATATTAACACCCAGACATAGAACAAACATTTATGTTCATCACACAAATGCTTATCTTGAGTAGGAATCAAGCCCTCGACGCCCAGAAAGCATGAGGCAATTTTTATTTTATTACTTTCGATACATTCGATTATTTTATATCTAGTTAAGTTGATCTATACTTCTCTTTTTTTTACTAACTGCGCCCCGCTTTGTTACCCGCGGTTGGAATTGGAAAAAGTAGCCTTTGTCCTATTCCAGACTAAAATTTATCTCTGTGCCAAATTTCATCCAGGTCCGTTCAGCCGTTCTGACGTAATTGAGTAACAAACATCCATCCATACTTACAAACTTTCGCGTTTATAAATATTAGTGGGATAGGATGGTAGGTAATCGATCTGTTACTCTACGTTTTGGTAAAACGTGCAGACTCACAAGTCACCTAAACGCGATACTGTCAATTTTTCCACCGTTTCAATTCAAATAATTCTTTTGAATCCCAAACAACTGAAGGCAAAGCAGGTTCCTATTGACCTTAACCTGATTTAAAATGCTATCAGTCTTGTGTCCCCTCTTTCTACTTCCATAAGCAAACATTATGCACTTTATCGCAAAGCCATAAAGATCACAATAAAAAATTCAAAATAACGCAAACACACACTGGAAACGAAACCTTACTTATATGCAAATTAGGTTGATAGTATGCTTGTGTGCTTGAGATCGTATAAGGTTGCCACTATAAAAACGCTACACATGACGGACTGTGTCGGCGACTCGATATGAAATAATAATGAGAGTATTGTTAACTGAAAGAGTATTGTGGATAATCTGGCAATACTTGTTGCAAGTGAGCAACCATAGCAATTGGCCACTACCCCTTAGCTTCTTAAATTACACACTCATAAAGAGACACGGTCATTATTTGATAAGCGAGAGGGAATGCGCTTTATTCGATCACGATAACTCAATCCGAAGTGGATGATATTACGCCTACTCTTGGGAAGCGATAATTAATGCGCTTTTCACAACAAGAGACAACATGAATATGATAACAGCGGAAATATGACATATTTAAATACAAATTAACATTATGTCATATGACATATTTAAATACAAATTAACATTATGTCATATGACATATTTGAATACAAATTAAAATATGTCATATTTCCTCGAATTTTTGGTTCTAAGACACTCAGAATCACCGTGAAAGAACGTACTAAAAGACATAGTTTTATATACTTCATTGTAGGAACACTGAGATGAGAACATACATACTTCTATTAAAATTAATAAGTTCAACTGTCAAAATAACAGCGCTTACCTTAACTTTTGAAATTCGAATCTGGAATATCCACACTAACTTGTCATCTGTCACAAGGGGCGAACAAGACGGATAACCCTACCGTTACTGTTGTCTCGCGTTAAGGGATTTTTTATTGTTCCCCGCAAATTGTATCGCGGCAACCCTAACCTTGCATTCTTTATGCCATTCAAATGATGTACTCCTTGTTGGTTTCGTCGAGGAATTTTAAAACAAGCTGTTGCCATTTCCCTCCTTATAGCGGTGGGCAGAGGAAAAAGTAGAAGTTGTTTTCGTGTCGTATTTTCTCAAGTTAGCTTTACTAAGGAATCTTAGTTCTTTTTAACCGACTACTAGATGAGGTGGTTGTCAATTCGGTTTTTTTTTTTGTTCGCAATTTATCAAATTATTTTTTTATAAAAAAATTGGTCTAATAATTTTATCAAATTTAGTTCAATTGTTTGGTTGATAAATCAAAATAACTGGAATAATATGTCTTCCGAAATTACTTTCGTATACGAAATAGCGTATTCTGTTTTCCTGTGACTTTTCTTCGCCCGTTGTATACCATATTTAGATGTTTCTTTTTAAAACGGTAGGAACTCACTTCTATTAGAAAAGGAACAAGGGATGATGTTACTGAAATCGGATATTTCGTTATTTTTAAATCAGTTACTTATTCTAATAATAAGATAGTCGATGTCTTGCGTTTATGTGTTTTTCCACGCCATCTGCAACACAGGGCATCGTAGTAAAAAGGTATGAGTGTAAAAGTATTTTTTTTAAACCGCCACGTAATTTATGTAACCGAAGCGCAGTTCCCACTTATCTTTAATGAGAGCTGACTCAGTAGCAGAAATCATAGTGCACTATATTTTTCCTGTCTCGTAAAATAGATCATCGGGTTGTAAATTTCGCATCTCATGATATACGCGCAAATGATGCGAATCCGCGAAAATAGCTAAAACGTAAATCATTAAAGTCACTTATTCATTATATATTTATACCACCTTTTTTATTTTCGTCACAATCAATTTATTCTGTAGCATTAGAATAAATTTTAAGTGACTAGCAAAACATTCCCAATTACTCGAAAAGCTGTCTTAATATTATAAATCTTATTAAATTACGCACCCTAAGTTTTTTAAACTGAGGTTAAGTGGTTACCCCCTCCCATAAAATCAATACAACTCGAATCAACTCCGAACGAAGTGTGAGATGATACAAGACGTAAATCGTCCAATTTTTGGTTCTAAGACATGCCGGTTTCCTCATGATGTTTTCCGTCATCGTTTCGAGACCTTGGCATTGCACACATAAATTTTTCAAGTGAAAAAACTCATTGGTGCACATGTGGGTTTGAACCAGCGACCATCAGATTGAAAGTCGACGTCTGTGCCCCTGGACCACCACGTTAACAAATACCACTATCATTCAAAAATATCACACCTGTGAAATTAAAATTCATGTCATGAGTCTCAAACTAAGGGGCGAATACCGTTTGCCGCTGTAAAGCCTCTGTCACATTTTCATACAAAAGTTTGTGTTTGTAATAACATTTTAACAATATTTCTGTGACTGGCCTCACAGCTTAGTTGTTAGATCTGTTGTTTTCATTGCAGATCATGGGTTTGATTCTTACAAGCATTTCTTGGTGGTAATATGTATTATATGATGGCCTATTGCGGGTCGCAGATAATTATTCCGTACCAGCCTCTAATGTTCCCACTGCAGGGACACGGCCTACTCTCGATAATTGAGAGTGAATGGGCTCTGATCTACCACGGCAGCCCAATCCGGATTGGTAGATGTCATAAGTCGTCGAATTTTTGGTTCTAAGACACGCCGGTTTCCTGACGATTTTTTCCGGTACCGTTTAAAGAACATGGTATTGCGCACATCAATTTTTTTAAGAGAAAAACTCATTGGTGCTCATTTGGGTTTGAACCAGCGACCTTTAGATTGAAAGTCGGCGTTGTGTCCCTGGGCCACCATGTTCTCTAATTACTATAGCGCAAATATTACAATATTCAACATATTCAACCTTCAATCCTAAAATAAAACATCTGACATTTTCAGAAGCACAAAGTATATTAAAAATTCTCAAACTCACCCTCACCTGGCCCTCCCGTTGCTATCATAATCAAGAAAAATCAAACTTCATTCTTTTAAAAAGTTTTCTTTGATTTTTCCCTCTTCGATTTCCAATCTCGGCTTCAAAGAGGAAGGCAATGAGATCATAATTGCGTCCCCATTATCTCCAGGTCTTCATAAGCTTATTGGGTTTTTTCGATCTTCAATTAATTGTTTAATGAGGTATTGATGTCGTGTCGTGGGGTTCTTGGTAGCCTGGAGACTGAGATCAGGACCGTTGTTTGAATTGAGTTTTAATTATCGAAATTGAATTGTCAGGGTGAATATAATTTTGAAACAGCTGTATTTGTATATAAATAATAAATCAATTACCACCTGTATGAAAATTCAAAACTCTTACATCATTCCTTTAAGTAAGTGGACACGTCAAATTTTACGCACACAAGTACACATTCGTGAGCATATAACAGCGCCTTAGACACATTACATGCACACAGTTTTTTTTTTATGTGAATGAATGAAGGAACAAGCTGAGGGCCGCCCATGACAACAGTAACACGACTTAGTATAAGATTTGGATCTTACACTGAGTCGCACTCATCCTGCTGCGTCCATCACCCGAGATGGGGATGATACGTCTCATGCGCATGTGATTTGATCTAGTTACTGTTAGTTTGATGTTTTGTTACGTTTACGTCTATTCCAACTCATTAATTGAGACCTCTACTGTTTTGGCTGTTTTTTGTTGCTCCTGAACACACGACTCTTCTGAAAGGTCCCCCGGAGGACGCGTGTAGAGACTCAAAGACCCCCTAGATACACTTTTCAATGTACCATTTCATGTAAAAGCCGAAAACTGTTTTAAAAATTCAAGCGTCAGAATTCAGAAGTCATCCCAATTATTCGATAAAAACCCTCTAAAACAATACATTAGCTGTAACAACATTACGCCCCCAAACTAGGGAGAACTAATAGAGCAATCGGCGGACCACTCGATTCGGGATCGATTCGATTATTCCGGCTCGGAGCACATCACTAATTTACTGTTTGTATTTGGGGAGAAATTGGTACAATAACGAAGTCCTTTCTTTAAAAGTTCATATCATGCGTGTAGTGGGCAAACTTGTTTGTGAATGTTCAGATCTTTACGAAAATACTTCGACATCGATTATCGATTGCTTTAGCTATATAGTCGGCAACCGTAGTTTCATTCTTTATCTCATTATACGTCAAAAACCGAATAAACGAACTTTAATACTTTCATCACTTATTTACTCATTTTGGTGGAATTTCTTGATGAAATTACTATTTGACCACTTTAGAGCTAAACCCTGTCTACTTAAAAATTTTACATCGAAATAGCCCATATCTGGCGAAGAAACCGCGAAACATGCAGAAAGATAAGAAAAAAACTTTCTAATTTTTTTAATCTGTGAAATCCGTTTCATTCGTTCATAACTGTCACTGTCACTGTCAGCAGTCTTCAAAACTCAAACTCCAAAATGATACTTGAGATCTAAAGGAATAAATGTTTCTTTAGATCTGAAGTTTCGTTGGGACATGTAACATATTGTATAACGTGGCACAGGAGCTCCGTAGAATCTTATTGCCTGTTCTGTAACTGTTGTTTGTTATAATATTTTTGGAGATTTTTTTAACGTATTTATTTAATTAGAAGTGAAGCTATTATTAAACAACTCACTGTCGAAAAGATTACTTTTCAGACATATAACAATGTTGCCATGGTAATCTATCTCCAGTCTTCAGTAAATTAATTAAGGTTTGGCTGATATTCGGTCCCACAAGTCACAATTACAATGCCATACCTATTCAAGCTATTTCAAAATGTCATTTACACTTGTCGAATGTACAGTTAATAGTAAATCCACGATAATAATACAATAAACCATAAGTGGCGTTCTCAGTGAACAGGAAAATGAAATGTTTCTTTGAATCGAACGAGAAATCGAGGCGCGATCGCGTCGATACAGCTTTTATAACGATTGTCAGAACAAGCGAACTACCCTACGCGATTGACACGTGAGAGTGGTAATGAGACAGCTATGGATAGCCAAATGCGCTTAGGCCATATACGCACAG
The DNA here is from genome assembly GCA_921293045.1 of Aplocera efformata. Lineage (NCBI taxonomy): Eukaryota > Metazoa > Arthropoda > Insecta > Lepidoptera > Geometridae > Aplocera > Aplocera efformata. Next base: position 5,217,908 of record OV121058.1, on the reverse strand, counting down.
TTGTGTTTTTTTTTGCTACGTAATGTAGGCACGAGCTACCGCCTGGTGGTAAGTAGTTCCCTCCGCCCATAACAACAGCAACACGACCTAGGCCCACCCCGACCGAATTATGAAGACCTAAGTAGCATCCCGTTGCGGACGTCACCCAAGACGGGGATGTTACGTCTCATGTCCCTGTGATTTCACCAACGCCCCAATCTTTCACCGGAATAGTAAGAGTGTACCATTGCTTGACGGCTGATTACCAGGTGTAGAAGCAGTACTTCTCCGGAAGAACTTGGCACAAGTTCTACTACTTCTAATGCACTTAATACTAAATACTTTTAAGAACATTTTTTTATCCAATTTTGGTTCGGTTTTTTCACGCAAGTCAATAGAAATTTCAAAGTTATTACTTTTTAAATCATGCTTCAGCTAATATTGCTTTTTGATGGACTTCCAATACAACTCCATTGTCATTACTCTGTGATTGATTAACTCTTTGACATACGGTAAGAATTCATAATGAAATCAAGAGCGCTTCGGAACACGGAAGGATTTTCCGCGAAATAGCGCAGCAAAAACCTCTTAATTAGGTCTCATTAATTCTCCGAACTGGTTATACAATAACGAGAAAGTAGTTCAACTCTTTGTGCTCGCGAAAATAATAAATGTTGCGCATGAGTGACAGCCGAAAGACGAACGTTCTCAATTAAGGGCCAACAGGGTGCTGGTATATGGGCCAGTAACTTGTACGACAGCATGCTACTTATCACTGCTGTATACTGGCATTGCATTGCAATTTGACCTACAAGCAGTCATCGCGATTCGCGATATTGTATAAGATACCATAGCACTCCTAATCTTAAAGTCGAAAATAATTAGTTTTGCGTATAATTGGCAGCTGAAAGACGAAACGTATTACATTAACTCATAATAGTTTAATTAAATATTAAATATTCTTGGACATTTCAAACGAGGCCATCTAGGTCCAAGCTAAGCATATCTACTACATATTTTAATGTATCATCTCAAATCAGGCCTAGACTAGTTTCCCTGGCATTAACTAGTAAGCAATAATAAAAATAAAAAAATGTATCAAAAAGCAAAGCTTATTATTTTCACCATTTGCGATTACTGACACACTCTTAATTTTATTCATACGAAAACAGAAAGAGTCAACAGCTAGCTCTTCTGTGTCGTCTCTACATATGTTATATCTACATGTGTCATCGTTACAATAGTCATTGGATGGGAGGACTATATTAAGCACACTAGTGCGATATTACTTCCTTTCGAGTTTACTATCCTCGTGTGAGATAGCCCTTAGAGGTTTTTGTTTTGCTGTTAACTTGTTCATCGGGTTGCAAAGTCCGTTTCGACTTGTGCATTGTAATTATTCAGACTTATATTAGCTTGAAACAAAACCGACATGTAACAATATGTAGTACACGTTTTCGCGGGAAGTTGTTAAATGTTATAATTTAACTATATTTTGGTAAAATACCGCTCGTAAAAGTAATTAATTTGGTTGTATCTTAATAATAATAATATTCTTAACGAATTTCGACCACAGCGATTGCAAGACGAAATAGGCCTTTTTAATAAGACTTAGCGATCAAATAGATCGCATATAGATCACCATGGATTGTTATAGGCCTTGAATTATGCCCTAGTATGTCCTATTTCGTGGCTTTTGCACCCAACTTTTTGCCAACGGTACGAGCATATGTTGGGCATGTCAAACCCCACGTAGTGAGTAGTATGATATTTTTCCTCTACAAGAATAGAAGGCAATGGTGAAGAATAGCAGATTTTTCCTGTTAAAATTCGAGGGTTCATGTCAATATATAATTTTTTTCGACTTTTCTTTCCCGCTTTCAAATGACAAGCGCATGAAACGCTAAATAAATGTATTGAAGTGATAGGCATAACGCAACAAGGCAACTTAACGACTTAGGTCTTCTTATTATTCGGTAAGGGAGGACCCGAGTTGTATTGCTGTTGTTAATGGGCGGCGGTAACCACGTAATCAGATATGTTTCAACAGAAAAAACACGTGACACGTATCCTTTGACCTTTATTGTCATTTTTGAGTCTGTACCACTCGGCTACCTCGCTCTCTTACCGACTGAAAGATCCAAAAGCAGTGAAAGGAAAACTAATTTAATTTCAACCACTATCTCATTTTTATTCAGAGTAATAACTGTAAATGAAAGAGAATAAATAAGTTCAGCCACGTCTCCTGGTCTATAGTACAGGAGCTCACGGAGAGTCGCATTAATAATTCAGTTCCGTCCTACGATGCATTTGTTTGCGGTCCCGAGCGGTTCCCCTTCTATGAAATCCACTCATTCCTAATCGAGTTTCGTTCGAGTCATTTTCGAGTTCTTCGGCAAAAGTCACAACAAATATATTAGTTTTCGCGTTACCGAGATATTTACCGCGACTTATGAGTTATAAAAATGTACACAACGAAAATAGCTGCTCTGATTTACCTAGGTACATTTGCTTTGCCTTATTTTTCGTGTTTGCGTTGACATACAATACAATACAATCGAGTTACAGGGGTAGTAATTTTGAAACTTTACTTCCACTACTCAGTTCATGTACGATCTTTGTTTGTTGATATCATAGCATCCCGTAACAGTATCGTTATGAATAATTCAACTTCCCTCATAGTTTACCAGTCATGCCCCTACAACTCTATTTTATATCAGTATTACATATTATATATTCATACATTCTAATTTGAACTGACTTCAAAAAATTAAAGAGGTTTTCTGATTTTTTGTATATTTTTTACGCGATCTCTTCACCTTTATGGACCGATATCGATGTTTTTTTTTTTTTATATAAATTTTATGGGAAATCTGAGGATGAAAATTAGAAAATTAAAGTAAATATTAAAGTCGATATACATATTCCATTTTTAAATCAGTTTATATTTATATATTGTAACTCCGGCTCCGTGGCTTAGTTGGTAGTAGCCCTGCCTTCGAAGCGAGGGGCCCGGGTTCGATTCCCGACCGGGGCACACTGTATAGTGAGCATGAAATTTGTTCTTGGCTTTGGTGTTTGTATTATGTTTCTGTGTTTGTCCATGCCATCTGCGACACAGGGAATAGTACAGAGGTGTGTTAAAGATTATTAACAAAAAAATATATACCGTTTTTCTGATAACATTACGTTTTAGTCATATGTAGTCATCATCACCATATTCGTTAGCATTTGTGTCTGTTCTTTAAACTGGTGTGATGTTGTTCTCAGCGACCGGCGCGGCGTACTTGACTCAGCAGCCATCCAAGCCCTGGCCGGGGAGAGCGTGCTGGAGAAGGAACGGCAGCTGTCAGAGATGATCCTCCAGCTCCAGATGGTGCGGGAGCAGTTGCTCTCCCAGCAGGAACATGCCAAGGTATGTTGTAGTCATTTCTAAGTATCAGCGTTCGCTGGTTGACTCAGGAAGGAATTATTTCCGATGGAGAGATAGGAGTAGAGACGTTTTCTTCACCTCCTTCCGCTAGATGGAGACCAGCAGAGCACTGTAGCTTGTACCAAAAAATAAAAGACTTCCAAAGAAGTTATATCGGTTGTATTTTACAACCTATTTGGAAAATTGAAAGAAAAGGGAAAAAAATCATTGAAAGTATATTGAATTGAATTGAATGTCTTGTATTGAAGTCGTTTTTTTTTTAATTTCTTCGAAAGTTCGGATCAGTCACTTAATTACTACTGACAAGGTTTTGTTTGACTTCTTGTCAGTTATGTGACAGCCGCTGTTTTTTTTTTATTTTTTTTTTAAATGACTCCGGACGAACTTGGCTACTGTAAAAAACTCAGATGCCTCCTTTTAATGAATCTCTTCTATTAATTCTCCAAAATCACGCCTCCTAATTAATAATACGAACCAATATATAGATGTATAGCAGGAGAGTGTATAAAATCCAAACAATTTTTAAAACATTTTAAGGGATTAAGTTTTATTTTCATAACACCCCGTTCAAAAATATAATCTCACATAGAAACGGTAAACATTCGTAATCCAAAAATCCATCACGCTCGATGCTAATCCACAGAGTCAACTACATCAACTTGGCACCCTTGCTAAATAGGTCATCGTTCCATTAGTTACTTTTTTAAAATTATGACAGGTTGCCATGATGATAGCGACTTCCCGTTATTGTACTAGACAATGTGTGATGTGAAAATACACAGCCAATTAGCCGAGATAAATGAAATTTTGAGTATAGTTCTCATTCGGGATGAGAGAATTCTCCTCTTAATATAACAAAAACGCATAACAAAAACTGCCTTTTGATGCAACCTTATGTACACTGCGTTCATCATTAATATTTTTATCATATTTTTTCATTATATCCTTTTATTGTTAACTGTTGTTAGAATCTTTTGAAATATGCTGAAGCACATATCTTCGCCTTCTTTAAACCTTAATTTCAGCAGTCAAATATAAAGTAAACGCGTAGATTAGTGATAAGTAGCTACTTCCAAGATCTAATGTGAAAAATAGTTTAAATACTTAAATTAAATAATTTTCATCTTCGCATTTTAAAATGCGTTTTCCGTCTAGAAAACATAACATTATGGTCGTTTGTTGTAAATACATGAAATCGACAATCCCTTTCGAATCAAAACAAAGTAACAAAACCTTTTCAAGAGGACAAGAAAGACCCTTCAATCTGAAATACCCAATTAGAATGAGAGTCACTTTGTTACGCCACGGTCCGAATGGTTTGCATGCCCGGTCACGCTTACAGCTGCCATTTTTTGCACAGTTTTCAGTTTTGGTAAGAGATGGCGCTTTTTGCATAATCTCATTCATCAGTTTCCGGTACTATCCCGGACTTCCGGTACTTTACATCTTCCTAAAAATTAACATAAATTTGTGCCATTTTGGAAATTTTAAATTGAAAGCTGTCTATATCTCAGAAAATTGTCATTGAATGTTTGTCAATATAACCACGGCGCGGCACGAAACATTTTTTAACTTTTTAAGTTGGATTTAACTATTGGCAATAGTTTTACCCGTCTGAATGCACCTACTCTCATTCATATTTGGAGTTTCCGCGTAAATTCTAAAGGTTTACATAGCTTGGTATTAAGAGATAACATTGCGTGATTTATTTGAGTATAGAAAGCTAAATGCTTTATTAATATTTGTTAAATATGTAAGTGTGCTAAAGATATTAATCATTCACTAAGTGGTACTAACTAAAAATACTTATGTCGTCTACGTATGTACTTATATCACTTTGTAGCCATTCCACAAGTGAAATACTTTGCATGGCCGGTCACGCATTCCTTACCCGGCTTTACATTTACGCGGAGTTGTCCCATTTCCACCCATAGATGGCAGTGACAGTTCGTTTAGAAACGTCAGTCATTGTCCGCTATGGTGCCGTGGATGTTGACGGTTTTATTACAGACTGATAACTTTACGGCGAATTGTCTCTGAGTTATGATAATGAAACAAAGTCGCTGGATTTGTGTGCAATGTTTCAATCCACTTAGGTTTATTGGAACGATTTTGTTGTGTCAATCATAGACTTAGATTGCTCGGTCTGTGTCTGTTATCGGAAGATTTTCAACGGATTTCCAGAGGGGTTGTTTTTATTATGTTTGTAACCGCAATTTTCGATCAATGTGGTTTTTATTTGAATAGATATGCTTACAGATTGGTCCCTTAGAAATTTTATCAAAATCGGTTAAAATTGTTGGCAGGTAAATCAAAATAATAAGAAAATATGTGTCATCGAAACGAAATCGCATGTTTTGCATTTCATGTTTTGTCTTCGCCCTATGTATACTGATTTCGAAGTTTCTTTTTTAAAATGGTAGATGTACCCTCTAAGGGCGAGATATAAGGGATGAAGGAATTGAAGTCGGTTTCTTTCTATTTTTAAATCTGTCACTTGTAAAAGAAATGAAGGATCTAGGCGTTTTTGCGGAATTCTATGTTAAAATATTTTACTACGGTCACTTTGAGCGCAGCCTTCGACGTGACAACAACTCGAGTCAATGCTGGCGATACTTCTTGGAGACGCGAAATATGAGTATATTCTTTTGTTGAACAGGTATATCCATTTCAGTAATAATTCCAAAAAAAAGGTGGTATATATTATCATTTGCAAAACTAAACAAATCGAAGGTAATGAAAAAAAAATTTAAAACTTAAATTTATGTCCTAGATCTGCTCTTGCTCTAGATCTGCATTTAGAGGTATTTAAACATAAACCGGGGTTGCCAGTAGGTAATGAAAATGGTGAAAAATAACAGGTACCATTTGAACTTAAGTAGAATGGAATGAAATGATTGCCAATAGGAAGCCCAATTCATCCCTCCGACAAAATTATTCATCTGATGTCGTGAAGTTCACCCTTTTAAATTAGGTTTGCATTGATTGTCTGAAAGAAATTCGAGTTGTTGTTTAGATAGGGTTTATTCAGCTTTTGGTGAGATCCAAAGTTTGCTTTAGGGAATTCTTCAAAGGACCTTTGTTATGTAATTATTCATATATTAGTTTTGTCCTCAGAGAATATGAACCTTTTGTTCTTTCACTGGATGCAATTTTCTTGCCAAATTCTTCATACAAACTTTCATCCACTGTCACCTTCGAGGTTTATTCGGGACAAAAAGTAGCCTACGTGCTTTTTCAATGTATGGGACATACATCTCTGTACCAAAATTCATCAAAACTAGTTCAGCGGTTTCGACATGAAAACATAAGTAATAGACAGAGTTACTTTCGCATTTATAATATTAGTTAGGATGTGCGTGGACTTAATTTGGGTACAAATTGAATTGAATTAAACTATTTGATAAAAACAATATAATAGCAGGCCTTAGAGTAACTTTAACCATAGCACCAGACATGCATTTTACAACAAAATATTTAATAATTTTTTTTATTTAGTTACCGAGATATTTTTCCGAAATCAGTCAACAAATCTCACAAAACATGGTAAATATATCGATAACTCGAAAAAAAACTGCTTTAAAATTTATAAAATCTTTATCGCACAGCCGTGCGTAACGTACGTTTCTGTAATCTCGTAAATAGTAAATACGATATCCGAGTTTTTATAGTAATATGTTATCTATTCAATATCCATATTGAGAAACATGCGTTCTGAATTTAAAATCAAACAATCACTAGACTGGATCACCGCTGAATGACTTCCAGTTCAAACTGCAACTCGAAAAGTTTAATTAATTTTACTATTATATTATTGTTCACTTATCATGTATTTAAACTCTTCTTATTAAAACTTACGGCTCGTGCAATGCTAATAAGCCCGTGCGTGAATTAGCTTCTAAAAAAAATAAAAGAGGGATCGTTTAAAATCACGATCCGGAATCCAAAGTGAATTCCGCCCGTAAAACATTTTCAATTTTCAATCTGAAAATATTGAGTGAATTATCAAAGGTTTTTAATTATCTCCGATACAATACAGAAGGAAACCTTTCATGTTGAACCGATCCGTTCAGTTATTGTAGGCGCCAATGCTTCACAAAGACACTCGCACTAATGAGTCAGCGATAAAAACTCGAACAACACTCGATCACATGCCCTCAAATAGGGTTGCCAGTAATGATAAAAAGGTAACCTTTGCAAAAAAAGAGGTAAGCCGAAAAAGGTTTATGCGTAAAAATACAACAATGGTTGAATTAAGACTTTGACCGCGCGCCTTCTGCGTTTTCGAATCAGTGTATCTTTAAATGAATACTATACTATATCCTAGACTGAATCGTCACATACCATCAGGTGAGTTGACGGTCAAATGCGGGGATGAGATTAAAACAAAACATACTATAAGAGTTACTTTAATCATAAAAATCCAAAACACCAAGTAAAACTTTCATTTATTTTATATTATCATTAGAGATTACGGAACAAAGGAGGTACTCGTCAAATAGTCCAATCTTGTATTAACGAATCAGCAATGCTAAATGAACTAGAAACTACTCGTTGGTAGAGCTAGCGCTAAAAAGTGAGACATCATTAGAGAGTGAAATAGATTTTATTGTTTCTCAGTAAGAGGTTTCATTAAATAATGTTGTCATGGAACACTTATTTGAATAACCCCTTACAATTCCTGGGAAAACTTTCCCGCCTGAAGTTCTTTAACCTTTGCGAGCCGGAGATGGACGATATCGTAGCAAAATCTACAACTATCAAGCCAAAGTTCTTGTATTCCCCGACCAAGACCAAAATCAGCCAATAGCTAATCATTTAAATCTGCATCGACAACCCTACCATTGTTTACCGTATAGATTGAAGAGGCCTGCCGTCTATAGATTCTCTACAAATGGGAACGGCTAATGGCGGCCCACGTTCGCATTCGCGCGCTTTTTTATTTCAAATACAGAACGTCCCTTTGTTGACGTTGCCAGATGCATTCCGAATAGGCGCGTTCGATACTGGCTGTTTCGATTCGCTTTTTTCACAGCGTTCACAGTTTTGTTTGGCAAACGCACTATTTCAAACAGCCTATATCAATGTCGTGATTGCTTTTTTTCTTGTGTGACGTGTCATCGACCTTTAGATAACTTTTTCAGTCAAAGCCCATGATTATGTAGGATCGCCAGAGGTGCTATTAGCGAATGAATTAGCTAACCCAATCAAAGTCACAGAACAAGAAAAGAAGAAGAGTTCGATGCTTGCTGATCCTAATTGAAATACTCAATACATTTATTGCTTTTATAATGGTATAAGGTAATATTATTGGTATTTTTATTGGGTTTCTCATTATTGATCCTTGTTGGGGTTTTGCAATATGAATGGAGGCAGTAGATACGAAATATATTCTGATAGTGTCTGTGTTAGTGATCGATTGAATGCATCCTAAAACTTTTCTTATAAAATCATATTTCTTTAACAAGATATTAAAGAAATATGATATAATGAGAAAACGTAGATACCAACATTACGCGCCTACGTATTTCAAGCTGTATAAAGCATATCCCAAAATATAAGCGTGCGTTCTGTCGTAAACATTCAAATGATTTAACTCAGCAGCGAGTGCACTCATCGGAATTAAAAATATCACCGGCAAATAGAACCGTGATAGGTATCAGCCCACCCCATTGTAACCCCCCCTCACGGCCAGACAAACGGAAATATGAAAATGAAACGTCGAAACGGAAAAACGCATCGAACACCCTCACTCGTCTGGTGCTGGACAAAAAATGAACACAAACGAGCGCTTAATTCGCAAAAAGCCCGTTTGATGTCACTAATTGACAATCAGTCGGGGACGCGTCTCATTGGTCCGCTTCCGCATTCTATTTTTAAAAATTAAAAACAAATAAATTAGAGTCGCCGTATACATGACAATATTGCGAGTGCCCTCTTTATGTCAATTTGCAAAACATATCGCTAATTACATTCCATTAAACAGATTATTTTCTGTTGAACATACCTATAGATACGTTTACATTTAGGTAGATGTTAAAATCTGTGATTAACACACAGAAATTTCCACTATTTTTATTCACATTTCTAAAAGTTGACCTTTTTTTAACGTGCAACCAGCGCGTGCTGCCAGTTATAGAAAAATATTAAATATTTCATTTAAAAACTGTATCCATGACGTGTCAGAGTGTGATGTCAAACCAATTAGTGAAAGAAAGCGAGGGACGAGTGACGGACATTTGTGTTGACAACTTTTTTGATTAAAAAGTTAACAGAAAAAAAATATGAGGTGAAAAGGTAAACTGTAATAAACGCAACTGATTTCAGAATTGTACCTTTGAGATACCTAACCTTATTCCTGGATATTTTAGTTTCAAAATGTTTATGATTTTACATTAATTATCCTATGCGTACTGTAGGTATGCATACTGTAGGTATGCATACGGTAGGTATGCATACGGTAGGTATGTTAACGGTAGGTAATAGGTTTAGGCATACGGTAACATTATTAATGAAATCAGCGCATTGGCATGGCAACACTGTTTTTTTTACTAAAAACTAAATTAAACGCTTTGGTTGTAGCATAAAGCTTGAGTATGAACTTAAGCTCTTGTTTTTATTCAACTTTCAGCTGGCTAGGTTTATGGAAACTAAAGCTATTTTCTCTCAAAGCATTCGCTTGAATTCCACTATTTCTAAACATTTTTACGAGATCTTCTGTTGTGTTTTTTCAGGCATACTTAAACAGTTCATATGTATATTTTCATTTCAATAACCGTTAATCATAAAACTCACGCCTACAAGCGACGACACCAATAGACTTCCTGTGTCTGCCATAAAAATCTATTAAAATCATCTTTCAACCCATTGTTTTCTTAAATTACGCCTTGCTGATAACAGGCGAATCAAATTATTGGTTGCGTCACGCTGTCGCTGAAAACGCACCGAAAACAACCTTACAGCTTGCAGGTATAGTTCATATTCGAGAAATAGATTTCAACTGGGGCAGTACAATGCGAAGTGGTAGGGATAACAATTGTCTATTGTGACGCCTATCTCTTTTGCGCATCGTCCGCAATCGTGTAAGTCGAAACGAGACGGTCTCGTCTATTCCGCTCTAACACAATGCTCTGTGGAAATGGGAACGCCTTTGTGGCACGGATTTTCCTCTATTCGTTCGTTTATTTCGTTTTAACGTTTCATAAAACTGCGCATGTCCGCGTAAAGTTTTATTTGCGGAAAAAATAATTGAACTATTCCAATGCAGGTTTGAATAAATATTTTTCACGAGCTATCTGCGTGGTAGAATGAGTAAAGGCCCGAAGCCGACTCGGTTATTAAAAAATCCAAGACCGGTCAATCGCTAGTTTCGTTCCCAGCATGAGGGTTAGTCTTTATCTGATTTCGCAAGAAGTCTTTGAGTTTAGATTAGCTTCGTGTTGAATAGAAGGAAATGGAATAAATTATTTCGAATGTTTTAATTATATGAGTTTACTTGGGAAACTAACATACTTTGGCGTATTGAATACAAAACGGTTAAAATATATACAATTTGTGGCGACAACCCGTTTTTTAAAAATCACGCGGTGCGTATGAATAGTGTTTTTACAGCGATTCCTATCTAGTTAGCTTTTAATTGTGTAAAATTTTCGTTAAACCGATGTTTAGAATGCAGTCAACGTTTAAATTATCATGCATTTCGGTTAAGCAATCCGTTTAAGCTATTAAAATTCTAGTTAAGATAACTTCAAGTCGTGCTTTTAATTTTGCGTCTTAGAATACTGGTAATTACTAAGCTTAGTGATGTATGGTAGTGGCACAATATAATATCGATGATGGCAGCACCGTAGATGAGAAGTGATTAATGTAGGTACAGATGGCAGTAGAGTTAACTGCGGTTTATTTCTTAAACACAGGCACATGACATAAGGTTACAATATCCTGCCTCTATGTAGATATTATTTTATGGGCGGAGGTAACTACTTAACATCAGATGGGCCTTCCGCTCGTCCATTCAATTGTAGTATAATAAAAGATGCGACGATTGGGATGAGACCCTAATTTGGGTTCCATATTGTGGATTTTTTGGGGAATATGTACCTTCTTTCCCGTGAGTGGCCAACTATGGTGTCTGTGTTTTCAAGATGCCTTAAGGCCTCAGACATGACTTACTGACTACAATATCCGGGACCGATCGACGTATAAAGGACACTAAATAATCACCCATCCAGTTACAGACGGGGCGGAGAGTTGCTTAACTAAAATTCTTATTAAAACTTATCAATACTTAATAATTAAGCGGAAATCTAAGATGATCTGAAAACTGTTCATATTTACTACACGGTTCCGTAGCTTAGTAATAGTAGTCTTGCCTTCGAAGCGAGTGATCTCGGGTTCGATTCTCGACCGGGGCACACTTTCTGTGGTGGTCATGAAGTTTGTTCTAGGGTTTTAGTTGTTTGTTTTGTGTTTCTGTCCATGCCATCTACGTCAGGGAATACTAGTGCAGGGTTATTAAAGTGTAAGTATTAAGTTTAACTTAACACGTCTGTTAAACTTTTATTTAGTGGAGTTGTACTAAAAATTACCCATTTTCAAATCATTTTATTAATACTTACTTACGCATTCGATATTCTGGGGAAAATATTACTACGATACTTTGAAAAACAAACCTGTTTCTGCTTATAGTGTGCGCATAAAAACAATACCTATTTAGTAAACTTTTTTTTAGTGCTGTTGTACTTATAATATCCCATTTTCAATACATAGTATTTCGATTTTTTCGATGGTATTTTTTTTTGTAAATCGTGTTTTATTTAAACAGTACTTACGCATTTGCATTCGATAACATTTTCCATGTTCGAAACTTTGGAAAAAAAAACTGTTCCTGCTAGTTAGTGTGTAGGAAAACAATCCATATTGAATCTACACATAGCGTAGTTAAAGTAAATTTTACATAGTATATTATGCAAGTGACAGGCTGGAAGCATGCCAATCATCGAACAGCTAATAGTGCTGTCAGTGTAGTAATCGATAAATCAGAAAATCGATTGCGGATCTGTGTCAGTTTTCAAGTGTTTCGAAACTATATTATATACGAATTGCCAGCACATTTACTTGTTTTTGTTTTATAATGAAATAAGTAAGATACAATGTCATCTAAAAAATGAATGAATCCGCTTTTAAAGTTAACGTCCTAATATATAAGCCCTAATATGCAGTGAAGCTTAGTTGGTAATACTACTTTCAAAGCGAGCCCCTAGTTCGATTGCCGGCCGGGACACACTTAGCGTGGTGTGTATTAGGTTTGTTCTCGGATCTTGTAGAGTATTAACAAATACTTCGTATCAGTATCACCTTCTAATGTTTGCATTGTTGTTTTTTTAAATATACATATTTTTATTATTATTATTTCATAGCCAAATGATGTCCAAGTTGAAGCACGACTATCTTAAATAAAATGTTAACTATTTTTTTTAAACTCCAGGATTTTCATTATCCGGGAAAGCAGATACCGGGAAGACGTACCGTTCTTTGGCCATATATATGATGAAGGTTTGCGCAATTACGTCTTATGTTTAAAAAAATAAATTTACGAATCAAAGAACATTCTTACCAATGTATTAAAAATCTAACAAAATACATTTCAATAATACTTCCGACTGGAAAAAAAAACATTCATTAACAGCATTCGCAACAAGATACTGTCACAAAAGGAAAAAGAAAGAGAATTCCATTTTTAAAAGAAAAGCTCCGATTCATTTGGTACTCGGCTCGGTCTATTCAGCAACAACTTATTAAATAAATTAACCACAAGTTTGCGGAAAAGGAAATACTAAGTACATCCTGCCAGAAGGAACTTTGGAATCTTTGAATTTGGAACGAACATAGCTGGTAGTTCTAAACCAGACGTAATTTTTAAAGCTGTTAGAACGATTTAAAATAAACAAACGCAAGATATTTATTTTATCTATGGTAATGCAACAATATAAATACATAAAACGAAAGATCACATTGCACAATAGAATAACTATGTACTGCAGTACTGGGCGTGTAATTTAGTACTGATAATTTCAAGATGCATCTCGTTCATTCAGTGGTGAACCATCGTCGAATGAGGTAATAGTTAGCTCAGCTTTTAAATTCAGAACGCAAATTTTGTCTCGAATTCGATATTATCACAGATTGATAATACAAACATTTAAAATAAGATCAAAAAAATATTATCTTTTGTATAACAGATACTTACATACTTATATGCCTGTACCTAACCAGAAATGTGCATTACTACTTAGCGGCAGGCGGTTAGCAGGCAATAAAACTATGCATGGACTCTGCCCAAAAGCTCTGCTGATATCAAATCTGCTTGTAACATTATTTTGTAATTCGGAATAAATGGGACCTAAACTGCGGCAAGAAAGCCGCAAAAATAATTGGAAAGTGTTGGCAATACGTACGAGTAGTGCTGGGAAAATAGCACTACGTATGGATGTCGATTATTCTCATCGCAATTCTATAAACAAATAATATTAATTGATCTTGTTCATCTTGTTTGTATCAGGGAAGCATGATATTAAAATAGGTTTTTGTTTTAAGATTTGCCGTTTTGTAAAAAGTGACTTTCTGAGCCGATCTTTGAGCCTTTAAATAAATAAATAAACGTTTACACACTCATACCTCGGCTCACTCATTCTGTTTACGACAAACAGAAACACAAGACAAACACCCAAGACCCAAGAACAAACTTCATGCTCACCACTCAAAGTATGCCCCGGCCGGGAATCGAACCCGGGACCCCTCGCTTCGAAGGCAGGGCTACTACCAACTAAGCCACGGAGCTTATTATCATTTGTTATCATTTTTGTGTATTTTCAAGATCTCGTCACTAGTTTTCGATTCTAACACTGCCCCAGCAATATAGATGAATCACGCGTAGTTTTTCATTCAAATTATGGAATTTTCATCACTACTTGTACTCGGCGCTATTGGGAAACTTAGGCGTTCGTAAAAACTGAACGCCGACAAGAAAAGCATTGGTGCTTCACTACGCACAAATAGCCGGGTTTTAGTGGATATCAAGTACCGTTTTACTCCTTTTAGATTCTCGAAACCACCGTAGTAAATATATGAAACCCTCTTGAAGTTAATTCATTCGTTCAGTTTTTAACTTTTAATCACTTCTTGCTAGCGCTTTTGTGTATGTTACTATTGCCTTCATGGAAAACTGTGAATGCGCCAAGAAAAGCTTTTATCACTCGCTTTCGATTCTCGAAACTGCCGTAGTGATGTCGATGAAGCCAGCTCAGTTTCATCGATGCAGGTACCCCATCCCTACCTCGCCTCGGGAACGCGGCCCAGATTCCGAACTTTTCATCACTCCTTGCGCTCGGCGCTATTGTGTCCGTGGGAACCTTTATTGCCCCCATAGAAAACTGTGAAAGCGCCAAGAAAAGCATTTGTGCTTGAATGGGTACAAAGCGCCGTGTTTCAGTGTATTTCAGCGATCTTTTCACTCGTTCCCGATTCGGGCAAGTGCTACTGTAATTTATTCTGTGGTCGAGAGACCGGTGGAGTTGGCTTTTGTTTCGTATTGGTAAATGAGTTACGGCACAGATTATATAAAGGGAGCACAGATTATATAAAATTTACTTTTCAGTTCAGGGATTGTGTTTATTGTTTGTAGTTATAAAAGTTATTGATTAGCAATCTATTAATTAATTGGACGATCGAAACAGTAAGGATGATTGGATCTATGGCTTAGTAGCGCTGCGTGAGTCATATGTCTAGCAGTAGGTACAGACGTGAAAATAATCAAGAAGTCAAAAAAATACTTTTAAATTTTTAAAAATGCTTTTTGGATGGGTGATCGTTCAGTGGCATTTGAACTGAGCGTTTGAAGGGCTATTCAAGTTAATAAGCATACTCGAAGAACATAACCCTCCTGGCGCAATCGGGTAAAATGACCGACCACTCTCGACAATCGGGAGTAGGCCGTTTCAGGGACGTAATTGTTATATATTTATTTATAACGTGCAGTGCATCCTTCGTGCAACATATTCATCGAAATAATGTCCAAAACGTGATCCGAACAATAATGGTCGGATGAGCATAATGCTTGGCGTTTTGTACTCGCACAAAAGGCGATTTATTTCTTTTTGTAATCCAAATTACTTAATTCTGTCAGTTTTTAAGCTTTTTCCTTAAAGTCTCTTGTGATTTTTTTTTAAATTAAAAAAATTTGGAGAATTGAGAAAAAAAAATATTTAAATTAATTAAAGAGGGTATTATTAGTTTTATTTACTTTTGTATCTATCTCTGTGTCATCGTGGCTCTAAAACGGACCCCTTTTCGTGTGGTTATTTCTGTTTGGAGGACCCCGTTTGACCCCTCAGAAGTAATTATTTCAACATTTGTTCTGCACAACCGCTTGCTGTTATCTTTCGATATGTTTATAGATAAGATAAGATAAACTGTTATAAAAACAGGAAGAAAACTAATAAGCGAAAGCGACAACGCAACGCAAGTCGCTGTGGTTCTTTTCATGCTTTGGCTGCAAGACCCGCGCCGTATTTCGTTTATGGACCATGGTAGCCACTTTATACTTAATATCAGGTGGGATCACTCGTAATGTCACTTTCGTCAAATAAAAGAATATAAAAAGCAAGGAAAAATAGTAGTTTCTTAAGAATTTAAAAGAATTGCCAGAAAAATAACAAAAAAAAAACAAACAGTACAACGCAACGCAAGTCGCTGTTGTTCTTTTCATGCTTTGGCTGCAAGAACCGTGCCGTATTTCGATTATGGGCCATGGTAGCCACTTTATACTTAAAATCAGGTGGGCTAACTCGTAATGTCACTTTCGTCCAATAAAAGAGTATAAAAAAGCAAGGAAAAATAGCAGTTTCTTAAGAATTTAAAACAATTGGCAGAAAAAAAACAAAAAAAAAAAAAACAAACGGATGCCTCAATCATTTAGCGACCAATAATTTTGTCGACGACAATTACATTAGAGATAAGATTTGGCCCAATTTCTAAGAATCGTTTATTTTCACAATCGTTATTGTAAATAAGTTAACAGCTCAATCAATTAATCTCATTTTTTATTTCACGATATAAATGTGTCATAATAGAAAATTGAAAACAAAAGATGTGACAAGTCATAAGCGGTAGCGGGCTATTTAGTACCTACAAGGCCGGCGGCGCATCGGCATTACCCCTGGCATTGTATTGTAGGTGTTCATGGGCGGCGGGCACTTTCCATCAGGTGGCCCGCAAGCTCGTCTTGCACCTATTACATTAAAAAAAATGCAACTCAAATAAGCATTTCAAAATAATTGCGAGAACTATCAATATAATCACTACCTCCTCGAATTAAAATTCGCAATTTACTTTCCAATGTTTTTTGTTATACTACTGAAGTGACAATACTAGCTGAAGATCCACAAGATGGTAAGTACCTCCGCCCATAACAACAGTAATACGACCTCGATCCTTCGACCCATGTAGCATATACTATAATTTCTTGATCTACCAATTAGACAACGTATTAAACTTAGGGTTAAGGATTTCTAATTGTTTTACAATTTAAATACCAGCAAAAGGTGGTTTTTTTTTTTTTCATTTATTTTGCACTTCACATAACAAGGCAAAGGATGACGTATGATAGCAAATATTATATCATTTTCATATAATTTAAAGTATTTTTTTTTTCTAATGAACTCAATAATTTCCTTACCTATATACCAATAGATAAAGATACCAATAAAACATTGTGTCGAACAATTTAATTAAAACGCAACCTAAACAATATAACGAGCTCTAAAACAAAGTTTATCGTATTTCATTTTAAACTTCATATATTAAGGTAATGGATCTCACAAACGTTTATATCAACTAATAAGAATAAGAATTGATTTTATTGTTAAACTGTGTTTATAAACATCTTATAAGTAATGGTTTATGAAACAACAGTTTTTCCTCTCGGACGTACAATAGATCAAACTCCAAACAAAAAATTATGAGCTAACTTATGTTAACAGCTTAGTATTCATTAACACTATAATGAGCTTTACTAACTAGCCATTTTTTAAGTCTATATTTAAATACATATAATATTTATTTGTACTTTCTTTGGAATATATTCTTTTATATATGGTCAGAGAAGTCGAAAACAAAGTTTCCATTCTATATATTGTATCTTATCTTAAATAATTGTTATGAAAGGCAGTAAGCTTATAAGTTAAACCTACACAAGCATCTTACAGATACGAAAATATTCACTAACAATATTTTTGTGTATATTTATTTAATATGTGTCAGGTTGGCCTATAGCTCAGCTAACATAAGCACTAACTTGCAAATGTCAAATATTATAGATAATGTATGTAATTGTTTGTAAGCGTTTTGTGTGTCATCTACCAAAGACAATATACAATTCCGACTTATATTATAAACGCGAAAGTTTGTATGTATGGATGTTTGTTACTCAATCACGCCAGAACGACTGAACTGACCTGGATGAAATTTGGCACAGAGATAGATTACCGACAAACATCAAAATGACTTCGGTCTTCCAATATCGAAGTATGAGAAGACCCAAGTCGCATCTCGCATCCGTTACTCTGAAACAGGGAAGATAGCCATCTGCTCCATACCACAACAAATTTACTGGTAAATACGAGTACCTATTTAAAATGGATATAATAATGTCAAAATAATGTAAGTAACTACAAGATGGTCTCGTTCTTATTACTGTGTTCTTCTCTTTACATCGCCAATACCACATCATCAAGTGTCGGAGTTCTTTAGCCGCTCAAGGGCTTCCAACATGGCTCATCATCTATAGCCGGCACAGACATCTCAACATACCCTCTGAAGCATGGAAACGCTCAATTCAGATGCCACTAAACGGCCGGAGAATTTCTTAACCTAGATGATCTGAAAAGAGCTAACTTCGCTATAGTTCTTCAACAACTAGCAGATATATTATATAGACAAACGCAATCAAAAATTATATAAACATTTCTATAATTTTCTGAGTATAGTTCAGACCTAAGTTCAGTTAAGAATATGCTGTAAATGTTTCTAAATACGTCCCAAAGTTATTAATTGCCCAGTAAATTAATTATTTTAAATTTAACGGAAGATTTTGAAACAATTCATTGCATTATCTGGTTGATCAATCGCGATGCGTGAACCCATGACGATAATAAGATATGTCTGTCATCGCGACGTTTATAACATTCTGAACTTCAGAGCTGTATAGAATTTAATTCAGCGTTGGCGACGGATATACGACCGCTCTGTATTGTGATTGTGACATTAATATTTATTTAAAATTTGAGAAATGAATTGGCGTGGTATTTTGGATGCAACTGCCAGACTTTTATTGTAATTTGTCTTTCAAATATTCGGAAAAAAAAGCAAGGAAGTCTGTAATATATGCGCACGCAATCAGAAATATTTTATCTGTCGTTTGGACTTGTTAAAAATCTACACGCGCGATGCAATCAGATATTAATACAATTTAACAAGCACACATTTTAAAGGATTTAGTGAGTGTTTTTTTTTACTTACCTAGAAGTGTCAAGCCTTTGTATCAAGCCCAAAAATAACAATGATTATTGTTTATTGTAAACTTAAACTGGATCTTATTTATTTCTTTAGAGTTTAGATCGTAAGCATTGTTTGGATACGTCAAAATTGACACGCCGAAGTAAAAATTTTCGTGCGCATATAACGCGTCATAGGAACTCCTTAGACGCAGAGCTCAGAAACTGGCCTCAGCTCTGCCTTCTGCGCTGTAGGTCGTGAGTTCAATTCCCACTAGCATTTGTGGCTTGGGGCTAGATGACGCTGTGTGAAATGTCCATGAATATTTACTTACTTTACAGTCAGTTTTCGTGTCTTTAGCTAGTCTTTTTTGCTATGAGTACCTGGGCAACAGAGCTTCGCTTGATATTTTTTGCGTAAAACGTTTTTTTTTGTAAGGTGTTGCGTTTTTACATGAAACACAATCATACGGGTATACTTAAAGAGCAAAACTCTATCCAAACACAAAATTTCATCCAAATCGTTAGAGCCGCTTCCAAAATACGCAAAATAAACATATATACAAGAATTACTCGTAAACAGTAATAAGATTCTGATTCTGATTCTAGTACTCTATTTCTTAATTTTACCAAACAATGAGTTAGTTCATTTAGTGTTCATAAGGCAACATTGTTACCTATTTGATTATTTAAAGAAAATTACCTACCTAGTAGCTTTACTAGAACAAAGTAGATATTTTACAGTGATCAAGTTTATGTAAAACATTTGTTTGAATTCCGACGCCGCCAATAAAATGAATGGAGAACTCCATTTTAAATACCTATTTGGAGAACAAACAAGAATGATTAAAGGTGAGTATACAGTTACCTACTTGTGTTACTGTTATCTTAATCGCTTCAGCTTCATTTTCTTGTACAAACGCGTTGTAATAGCTTTTCTTAGATTGCCTTGAGACAGGGTGTTCCGAGCTTTGGTTGAGTAAGTTATAAAATAAAATAGTTGGAAATTTCAAGAAGCTTTCTAATATTGACGGCTCCCTTAGTTGGTAGTAGCCCTGCCTTCGAAGCGAGGGGTCCCGGGTTCGATTCCCGGCCGGGGCACTCTTTGTGTGGTGAGCATGAAGTTTTTTCTCGGGTCTTGGGTGTTTGTCTTGTGTTTGTGTGTTTGTCCATGCCATCTGCGACACAGGGCATCCTAGTGCAGAGGTATGAGTGTGTAAACGTTTATTATTATTATTATTATACTTAGCACCAAAGCGGTTAGCTGATTGGCGGTTCTTTACAGATTAGCTTGCTTAGCTATTCTTTACAGATCATCTAAGTTAAGTAATTCTCGGCCCGGTCAGAAATTGGATGTGTGACCGTTTAGTGGCATTTGAACAGAGCGCTTCCGTACTTCGGGGGGCGCGTTAAGATATCCCGGCTATACTAATCGATAAGCCATGTCGGAGGCCTTCGGGTAGCTTGAACAGTCCGACGCCAGAGCTGGCCACTAACTTATACGGAGGAAGGAGTAGTAGTAGTAGCTTAGTAGAAGCTTTGCTTTCAAAGCGAGGGCACAAGTGTGAGCAAGAAATTTGTTTCCTTATCTTGGGTATTTATATAATTGTGTTCGTTTTCATACCACAGAGAATCCTAGTGCAAGCGTATTATTGTGTAAGCGTTTATTAATTTATAACTAAATATAACTGATTGTTCAAATTTGTAATAAAAAATAAAATTAATAAACAACCTTTACTTTAACAACTTCAATCGCCGTGTATAAAAATCGTTTTACAAAAATCATTACGAAACAAAAATAATCATGTTTCCGATTACCATTTTCGGATATTGAATATTTTGTAATGAATTTCCAATTGATTTCCTGGCAACACTGCGCGATAATAAATTACTTTCTTTCATTTATTTATTCATAGAAACGGTAAGAATCTTGTAATATAGTGATTCTTACATTAAAATTCTTTGATTAGTTTGATGGAAATAGACATTATTATTATTATTATTATTTGCAAATTACTTTTTGTCGTCTTTGCCGGGTCGTTTAGTGAATACCTTTTCGAAATTCCGGATGAAATCTAGCAACGTAATTAAGCATAGAAGCTGTTTTTAAATTGAATTGAAATCCTTATAAAAACAAATCAACAATAATTGTTGACAGGACAGAAGAAAGCGATACGAGTTTACCAACTAAGCTGTGATAGTTATCACACGTAATTCTGCGCTGTCATGGGTTCGATTCCCACCAAAATAACCATTTGGGTGACAAACCTAGTCGTTTGTATTACAAAAAAAATACTTGAAAATAGAGATCCGAAATAAATGCGACAATGTTTAAGTAGTTTCATATATATAGCATAATATATATAGTTTCATATTAAGGCATGACTTAATAGACGGCTCCGTGGCTTAGTGGTTGGCCTTGCCTTCGAAGCGAGGGGTCCCGGGTTCGATTCCCGGCCGGGGCATACTTTGTGTGGTGAGCATGAAAGTTTGTTCTCGGGTCTTGGGTGTTTGTCTTGTGTTTCTGTGGTTGTCCATGCCATCTGCGACACAGGGAATCCTAGTGCAGAGGTATGAGTGTGTAAACGTTTATTTATTTATTTATAAATATATCATTGTCGCGATAGTAAGCGGGCATTCCTGTGGGGGGACATTAGAGAGTGGTACATTTATAAACTGAAATGAAATATAGAATCATCAGGTCCGACGTCTTCTCCTGATATGATTGATGATCTCTGAGTCACGACTCGACAGACGCGGGGTCCAAATTACTTTTTGCAACAACGACCTCAAAATGTCAATACGGATTTTAACGAATGCCGTTACGTTAACGAATTTGCGTATCAAATAAATATTCATGGACGTTTCACACAGCGCTATCTAGTCCCAAACTTTAAACAACCAGATCAGACTGAACTTATAAAGTTTTTTTTTTTCTAATCACATTTTTATTATAAAAGCAAAATTTTGTGTGTGTGAGTGTGTATGTTTGTTACTTCACGCTTAAACGGCTCAACGGATTTGGATAACTTATATACTGGATTAATAGGCTACTTTTGATCCCGGAAAACCGTGGATAAAACCGCGGGGCGCAGCTAGTACATAACCCGGCACCGGCACCCACACCGCTCCACCGGAACACAGGAATGCGAGCACTTTTGGCCGCAGATTCCAGGTGTAGTGGCAGTACCTCCCCGGACGAACTTGGCACAAATTCTGCTGCTAATACATGACATGCCTTATATAACATCTACTGTTATTTGAAATAGGTAAAAGAAATCTGAAATCTTATTTTTTCGTAGCGATAAACGCCAGATGAACGTGATTCTTCAGAACTAAACCCAACACAACTGTCAAATTGTCACCACCACGGCCATTAGAATCCTGTCATATTTATTTTATGACAATAGATCAAAGTAGTATTTTAGTTTCAAGTAGTTTTGTTCCAGTTATTGTTATATCTTTACGCCTACGATACAATTTTATTATGTTCCTTGTATTTTCGTTTGGTTATTATCTTTATGAAGTTATTAAAATAATTCGTTTGAAGTCAACAAGACAAGGTTCAAAGTTTTTAATTATACAGGGTGTCAATTGTTTCATGTTTGTCATATGATTTTTTTTTTAATTTATGTACAACATATTAAAATGAAGAGACATTAAACTATATTAAATATTTATCTCACAGCTTAGTCAGAAATCTGTAGTGGGTTCGATTTTACCACGAAAATGTAAGGTTTACCTTTTAATAGCGGTAACAGCTAGATAATAAAAAGATTTTAGTAATAGTAAAAGTTTTTGGTACGTATCTTAAATATTTTTTCTTTCTAAAATAAAAGTAGTCTTATACTCCTTATAACATCAGCTATCTGCCAGTGTAAGTCCCGTTACAATCGGTCCAGCCATTTTGGTGATTACCTACCACAAACAGACAGACATACAACAAATTTATATTAATTTAATTCTTTCATACAAAAATGTATAAACAGTTTTTTTTTTTTGTTATAAGTACGTTTCAAAATCATTCAGTTTGAAGTTACAAACGGACACTACAATTATATTCATTCTTATAGATTATGTTATGTTATGTTTATACTTTATAAAATAAATCGAGAACCTAATGATTAGCCAAACCTAACATAGATTTAAAAACACTACTATACGTATTTTGGTTGGTCGATAGAAAATAAAATATTATAGTGACCCATCCAAGTATAGACCGTGAGTTACTTAACTCAAAAGATCTGTAAAGAGCATCCAGTCAAGCTACGCTACGAGCGGTTCAAGATGTAACGGTAAAAACACATTGTCGCAAGCATTTACTGCCAACATTACAACCGAAGCAATTAGCCGCAGATCAATAAAATAACAGAGAAACCATACGGTCTCACGCGTTGACCGGAGGTCAGTAGTCTGGTCAGTAAACAGGTCTGGACAGAGGTTACAATGTAAACGACGAGTGCGAGGTGTTTCTTTGATGTTGCCGACGGCTAGGGTTGGCGCGGTCGAGTACAAAGTGATTTTGTTCATCGATTCTACATCGATTTTTTTATTTTGATTTAACAATTTTTTATGGTTCATATAATAAATATAATTTATTTTTTAGTCTAGCAAGATAGTAGGTACAGATATTATATGAAATTAAGAACAAGTCATTGTTACTAATATATTGTATATATTTTTATAATATATATATATTTTGAAATAGTAATCAAATTGTATACAGTTTTCAACATAGAAAACCTTAAAAAGCCTGTATTCATTTTTTTTTCTTTAGATTCAGCTAAAGAATTATTTGTGAGTTTTGCTGAGTTTCAATATTTCGAATCGGTTCCATGCATCATAATTATGATCGTTTTAAAAGTTATATATGGTTGGATAAATCTGATAACAGAGCTGCACACGAAAGAAGAAGAATAAAAGATATATAACCTCATAAAAACTGTTAATATATTAACGAAATTATTACAATAAATCAATATTGACAACCCTAAAATCCAAAGAGTAGTGCATAGAACAGAGTTTACATTGGCATCATTCAAAATGTATGAAGTTGCTATTTACGTTTGACCAGAGCACTCATTACGGATTGTTATTGGAATAATAAAGAGAAGGATAGAGCATCCGTCTAGCTGTGAGATCGTAACGCGTTTCCGAGTACTACCATCCATTGCAAAATGCGATCGCTTTATTCTCTCGCACGATTCCGCGAACTGACACCTCTGTTGTTGTTTATTAATCTATGTTTATTTGAACTAGTTTTATGGTTGATAGAATGTTTGAATTCGAAAAGTGTTCTTTGAGGATCTCGCTCGAGATGATTTTTATTTCATTCCGCGCTGCGTTTATTTACATTTTCTTCTAAATATAACTTTATAACATAATAATTTATTTTAATTAATTGTCAATTTTAACGCCTTTCGAAGTGCCTAGGTGTGTAATTTACGGTTTTACTGTGGCAATTTCAGGGCATGCCATCGGTCAACATAAAAAAAGTTTATAACTCACGAAAATAAGTAATAAAATTTTATTGTTAGAGTTGCGAACACAGATAGGCTTGTCACTTAAATAGGTGCGTACACAAATCTGTCTACAGGGTGTCTTAAGAGTGTGTCATCGCCATTTTATTTGTCAACAATCGTACAAGCCATAAACTGAAAATGTTGGGTAGGGCGCGCATTAATGTCTCTGGGCGAGTGAATTATTTACATCACAATATTGAAACACATAAATCACGGGGTTTTTTTGTATTACAAAAGTGAAGGGACGAGCTGAAGATCGACTTTGTTAAGGGGTTACCTTCTCCCATAACAACAGAAATGCAACTTCCGCCCTTCTAAATTATCCCGTTGCATCCGTCACTCGATGGGATGATACGTGTCATGCTTCTGTGATTTTAGCGACACCCACTTCTTGACGGCAGATTACCAAGTTACTTCTGCGGAAGAACTTAGCACAAATTCGACTGTTACTTTTAATTGCTCCCTTCGCACCACCTGGGGAAGACTCAAAGGAACCTATTAATTCTGTAAAACCAAGGGTCCAAGTGAAATCTTGCTACTATTATAAATGCAAAAGTTTGGATGTGATGGATATTTGTTACTCAATCACGCCAGAACGGCTGATCGGATCTAGATAAAATTTGGCACTGAGATGCATTATAGTCTGGAATAACACATAGGCTGTATTTTATCCCGTTAAAATGTACATTTCCCGAAGGATGGCTAACCGGGTAACAGCGCAAGGCGCCGCTAGCTTTCACATAATTCAAATTCGAGATCAACCACCATCATAAACTGAGAATACTTGAGTGACCAAACAAAATGCGGCATGTTGGTATTAAAATGATGACATCATTAAAACGTTGCTTTTCCATAAAAATATAATTACTGAATGTAAAAAAAGTTATGAAAGGTGCACAAACATAGCTTACACGTGGAAGAGAAATGGCAAAGGCCGGCGACAAAGTGCCTTAAATTTTTAATTGCAACCCGTCTTATGATTATTATTATGCTTTGTGCTACATATGAGGCTTTTGCGGACTAATATGTGAACTTAAGTACAAGCGACAAGCGATAGCGATCCGCCGCCAAGGAGTGGTACACACGTGTTACTGTGCGACGCATACGCCTCAAACACCTGTAATTTTACCGGCATAACACTGTTCCCACTGGAAGAGTGTTATGCTGGTGAAATTACAGGTAATCCGGTGAATACAATAGCACGAGTGTACCACTCCTTGGAGGCGGATTACCAGGTGTGAAAGCAGTACTTCTCTGGACGAACTGTACATAAGTTCTACTACTACTTTGGGTTGCTCTTTTCGCACCACCACGCTGCCGCCAAGCAGTGGTGCACTTACATTGCTATGTTCCGGCGGAAGGGTATGGAAATTTTTTGTATTTTGACTTTGACTTTGACCGATTAATAATTTATTATTATTCTTATTATTTTATTAAACTTAGTATTAGGAACGCGTGCTCTTGTAGGTACATATTAATTTAAAAGTGTCATTTCCAAGTATTTTTAAAGAATTCAACGGATATAAACTTTGATATTGATGAATTTCGACTTTGACTTCGACTTTAAAAAGCTTTATCGTGGAATATCGCTTGCCGCTTATAACTTGTATCGCAGTATTAAAATTTAATAGACCTGCCTCCTGCGACACCCTGTATACCTAAGACTCTTTTCAGTTTTCATATTGTGAATATTACTCATTAGTGGCATTACGTTATAATAAATGCGTAGATTTTAATTCAAGCATAATTATGGGGAGACTTAAACAATTACGGTTTGTTTTTATACTTCTATATATTATGACTAAGGGTTGTCTTAGAACTTACTCGAAATTCGTGTAGGCTTGTGATTTTTAAGAATATTTTTGTTGAATGAGAGAGATTGGCAAAAGAGATTTATGCGGCATATCAAACAAAACCTTAGATTAGACCATTAGATTACCATTAGACCATTTGACCAACATTAGATTTTTTTAAAAGTTAAGTGTTCGAAGGGAATTAGCTGGCGGTCCTACTGATGTTAAATGGTTAGCGCCGCCTATGAACAACAGTACAATGAATGATGGCCTTATCTCACTGACAGGGATAAAACGTCTAATGCGCTTGCGCAAAGAAATAACAATAATAGCATTAATTTTATTATCTTGTCTGTCCAAACGCCTACGTCTTGAGTATTCGAAAGAAGTGCTGTAATTATTTTTAGGTTTACGTACAGGAGATTGCTAAAACTACAACGCCTGTCTGAGTTGCTACAATACAGCTTTGAGGGCTGTATTTTCTTTAGCAACAGGCTGAAACTCCAATAATCAAAATCAAATGATATATATCATTGTGGCAGATCTCTTTACAATTAACAAAAACAATTGGTGGAACGGAACCCCCGTTTATGCGCGTTTTTAGTGTTCGTTAATTAATCCGCAATAATGATACTTGATTGATTTATTTATGTATACTCATACAAAGAGATTAATTAAACATGTTTTTTTCCAGGTACATGTTAATCACCCTTCAGATACAGAAATTTGGGTAAGTTTAGTATTATCAGAGCCCCTTAACAATGAAACTTCAATAACTACGGATAAATCTAGTAATTTTTTTACGTTATTAAGAGGAATTACTTGGTACGTGGCAAGGAACTGTATTTTTAAACCATAATGTTGGGCTTGTTCAGACGGACAAAAGTGCAATATAATAAATCCTGAACTTTCCCCCGAGGGGTTAACCAGAGCCCTAATGGGCCACTTTTGACCATGATTAATAGGTATATATAATTTATTGTCCTTGTAACCCCTTAATAAAGTAGTGGGCAATATAACTATATATTTAGTAATGGCATCAATGTACAATTTTTGGTATAAATGGAAATCCAAATTCTAATAGGCAAAAGCTTTTTATTGAATATTCCGATAGGAGTTTCTTATTTATAATGCTTATTATATCATAATATGTGTTACGCTATCAAGCAGACGTGAAAAGTTATGAGTTTTTACTGGTATGTTTCACCACGAACCACCCACTTACAACCTTGCTTCAGTAAAATAAAGCTTATCATAATAAATCTGGCTGCTAAGATACAACCAGCAACATAAAAGATTAATAATATTATTATTATATCATATTATATTATTGGGGCGCCATCTTGCCCCAAACTAAGCATAACTGTACTATGGGAACTAGATAACTGTTAGAATACTTATAAGTTTAATGCACTTTATAAAAACAAAGATATGATACATATAACCCAGACTCAGAATGCTTGTCCTGGGCGAAAATCGAACACATGACCTCAGCGCGGAAGGCATAGTTACTAACAACTGAGCTGAGAGTAAAGATTCAATTTAACATTTCATAATTTCGTGTCTGTTTACCAACCATTACAATAATTTATTAAAATCTTTATAAAAAGCAAGTTCCTAATATCCAAAAATGTTGCACACACAAATGTTTGTGTTGGATGGGCATCGAACCTGTGCACAGAACATAATATAACACAGAAAGCAGCGCTGTACCAACTGAGCTGTGTTAAAAAATGTATTCTAATAAATTCAGTTAATAAATGTATGTTTTAAAAAATTAAATCTACCCCGAAATATTTGATATCGATCTAACTAGAAAAAAAATTTAAGGAATTTCTTTGAGAAAAGAACTTCTTGATAGGGTCAAAAGGCAACATCTATGAGCATAAATCTCACGGCTTTGTAATACAAGTGGTTTTAACATAAAACTGGTCTTAGGCCCTAATTGTTGGGACAATTAAGACGGCGATTAAAAGTGTAATGTACTCTCGGGTTTATAGTACAGTCGAGGTAAAAATATTTCTCTCCACAGCCTAGACATTTTTCCGTGATAAAAAATGTATTAACATTTTTATTAGTTTCGCCCCCTTTGTGGGAAAGACCTGGAAGGTAATATCATAGCGTTTTTTATAGTTTAGTAGCTAAGAGTTCACCAGCAAGCTTTCGATCCGAAGATCATTGGAGTTTGGAGTTCATTAATGATTTTACCATACTAATTTTTTAAATGTTAAAGTTTATCTTAATGTATGTTTGTTACTCCTTCACGCCTGAGCGGATTTGAATGATTTTTTTTATGAATTATCGAATTATCAGGCCCAGAAGACAGGGCTAGTAGCTCTGCCTTCTGTCAACTAAACTATGAGACCAGTCAAAAAATTGTATCCATAAAATACACCTATATTTTCCTAAATTTTAGAATCTCTCGCTAAACTCTTGTAGATTAGGACTCCATACATACGAGTACCATAAGCGAATCTTAATTGTAACGTAGAAATGAAAAGTATAAAAATATATTTAACTACATAGAATAAAAATACAATTCTGTCTCACTGTACATGGTGGGAACTTTCTTATTAATTACTGTTTAACTGTTAAGCGGGCGACGCACTTGACTCCTCCATATCTGATCCTGGTTACAGTCACTTTTATTGCCCGTTTACTTTGTGTGCAAGGGTTATAAAACCCTGAAATAGTTATGGATAGAGTAGGAAACTCAAAGTACTATTAACAAGCTTCATTGAAGAACTCGTTGCGTAGGATTTCCGGTGTTTTCACCACGGAACAGTAAAAACTGTATTTATTAACATCGAATATATTCGATGTTCTGTGTTTTTCACAGATATTTAAGGTAAGTCGTGTTCACAGAAGTTATTATTTCGATGGGTGAATAAGTAAAACCATTTTACATTTTCGAGATCCAAATTTTGAAAAATCATATGATTTCTGGAGATTCTGATGAAAGAGTATTGTAAACATATCAAACCGTTATTTTTTAACTTTTAACATAAATAAATATTAATTTATTCCTAAAAAATAGCAATTATAAAGTCGAGCTTGAAACTATAAAACAGCAAAGTAGTAACAAAATGAAGAGTATGAACATATAAATACATATATTAACAAATTACAATACATCATACATACTACATACTATTTATTATATTTAGTAGATATGAAATATATAAAAAATAAAAATATTATACGGAAGGATCTCTTTGATATTAAACTTATGACACAAATCCTACCAATAAATAAGTAGGTATATATTTGATCCAACCGTGGGATAATAAGATACACGACTCGAAAAAATCTAAAATTCATTACGTTTGTATATCTCAAACATTTCCCTCAATTCGTATTTAAATATCTCATAAACAACGGCGATAGTTAAACATTCAGTGAAGCATTAACTTTTCCATATTAGCTTCCATTATAATGTTTTGAACAAGCCAATATTCTTTACATACATAATCGGAGCTTAATCACGGCACAGGTCATACAAAATGGCCGGATCATTCCACACGTGCTATCAACCAAGCTTCAAAACCAAGGATATCGTAGACAGACGCCGTTCGAGGGCGCTCTACGTTCGCATTTAGTCCGGGCGTACGAGTATTTTGACATTTGTATTACAATATTTTTGGGCTAATCAATATAACTGATGTATGTATGAATAGATTTAATTTTCTTTTGATAAAGACGGCTCCGTAGTTTAATTGAAAGTAACCCTGCATTTGAAGCGAGGGATCCCGGGTAATTCCCGGCTGGAACACACTTTGTGTTGAGCTTGAAGTTTGTTTCCGAGTCTTTGGTGATTGTTGTTTGACCATGCCATCAGCGACACGGAATCCTAGTGCAGGAGTATATATTCGTCATCTTTTTCACACATGTTTGTTGAATATACGCTTGAATATATGTATTTTGTTGGAAACGATCTTGCAGCGGAGAGCGTGGTGGCCCAGGGGCATAGACGCCGATTTACAATCTGAAATATATATAATATATTAAATTAATTAAATTATACATATATTTTTTTTAATGTATCTAATAGCTTTAGCCATTTGGATGGGAAACTTGTGTTTAG
Organism: Aplocera efformata; assembly: GCA_921293045.1. Taxonomy (NCBI): domain Eukaryota; kingdom Metazoa; phylum Arthropoda; class Insecta; order Lepidoptera; family Geometridae; genus Aplocera; species Aplocera efformata. Next base: position 5,187,546 of record OV121058.1, on the reverse strand, counting down.
GTTTTTTTTTTACAAAACAGAGGAACAAACGGTGGTTTGGTGCACGGGTGGGTTTGAACCGACGACCTTCAGATTGTAAATCGGCGTCTATGCCCCTGGGCCACCACGCTCTCCGCTGCAAGATCGTTTCCAACAAAATACATATATTCAAGCGTATATTCAACAAACATGTGTGAAAAAGATGACGAATATATACTCCTGCACTAGGATTCCGTGTCGCTGATGGCATGTATATATATTATATATATATATATATATATATATATATATATATATATTACTCGTATATATATTATATATATATATATTACTCGTTTAAACTATTAAGATTTCCTAATGTTGTCCGAACGAAATGAACCTGCGGCCGCATCTTTCGACTGCGCCGCCGTCACATAATTTTCACGGTTTTAGTTTCAACAAACCATTATCATATTCATGTCAAAAGCTTACCTACCGAAATCAGAGACAACAATTTATCTCCCAATAAAATGGACCTACTGGAGTGACAAAAGGTAATAAAAGATAAGATTACCCGGCCCAAACGATTTTAATCTCTAATTAGTCATAAGCAGAGTTTGGTATTTAGTTTTCGATGGCGGCGTTCAATAAAATATTCAAATAAAGAATAAATAATGGTAATTGTATGTTCACACCATCCGAGGCCCATCTCACTTGAACCCACATAGATTTTTTTATGATGATTATATTCTAATGCGATCCAAACTTTTTCGCTAATAACTATGAAACTTCTAAACTGATGCCTTCTCTCTCTCTCTCTTCAAGCAAAAGTACCAGAGTCTTTCAATTATTAGTATTTGTTTTGGAGTAACAGTAATTTTCAATAGACTTACAGAGAATGCCCTGTATTTCGTTTTTTTTTTTGTAATGATTTAAATTCAAAACAAAAAAAAAATAGATTTATAATGGTTTGGTAATAAATCGTTGATATAATTTTTGTCGACATTTCTGTCGACAGTTATTTATAAGATAATGGCAGATAATGAGATTTGTCTAAGCCTTTGGAGAAAAAGGCGTTATATTTTGTATATCTGTGAATGATGTCAAATTAAATTGTATCAACATAAATTACAAAATACGTAAAATAAAATCACTACAAATGTCAGATTATTTTTATTAACATGCTGGTTTTTCTGATCGTGGTCTTTTGAGGTACTTCTTCTTTCGTGGAAGTAAGTGGCGACTCTATTATCTGAGTTTTCAAGCCACTCAAAAGGCATGGCTATTCGACTAGTAAAGCAAAGCACGGAAATCGGTTCTAACGCCACTATACGGTCATCCAACTACTGACCGAAAAGTTACATAAGTTAGATGTTGACAGATGTCAACAACATGTAGGCAAGCTTCGCCATAATGACAATACAAAGTGAATCATCTATACGTAAGCAGTGTTACGTATTCTATGACCATTCATCTAGTCCCACGCTTTTCGAGCCACTTGATAACGTAACGAATATTATTATGTGCAACGTAGAAGGGTTACTATAATTTTACCTACTGGGAAATATGACACTTAATAATTAAGATACATAAGATAATCTAATTAAAGTGAGAACTTCCTTGGACATTTTTGTTCTGGGATTGAATCAACCAATGGTTTTGTGGAATCGTCGGCAAGACCAATCAAGATTCATATTTAACTTGAAATATTATAATTAGACATTCTCAAATGGAAGACTAGAAATTAAATAATCACCTAAACGACAATTTTAATAACAGCCGTGATTGAGTCGACCAATGATTTTATGGAATCAAATATAAGATCAAGAATCGAAATGATTCACAATTTCGTTATAACCTCAAATATTACGAATATAATTTAACATATACAATTTATAAAATAGATGATATCTAAAGAGCGGTAGTCAAGTTGGTTGATGGCCGAAAAATACGATTATATGTAGGAATTGACGATAAGGGCCTTGATTAATTAATAATATTGTACTTTATTGCTGAGCTGTGAGGAATTTGTGTAGGCTTTTAGTCTAGATAACATATCGAGGTCACTATTAAAGCAACAACATATTTGTTTTTATATTTACAGTATATTATATTATATATTTACAGCAAGTACGCTTTGCTTTACTCACACGGAATAGGGTAAGTATGAATGAATGAATGAATGAATACTCTTTATTGTACACCTCGATAGAAAAATACATAACAAAAAAAAAAAAAGGATTCTGACGTAAACCCTTTAAACCCACCTTTAGGTCAAACGGTATTTGTAATCTTTAGCCATTTTCATTAGCAACTTACTGTCAACTAGGCATATATTAAAAATAATTTAAAAAAAAATCACCCTAGTTGCCGCAATTACGCGTTTTTATTCATAACTAATTTGGTATTCACATTTTGTCGTTTTTTGTATGATATTTAGAATTAATTTTGCGGCGACTAGATAAATATATAGATAGATACACTTTATTGTACACCTCAAAGTCAAGAGAAACAATATAAGTACAGATTATATAAACTAAAAAACAAAATGGAGGTGAGATTCATGGTAATAGTTAATTGTATTTTTTTAGTTTATAAACATCAAGAATTAAGTCTTATCAGAGATCCTTGGCTATCATATCAGTTTTCAGTGATTAAGCTTAATAATTAATAGCTAGATACGTGTACAGTATATCGTGGGATGAAGGAACATTCCTTGATTTTTGTTTCACAACAAAATAAACAACAAGAGCATCAAACAAACTTAGTTAAAACCACTTTACATAATCTCATAACTAAGCCTCGTATTCCTTACATAAGCATTCAAACTCTGTCTTTTCAGATGTCTGTCTGTCTGTCAAACACAATAGAGATGACAAAACAAGCGATATTTTCCCATATGGGCGCACAATAAGTCTTTGTCATTGCGCATACCTTTTCAAAATGGCGGTACACGTTTAGTATTGTTTTCCATATCTTGGTTTCTTGTGAGTGTAAGTGATCTTTGTAAACTTTTAAGAAATCAATTTCCCTTTGTCTGAAGAAAATTAAAACCAGTCCATTGTATGTATTATAAATGGGAAATATCCTTTGCAGGGATAATGATTCGTTCTTCTGGGCTGTATCTTGTTCCGTGTTACAAATCAATACCCAACTTTTGGTTTTTGAGGTCCTCTCCCCGTTTCTTTTAAATACTACATTATCTAAATTTAGATTAAATGTATGGAAACAATGTACAAACTAAATAAAAAGGTCTTAATAAGTAAACGTTACTACAACTATCTTGCAGTGTACGAAGGGCGTGAGAATTACACAAATATATTCGCAAACATTGCTTTTTGTATTCATTTTAAACACATTTAATGATTCCGCCGACGCCGACGCCCGACACGACAATGCGCGTTGACGGTCGACAAAAGAATGAGCGAGCTTGCCATAGACAACGACCGACGTTTTGTCTTGAACCGTAGACAAAAGCTCTTTCATCGTCGGAACAATGTCGAGCCTTCGCCTCATTTATCATACAGCCAGGTTACTTTCATTCAATAATTACAATGTAAAGATTCATTTAAAAGTTTGCATTGTGAATTAATTACAGAACTACTTAATATAACTCACTCCTTTGTAATCCAAGATGGCTATAAAGTATCGTTGAATTTTAACGTTATCTCCGAACATAAATCCTGTGCCATTTGAGAGAAGAAACATTAATTATGAGATGTATCTGGTTACATGTGAAGTAAACAAAGCAAGATCTGGGGTAATTAGTAGCCCAAAGATGCTCGATAAAAATGATACATTCAAGAAACCGTAATAGTTTGGGAATAAACAATAGCAATTTAGATAGGCCTCTGTCACTTCCTTTTTTTAACCCGATTACGGATCAGATGAAACTGGTTTTTCTACCACCATATCTTAGTCAAAGTTATGAGCTTTTAGTGTAGGTAACTAAGCGAGATAATTCTTCCGAGAATCAGGTTACATGCAAGGTGGGAATGAACTTGAGATTGTTAATTGGGAATTTCGTCACATTCCTTTATGTACGTAAATGTGTTTTGTTATTAAACTTATATGAGGACCACAATCTTGATCATTCCTCGAAGGATCAAGATTGTGGTCCTTTCAACCGAAGATTTATTTTTATCTAATTTTCTTGATATTCTAGTATTTTGGTTGTTACTCAGAAGTAATCCTCAGAAAATGCACGACGGAAATTGTTTGTACCTGTCATCGCAATAGCTAAAAATACGTCAACAAATTTTTTATATTGAAACGCGCATAACAAAACAATCTAATGTCAATAAAATCAAACAACGTAAAGACGTAAAAGAAAACACCAGCAATATAAAAGAAAAAATAAATTCCAATTTTAAAATTTTAAAAACGTTACGCCGCGTTCTACAATTGAAAAACAAAAGCGCACGCGCTGTTGACCCGGCGGCAAGGCAAAGTAAAGGCTTGGTTTTCAGCCAGTCGGAAGCTTTCTGGCAATGCTGGGGACTCTATTGCTGTTGTTCTGAGTGCCACTCGCGCGGTAATTGTTTGCGGAAAGGGTGGACCGATTGTGGTTGACTTTTGAAGGTTGGCAGAAATGATTCTAATTTTAAATTCTATGAATTTCTAAACTACCTCTATTCTGATTCTAGATTTCATATTCCAGTTATGAATGAGATTTAGACCGCAGACTTTTTATATGAAGGTGGCACGTAGAAAACATATGATAAAAAACAATGGCTAAACGACGACTTAGTAGTTTACTTAAAAATTTTGATGCGAGGGGTCCTGGGTTCTTTTCCCGGCCCGGGCAGACTATGTGATGAGCGTATTTCTGCGTTTTTCCATATCCCCTGTAACAGATGGTATCCTAGTGTAGAGGTTAAAATACATCTAAGCATATTAGTACCTCTCGCTCGTTAAATGTAAAGCAGTTTTATCGATAATCATTCTCAATTTTGACGTCAATGTTTATGTAAACACTGAACAAACATTCTAGACAACATTCTAGAAATAAGGAAACGAAAACAAATAAAACGTTTGGTAGATCGACACATCGTCTATACTATAGTAACAAGTTTTTTTTTATATAATATTAATAAGTGACAGATGAGCTAAGGCTCCATCTGGTGGTAAGCGGCGACTCTCGCCCATGACAACAGTAATGCGACTCAGTATAAGATTTGGATCTTACACTGAGTCGCATTCATCCTGCTGCGTCCATCACCCGAGACGGGGATGATACGTCTCATACGTGTTTAGTACTTGATCATCAAGTACCAAAAACTTTTGATGTCTGCTCTCCAAGTATGCTGTCTGTACTTGCGCATTTCACCGCATTTTTTCTCTAATTAAAATTATCCCGATTGTCGTGTTCCGCCGCGTTCGTTTGTTGTGGTCTGTGGCGCGTGCCTTTTCGAGCCCACTCGTGCCTTTTAGTGCCCGTGTTTACCCCTCGTGCTCATATTCGAACTTCGAACGGAATTGTTCGGAAGTCATGTTTGCGGCAAGGGGATTTCCACGAATGTTTTTTCTCGTACCAATTGTCTATGGCCAAGAGTTTAGAAATTATAAAATAATAAACTTAATTCTTTCATTTCGGAAATTCCTTTTATGAGCGATATAACTTTTGTTCTTTTGTGTAACTAAACTTATTTGAACAACCTAATTAAAACGAAATCACGATTAGTTAAAAAACTGTCATGATCATCAAAAAATTATCTGAACAAACTTTTAGAAACATATTGCCCGGACAGAGATAGATCACGACGAAGAAAATGTTGTAACCAAAAAATCGCTTTCAGCGCTTATCTAAAAGTTCCTTCCAACACATTAGCCGGCTGGAAATTTCGCATATTGTGCGTGTGCGATATGCGTTTGAAAAAAGAACGCGATAACCATAGACAAATCGTGTCAGGGTGACTTGCAGACCGCTAATGACGCAAAAATCTGGTATCTTCCGACAGGATGACGACAAAAATGCTTGTTTAAAAAAGAGGGGGTGGTCCTCGGTGATTGGTGGACGTTTTGTTTGATTTTTCTCACGTTGGGGTCGCTGATGGCGGTTTAATTGGGATTGATGATTGTTCGTGCGGTTTCAAGTTGTTTTTGATAGTGCTTACTATCAATTCGTTGCGGTTCAAAGGAGAATGCTCGTTAGTGGTTTCATTGGATTTATTGTGTTAATGCTTCGCATGGAGATTGAAAATTTTAGGTTGATGCATAAACAAGTGCCACTTGGACAATAGAAATAAGCCGTATAATATTAATAAAAAACATTGTTAATGTGTTACGATTTTTTATGAAATTTCACCGTTTGGAGTGGAGCGAAAGGAGTAACCCAAAGTAGCAATAGAACTTGTGCAAATCACATCAGATCAGTGAAATCGACCCGTAAGTCAAACATAAAAAAACCGTTGCTGGTAAATGATTAATGTTTTTACTTAACATTTATAGGCGTCTATTTTTGTCACAGATTATTATATCTATTTTATCGAATATTCGCTTTGTAGTTAAGAACAAAAGCTCCTAATAAAGCTGCCAACTCACCTACCGCACAATCACACACAAATCCTTACATTATCACGGAACATAAGCGGCTCAGAATAATCCGACCGCGCAATTTCCATCTACCCTCCTCCTCCCACCCTTTGAAATCCACCTTTGTTTTCATCTATCTCCCTCTGATAATCATAGAAGACCGTGTTTATTATCAAGGGGGTTCAAAACATCATCCGTATTAGCCGATCCTATTAATGGCGCCCCAACAGGAGCAGAAGCCAACAGAAGGAGATGTTTTGTTTAAACAGATAAAATCTCTTTGACAATTTGTGCTTATTCAAATAAGCGTCCCTTGATACATAATGGCTTAATATTCAGTTGATAATGAGGAGATCTCAATTGGGGGATACAGAAATAAATGGGTGCTTAGTTTATAACTCGTAATATAATGTTAAATATTCATTTAACATTTATTTCAATACCTGACGCGTAAATTTATGATCAAGAACAATTTTTATCGTAGATTAAAGTCATTGACCAAAGATAAAATTAAAGGTATTGGAGTATTCTTGTGAGTAAGTGGCCAACTCTGACTTAAGAGGAAATGGTGTGCTAGAATAAACAGATATCTAAAGATTATTAAAAAACATTTAGGTACAATTGAAGCCGTTAATTGAGTTAGTAGACTTTTATGCAAACAAAGCAGCTATTTGCAACATACCAAATAATTTAACTTATTCAAAGCTAATTCCCTGCAAGATTAACATTCTAAATTCAAACACGATTCGAAATTCGAAGTCGTTTCAAAGCGTTTGTCAAATTACCCTCCTTTTAGGCGCAGCGAATTCCTTATTTGAAATTGTTGATTGTCTGTTTACCTTTCTTTGCCATCACGTTTATTTAACTTTTGGAAATCAATTTATAAGTATGTTGTGTTCGTTTATTTCGGACGTATTCAAATGAATAAATTGATAGGTTTGTGTTCGAAAATTAAAACGTTCAAATTTGCGTTTTTCATGTTAACTCAGCTTCCTAATAGTCATAATAAAAGAATGATAGTAGTTGAAATATCCATTTGTACCTACTTGATACAGAATACAAGAAAAACAGTAATTTATAAGTAAATACTAAAGTAAACTTTGGTACCTACTTTTATATATTTTTAACGTATAAATTAGGCGCTTACGGCGTACCATTCCCGTCTCAGAATGACGGGCGCAACGCGATACGACATTCATACATTAGTAAGGAAAGACCTGAGTCGTATTTTTTGTTTATGGACCTGTCTTATAATCAGGTAGGCCGTGCTTTAAATACATTAAACAACTATTAATGTTTATACATATTATTCAAACGCCTCTCTTGCTGCCTAAGATCTTTACAGTTATAATAAAACATAGTTTTTTTTTAAATGAAGTACTTATAATTGTTAAAACTTATATTACTAATTACATAACGCCCATGTAATATCGCGTCAAAGTCTTGAAGCGTTATATTATTCCACAAAGCTACTATATCAAAAGAACAGGAAAGGTAGCAAAAACCTCATAATGGAAGGATTACTTTCTTTTAGCGAGCATGATACCTTTGCCGTGTCCTAAGTACTTAAATCTTAATTAATTTATTGACTATTAGTGTGTAAATAAATGTTACAAAATATGTTGCTTATATTACAATTGATGACTTAATTTCAATACGGCAACGTAACATCGCATCGAAATCTCAAAACGTATTATATATTATTCCACAAAGTTATTATATTTTCTAAGTCTTCCCGTCATCGTCTCCAATATAATTACTTACCTACATAATACCTAAAGCATCTTATTAACATCAATGCATTTGGAGAGTCTATTCAGAAATTGTTTAGGGAAATTATTCAAAGATTAAAAAGGGTCCGTATAGGACTGACCACTTGCATAAATTATTTTAAGTAAAATTTCTTTCAAAGGACGCTTGCGAGGAAATCGGGATCGAAAAAAATTAATTTAGATGTTTCTTTGGGAAGGGAAGTTGTATCGACGTCTTTTGATGTCCGAGAGATAATGATGTTTTTTGTCTTTGATATTTTGTTTTTATGATGAAAGGAAACTCTATTATGTGATTAATTAGTTTGCGGGTAGGATCGTAAAGAATAATGCTTTGTGAAAAATTGTGCAAGATTTTTCTTTTGTGAATTGCTGGTAATTGATAACATCTAATCAAAGATTTGGTAAAGATTTTATTTGTTAGTAATTTTTTTTCTAAATGGTCTAAGTCATAGGTATAATTTCCTTTGACATCGTGAAACAAATCCTCACTATTTTTCAAGTGTCTTTCGGAGGAGGTTTCGGTTTGTATTCGGCTGTTTTTTTTCCCTCAGTTCTCCGTTATTTTTAGAAGAATTTGAAAAAAAAAAACAATTCTTTATTTGAAAGGATAAGCTTTTCATTTAATTCCTGTGGGACCAATCGTTCCACAGGAATTTTATCTGGCGTGATTGAGTAACATACATCCATCTATACTTACAAACTTTCGCGTTTATAATAGTAGGATTAACAATAAATAACTACACAAAATGGTTGAATATAATTGTTGAACATGAAATAAATTGAAGTGTTCTTAAAATATTGGGTGTGTGAATATGACTCCGCCCTTTCTCAACAGATGTCGTTTTTAGTATTGTTTACGTGTACTAATAAATGACCATACTTGTATTCGATAGTACTGAATGTCAGCTATCTAACGCATTTTATGATATTTGGTTGAAGTGTAAGCAACAATTGTTTTCACCTTTTCGAAAATGTCGGTTTTTATTCCAAATAAACGTCATTTGCGGGAAGTGTTATTACATTATTTTATTGCGAAGAAAACTGCAGCGGAAACTTATCGTTTGCTTGTGGAGATTTATGGTGAGCATGCTCCGTCTAATACAACTTGCAAGGAATGGTTTCGACGATTTCAAAATAACGATTTTAGTACTGAGGATAAAGAACATGGAAAACCACCAAAAAAATTTGAAGATGCTGAATTGGAAGCATTATTGGCGGAAGATTCTTGCCAAACTCAATCAGAATTAGCTGCAGCATTAAATGTTGATCGTTCAACTGTTGCAAAGCGTTTACAAATGATGGGAATGATTCAAAAAGCCGGTGACTGGGTTCCACATGATTTAAAAGAAAGAGACATGGAACGTCGGAAAACCATTTGTGAAATGCTGCTTCAAAGACAGCAAAGAAAAGGATTTTTGCATCGGATAGTCACAGGAGACGAAAAATGGATACACTACGAAAATCCTAAACGCAAAAAAGCTTGGGTGAAACCAGGCGAACCAGGCCCATCACAGCCAAAAATAAATATTCACTGTGCCAAGGTCATGCTCTGTATTTGGTGGGATCAGAAAGGTATTGTATATTATGAGTTGCTCAAACCCTCTGAAACTATTAATGGAGAAGTTTACCGACGACAACTAATGCGTTTGAAGCGAGCCATAGAAGAAAAACGACCAGAATGGGTGAATAGACATAACAAATTAGTTCTTCAGCATGACCATGCCAAACCGCATACCGCAGAAGTCGTAAAAAGATATTTAGAGGGACAGGACTGGGAAGTGTTACCCCACCCGCCATATTCACCAGACATAGCTCCTTCGGATTACCACCTATTCCGGACGATGCAGACAGACCTTACTGGAGAAAAGTTTACTTCATGTGAAAGTATCAAAATTTGGATTGACAACTGGATAAGCTCAAAAGACCAGGACTTCTTCCAGCAAGGAATACGAAAACTACCTGAACGATGGGCGAAGGTTGTAGCTGCAGATGGAGCATACTTTCAGTAATTTTTTTTTTTATTTTGTATGCGAACAAATGTGTTTTATTTTGACAAAAAGGGGCGGAGTCATATTCACACACCTATTATCATGGCAAAATTGTTCCCATTCCCATTTTAATTTGTCTATATATTTCAGGCTCTCGACTCTGCATTCATACCTCATATCAATACATCTACAACTATTTCTACAAAAGACCCCCAATGAATTGGATGTTCTGTCCAATCTGTTGCCAAAACACAATACCCTATTGTCGGATGTTTCTATTATGCAGATTAACGATTTTGTCATCAAATTATCATTGTCCATTTTGTTTGAGCTTTAGTCTGGAAGTTTAATTATTATAATGACATAAATAACACTGTAAATTTAAAAGAAAATACTATGTTTTTAAAACGACTCCGTGGCTTAGTTAGCCTTGCCTTCGAAGCAAGGGGTCCCACAACCACTCTTACAACTAATCTACAGATCAGTCAAGTCGGCATAATACACAAATTTCGTAAAAATTTCCAGGTACAGCTTACGTTTCAATATATAGCCCTTTAGGCATTGTAAGCTAAGTAATAAAAGTTAACTTTATTTATGAAACCCTAAATACTAGCACGAATACTTCACAATCTTTATTAGTTAAATCTATCAACTAAAACAATAATCGAAACAAAATAAAAACATTCAAATTGAGAACAAAATCTACGGAAGTACACAATTCTGTTCCTGTGTTGTATTATAACAAATCAATGCAAATTCGAACAGTACCATCAGAGTTGCAACCCCAATCGACACTCGACTTAATATCCTAAAAATAAGACTGACAATAAAACAGCACCGGCCACATCAAAGAACCAAGCTCAGGATGTGATATTGAAATTCCTGATCTGACTAGCAATAAACTTCTTAAAAAGAGTTTTCAAAGAATAAAAGATGTTATAATCGGTGACGACGGAATAAGGGGATCATCTTTTGTAACTTATAACTTGCTTTTAAAGATGGCCGACTCATTTTCTTTAGTTAATTTTGAACATTAATATTCAATTATTAAAGTCCACGAACGCTAAATAGTCATGTTCTGAATTTAAAAAATATGACAGCAAAAGAACACTTTTAAATTAAAACGAAGACGAATAGACTTGCGCCAGAAATTCAGTTTTGATTCGATTAATATTATCGGATACAGTTTGGACAATCGACAAATTTAGTAGTATATTTTTATTTTTAAAATAGTATCATTTCTATGTTACCTTTTAAGAATTAAATGTAAATATAATGTTTAGATATTGACTTCGATTTTATAATATTAATAATGTTTATTAAGGGTTTTGTTAATAACTGTCTGACTATTATTCGAGTTACCATGATTTGAGTTTAAAAACTCCCTGTTTTGGGAGTCAAAAAAGTCATGGTAAATATCTCGGTAACTCCAAAAATAATGTTCATAACCAAGATAGCTTTTCAAAATTTGCTACTCTTGCCGTAAAAGCTGCACGTTATAGTGGCAAAATGGAGGATAAAATCAATAAATAGGTTTTCAAATTTATATTCCCTCTTTTTTTAACCCTCCGATGCTAAAAGAGGGGTGTTATAAGTTCGACCACTATGAGTGTGTGTCTGTCTGTCTCTGGCACCGCAGCTCTTAAACGGGTGAACAGATTTGTGTGTGTTGTGATTCTTAGACCCATTTTATCAATATCGATTCTGCCGGGGATCTTTACATTTTCGTAAAATGAACTTGTTCTGTTCATGCGTGAATCATATTTAATCCACGCAAGTCTTAAAACTTCAACATTGAATCCTAGTGATTCACTGAGCCAGATCACAGATAGATCATTGTGTTTTATGGCCTCTCCGAATGTAGGATAGACAAAGCCACTGTTCAGACTTAAAAGTATTTAGAGAACATTGAACAGATCGCTGTATTTATTTGGTATGTTCGATGTTTGGATCAAGGTGAAAGGATATAACAGAACATCAGTTTTATAATCTTTACCGGCAGATATAAAAGTGTTTTTTTTAGGGCTTGTAACCCTGTTGTTCGTTCGTTCTTCTCCAAGGGATCTTCTTCAAAATATCTGTGTGATGTCTGAGTGAAATTTGTTTTGGTGTATTAAGTGTGTCCGTGCCTGTGACATAGGGAATCTACTTGGAATATGACAGCGTTTGTAGGCCTTAGTAGCCAATTTTTTTTATTATTTGCTTAGAACTTTTGTTATTTTTTACCAAAATGTGAATTACCCTTGAGTTTTTGTGTCATTAATTGTTTGGAATTCTAATTTAAACACCACATTATTTATTCAAACAACTTGTATTTTTACAGTTTTCTTTTGTAATATTGTATGAGTCTAGGCATTATATTTCAATTACGAAAACGGTGTGTTTTCTTAGACTAATTTTCACCAATTGTTTTGCTAATATATTATTTTTCATTCATAAGTATTTGTAGTACTTACATAATATGTATTATTACATATTAAATTATGTTTTGATGTTTGGGGAAATAAAACTTTATAAAAATTCGAACATTACGAAATAATTATGTAAGTACCTATCTGATCTCTTTATGATAATATTTCTAATTACCGAAAAATTGCAAAGAAACTGTCAGCGATCATGAATTAATGATCTTAATGAATTATCATCTGGAATTGTGTTGAAAATAAATATTTGGCTTGAAATTCATAATGGAAGGTCATTATAAATTGTGGACGTTTGCGTGCCAATTGTGCTGATTGAGATAATCGTTTTATTCGGTGGGAGAATTATTATATTCGAATAAAAAGATTGTAGGTATAGAAATTGGAACAATCCCCATTATCAAGTTTTATTGTCTGTCACCGAAATTATAACTAACTTACAAATTCCTCATTACTGTAGCGTTTTTTGAATAAAATACAATATTATCCTTCAAAACATTTTATTTTTTCATATAAATCTAAAGCTAAGCAGTAGTGGTTGCATTACTGTGTTCTGGTGGAAGGGTGTGGCTGCCGGTGAAATCACATGCGCAAGAGAAATATCATCCCCGTCTCGAGTGCTGGACACAGCAGGATGAATGCGACTAAGTAAAGATTTGGATCTCATACTGAGTCGCACGCATTATTGTTGTCATGGGCGAGGGTCACCACTTACCATCAGGTGGGCCCTCAGCTCGTTCCGTCACTTATTCAAATAAAAATCATAATAAGTTAGTAGTATTATTGGCTCAACCGCAAATCACACTCCAAAATTTTTGAGAACGAAATTTTTCGGTGTTAAACAAATTTTCATCTGTACTACGATCTACGGACTATACGGCAAGCTCTTTCAGCTAACGCTACATGAAATTTTTCTTGGAGAAATTTACTACAATCCAAGCACCAAAAGTTGTACCATGGGCGGTACAACTATTGGTGTAACCAAGCACCAAATATCTTTGTAACATAAGTACAAACAAACCAACATAAACACTCGCGTCTGTTTCAATTCAACTCATAGGCGGTATTTTTAGCTTTTGTTATTTCTCGAGTGAAAACGGAAAAGTTCGATTGGCCATCATCGAGTCCATTACTTGTCCATTATTGTTTTAAACAATCTTTAAACAAGTTTTAAACAATAAACAATCGGGTGGAAGTTGCGCGGGCGCCGACTGAAGCTGTCAAACGAGACGGATTCTCTTCAATCTGAACGTGGTTGATGGTGAATCGACGATTGCGATTTGCGCTGTTGTTCTGAGTTGTTTTTTAGATGCCACTTGGGTCTTTTCACGCTTCAGTAGACCTGAGTCGTATTGCTGTCTGTTATTCGCGGCGGCAATCACTTAAAATCAGGCTGTCAGCTCTTGTAGTCACTTTCATAAAATAAAAGGTTTATTTTCCACATTCCACATCACACTTAGCCGATTAATTTTAATCTGTCCTAGAAATAAATTGAGTAAGTGAAAATCAACTGGCCGTTTTCATTTGTATAGTGCTAGCGTTTCGTAGTGATAGTATCTGTGGGTAAAATTTACACAATTTTATTTTTAAATAAATAAATTTATTCTCGTAAGAAATTATATTTCACTTAATGAGTAATATGTTATCGGTAATTAAGTAATATTTCGATATAGGTTCACGAGCGAGCGAATTCTCTATTACTACTGAACGCATTGGCATTTGTAGGTAGGTATATATACCTACCAATTCAGTTCACCTCCATAGGTGTGTCTAAGTTATTTGTTGTCAAGAGTTAAAAATATGCCATAAGCTAGTTAGGAGTCGTTCCAAAATCTATCTCAAAATTCATTACAGTTTTTCATAGCTTACCATTTGTTTCTCGTCATTTGGAAAATAAAACTTTATTTATCCATAAATAACGCGAACTAACGAAACGCAAAATCATGAAAGCGTTGAGTAAATAATATAATGAAAATAAAAAATATGTACCATTAAAATATTTGTGCACAACGACAAAACTAAAATTATTTTTATTGATTCCCAGTGATTCGTTTCGCTTCGCGCTAAAAGCCTTGGGAACAGAAATATTCATGTCACTGACATAATAAGTTTTTGAAACTAATTAAGAATTTCTTTGAAATGTTTATTATTTTTTCTTTGAGCTTTAAACAAGCGCTGTAATTATTATGATTAATTGCCGAGATGAAATGTAGATATTTCGTAGATAAGACATATTTTTTTCTAAGAACTAGCCGGCCGATGTAGGGCATTGTTGTTTGTGACTAAAGGGATAGGATGACGTGTTGGCACACCTGGTGTTAAGAGGTTACCGCTACCTATAAACAACCGCAAAACGATGAGGTGCTCCCCTACAGAAGACCCAAGTCGCACCGCGTTGCACCCGTCACTCTAACACGTGGGTGCAAAGTGGTTTTTTTTATTTACCGTTTACCATTTAAAATGATCATACTACATGTACTTACATAATTTTTCCTTTTTCCATTAAAAGAGACCAATTTAGAAATTATATATTAATTTTATAAGATGTTTCTTGTCCTTTTTACATATTTTTTCAATTTAAACTATCGTGTATATTTAGTTATGTTTTAAATCCTATTTTAAATGTATATGGAAATTTGACTATTTAGTTTTTATATATAATAATAAAAATTAGAATATCGTTAAATAATCATATCAAATAATAATATAATAAAACTAACAAAATTCCAAAACTTTGTCAGCGGACAGCCTTAAGACATCTTGAAGATGTCTAGTTGATACAGTCGCTACTTTTCTCGCCAGCCGAGCAGAATCCACGAAAACGCTAACAATTTTCGCAGCACAAAGGAGAACTGAAGACGGCTTCAGCACTGCTCCGTTGCCTCCTCGTTACTGCAGGCTTGTTACCCGGATACCCGGCTTCCCGGATAACTCGCTTTTTAGCCGGATAACCGCTTGTTACACCCGTCCGGGCGGTTAGTTCGAGTCTCCTCCAATTATTTCCAGCTGAAACCGGCCCAAACTGGATGTAACTTTTAATTTTTTGAATCCTTGAACAAACTCCACAGTACTAGGTCGGGGAGAATTGGTAATTTGTTAAAGCTTTTTAGCGCTTTCTATTTTAATTTACCTTTTCTTTCTTATACTTAGCTAAATAAGAAAATAATTTCGTTTATTGCGACGACGAATCTACGTCGATCGTTATATATGCATGATTGTTTATTATTTGCGTGTGAATACACTTGACTATTGACTTCACTGCCAATAAATCATACGCATACGTGTCCGAGTGTAGCAGTCGGGTAATGTTCCCGGCTATTCTAGTCAATAAGCCATGTCTTAGTCCTTCGAGAGACTTGAAAAATTCAACATCAGCAATGGCAACTCATAAAATAGAGAGAGCCGGGTGACGCTTGAATGGAGAGTTAATTATAACTCTTCAATATACAGTTTATTCACATTTTTACTTCGAGGAAATAAGTAAATACATTGAAATAAGTAATCTTCAAAATTACTTTATAGTAATACCTTATGTTTTGCGCTTAGGGGTGAAATTTTGCCATGAAACTATGGAACCACCTCGAAAATACACCATAACAAATAAAGAAGAAATCCAATCGGCCCACAATGATTTATCATTGCCACCTATTGAGCTAAAATACTTGAAATATCTTCCAAATTGTTTTCACAAATACAGATAATATATATTTCGGGCCCAATACAACAGAAAAGTGACGAATGAATATCTTTTTCGCGGGTAATCTCTCAATCCGACTTGACCTGACACATTATGACGCAGAGCTTATTCTTTCAACGTCAAAGAAAAGTACATATTTCTATTTTCACCGTTCTAAGGAGGGGGTGGATTAGGTCGGTCCATTAGCGACAAAGGACAGGTGTTGAGCGTACTCTAAGCTTTATTAATCTTTTCTTTTTCTGAGGTTTCGCACGTCGCATGTGGACAAAACTTTAATCTGATGTAGGTGTATGCTTTTTTTATACTACTTAAGTGACAGGACGAGCTGAAACTGATAAGTAGTTACCTCCGCCCATGACCACAGAGATTCGATCTAGGTCCTCTTACCCAAGTCGCATCCCGTTGCACCCGTTAACGAGACGAGGATGTTACGTCTCATGCAGCTGTGATTTCACCGGCGACCACGATTTTGCACCGGAACACCACAATACGAGTGCATCGCTGCTTGGCGGCAGATTGCCAGTTATGGAAGCAGTACTCTACGGGCGAACTTGGTACAAGTTCTGCTCCTTCTTTTGGTTGCACCACGTACCCCCTGTACGTGTAAATTTGGAATAAAGTAAAATGTGTTCTGTTGCACTGGGTTAAGGTTTAATTAGGAACTAGTACACTCATCTCGCATACATTAGAATCAATAGGTAAGGTATGTACTTTTTCTTCAAACATTAATTGATATCTTTTATACATTCACCCTTAGATATTTCATAATAATTATATCATGCTTTCTTGCTATATTGATATTAAATTGGGCTTCTAAACCTTAAAACTAATGCATATTTTTAATAAGCCAAATCCTAGACTTTTTCCAATGACTAAACTTCAGCATCATCCGTGGGGCAGTGGGGAATTGAAATTCCCAACCAATCTACTATCAATATTTAACAACGAAACAACGCACGTAAATCAAAATAGGCATTTACATATGAATACCAATCATCAGTATTATTATCCGATTGGTATTTTAACCACAAAAAACCTAAAGTCACCATCACCGCCACAAAATATTCCTTTCTTCTTTCATAATATAAAAGTAGTCTATTATATTATAATAAAAACGAAAAACTTCCCTAATAAAATCTCCCATGAATGCTGAAGCTTGAAATTTAAATAAGATCCCTCATTTGAATGCTTGTCTTTAAAAATGTGGTAAATAATAAAATTGAATGCGAGATGAAAATAATGACGGTACTCCAACTCTATCGCTTACAAAAGGTTATCTTGGGAAATGGAAGAGTAGGGTGGATACACCGCGAAAAAAAGTATTTCGCGGTGGAATTAAGAAGATTCTCTCTATCCAAAGGTTGTCTGAAAGAGATCGCTATGAGCGATAAGGCCGCCCATTGTAACCTCCCTTTTGTTTTTATTTTTTATAATGTGTATTCATATTGTTTATTTTTGCTTTGAGGTGTACAACAAAGTGTATATATCTATCTGTTTCTTTTTCTTAAATTTACCAGTTTCTCATTTGCTTAAACAGTCTTCCGTACCAGCCTCTAATGTTTCCACTGCAGGGACGCCGGCCTTCTCTCGATAATTGAGAGTAAATGGGCATTGATCTGTCACGGGAACCCAATCCGGATTGGTAGATGTTACATGTCTTCGAATTATTGGTTTGACACGATGTTTCTCACGATGTTTTCCTTCACCGTTTCGAAAACGTAATATTACGCACAAAAAAAAAACTCATTGGTGCACACACGTATGGGTTTGAACCAGCGAACTTCAGATTGAAAGTGCCTGCCCCTGGGCCTCATGACTCATTTATACCTTTAGATCTAACCGAACCCTAACCGAACAACCCGAGGGGAAGAAACAGAGAAGAAACCCCTCAGAGACAGTATTACATATTCGCAAATATGTTCGTGCGTCTAGAATAGAATTTCATTTAAGGGATCCATCTTGCGCGCTTTTCCTTTACTGTACCCCTGATAAAGTGTATGCAAAATTTCATAATGATCGGTAGAGTAAAAAGCGTAACAAAAAATTAACCAAATCACATTCGCATTTATAATACCAGTACCTTACTATTTAAATTTATTAAACACTAAACCAAAAATATTAAACAGTACGAAACTGATAACCCTATTTCCCTAAGCTACCAATTTTCCGGCCGACAAAGATCATAAAAATAAAAAAGAAATAAAAATCCATGAAAGAACATCCACAGCATCCAACGCCATTATTCCGCTGGCTAGCGGAAAACAAAAATAAACATAAGAGTAGACAAGGAATAAAAGAAAAGCTGAAGTGGGACGAGCAGAGGCAAGACAAGAGTGGGGGGTGGGGGTTAAATAGGGTGAAGTGGGCTGGGGGGTAGTTCTGTTTGAGCAGGCCTCTAGGGACGAACATCGGTCGGCCATCCCTCCAGGTTTGGGTCGCCTTTTGTTTATGTCCGTTTTATTTTACGCTTATATACACTGTTTCGAGTTTTTGGAGGATATTTATGGCATTTCGTTAAGTTTGTTTTTATTGCGGACAGTCCTCTAATTTGGGATGCTACTCGGTCGGAATATAATTATGTTTGGGGCATTTAAAGGGCTACGGGCGCTTCTTTGAACTTACTAAAGCTTACTTAGGGTTATTTCATGGGGACACATCATGTTTTGAAGTGAGTAATAACAAAAGGCGTCTGTAATAGCCGAACGGACCGACATGAACATGATCTTGTTTCCGTAGATGAATTTTAACTAAAATACCCGGCTATACGACAAGCTATGGCGGCTTTAAAACACAAGATTTATGATCGCACACAAGTATTTCTCCTGGGTAGGAGTCGAACTCACAACCTACAGCAGGCAGAGCTACTACCAACTGAGCTATAAGGCCAGTCAAAAGTTCGTATTAAATAATTATTTTTAATAACTATTCATCAAAATAAACATAAAACTTCTTTGAACATGGGGTAAGTTTGACATTGACAGTGGCTAATTAAAGTCGTATAAAGTGAGAACCGCGGTTTAAATTAGCGGCGATGTGTATCAGGCGGCGTCATGGCACGTGTCGGTATTAGCTGGCTCCTTCACGCCAATGACGAGGGAAAGGGAGGGGTGTATTTTATAGTTTCAGTACTTAATTATATTCACTGGTAGAATGGTATTCTGCGCAGTAGGTTCGATTCCCACCCAGGAAGAACATTTGTGTGAAGTACATGGATGATTATTCTTATTATTCTGATTATTGAGTTTGGCAAGAATCTTCCGCCAATAATGCTTCCAATTCAGCATCTTCAAATTTTTTTGGTGGTTTTCCATGTTCTTTATCCTCAGTACTAAAATCGTTATTTTGAAATCGTCGAAACCATTCCTTGCAAGTTGTATTAGACGGAGCATGCTCACCATAAATCTCCACAAGCAAACGATAAGTTTCCGCTGCAGTTTTCTTCGCAATAAAATAATGTAATAACACTTCCCGCAAATGACGTTTATTTGGAATAAAAACCGACATTTTCGAAAAGGTGAAAACAATTGTTGCTTACACTTCAACCAAATATCATAAAATGCGTTAGATAGCTGACATTCAGTACTATCGAATACAAGTATGGTCATTTATTAGTACACGTAAACAATACTAAAAACGACATCTGTTGAGAAAGGGCGGAGTCATATTCACACACCTATTAAGTATTTACAAAAAATAATACTATATAAGTACTTAATCCGTAATCTAGTTTCCAAAACACAAGCTATGTTTAGTTTTCTTCTAGATGGCGTTGTTTGGAATGTCCATGAATATACTATTATTATAAAGGCGAAAGTTTGTATGTATGGTGTGTGTATCTTTGTTACTCCTTCACGCTCAAACGGCTCAATGGAGTTGAATGAAATTTGGTATCAGGATAGCTTATATCCTGGATTACATATAGGCTATGGTGGGTTCCAGAAAAGTGCAGTGTAACACCGCGAGGCGAAACTAGTTTATTATAAATACAGCTACACAAAGGCTCTTCCAGTAAAACAAATATTATATTATCTTCATCTTCTGCTATCGGGTCTTTTCAACATTTTCACCCTACTCATACCAGTTTTGACCAGAATCCGGTTTCGCGAAACGGATAACCCTATTGCAAAACAATAATTACTTATAAAAAGTGCAAGAAACATGTTCAATCAATAAGTTCTCAAAACGCAACGTCATCATTTGATATAATCAGTGCATCAAAATACACTATTCACGGTGCATCAATAAACGCACATTATAACAAATGGATAAAAGTCGCTAGCTCATCTGCAATAAGCTGGTGCATTTTTACTACCTACTTCTTCTTTTGTGTGAGTTAGTGGCCAACTCTGGTGTATGAGTTTTCAAGGCGCCCGAAGTCCTCCGGCATGGCTCACCGACTAGTATATGCGGGATTGACATCGTATCGTCTGAAGCACGAAAGCGCTTAGTTCAAATGCAACTAAAAACAGTCAACCAACATCCAACTACTGACACCTTGAGCGACTATATTGTATAACTAGTCATTTATAAATAGAAAAACGTTGTTAATCATTTAAATTAATCATTTTCTTAAGAAAAAGTATTTTTTTAGTGTGGGTCGTACTAAATATGAACTATTTCTGGGCAGCAATTTGTTCCGCCCCGAAACTTACAAAACAAAAAATATTATGAAACTTGTAGTTTGTAAATAGTAAATGATTCTATTTCTGATCAGACAATTTCTTAAATAAAAGAAATGTTTTTTGCCGAAGCGTAATCACCAATTTGTCAAGTTTCTCTAGGTATAGCTATTTTATTAATAACTAGCTTTTGCCCGCGACTTCGTTCGCGTGGACTTCAGGTTCGTCCCGTCTAGTCTAGTAATAAGAGAGATAAACATATACCATCACGGACTTTTTTGGAGACCTTTTTAAGTTGTACAATACTGTAGTACATTGTTTTGATCTATCTTGTAGGATTCAGTCAGCGTTTGCAATGTAAGCGCAAAAAATGTGTTTTTTTTACGACCTCACATTAGAAACCTCAAAAATTGTAGCCTATATGTTATTCTGATGTATAAGCTATATTGTGGTAAAGTTTCATTCAAATCCATTCAGTAGTTTTTACGTGAAAGAGTAACAAACATCCATACATCCATACTTACAAACTTTCGCCTTTATAATAGTAGTAGGATCTGTTGTAAAAAATATTTCGAAATCAGTATTTACTTTACTTTAGTCATTTACACTGGCCTCACAGCTCAGTTGGCAGTAGCTCTACCTTCCACGCTGTAGGTCATGGCTTCAATTCCAACCAGTACAAGCATGTCACGAACATAGATGTTTGTTCTGTTTCTTGGTGTAACGTTTTCTATCAGTTACCTAGTTCTCATAATACTCATGCTGAGTTTGGTAAAAAGCGCCGTGTTGTGTCCATGGTTATTTATTATTATTCTTTATTATTTGCGATTCGTAACGTATCACCGTTTTACATCTAAATTAGAAGTATGTGTACAGTGTATCAGTTATTGTGTTAGGACTGTGTCAATGTACTTGCCCCCACAGGGGGTGTCTGGTGCACACGCTCGTATGCACCTCCGGACACTTTAATTGAGGGTTGTCATAATGTTTGATCATAGCGGTTTTTTTTTTAGAGAAGTTTCTGAGAGCAAACTTTAAATACCTTCTGTAGAACTGTGGAATTGCAAATTGCTAAACAGAAGGCTATTTTGTGTAGTTTCTTAGCTCGTTAGAAGAGTAAGACAAGAAAGTTTTGAGTCAAACTCGGAAAGATTTAACTTGGAAATGGCGTTTTCAAAACTATCAAAATTGGTTCAGCTTCTACGCATGGAGTTATCGATGGATATTGTTCGATAAAACTTGAACTCTAGGTTCGAGGTGGGTAGTAGACTTATACTTAAAAGTTCATGGAAGTTCGTGTTTGCAGGCATACTAGAAAGTTTTGGTAAACATTCGTTAAATTCTATTCGACAGACAGACATGCCAACTATCCACAATTTAGACACTAGTTACCTGCAATATTTTAAACTATCTGTCACTTTTATCAAATTTATCGATTTATGCAGGTCCGTTCCGCTCTGGTTTGATAATAACTATATAACTTTGATTTTAACTAACCCCGCGATTACATCCGAGTGGACTTTAACAATAGTATTTTATTTTTATTTTCCTTAAACAAAAGTATTCTAAGTTACTCCTTATAATATCAGCTTTCTGTCAGTGAAATTCCTATCCAAATCGGCCCAACCGTTTCAGATATTAGCCGGAACAAACAGACAGACAGACAAAAATAAATTTAGTAAAAAGCTGTTATATTAACATTATAAACAGACACTTCAGTTTTATTCATTTTAAAGATGTAGTAAAGATTATAATAGGCCAGCGTGGTAAATTAAACTACTTTTATGAAAATTTTAAACATATTTTGTGTGAAAAGATTATAAATCTGTAGTAAAACTTCAAAATTGAAACCTGCCTTTTATATTTCGCTTGTTTACAACAGGCCCTATATATTACATTGAAAAGAAATCAGATGAACTTGGCATAACAAAGACCAGGCATATCAGCATGCTGATCTTGAAGAATACAGTCATGATTAATTAATTCAAAAGATTATTTTGCAATCTGTTGTCGATTCAAAAATATGAAAACAATGAAAAATGTAGAGACGAATTCATATAAATTTATAATTTTAGTACTGTACAGAATATAATTTACCTACCTTTCATAAGGCAATTTCTCTGTTTCATCTCTGTATTACGTAATTTGAATTGAATTATGGGAAGTAATTTGATTTTAAATTTGATGTTTATAATTTTAATAATTGGAATACGTATGCAAATCTATTACTTAATGTATATTCTGTGCCTTTCAGGTAAAATAACGATTTTTATGGTGAAAATTACCTTCTCCTAGTAAAAGTACGAATACATAAAAAAACTTGATAATGTTACAGATATTTGTTCCGATGCGTGTGGAATTATCACTTATCTGACAATTATTCTTAGATCGTATAAATTAATAATTATTTATATTACTTCAAAACTCTAGTTCTAAAACTTTAATATGTACATTATTATATATCAACAAAAAAATTATAACTGAAGATAAAACAAAGCTAGCACAATGCACTGAAAAAAAATTAGACATAACAAATGTCTATAGATTAGTTGTTCCACGATGCATTAGCGATTCATTTTGATATGTCATCGCTTTGCACGGTAATGCCCTTTGCGGCGGCTCGGATGCGACGCCCTTGTCACAGTCACAAAAAGCCCAGCTGGCTTAAAAAAAAAATATATGTATATATTAATTGAAAACGAAATCCACAAATTTCCATAATCAGTTTTTTTAACGCATTTTACGCTTTAGCGTAACTGAAATGGAACTCCTAGGGCAAACATTTGTGCGATGAACTGAAATTTTTGATCGGTTTTTGAGTGTTAATATGTTTATATAAGTATATATATATATACAATATATATATATATGAGTGTCTTCCTCTATATATAAGTATTTACAAAAAAATACTAGTTATTCTACCAGTAATCTGATTTCTACAATTAGTTTATGTGTGAAAATTCCATAGATATTTATCATATGAATTACGTTTTTTTTAATGAAATTGAAATGTAGTGGATACGATTACTTCCTTGCATTGTGAAGAAAAATTACAACCTTATTATCTTTTTTATTATTTTCGTATGAGTAAGCGGCCAACTTTGTATGATTATAATAATTGTATCAAACATTTTATAATTACTCTGAGCTGTCGATATGAAAAATTTTGATAATCTTTTATTATCACTGAGTAATATAATTACCACCACAAACCTTCGTGTAACTGTGATCAAAGTTATTATATAATATTGTTATTTTCGTATAATCCTTTTACACTTCATTAAAAGTGTAATTAAAGGCGAATGCTTGTATGTATGTGAGTTTGTTACTCCTTCACGCTTAAACGGCTCCATAGATTTGAATAAAATTTGGTACCAGGATAGTTTATATCCTAGATTAACACATAAGCTACTTTTGATCCGGAAAACCGCGGTGCGCAGTTAGCGCTTATACTTGTGCCACAGCTGCTAAATATCTCAGCTGTGTCTCGCAGCCCCTATTCAAATTCATTGCATTTGTGTTTCACATTTGTCAGTAATAACATAATAGATAATGATTAGATGAATCTGTTCGATAACACGTTGGAGACCGTTTCTTTTGGGGTTAAGAACAAGGCAGATTAATGCAAAATAGGGATTCTGGTCTTAATTGATATGAATTCAAATATAAATTCTCATTGTCCTCGAGACCGAAATTAAGGACAGTGAAAATGAAAATATGGACTCGATAATTAAGTATTACTGATTAAAAAAAAAAAAAAAAAGTTTACACACTCATACCTCTGCACTAGGATTCCCTGTGTCGCAGATGGCATGGACAAACACAGAAACACAAGACAAACACCCAAGACCCGAGAACAAACTTCATGCTCACCACACAAAGTATGCCCCGGCCGGGAATCGAACCCGGGACCCCTCGCTTCGAAGGCAGGGCTACCACCAACTAAGCCACGGAGCCGTCTAATTATTTACGTCACATGCTCGATTAGACGATAAAATCACCACCAGGTCCTTGAAACAAGGAAACGGGAACAGGACAGAATGAATCCGAAGTAAAAGGTATGCTCAGCACAATATTATTATAACTGTTATTTTTTTCTTAAATATAAATAACGCATAAGTAAGACGTTTACCTTTTCATATATTTAGAAAATTAAAAAGTATACCTTTTAACAATCTTTCAACTAAGTACCAAACATTATCATCAAGCAATGTTTACGACGCACTAAATCCAGGTTAATTTTACTTTCAACAAAGCCCAAATCCTGTTGAAACTCGGGCACTCAAAGAATCATTCGCAAAATTTGTACCATCCAATATATCGGCTCTTAAGCACCATTATTGCAAAGAATACATTTAAATGCGAGCACAAATCAAGTGGGAGAGAGCACGGTAAATCTCCAAGAACATAAACCAAAGGCAAAGAAAAAGGAGGAAATTAATTGCAAGGGAGTCGTGACGAATAACACAATATACATTTTATCGGCTGTTCATTAAGACTGTATTGAATTGTTAATGGTTGAAAGTAAGACGTTATTACGTGACGACACAGACATGACAAACGCTGATGGTGATATCCGGACAAACACACATTCGTAAAGATTTATTCAGAGGATCACATGGAAATGCCTCATTAAAAAAAAAGTTAACACACTTATACCTCTGCACTAGGATTCCCTGTGTCGCAGATGGCATGGACAAACACAGAAACACAAGACAAACACCCAGGACCCGAGAACAAACTTCATGCCACCACACAAAGTGTGCCCCGGCTGGGAATCGAACCCGGGACCCCTCGTTTCAGGTAGGGCTACCACCAACTAAGCCACGGAGGCACATTATTATGAAAATTACTAAATTTGGCGTTGACTCAAGCTCACAGAACTTTTTAGTTAATAAACTCAAACTCAAACTCATTTGTTTCTCTAGATCTCAAATATCATTTGGTCACGTCAAATTTTACACACCCAAGTAAACATTAGTTAGCATATAACGTGTCACAGGATCTCCTTACTCACATTATATGGACACAGATACATTTAATTACAAAGCTTTCATGTTTCAGCTAGTCTTATTTGTTAAGTTTACGTATTTTCCAACCCTCACCGACCAAGCCGAGCGGAAAGCTAGACCAAGATATACATTCTGTATTTATCTCAACTAGAATACTGTGTAAACGATTTTATAAATGACGAGGAAGTTATGAAACATTGAAAAATACTGATTCTTGCAGATAATGAAAAGTGCGAACTCGTTATTCGATTTGGGTAAGTGACAATCAATTGCCATGCCATGAAAGTCATTTTGACAACAGGAAATTTCCATTAGTGTTACGGAGTACATTTTCCAAAAAATTATGACCAGTCCAAATCTCCCAGACGAATATCGGATGTTGACATGTTTGAGTGAATCACCGCAAAAATCCGTTGAGAAAAAAGAGGAGCGTTAATGGAAGACAAAAGCGAACACATAAATAAGCATGACATAATCGCCAATGTAAAAAGCCGCAAACGGGAGCCATAGGCGTCCAATCCCTCAGAGGGCCTTTTAAGATAAGCCGACACGATACGATGCACAATTTAAATTAGCTGCTGAACCGACAGCTGTTGTGGGGAACATCTTCTGGACTGTTGATAACTGTTTAGGTGGCTTTTTGTATGACATTTGCAAATATGTTACTTAATGTGTATATACCTACACCAATTGCTTTTAGCAGCGTTTAAACTACTAATTAGATTAATAGATTATTATGCAGTAAGAATGATTAAAGAAATTACAAATGCGAAGAAACAGTTCCATTA
The DNA here is from genome assembly GCA_921293045.1 of Aplocera efformata. NCBI lineage: Eukaryota > Metazoa > Arthropoda > Insecta > Lepidoptera > Geometridae > Aplocera > Aplocera efformata. The sequence goes on along the minus strand of OV121058.1, from coordinate 5,160,758 downwards.
AGTGTTAATTAAAATAGGTATATGTTAAGCTAAAGAACCTTCTCATTTTTTTATAACCACTGGTACCCGCTTTGTGTGATCTGCAAATGCTTATTGGCATAAATCTACGTCGCAGATAATTAAATATGGTCTGAACCAAGCCATAGGAGTGGCAATCTCTGAAGAAATAACTTTACCACGAAATGCTACTAAACATCAAACTTATTTAATATATTATTTTTAACCCACGATAATAGGAGGCTATTAATTCGACTGTAATGGTTTTTTTTCTTGGTTTTTACGAGATTACTTCGTCAATTGCAGGACGATTTAGATGATTCTTCTTGAAATCGGGTAAAAAATTAAATCATCAGAAACAATCGATTTTGAAATAAATCATATTTTATTTTGTCACGTCATAATTTTCACGCTCTAGTTAACATATTCTTGTGCATATAACGGAGCTATATGTCACAGGAGCTCTTTAAACACATGATATGTCAAATACAATCAGTTTTCATGTTTAGCTAGCCTTAATTGTTAAGATTACGTAGATCTATCGCTATCTGAACCGGCAAGTAGAAAAACTCCCCCCTCTGATATCGCCCGACCGGTAATCGACCAAGTTTTTCCATCGACCTGACAAATTGCCGTCATAACCGAACGGATTAAACTTTTTATTAAAAACAACAAACTGAGCATAATGTATGGGCGTAATCGGCAAGGGACAGATGCTCCCGAATAACGTGCACGATTTATCTAATGTAAAAAGACTTTTATTTAATAGCTTTGCGGAGATGTCCTAGAAATTGGTGCTTATATTTTACAGCGGCTGGTCGTTTTGGCATTTCCAACGCGTTTTCATAGCGATATTAATGTTAGAGATGATATAAAAATGTGATTTTTGATTGAAGATACCAGCTGCGGGCACAATTTACTGTTGTAGTAACCCAGGTGGGTATAACTGGGGTCTAGGGGGCTTTTTTTATCAAAGATAGCCAAAGGTTTCCGCCGTTATCTCACCTGACGATGCGTTTGAAGATATATAATAGCTTAGCAGTATCTAAAATCTATAAAAATAATTGACTGATTTATAATATGAAATAACCCGAGTACAATTCTTCTCTTATTTCTCGCCTTTAAGGGGTACAACCTACCATTTTGAAAAAGAAACATTAAAATCGGTCTACAATTGGCGAAGAAAATGGAAGCAAAATACGCAATTTCGTTTATGCGTATACTTTTTCCAATTATTTGAATTTAATACTAAACTATTGAATCAATTTTTATGATATTTCTATGGAAACAATATGAAAGCAAATCCTTCTAAATAAAAATATTCTAACTGGTTAAATAATGACGGAGCATTGATGTAACATACATAAAAAAAGATACAAACGTATTGATAGCCCTCTTCGGAAATCGGTTAAAAAATATTTATGATTAGCTCGAGCATAGGCCGCTTAAATCACGTGTATACACACAATTCCTTCAATCACTGCACTGGACTTTGAGAAACATGTTAAGTAAGCATTGTTGCAAACGTATTGCTATGTTCTGTTGGAAGGGCGTGACACCCCCGTGTCAGAGGGACAGGCGCAACGCAATGCGACTTTGGTCTTCATCTTCAGGGGTGGGCCGTTTTGCTGTTTATAAGTGGCGGTAATCTCTTAACAACAGGTGGGCCGTCATTCGCGTTTATTCACAAAGAAAAATAATGTTAATCATACTATGGAAACAGGTGAGTAAGATTCATCGAAGCATGGTCTTTGTCGTCAATTAATAACAGAAATATAATTTTCTATCGTCTGTTTAATGTACCTACATCTGTTATTAATAGAGCACCTACGTAATTCTTTCAGCAAACATGTCTAATTATATCATAGTGTTGGCTATTAATAAATTGCTAACGCCCATGTGTTTTTATTTTGATTGGATTAAACGTGACAAAAATAGGAGCTGATGTATTATATAATGCAAGTACCTGGGCGAAAGAGCTTTGCTCGGTTCTTTCTTGTAAGACCGTTTTTATCGGTAATTATATTTATTACATACAAATAACATATTGATTCAAAAATAATTTTATCATTCCTTATTGCTCCAATTTGGTAATGTTACGTGATTGGTTAACACAATAATTGCATTGTTACTATTCGATGCAAGCCAAATAAATTTCATATAACGCCATCTTAAGAATTTTTGAAGTAATATTACAATATTTACCAATCAAGTACCACAAAAATTTACGAGATGGCACTGCATAAAATTGTCAGTATAATTGATTATAAAAAAACCGTTTTTTTAATGTTTTTAAAAGCCGGTTTTTTATAATAAAACATTTTACAAATGACAAGAATTTTTGAATGGCAGTACCCTATCTAAAACACAAAATTTCATCCAGTTATTTTATTTCGGTAACTTATTTCATTAAGTTACGCGAAATAAATTAATAAATATATGTATTTACTGCTTTTAAGTTTAAATAAATAAGATGCAATCTACTAAGCAAGCCGTGACTGAGACATTATCATAATATCGGTTCCAGACAGACATTTTTCTTTTTCATAAATCGTCATGGACTTTTTACAGTGCGCCATCTAGTATACGCTTCGAAATGCATTTAATAAAAAGCTGTTATTTTGACATTACAAACAAATTCAAAGTCAAACTCATTTATTCCTTTAGATCTCAAGTATCATTTGGACACGTCAAATTTTATACATGCATGTACACATATTCGTGAGCATGTGTATATTTAACGTGTATGTATAACACTTATTTATTTGTATAGATTACATAACGATGACGCACACATCGTATAATATCTACCAGGGTAATCTGGTAAGTGATCAGCGTTGTCCACCGGACATACCACAGGGTAATTTATAAAGCAGGCGCCGAAATCAAAATAGTATTTTTTTTAGACACAAAGGAATATGGTTCTTCGGTGGAAGACCTTAAGATCGATCGGGAACAGATCGTATAATGAAACAGACGTCATATTGACGTAAGAGATGCAGATCTGGGTGAAATCATAATATTTACTGTCACTACTGAGCTCATTTTAAACGATTATTCTGGTCTAGCCGTGGTCTTGGGGTTCATTAGTCCTTTCCTTATTTAGTTTCCTAACTAATGGTACCTTGAATTCAAATGCTACGAATGTCGATGATTACTTCATGTTTAATTTCTACAAACTTGCGGCCGTAGGATTGAACAACGCCAGCCTCCCAATCACCAACATTCCTTCTCTCACATTCACCCCTACTATAGGTACTATCTGCAATTGTGTAAAGCAGCCAAAGCTCTTTGTAAGATACTCTTTAAATAAGTGTTGAATATATTTGTTAGCCTTCACGAGACTGTCATAGTCGCAAAGTCGACCAGTCTCTAAAAAAAAAGAAAGACATAAAAAAAAATTGTAGGTACATACTGCTCCTCGCGATTTCGTCCAAGTGGAATTGATCAATTTTTCTCCGCGGAACCCTAATTCCTTTTTACATTTTTAAATAAAATACTTGATCCATTAAATAGTATACTTGTTAAATTAAAATAATAGGAAAATTCGCCCGTTGTATACCAATTTGAATTTTTTCTTTTTTATAATGGTAAGGCATACCCCCTAAGGGTTTAAAATAAGGGATGAAAGTATTGAAGTCTGTTTTTATCAATTTTTATATCTCGAAGGTCGATGTGTAGTGTAGTTTCTAATCTTTTCCAGATGTAATATATACTTTAATAGCTAACGAGAATCTTACCATATCTTCTCTTGTTGCAGAGCGTAGGCAATGTGACTGCAGAGTTGGAGCTACAGAGACTGCAGCAAGAGCAGCTTCGAAGACAGGAGATGGTGCGGCGTCACCAGCACGTATACCCTGGGCCGCCGCTGGCACTGCTCCCTCTGCTGGAACAAATGAGACACCAGCAACAACAACAAGGGAACAATGTATGTTTACTTAATCTTGCTCATTTCCAATTTTGTTTTTTGAGATTGATGCAAGTATATCCTTCGTAATATAAGAAACATACGCTTACACTCTTACCCTGGTTACAAGACTTCTAGACTGTTCTATAGACTCAGTTATTAGTTTCTATCAACTATTATATCAAACTATTCGTTCGCTAAACTATCAGTAACTAGTCTAGTTTTTGTACCCGAGTAATCGTGAAAGCCTTCAGGATTTATACAGTTCAGCAAGACTGAAGTTTTCTGGAAACGACCTTAATATACCGCTGTCCATATTTCAGCCATGGTAACTGGTAAAAGGTTTTACATTCAACATCAGAGTAATGAACGAACATATATGAAAATAAACGAGCAATGGCAGAGGACTTATTAGACAGTGATTCAAAATAAGGTTGTTCAAATCCCACAATGATGAATATTCCCGCGCAAAAAAGATTTGCAATACTACGTTCTTAAAACAGCGAAAAAACTAATAACCACAACGCAAGGACACCGTTCGTCGAAACAAAACAAACCTCAGGATTGCTCCTGCAAGAAAATCATTCACTAATCACTTCACGCCCATTGAACTGCTTAAATTTGGTCATTAATATAATTGTGGACCAATTGATGTTCCCTCCTTTTTCTTCAGAATAGCGTGTTAATATAACAAACCTAGTGATATAACACGCGGAGAGGAAATCACCTCGATTAATCCTCGTTGAACATCAAACGGAAACGTATAGACAAGAACTGGAAGACGAATGATGCGCATATAACATTGGCTAATTATAAGTTTACATAATAATAGTGTTTTTAGAGTTCCGTACCGAATCACACACAAAGATTGCAAAGTATGTCTGTCTCTGTCTGTCCCTGTTTGTCCTCAAAACCATAGGATCAAGCACCATGGGGGACCATGTTGCTGGCTTCCATAGGCCCTGTATATCTATATGTAAGTACACATATACATATATAATATACAATACATAACTCTTTGGATGATTAAATTATTTGTATTAGAAAAAAATAGTTAATACGTTTTTTCTGACGTAACGAAAAATATCCGGCAAATAGCCTTGTCTAAACAAGTATAACTATATCAACAATCCTAATCGAAGTCTGGTTGTAAGTAAACACAATGCCAATTACGTTCACCTACCATATTCACTAACATTTAAATCGGTCGGATCGTTCCCAAACAATGTCTGTATGTTTTGATAATCCGCTGAGCTTTGTTTGTTTTGGTAGCCAGGTGTTCTGTTTGCAAACTTTCGCGTTCAGCTAGTTTTATTTAGTGCTACATTCTTTTCTACTTAAATAACAATGAGAACTTTTCATGGAAAAAAAAAATACTAAAAAGTTCTTGATGAAAAAATTGTGCCAAAATGTCCGATGAGCGAGTTATTGCAACTTTTAAATGACCAGTTTACTGGAGTTTAAAATAACTTTCCAGCTTTGCCTTATATTTAAATAAAGTCTACCATTGGAACTGCTACCGCTGCCCAGTCAAAGGTACTATGTATTTAATGAATAACGCTATCGTGAATGTCATTTTCAGTATGATTGTCAATTTCAATTAAGTATAGCATATTATTATCTGTGGTCTTACATTTTGGCGCCATTTACTGGCTTTACGACATCTGTGGTAATAATTATGCAAATATGCGTCTATCTGCGGGTAACACTTTGTAACAAATGTAAGAGATCACATTAAGTTATTGGTCCAACAGAAGTGTGAATTTTAAAAATATATTAGGAGTACAAATAAGTTTCCGCCGTTTTATTGTATTTAGATGGCGCGGCACGGAGTTTCGGTTAGCTTTCGCAGATGATAACCGGCTTAAAAAATAGTTTGGACATTCAAGAACAACATAACCTATTAATATCATTGATTTTATATTGGTAAAATATAATTTTTATAAGTTGAAAATGTCAAAATTTGAGCCAAGTAAGCGTCATTTGCGGGAAATATTAGTTTACTTCTTTAATTTAAAGAAATCTGCTGCTGAGGCGCATCGATTGCTCGTAGAAGCATATGGTGAGGTTGCTTTGAGTGAGAGAACGTGTCGAGAGTGGTTTCAAAAGTTTAAAAACGGTGATTTCGACGTAGAAGACAAAGATCGCAGTGGAAGGCCAAAAATTTACGATATGCTGTGTATTTGGTGGGATCAGCTAGGTGTAGTGTATTATGAGTTGCTTAATCCGAGCGAAACAATTACTGGAGCCCTCTATCGAACACAATTGATGAGATTGAGCCGAGCTCTGAAGGAAAAACGCCCTCAATACTATTCTAGACACGAAAAAATTATTCTTCTGCATGACAATGCTCGTCCACATGTTGCGGCTCCCGTGAAAAAGTACTTGGAAACACTTGATTGGGAAGTGTTACCCCACCCGCCGTATTCACCAGACATTGCACCGTCCGATTATCAGCTGTTCCGGTCCGTAGCACATGCTCTGACGGCGCAGCGGTTCACATCTTATGAGGATACCAAAAATTGGGTTGATTCGTGGATAACCTCAAAAGACAAGGAGTTCTTCAGACGTGGGATTCGAATGCTGCCTGAGAGATGGGAAAAAGTGGTTGCAAGTGATGGGCAATATTTTGATTAAATTTATATTACCGTTCTTCTACAATAAATATTTAATTTGTGTTAAAAAACGGCCGAAACCTAATAATATTATAAGTAAGTCGATTCTTGTGATGTTCACTAAGTCGAGATGAAACGTTGATACTCTGCCACTAAAAACCTTTACCATGGAGGATCGGATTGAGTTTGATAGAACGAAACCAAGAACAAGTGATGATCTATTTTTTTTAAAGTGACGATTTTGCAGCTGTTTTTGCATTCAATAGAAATATATATAATATTACTGACCTTAATGTTTCACAGATTTGATAACCCAACGCTAAATTGAGTTTACCCAACGCACTTCACAAAAAAAGACTCCTGATTGAAGCACTAATTACCACGTAATATCGCAATAAAAAAAACTTACGATGGAATTTCATGATTCCTTCAACTGCCGCGAGACTTCCTCCGTGGAACAGACCTTAGATACTTACGTACTCTTGCTCATCATGCTATTCTTTCCAGATGCCCCAGCCGTCTTCCTGGCCGGCGACCGCGCAGCTAGCCCAGCTGACGGCCACAGCCCGCTCCTCCCCCCCGCAGGACCCCGACGCCCCCCTCAATCTCAGCAAGCAGCGTTCACCCTCACCAGCCCCGCAGATGATGATGCCACGGTTCCATCCGTACCCTCAGATGGAAGACTCCCAGTATGCCATGAAGGAAGACGACTACAATGGCCCGTGCAACAGTGAGTATTTGTTAATAAATTCACGCCTTTTCTCAACGAACCACCTTGAACCACTTTTCAATGAACCTTATGGGCTAAAAATTCGTAGAAAGGCGTGTGCTGTCCCGCTATATTCACATATATGTATTCATAATATTCTCCTTAATACACAAAGGTTATATCTATATATAAACATATATAAATTAATCCCTATTTCCCTTGGTCACGGCATTACGCGTTGTGATTGTATTTTTTGTTGTGTATGATATTGTCAGGGTAAGATTCTTATAAAAAGAAAAAAATAAGAAAAGCGAAAAATTAACGGAAAATCGCAAGTAATACCGCGGGACGCAGCAAGTAAATCATAATAATAAATATTCATGAACATTATACACAGCACCATCTAGCCCAAAACTAACCATAGCTTGTATCGGAACTAGATGACTGATAGAATAAATTATATAGTATTTTTTTGTAAATACATACATAATAATACATATTAACACCCAGACACAGAACTAACATCAATGTCCTGAGTGGAAATTAATCACACGACCTCAAGCGCAGAAGTCAGATCTACAAACAACTGAGCTGTAAAGATTTTTTTTTCTTTGTTTTCTTGTGTAAAGAATTTTCTACATATCTATCTATTATTTTCCACGAATACCTTAACTAACATTTCTCCAGTAAAAAGTGACACTTTTGACAGGCAAATTTCTTACCAGTTATGATTTTTTATAATATTATTTATTATTCAACGCGTGAAGCACACTGCGAAACTAGCCTACTTGTTCTTTACATATCATCTTAGTAAGAATTTTAACATTCCACCCGGTGAAGTTGAATGAGTGACCATACACGTGCCACACGTCTGTGTATGACTCTTCATTAATCGGTAGTTGATCATCTCGGAGACCTTCTGGTGCTTTCGAAACTCCAACACCATCCTCGTTTGACCACACCACACATGATTGAACCACCGCTCAAGATTGCATTGAAGTATATTTTTTTCCCCGCTGTAAATGTATATAACTTTGAAGATTCTTTGCGCATAATATAGTGCGATTTGAATGCTAATTAGGATTTTCTTCCAGTTGACCTTTGATAAGCCTTTTTTTTTTTTTTTTTTTTTTACAAGGGGAATGCCCACGCATACGCCTTCCGCACTCGGGATTGCGGAAGGGTTATGTCGGACTCGAACCGACTAAACCCCTTGGTGTTCCTTCTCACACCGAAGTGCTAGAGGCTGCGGGCACGAACATTCTTCCGTGGCCTCTGGCGGTGCTGGTCTGCATTTGCATACCCCGTCTTTGGTTGGTAAAACGCTGCTTTTGAGAAGCGCATGGGAACACGCCACGCGCTTCCATCTCGGGCCTTATTTTTGTGGAAGACAGGCTCCCGAACCTGCCTCCCTAAGGCCACTGTTATGGAGGCTGGAGAGAGCCATAAGCTCTCCTTCTGCGCCCAGGTCTTCGTGTGCGGGTAGGCATTGTACTTGTGGCCTCCCTCTCCCTCTCTGCGTTCTCTTTTTGAAGCATGACTCTATTGCAGAACGTCATCATAGCGTTCCATGACCTTTCGCTCTCAACCATGCTTTCAACAATAGTTGGCAGCGAGAGGACCTTTGATAAGCCTAGCTCAAGGTAATAAGGTAATAAATCTCAAGGTAATAAAAAACATACTTTATTGATTTATTTGCATATCGATAATCAAGTCTTGCAACTCATTATGCGACAATTAGCAGCTTAATCAAAATTTACAAATTTCATCACAAATTATGTGATCAACTACTTGAACTAGAATATTAAAACATTAGTGATTTAATTACGAATGGATCACGAAATCAGCAAAATTGATTTATCTCAGCCCCAGTCTAGTCCAATCATGATTCAGATAATGACGTCGGTGCACGTCAAAGCGCAAGCGCACCTAAAAATACAAATTGGTACGGCTGTCTAACCAAATCATTTATTAGTGTAACACGTTTCGTGTCGCCGAGGGAACGACGCTAAACAGACAGGAATTCGCCGGGAATTCTTTTGATAATGAAAGCGCAATTAGTATTTTGCTTTTTTCAACCAAAGGATGATAAAAGCGTTATCAATTGAGTTGTTATTTTTTTCCTTATTTTTGGCTGTTACCTCAGGCATCCGTCATTAATCAAGTGATTTGAAAAAGTCCTTTTATTTGAAAGGATATATCAGATTGGGCCTAAAAAATCCCATCAAAATCGGTTCTATAGTTCGGTTTAAAATCAAAAGAACAGGGAAAAAAATGTCATCGATAGAAATTGCGTATTTTTGTACTGTGACTTTTTTCTTCGCCCGTTGTAGACCTTCTGGATGTTTCTTTTTATATGGTAACCTATTATAAGTTCTGACTTTAAGCGTTAAGATTGTAAGTACTGAAACTGGGCGGATCCTCAATCGACTACTATTAATTTATTTATTATATATACAATAGATTGTTCATTCATTTATTAATTCAATAAATACTTCGACTACCTTGTACCAAATAATTACTAACTACACACTAATTAGCTTGTGAACTCTTTCCCATATGATTATATGGGAAAGAGTTCATCCCATTCGGTTCCCATTGAAATGTACCGCTACTGAAATAAAATGATTAAAATGAAAATGCCACGAAACAAAGTCAAAGAGGATAGATGATTTTCCAAAAATATAAAAGTTTTATTAACTCATAAACGTTTTTAAATTTAAATTAACCCGTTACGATGTTTATACACGCGGAAATCACCGCTCTCTAATTTTCTCACATAATTTAATAATTAATTTATATCATGAAACCAAATCTTATTAGTTCACAAAACAAAGTCATAAAATTAATTATGCAGTTGATAACAGCATCTTCTGTATGATACATTTGATTTTGATCAAATAACATTGATCAAATTCAAACGGATGTGAGATATGGAGATTGAGTGACATTTATGTTAGTTTCTAGGCATAATGGCCGCTCTACATTAACCCTTAATCCCGTAAACTAAGGCAATAAGTTAGTATCGATTGGCACGTGTCCAAACCATCGGGAAACGACAACTTAAATTAGTTCTCTTTTCTTTGGTTTATTGTGTACGCATGACCGTTACTCGCCAATTCATTTTTTTTTATTGAGGGTATGATTGTATGTTGTTTTCGACATTACAAAGGGCCGATTTAAAAGTTGAATTACCCGACTTCTCAATAATTTTATCTATTTTTCGTCCTCACGGGTGTATTTTCCCTAAAAACAAAGGTATCATCTAAATCCAAATATATAATTATAAATTTAAAAATATATCATACATTAAGAAACTCATCCTTTTTTAAAGTCGCTTTAATAAAACTGAAAGTGCATCGGCCACACAATTTTTTAATGACGTTAATAGCTAAATTCAAATCAGTTGTAGCGATGTGGTAACGTGCTAATTTTATTAATATCGTATACACAATCACATGGACTCGTATTATAGTATGTATTTACAAAAAAAAACGTATGCAAGTATTATATTATTGTAGTAATTTGGTTCCCATAGTACAATCTAGATGGCATTATTAACGTCATTAAACGTCAGTGGCCGTGTTACAACATTATCCCAAAACACGGATATAAATCGCCTAGATATCGCGTATTGCGAAACGTTCTAAAATAAACAAGAACTCGCATTAGATAAATAGTAGGTAAATTTAAATGTTATATCAAGAAATGCGCCGTGTTGCCGCATAACATTTTGATGTTACATCTAATTGCTAAATATAATTAATATGTGACGGCGATATACCGTTAAATATTGAGAACGGTGGGACACTGGTTGAATTCATTTTGTATGACGATTTGGTACAATGTTATGATATCAAAACTAATCACCTAATCATTGAAAAAAATTACAAAAACAAACTTTTGTATTCATTATATCTTACAAATCCCTTCCAAGACAGGTTTCCAATTCTCAAAATAATGCTATCTACCAAACTGAGATGATTTAATCCAGAGGTTTACACAATAGGAAAAATTTAACAAAGCATACTATTCAGTAAATAGTAATAGATTACATAACTGATAAAACTCTATCGCCTGAAGTTACTCTGCTCCACAAGATTGTGTTATATCTATTGTACATATTTCATATTACTACTAGCTTCGTATCGCGGTGTCACCTGCGGTTTTCCAGGATCAAGACTACGCGGTAATCCAGGATATAAGCTTACCTGGTTCTAAATTTCTTCCAATTCCGTTGAGCCGTCACAGTTCAGTTTCAGTTCAGTTATAGTTTCAGATCAAGCGCCCATCCATCTGGTTGCTCTGGATGGCACTGGAATCATAACATTCTGCCAAAAATAAAAAGTAAAAAATGGAAAATGGATTCGAGAGTTTAGTTCCTGTGTTTCGCCATTTAAAAGACCAGACAATCCAAGTCACAACGCACGGAAAAACATTTGTATGAACCATGTTTGTTCTGTGTATTGGTCGAGAGTTATATCAGTAACCTGGTTCCCATAGTCGGATTACACACCAAGATTATAATCGGGTCATCGTGTCTTTAAAATAGATTATAGTTAATCCTAAGTTTAAATTGAATACCCATTAATAGGGTTGAGCTGCCACTATCAGATAAGACGGAAGCTGTATCTGCCAATAAACCGGCCCTCTTCCAACACTTACGCAATATTGGAACTCTGCCGCTGTTGGAATTCACCTTTAGAAGCGATATTCTACAATAATAATAAACTAGTACTTCTCAGACTTAATCTATAACGCAAGAAAAATATAATGGCTTACGTAAACTGATAGTTTTGCAAGTTTGGAACTAACCGTGTCAGTAGAGCGATCATAACTAATATTATATGTAAATGCGATTGTGAGTTTGTTTGTTACACTTTCACGGCTTAACTTCTCAACCGATCATCGTGAAAATTTGCATACACGTCGGGGGCAAAAACGGATATAGGGTACCCGAGTGAAGTCGCGAGCAAAAGCTAGTAATATGATAAAGGAGAAAACATGAAGCCATCTAATATAGAGTTCTAGAAATAGATATACAATAATATGAATTTATAAAGATTCCCTTCCATTACAACACTTATTCTTCGATCTGTAGTCATTATAATCTAGGTAAAGTACCCATTGCCAGGAAATATTAATTGCGATGTCGCTAAATCTTAGGCAATGCCTGTTTTGTTTTACGCACTAATTATTGAAGATGATTGTGCAATGAGAGTATGAATGTTGATCCATTCAATTTCATCTTAGCAATCCATACCAATACTATAAATGCGAAACTTACTTTGTCTGTTTACCTTTCTAAACTTAAACCGCTGAACCGATTTAGATGAAATTTGCTATGGAGATAGATTGCGACCCTGTAAGGACAAAAGTTAGTTTTTATCCCGGAAACTATCCCTTAAGAGGGTGAAAAACGGTGCAGAAGTTGGTACAGGGAATCAATCATTTTTACTTACATTTTGATACGTACATATACATTTACATACAATTACATTTTGGGGTATCTAAGATATATCTAAGATATACATCACTGGCGAAGATAAAGCGTAGCAAGCACACAAAAAAATATACAGCCTATTTGACAACTTTTTAAAGTCGGTTAAAAAGAGTGCATCTGTGTTTTTCAAGTCCTAATTGCATAGTAAAAAGGATGGTCCGATTTCCCATCGATATTATACATCACATTTTTCTCGTTTTGAAAAAGATAAGTCTCTTGTACGAAACAACCTACAATAATTTTTTCTTTAAGAAACTAAGTAGGTATGCATTCCCAATTTCCCTTTGCATTTTTTAATATTACTAGTTGTGTTCTTATCTTGATTCACAATTTAAGAATCAGTTATTGTCAAACGACAGCAAATGGCAAATGTCAAAAATCCCATAGAAAAACGCAGTTTCAGTTTTTCCCAAATTTTTGACTTATGCGGGGTAAGAATGAATTTCCAAAAAATATATTTTATACAAGCCTTGTCCTGACCATTACGAATACAATAAAATCAAAATTACCCAAATTGTTTCACCAAAATTACCCAGTCGTTTTTGAGTTTCAGTTAATAACGAACAGCCATTGATCTTATATACCTATACAGATCCTACTAATATTATAAACGCGAAAGTTTGTAAGTATAGATGGATGTTTGTTACTCAATCACGCCAGAACGGCTGAACGGACCTGGATGAAATTTGGCACAGAGATAGATTACAGTCTGGAATTACAGGCTACTTTTTATCCCGGAAAAATGTACGGTTCCCGTAGGAAGTCCAACCGCGTAATTTTATAATTATTGGCGTTACAAAATAACTATAACATTCACGGATCCATAACCTATTTAATCCCAACAAAACAAGCCTAACAGTTGGCTCGTCACCAAACCAAAATGGGTACAAAATAGCGAACAAGTATCACTTCCTCTAAAACAAGAGGATTGCTTGAAACCCACGATAGATGGCGTTGGGACAGCCGCTTCCGCTCGTACAGTGGCCAACAAAAGTGACAGGTGCTATTTGTACGTGTATTGGCATAAATCTAGATCAGTGGAAACTTGGAATGCGGTTGGGAAAATTGTTATGATTTTGAATGCTGATTATAACTGTACTCTGGTTTAGTGAAGATTTAGATATGATTGAATACTTAAAATTTAATTATCGTTCTTTAATATCTTCGTAATTACGGTTAGGCGATCGTAACTATGTAGATACTAGCTAGTATCCGGAGCTTAGTTTGTTGGAACGATGATTTGGAAGAGAGGGGTCCCCGGTTCAATTCCGGCTGGGGCAAACTTTGTATGAAGACCGACAGTGTAAGTTTGTTCTCGGTTCTTGTGTTTCTGTACTTGCAAGTTGCGACACGGAATCCAAGTCCTAAAAGTTTATTGAATTACTCAAATATTTATAGGAAGTATTATAAGTACCTACTTGGATATCTTATATTGCGTCTTTCACATTTTTTGTAAATAAAATGTACCTATGATATCATGAGTTCTAAAAACTATTATAAGTTTAGCACTTGTTATCCGACCTTCCATGGGTAAAATAAGCAAGAAACCCCTAATAGAAGGATTACTGTCCCTAGCATGATATTTTACAAAGTAAGTACTGAAATCTAAATAACACTTTCTTTATTACTATGTACGGAACTTACAAAATATTTTACTTGTCGTGGAGCAGAGCATCACACATGGAGTTTTATTACCAGAAATATCACAGGTTAAAAAATGGGGCAGAAATTATCAAAAAAAAATATATTATATTGTCTCTAGTTGTACCCTCCGTCAGTTTGTAACACTTTCGCTCATCACAATACTAGCTCATAACCAGTAGGATGTTATAAATTATCTAACAGCGTGTCAAATTAATTTAAGGAATGCCGCTGGCTTTCTGTAGCTTATTAATTGTGCGGACACTTGTTCGGAGATCCGTCAGGAATAGGTAAAGGGGGATTCAGACGAGGTTTGGCTGCGAATTCAGTTCGGCTACTGTATATCTTTGTCAGCGACGGGAGTGTTGAAACGCATTAACTTGGATCTTCTAATACTGCGGTAGGACGTATTGATGTTATCTATAGGCAGCGGTAATCACTTAACATCAGGCTGGCCAGTTGGTTCTGCCACAAATGAAGCATTCTAAAAGTTTTAATGTCTATTGTTTTTGACCAGCGATTTGCACGGAAATAAATTTCCAATGCCTCAGCAAAATCTACTTTTTTTTCTGAATCTGCAACGGATCTGTTATCTTTGGGGGGGTGGACAATCGAGTATGGTTCCGGTGGCTGACCTCTGCGCATTCGAAGATATCTGGAGTCAAAAGGAACTACAGAGATCTGTTAACTCAAGCTCCACAAATATCAAATGATCAGTTTAGTCTTCAACTATCAAGTCGAATGATTTTTAGACCAATCTAGTCTGTAGATTTTTTTTTGTTTTCGTGATTGGAATATATATACCGAATATAACCTTGACAGCTTAATACGGGCTTTTAGCGAGAGTGGAAGGCTCTAGGATTGGATCGACTTTTATTTACTTCAATACGTTTGCGTCCTCCTAAGAGTAAAGTCATGGGTTTTCATATACGAAGGTAGAATAGGACTTGTTTTGCTGTTTGTACAGAGAGTGGGATGTTATCGTTAGCCGATTCTGTCACATATGTCGCATGTTTATGACAAACTAGCTGACTGACAGGCGTTTTCCTGTCATGATTCACAATTTGACAATCGAACGTCAAACGTGTATTTGTCTAAGTTTTTCCCCAACTTCCTACATTTCCCGCAGATTTCCCAATTATTTTCTTTCATACATACAAACACAACAAAAACCGAAGTAGCCAAATAGGTGCTTACACCTATTTGCTTACATACAATCAGCAGTTGATTTTTATATTATAGATAGATGAGACAAAAGAAATAAAGGCCGATGTGTGGAAATCCCTTTAGCAAGTGTGACCCACATATTATTATTTGCGGGGGATGCAATGCGACATCTCGCTGTTTGCAAAATGTTGATTCCAGTTAGTAGATGTGTGTTTGGAGAAATTAATTCGACGCTGGATATTTTGGTTTTGATGTGCACATTAGATGCATAAATAACTTTCACATTGCATTGGAACTTGGTATTTCTAGGGATCTGCGTTATAATTTTCGAATCGCTTTGCATATTTTTAACGTGAAATCAAGCCAAAATGCGCTGTTCATCTGATGTAGTTTTTCGCGAAAACCATTGTTGCTGATGTCATTAAAAACCTAGGTACTTCTTATTTTTTTGAGATACCCACACGGATCCGTATCTTCCAACAATGAACAACAGTCGCAAGTATTGAAGTCTGATTTCTGGCATTTTTTTTATACGCCAATTGATCGTTATCAATACCAAATTTTCTCACCAAATCCTGAGCCCATACTAAAATACCATTAACTCATGCTTCACCTAAGACCTATCACAGTATCAACACTATTTTTAAGGCCATAACAATCATAGTAAACATTTTCTAAAGAATGCCCATTAAATCTATACATTACAAGTCAACAAGAATGACTTATCGGTTTACACGTTTGTATGGAGGCGACAAATAAAACGGACGGCGACACCCGTAAATTCCGAAATTCCAAAATATTTTATAGTCGTGTTTAAAATAGGCCTGTCCAGCTAATTTACTAAGTTTTGAATATGTTATATTTTATTGCATGTTATGTCTATACTAAACAATCTTTAAATAATAGGTAATAAAAATCTTAATAGGTCTAGTCGAGCGGACTTAGTAGGTTAGGTCCATAAAACTACCTAGCTACTTAAAAACCTAAACCGATACAGATTTAATACCTAATGCCAATGGTGAATCTTTTTTTAATGTCATTTACTTATTTTATGTCTACAAATCAAATGAGACTAGGTATTTTATATCCGATTAGGTCGCGAAACAAGATACTTTCATGTAAACCCGTGTTTTTATCAAAACAGATATTGCATGTTTTTTTAATGTGCAAACTACTTTTATCGTTTTTTGAGATGGTAAAAAATCAATGGAATTCTCTACGCTGTTACCGTTACCGTTACCGACACTTCTGTATATAAGTACCTGTAGTGTAGTCTGTTTGTTTTCATTTTCTTTTGTTTTCACTTTTGTAATATCACCACCAAAACTCGCAAATAAGCCTTTGCATATACTTTATTACCTATTAAACTTTTTCTCTTTCTCGCATATACCTCTTTTAAATTTACTACCGTCTGTCGTTACTGTCGTCTAATTATCTCTTTTCATGCTGTTACGCCCTATAACTGCGGGACCACTATTATCTCAGACCTTTGCCTTTTTTAAGTTTATACACAGTGTATCCTGTTGGTAGTTCTTATTAAATAAATTAATTATTAAAACATCTCTTCCAGCATCATCCTGGGGCCAGTCGCCGTCAGACGAGGCTGAGAAGGCCAAGCTGGTACGCCAACCGAAGCGCGACGAAGCAGGCAAGCCCCACATCAAGCGGCCAATGAACGCCTTCATGGTCTGGGCGAAGGACGAGCGGAGGAAGATCCTCAAAGCCTGCCCCGACATGCACAACTCGAACATCTCCAAGATCCTCGGCGCCAGGTGGAAGTCGATGTCCAACGCTGAGAAGCAGCCGTATTATGAGGAACAGTCCAGACTTTCTAAGCTGCATATGGAGAAACACCCCGATTATAGGTAATTTAATGATCTTATACACAATTGTAGGACAAGTTCGTCCGGAGATGTACTGCCACATCTGGAATCTGCCGCCAAGCAGTAGTGGTTGCATTGCTGTGTTCCGGTGGAAAGGTGTAGCTGCCGGTGAAATCACATGCGCATGAGACTTATCATCCCCGTCTCGGGTGATGGATGCTTTCGATTTTCTGAAAGTTTGTCTATAAAAACAAACTTTTCAGGTTCTAAACTGGTTCCGAAACTTAATCCGTCCCCGGATAAAAAATCCTCAGTCTTACTGGCTTAGTCTTACATTAAAGTTACAGGGATTAGAAAGTTTCTAGGATTTAGGATTAGTTTTTTTGACAGTGAGTTTAGACAGATGTGTTTGCTTGTAGGTACCGGCCAAGACCAAAGCGCACGTGCATAGTGGACGGCAAGAAGATGAGAATATCCGAATACAAGAATCTGATGCGCTCTCGGCGGCAGGAGATGCGTCAGCTCTGGTGCCGGGATGGAGGGAGCGAGCTAGGCTTCCTCCCAGGGCTGTCTTCCCCCGGCCCGTCGAATTCGTCTCCCCCTCCGAACGGGGGGAGTTACCAGCAGATGGGCGCTTTCTCCCCCCCACTGTCGCCGAGAGAGGACGATTGAGGAACGGCGCGCGGCTGGCCCTATCCCCATGCCGCGCCACTGATGCCCCCCACTCATCCTTGGTAAACCCGATTCCTTACAAGTGATTTCAAAACAGACTTGCATGAGACTTTACTTGCAAAACTTACGCGAACCTGCGTAAGTTAGTAATATTGGGACGTGAATTACGAAAAGGTGATTATGTTTGTCAGTGTTTAGAAACGGGTCGAAATAGGAACGTTTCATATACGAGTAGAAAATTTTCAATTAAAAAATTGTAGTTGAAATAATTTGTCCCCTTGTAAATACGTCGAAAAGTCGAGGGTATATCATTGGACTTGAATAATTAGGCCAGTGAATCATTGGATCTCTCTTTATATAGTACCCTAACTTTTAATGAGATTATTCCATTAGTAAAATAAGAAATGTAATGGTACTCACATTTATCTTTTTGTCATTGTATTTGAAAATCGATAAAAATTTCGATCGAACAGAAAGCTTGCATAAATTTAGAAATTTTTGCCGGAAAATGTACCTATCTATAAATGTGAGTGTTAAGTAATTGTTTAGGTACATATAAAGTAGCAGTTTTCTTTACATTTATGGCACATACGCGTACTAAAAATTCGTCTTAAAACTTTTGCCATACCGATTTTGTAATGAAAAAATCATAACATGTACATACCTGAATTCATAATAGAAACGCATGTAATCCGTGTAAAAGGATGTAATTTTTTTGTAAATAATATACAATTACTTTGTAGATATTTCATCGATTATTCTATGTTAACATTACTTAGGTTTATATCGTGCATAGAAATTTAGTATTAATCGTTTTAGTTTGGGGGTGATCTGTAGACTTTTCTGTGGCCATGTATATTAACATTAGTTAGAATTATAATTAGATTGTGTAGTTGTAAGCACATTAATGTATGAAACCAAAAATTTGAAGCGAAATGCTTGAAAATTTAAGTGTTTTGAACACAACGACTGTTTTGTTTAAATCCATGATGTAATGCAGAACGGTTCCAAGAATACTCATAGATTTAGTCCAGATTCCTTTGAATAATGCATAATAAAATTATATACCTACTTTATTATTCAAAAAATTACAAAGTACTACACTTTGTAATTGTTCAGGTAAAAATGTTACAATTAAAAAAATAATACACGATCACACAATAAAAGAAAATACTCGATGAAGTAGTCAATTCTGAGAATGTCAATTGAAATTGTAAATATATCCACCATTTTTTTTTACAAGAACCTGCACAACGTAGTGAAGGATTAGTTCAAGTTAATAACAGAACAAAATAATTAAAAACACGCTTTGCATGCGAATTAATTGATGCGAGAATCCGTAATCTCATTGCATGTAAGCGTAATTAGGTTAAAATTTTATTACATAATAATCTTGGCATCTTTTCTATGAATAGTTAGACGAAATAAATCGTCGATTATAATAATTATATCGCATAATCGAATCGTGCAATTTAAATAAGTAGTTGGTATAAATAGCCTTGCGTAAGTACATAGGTACTTAAACATTGTATAGTAAACTTGTTTCAGAAATGTATCGAGGCGTCTTGCCAGATTTTGTTATTTATTTTTCTATTATTTAAAATTGTTTCTTTTCCCCTCTGTAAGTTTCATTATGCCAGTAAATGTTCTTAGTAGTGATAAGTGTAAGTTAGTTCTTCATTAGTGAATTCAACTTATAAGCTATGAATTTTAGTGTGTAATAGTACAGAATGTAAAGGGTTAGTTCTTAAATTATTTATTTTTATGTTGAATCCGTGTAAATAAGCGAATATCTTGATTAAGCGTTAGAGATTGTGGTTATTTTTTATTAATGGTCGATACTTAGTTAATTGAGTAGTATGAGTTAGGATCTCCAGTGTTTTTGATGATTTTTATTTATTGAATCAGTTTTATTTTTGTATTTCTTGCCATAAAATATGTGAATGCCATACTGTTTGAATGTGTAAATAATTTAACTTCCATGCGTCTATATCACGCATTTGTTTAGATTTCTCTGCTATTACAATATAAACATAAATATTACATTGAAACAGTGATTTCTCGTACTTAAATTGATTTTATTATCATCGTTTTGTTTAATTTTTGCGTTATATAAGTTTTCTTGTTCAAATATTTATAATTCAATTATAACCTACTCCCATTACTTAGCATTCGAAAATGTTTCCAATGTAAAAGTAGATAAACTTAGGTTTATACACCTAGTATAAAACAGGTCACATTATTTAAAAATTGTGCCAAATCCCAAAAGTATATTAAAATAAACATATAAAAATTATTTATTTTGTTTCATTTTTTGTGTATAAAAATTTGTAGGTTACCTTACTAGAACACGATAGAAACGCGTTTAACTTTTTTGACGTAAGTGACGTAACGAGCTGAAGGCCCACCTGGTGGTAAGTGGTTACCTCCGCCCATAACATAGATGAAATTTGGTACCAGAATAACTTATAATCCTGGATTATGGCTACTTTGGATCTCGGAAAACTGAGGGTAAAACCGCGGGGCGCAGCTAGCAGATTATAATTATGATTTGACAAGGTCCATGAAGTTATTAAACAAGTTAAAAATATTTTGAATGAATTGATCACTCATTATTTTTGCAAGTTTGAAGTTGAAATAAATAGCACAGTTTTTGTCAATTGCATCTTAAAATTATCAGAGGAATATATCAATACTTGAATTTTATCGATAGTTAAACACTTGAGTAGCCTACAATTTACTTGTCTCGCAATTGTTGTCACAGTTTTGTGACCATAATCATAATACAAAATTAAAAGTAATAGAGTATCAGCATACATTTTTATTTCATTACGAACGTGCATAATTTACAATAAATACATTAAATATCAGAATATATTTGCAAAAAGATGACTTAAATATTCTATAGCTCCAAAAATATTTGATTTTATTAACATTTTATAATAGATAAATAAGTACACAATTTAAGTTATTTTTGGTATACGTATATTATGTATAAATATGATAGGTCTACTTTATAAGTAATTAAAACTATGAGATTATCATTTTTACAATATTTTTTTTATTAGTAGGTACATAATTATTTAAAAAAATAAATTGACGTTTTCAAGTAAGAACTCAACGAAAATAAAGACTTTTTGACTTTAACTTTGATTATAAAACAATCCGTTTGATACACACAACAGAACAAATCTAGATTTATTTTCAAAATAGTCAAACCAAAAGTTGTTAATTTGGTATTTTGCTTAATTACATTATACAATTATTTATAATATTTGACAATTAAATTAAAAATTACCTCACAAGAATTGGTGTTTTTTTTTTTTCTACAAATATGTAATAGTGTTTTTATTAAAAAGAAAAAATAATATCTTTATTCGAATTATTTACAAATCAGAATGGTATAAATATTCACTACATGCACTTCAAATTATAACACAACGTTAATAATAATATTGTAATTAAACAAAATAATAAACTATAACAAGACAACTCAATTTTTTTTTGTAATAAAACATATTTAGTAATAAAAAAACAGTAAAATGAGTTCAGGTCAGAAAACCTAAGCAAATTTAAAAAACATGATTTCTGGGGATGAACCCACGACAGCGCAAAAATTCGTAAACTCTTTTCGAAGACCATTGTCACATCTAAAATTTTATCGGCAAGGACAAGCACTCGTGGTGTAGCTTGCTTAGCTGTTCTTTACAGATCACCAAAAGTTAAGAAACTTTCGGCCCGATCAGAAGTTGGATAGGTGACCATTTGATGGCAACGTGCTTCGGAAGGTAAGATGTCGGTCCCGGCTATACTAGTCGTTAACCCATGTCGGAGGCCTTTGGGCGGTTTGAAAATTCCGGCACTAGAGTTAGCCACTGACACGAAAGAAAAAGAAGGCGAAGACAAGACTACAAATTGAGTAGAAAATGTCGTGAAGAGGTGTAAGGAACGACAAAAAGGCGGCATCAATACAGATATACAACAATATACAAAAAACTAAGTATAACAAGTATAATATATAAGTTAAAGAATTAAAAGGGATTGTGGACAAAAAAAAAATTGTGAAACAATATCGTATATGGCAAGGATCGGCCTCGATTCCGCGGTACCTACTATATACACGAGACAGGGAAATCTTAATTATAATACAAATATAAAAAATATCTACCTATAATAAAAAAAAACTTTTTTTTTTCATTTAACTTCACCAGTGCAACTCGTACAAAGCCTAACTTTATTCAAGTCCAAACACGCGCCGTGAAAAGTGTGGCCACATTTAAAAACCCAAAGCCCGCCATCTTTGATAAGAACCTCATTTTGCAACGGCAGCCCACAGAGTGGACAATCAGTAACGCCGTTATTAAGTAAAAATATATTGTCTATGATTTCCTCGAGAGAGACGTATTTTAGTTGATATTCCTCTTCGTCGTTTATTGTAATAAGTTGTTTTAGCGGTGTCAGACCCCAGTGGGAAGATTTCGCTGCAATGATAATAGGTAAGGCTGTGTTTTTTATATTCCCGTTCATATTGTTGCGGAGAAGTTTGAATATCTGAAAACATTAAAAAAAAATTTAAGATTACGTGTAGATTGTAATATTATGGATTTTTTTCCAAGCGAGTCCCACTCGCTCATTATTTTTATGTGATAATTGTAACGGGACGAGCTGAAGGCCACCCGATGTTAAGTGGTTACCTTAACAACAGTAATACGACTTAAGTCTTCCCCGACCGAAATATAAGAAGACCTAAGTCGCACCCCGTTGCGCCCGTCACCCGAGACAGGATTGTTACGTCTCATGCGCATGTTATTTCACCGGCATTCACATCATTCCACCGGAACACAGCAGTGCGAGTGCTCCACTATTTGGCGGCAGATCACCGGGCGTGGAGACAGTACTTCTCCGGACGAACTTTGCACATGTTCTACTGCTAATTTTTGTTGTTCCTTTGGCACCACCCAGAGGATACCAAAGGGTTCCCACCTGCAGACACGGGCCACTGCACCCCCCAATGTTATTCACGGTTAATGTTATTCAAGTTTAGAACACTTTTAGTAAACAATGGACTGGACTGTCACTGGACATAGTATAATATTTGACGTCATCAACAGAAATAATTAAAAAAACAACGTTAACACACTCATACCTCTGCACTAGGATTCCCTGTGTCACAGATGGCATGGACAAACACAGAAACACAAGACAAACACCCAAGACCCGAGAACAAACTTCATGCTCACCACACAAAGTATGCCCCGGCCGGGAATCGAACCCGGGACCCCTCGCTTCGAAGGCAGGGCTACTACCAACTAAGCCACGGAGCCGTCAATAATTCATAATTCATATTTCGAACCCGGGCGTTTAACTCTAATTTTAAATTAGGTTTAAACGCCCGGGTTCGATTCCCGCCCAAGGCAAACTTTATATCATAAATAAGCGTAGTGTTTTCAGGTCTTTCGTGTTTGTCGTTTTTACGTTTTCCGTGCCACCTGCGACATAGGGAATTAAAACGTTAAAAAACAGTCTTACCTCTTCCCTCGCATCTTCGAAGTCATACGAGCTGTACAGGGTGTCTGTCAACGGCCCAACCAACATTGCATCAAACTTCTCAAACATGGTCGCAACCAGACAAGTATGGTAGAATTTCACTGTAATCGCACTGGGATCAATCAAATGTGCATGTACCTCCATAACCTTGATCGCATTCCGACCACCGATAGACTTAATCATCAACGCTCCCAAATCGTCCCAACTCAGCATATCTTTAACCGATATATTATCAAACTTCTTCGAACAATTGAGACATATATTTGCGTATAATGTCGCGTATAATTGCACTGCCCTATTCCAAACATCCAAAGTGAATTGGGGCAGGAACGAGTGCAGTAGTTTCTCGTCAAGCATTTGTAGTAATATCCTAAGAATGTTCATTAAATCTTCGTTTCGTCTGAGGTATAGAATCTTTCTCCACAGATACGGCATTCTTTTACAAATATCGTAGCACTGGTCTCTTGTTTGAAGCGACCACTGCATCTCAATAAATTTGTCTATCAACTCCCTATATACGGGTGGCTTGTTAATCCTTGCATATGGCAGCGGAAATCCACATTCGCATCCAGCATTCGACAGCTTTTGCGTTTTAACATTAACAGATATACATGAATCTACAAAATATTTATATAACTCTTCATCCTTGATTATACAGTCTAAATGTGCATCATTTTTAGGCGTTACAGTTAAATAACTAAGGAACATATTATTCGGTGCAAATTTAGCTTCTTCCAAAGCTCCAATATCAACGCAATACTTTTCTAACTTCAACATAAGGTTGTAGATTTCTCTAATATCACAGGAATTACTTTCAATAGTTGAAATTAAATTCATTTGATCTGCATTCTTACCGACTAAGTTTAATCTATAATATTGGTACAAAGATTTGCTTATTTTATCGTTTTCTACTACATTATTGTCTAATTCAATGGCCTTTTGACTAGAATCCTTGTATATTATATCATTATCTATCACATGCGCGCTAAGCGTCGGTTCTTCTAGCGATATCAGCTTCGGTACATCTTTGTTTATGTCATGAGTACCTCTATTTATGACATTAACGTCTCTATTGAAAGCTTCAGGCGCGGGTTTGTCACCCAAATGTTTCATTTTCTCTTCGAAATCTTCCCATTTCTCTTTCAACTTTTTCTTACTAGTGTTTAACTTCCCTGTCATACTCACTCCAATGTCTTTAAGCGTTTGCATTGCTTCTGGTGGTAGAGACGCGAATTTGTAATCATCATTACGTTTAGGACTTTCATCATCTAAAGATGACTGTGCGTGATATGAGTTATCTACTACGTATATACCAGACTGAGCCAGCGGTAGATTCGATTTAATACTATCAAATTTCTCTATAACGATATTGATACAATTCAATATATCTTTGTGCTCCATTTTGTCCCTCAATCCAGATAGAATATGCAACTTTGGAGACAGTTCATGTGAGAGTAGGTATTCTCTATAAAAAGCACACATTTCTGCACATATTGCGTACTTCTCATCGATATAACTTTTGAGCAAAAATTTATCTATTTTCATAAACTTCATAGATACTAGAGAGCCGTTGCTTAGCCACAAGTAAACCATATCGTGGTAGACTTTGCAATCTGCAATATCTTTATACTCAAACCAAACAGTATCATTGACATTGTCGATATTTAAAAAGTACAAAGCATCTTTTTTAAAACTAAATATGGCACTCTTCATTGAATATATTCTGAGGAAGTTTATAGATTTACCCTCATCAGTACTACTTATATTTTCTATGCATAAGTTTTCATTTTCATAAGATTCAACAGTAACAACTTTCATTGGCTGTCTTGCAAGGACTTGTTTGAATTGGTGAGTTCTTTTCACAGTACCATCGATAGATGCTTCCCATAGTCTGGAAGATGGTCTTGCACAGAAGACCATCGTATTTTCTAGGTCTTTGCCGACAGCGAACCTCAATTCTTCATTGACCATATTGTATTTTTTAACTTCAGTGAAATCATGTTCTATTTTTTTCGTAGGTGTGTCAGAATGTTGATCTTTGTTTACGAAGCAAGCTCCGAACTCGCCGTCTCTGAGTTTCTGTCCGATTTGTCGATACTGCTCCTGCGATGTGTCGCAGACGTAGCAACGTGTTAGTGTAGACACCAGTAGCATACAGGATCTTGTATCTATTTGGCATATCCTTGAGTCTAAGCTCATGATTATTTGTGATGAACTCTGGAACGTTTTGGCCTGAAATGGTAGCAAATTAAAACGACAGTTTGCATACAAATATTACTAGTTAAGAAAGTATTTGTGATAGAATTTATGAACCCAACTATAAAAGTGAAACAAGACAGGTATTTCTTACATTTTCCCATGAATGATGAAGGAAAGGTTGTGATGGATGAAGCAGATATAAAAGAGTGATTGGAGTGGTGCATTAGAAGATTTGCCTGTGATGAATACTAACCCAAAAACTTGTAAGCAGAGAATTAGACCCTTTGTTTAGTATTATCAGTAGTTTCATGTTGTTTAAGCAGTGCCATAACTAGGGCGGTGCCGGCGGTGTCCAAGCATAGGGTGCAGAAATATCCAGATCAGGACCAACTTTTTTGGACCCGGACAAAGTTATTAGAAAATTTACAAAGGCACTGTTATTGTATCTTGCATACAAACGCATAAAAGCCTAGTTACTGCATATAAGTATATGGAGACAAACGCAGTTCCTTTACCATACAAAAACTCAAGACACTTACGATGAAGTTCTGCATCTGTAAAACTGACAGTTTCCCAACATCATCACCAGAAAACAGTAAGTTGTTATCGTTCCACACCATAGCGGTGACTTCATTTCCCTGGTGTTCCTTAGATGTGACTGTGGAGTGTCCTCCGCTGAGGGATTGGATGCACCCTGTCACAGTGACTGTGCCTTTACCGTTGGCAAATCCAATATGCTTGTCATCTGCTGAGATAGCAACACGAGTGATAGCTCCATCCTGAAACACATAATTAAATCAGGATTTATTATTTGGTTGGCATATTAATGTTTCATTTTCCATCTTTTCATTAATTGTTCCTTCGAATTTTTATGATTATTTATTACAACATTTTTATGATAACAACTGTAAGATAAGAAATGTAATAATCCAGATTCAATACTGTCATTGCCTGTTTTACACTCTTAGGTGTGGAATATTTCAAGGAATTTTCTTTAGGATCAAATTCAAGGTTTACCCTCTCCAATAAAAAAAGTATCATCAAAATCTTTTGACCATGACGTCATGGTCATGGTCAAAAGAAAAGCCAGACCATGTTGGGGACAAATACGCCATACTTAAATGGAACTGGGCAGGTCACCGAATAAGCTATCCCCAGGACAATTGGATGAACGTAATAACACTTTAGCAGCGTAACGATGGAAACGGCCGAAAAAGAGTCGGTGAGAGGATCTGGAGGCTTTCCATAAACAATGGCGGAATACATTGAAAATCCAATGGAGAGATTTGGACGACACCTTTGCCCAGTAGTGGCAGCAATGAGCAAATGCATAAAAAAAAGGTGTTTAAAAATGGTGCAACTATATATTTAATATACACATCGACTTGAAAACCTTTTTTCGTTAGTTGAAAACACCAACCACTAGACTATAGACTTTGTTTAAAACTGAATCTTGCATATAAATAAGAACACATATTTCTTACCTTATTAGGAATAAGCTGCAGGAATTCACACGGAGTCCTATTGAACAAGTATAGGCCTCCACTGGTGGCTCCAAATACAATCAATGTTTTTGATACATCAAAGCAAGTGTACTGGAATGATAAACATAACACACATTAATTTAATCTTTTGCATCACAGGGCTGTACTTGTATACAACACTCCCTCCTGCAGTGGGTAAATCAAATTATATAAAACACCAAAAACTAAAGGTAAACTTGGGACATCTACCAATACTTATTGGGCTCCTGTGGTACATTTAAGCCTTTAATATCGTTTTAATCTGTCTTCCATCTTTGATATAGTTTTCACTATCATCAAAATATTTTTTCCAGAGGGTTTATGTGTATAACAAATATAGAAGAGAAAAGCGGAGAATTTCAATGATTGGTAATGAGATCAAAATAAGATAACATCAAATTGTATTACAGCCTATGCCACAAAGACTACAACAATGCAGGAGCCAGGAGAGTCGCTAGTAGGTTATAATTATTTCCTCACTCTTAGCTGGTGCATGTGTCCATGTGCTTTGCTGTGATAGTAATAAAACAAAGTATTATATCTTTTTTTAAAAACACATTTACCCACTCGTACCTCTGCACTAAGATTCACTGTGTCGCAGATGGTATGCACAAACACAGAAATACAATACAAGACCCTGATGATTAGGATTAAAGAGGAATTGACATGTAAATAGTGAACTTACATTATTGATATATTTATCTTTAAAAGCTACTTGTGTTTTGATTAACTAATTTGAACAAAAAGCGGTTATTGTGACTTAACTAGACAGTCAGATAAACATACAGCCTAGCAGACTTTTTTATTAGATAGTGATGAGTACTTTAAACATGTGGTACATAATTTTAGGTCCGCTCAATAGTTTTTGCAGTCAATAATTACTTTTATAGACAACTTTTTAATACCATCGCAATATTTATTTTGGGGTTATTGATTTTGGAGTGATTTATACATTATTGAAATTTTCGTAGATATCTTTAATTTTCGTTGGCTGATGATGTAGGTTTTTATGAAAGACATTACAGCCCTTTCCTGCTAAATGCAGCCAAATTCAGAGTAGCCAAGTTACATTGAACAAACATGTACATGGCCATTTTATCAGTTTTACCTGGCCATTTTATCAGCTTACATTTTACTTGGATGTTAAACAGAAGAAAAGAGAGATAATTTTCAATGATACTATTTGAATAGGAAAGGTATGTATAAAAATAATTGAAAGCCATCTACATAATTTTTAAAAACAAACAAGGGGTGGGATGCATCAAATAACGCTAGATTATCTATGGGAATAAAATTTGGCATAGAACTGAGTATACGGATCACGGATATATTCTTTTGTAACCAAAATAAATTGTAGATACTAACCTTTATTCGTTGAACATTTTTTATGGGATAGTTTATAGATTCCGTAATATCTGGAAGCTCTTGCAAGGTGTATGGCGGTGGTTTGCAGCTAGACATTGTTCAAAGGCTCATTTTAATTAATTTCAATTCAGAAATCAATTTAAACACATAGACGAAATTCATAGAAAAGAAGCACACACAGTTTTACATTTGACGCTAATGACAGTGATAGTCACTGAGTGACGTGACACTGACTGTTGATTTTACATAAAATATGACACAACATAGGACGAACAAAGGACAACATAGAACACAACATATATGAAAGATCGCATTCGTCTGAATACAATGCAATGCTTTTGGTTTTTGTTGTTAGATAGAATATAGGTAAATCTATGTATCAAATTTTAGTTTCTAGTTATTGGGAAAAAATATGTTAGGTTACTTCTCACGCTAAAAGGTTACATTTTCATCTATTTCAGGTAATTTTTGACGAGACTCGGCTGGCAACACTTTTTTTATCCATGTAGCTAGTTGTAGACCTACCATGTAGACGTTTACATGCTGCCCCTGCCGCTGCTCCTTGTGCTGCCGGCAATGTTGCCATAAATACTGCCGCGCAGGATCGAGAGCAGTGTGTATTTACATATTGCTGTACCACACATCACTTTCAGCTTGCGGCAATGGCAGACGTTGGAAAAAATACAGTGTCTCCGCTGTTAGTAATAAAAAGACGCATACAGAAAAAGACAAGTTAATTCTACGAAAATGTAAAAACCCCGTGTCATGTTATGGTAATGAGCTGATGGCCTTGTAAGGGCTGAACCGATTTAGATAAAACATGTCTTAGAACCACCGCTAGAAATCCTGTTTTTTTTAAATTTACGTTTCTACAGACAGACATACAGACCTCTTTTTGTGTCGAGGGATAAAAATCCGTCGTCGTAGAGGATGGTGTTGAAAATAAATATATTTTTTTCATAACTCCACTCGAAAGGCATTTTGGCCTGGAAAAAATAAGGCGACACACACTATTTGATTCGTCCTAGCGCTCGACACGGTGTGAGCGACGGGCAGCATGTAATATAAACCTGTCGCTTGCGCTGCCCGTCTTTTGAAATTCGCATAAAAAACCGGTAATTTGGCGTGAGCGGCAGCGGCACGGTCATGAGAAGTATCGTATTTACATACTGCTCTACTCACTGCCCAGCTCACTTCTCAACACAATGGGGCAGCATGGAAACGGGCTATAAGACTTATCTGTCATATGTGCAATGACTACTATTGTATACTGGAGAATATAATATAATACTGGATCTGTGAAACTTTCTCTGAAACGCGAATGCTGGGTGTTGAAAGATGAGGGTCATAAAAATCATTTATAATCTTTCCAATCCATGTTTAAATGCCATCTTAAAGTCTGGTAAGTAGTTTTATCTCTGTTAAGTGTCTCTACTATTTGTTTATTTTGTTAATTTCATTTTTAATTGGTAACCCGTTGGTGCAATGCAGTATTTCGTAGGTGCGCCATCTTTTATTGCAACGTCATTACACTAGCTTCGTTTCATTATTTTCTAGAAGGTTACACTACGCTTACACGTCACATCCGACAAGTTCCGGCAATATTGCGTCACATCACACATCTATAGTCCGGAACTAAGATGGGCAATATTGCAGCAAAAGAATTTTTTATGGAGGACTTGGGCGTTACTTGATTGATTGGAACACTTGGAAGCCTACTACCCTTGATGATGCCATGGACTTCGTCGAGTATGGTTTAGGTATAATAAGTTCTGAGAATTTGAAGTTTCTGAGGATTTGTAACGCCATAAACATCTTAAAAACATGTTACACATCATCTTAAACATGTTACACGTTTAAGATGACATAGGTATTTAGCTGTGCTTGTTTTGTTTTTTTTTTCTTATTATCTCATGTATAGTCTGCACATTCCAGGTATGATACCTGGTGTATCACATAGGTATTTAGCTGAGCGTTTTTGTTTTTTTTTTTTTTCTATATTTGTATAGTCACGATAAGAAGACTAAAAATTAGCAAGTATTGTGACAATACAATATAAGTGTAACAATATGTGTTAATGAAATGAGATTTTTTTTACATCATGGCTATTTCAGGCAATTCAGTGTTTGCAAACATAGCTGTTCAATGTTTGCAAACATGAAGAATACAACTTCTTTGCTATAATTTCCCATTTCATTATCACATATTAGTAAGTATTACTGGTATTCAATTACACATACACCTATCTATCCTTCCATCAAATTAAATTTGATTAGGTTTCGTAGTTTTAAAAATTATAATTTTTAAAACCATGAAACTAACTAGCCCTGGTCCCTGCATTCGTATACATGAGATTGATAGTTCTTGAAATGCACTTTTTATGAAGCAATTATATCTACTTTTTAATATAAATATTTGACTCTACAACAAATGGTGAAATGTTATCAAATGTTCTGCTGCCTGTATGCTTGCAATAACATAGTGGAATAGGCCTATTGGGGATACCACTCTAAAAAAAGCGCACCTAATGTTCTACCTCTATGGTGGTGTGGAAAAGAGCATTCATCTACCCAACATAAAACGACACTTGGCCTCACCTCAATTGGTACAGTACAACAGTTGGTCTTAGCTCTGCCTCAGGTGGTGAGTTTGATCCCCACCATTTGACAAATACTTGTTTGTGTGATGAACATAAATCTGTCTCGAAGTACATACTATGTAGGTATTAAAAATGTACCACTCAGATTTTTTCCTGCGTACGATACACGTGGGAGTGAGTATAGCCGGATGACGGGTGTGCAAACGACATGCAATGATTGGCGCCGCCTTTTTAAATTGGTTTCTATAATGAACCAGGTAATATTCAATTTTTGTTAATAATTTTCCCTAGATGGCGCTCTTTTTTTATAGTTTAGTTCGTAATTTCTCACTAGATGGCGATATGTCGGTGAATGCAATGAAATTTAATAAAACTTACGATCGCAAGCTGTGGGCAAAAGCTAGTCGTAGTATTATAAAAATTATTTGAGCATGAGATAATTAGAAAATGGACTCTTACGGCCGAATACTGAAACGCTACTCAATAAACAAATTCGCTAAGTAGGTAAGTAGTAAGTAGTAATTTACTACTTAACTTAAATATAACTAACATACACAAACCTCACATAGTATTATGACCTTAAATAACTGAGCATTGCATTAAAAAATGGCAACTTTATTAAAAAAAGTTCGTTTTCGACTACAGTTGTTTGCAATTTTTTTTGATAAAAAAGTTCCATCTTACTCAGAAGTCTAAACTATTAACTCCGGAAACCTTGTCCTATGTAAATTACTCTATAGCAATACGATTAATTTACGTGCTGCATTCACTGAAATAATATTTTAAAAATAAATAAAAATACTTTGATGATTGACAAAATAATTATTGATGGCTGTCAAACTTTTAATTAGCTATGGGACAAAACTCAAACTTCGTTTGGCCTAACGAAGAATAAATCACTTTTGTGAATACCATTTTGTATTAGGTGACAACTATATTATGTGGTTGTAGATGTTCATTTATATTTAGATGGCGTTTCAGTATTCGGGTGTTAATTTTACAAAAATCATTGCTCTTCCGCCAGTCATTAGTTATAACAGATGCGTCTGATACACCTGGCGAGTGGGTCAGCCGCAATTCCATTCGTTAGATAATTTTCATTATAAAACAAATAATAACAAGTATAAGACTGCACATCGGTATTTTTTAATATCTCTACTCTCAAGTAATATTCATAAAGTTGTTTTGTGTGTTTCTCCTACAATTCTAGTGATAAGACCGCCTGAATTGTAATTTTATGTTTAATACCTATTTCTGTAAATGGTGTATCTGTACAATAAAGAATTTTCATAAATAAGACAATTTTATTTTTCTTAAGAGTTAATTAAAAGTATATTGAAATAGTTTTTAATCAAGGTTCAGAATAATTAATACATTTTTCTAATTTAAATAAAAAATAATAATTTAATAATATCCTAATGCCATATATGTCAATTGATGATAAATATTAATTCGAAATTATAACTACATTCCGTTGTTTTATTTATTTACGTAGTTTTATTGACTTTCCATTGCGTACTATTATTTCCTTGAATTCATGCCAAAATAATATCCTTTTTAGTCTATGGTACGATCCTCTAAAAAAATAAGGTTGGCAACACTGATGGTAGGTGACTACTGACTAGGGATGGCGATTCTTTTCGAAAAACATCGATTTTTAAATCGATTCAAATCGTGACCTAATAAATCAATCCACAAAAAAATCGAGGCCAATTAGATCGATTTCTGAACAATCGATCTTTTTCTCAAGTTTTTGTTTATAATGTAATATAAATCTATTTTATTAAAAACAAGATACATATTATAATTTAACGATCTCTTATCAGTAAAATCAGGTAATTCGATGATAAAAAAATATTTTTATTACCATATCAAAACATCAGATCAGAAAAATCATACATAAAAATCAGTATTTATTTCACTTTACGACAGACAGGTTCTACAACAATAAACAAATAAATTTTAATGAATGATGACGCAACGCAACATAAAATGACAGTCACAGATACAAAAAGTCAAAGATTACAAATAAGCGTAACTTTTTTTTATTAAAGAGAGGCGAAGGAATCCAAACATATAGCCACCTCGCGAGTTTTTGAATAATTAACCCTTTAACCGGCAGCCGGCAGCACTCTAATAATACGGGTATATTCAATTAATTGTAAATACTTTTTTGGTTTATACCGAAAAATAAAATAAAATCGAATGTCGATTTTCAAGGGTCAAATATCGATTCACTGAATCAATACAGTACTACATATCGATTTAAAAAATCCATCTTTTTGGCTTCAAAAATCGATTCTTCGCTTAATCGATCTCAGATCGCCATCCCTACTACTGACTACTGGCTAGGTGCTATGATAGTGCTAGGTGAATGTTGATTGTCACCAGGGCCATGAAAATCATTTGAAATCATTTCAATCCGAGTTAAGTGGCATTTATAAGTCTGGTAAGTAGTTTAATCTCTAATAAGTGTATTTAATATTAGTTTATTTCCTTCAGTTTTAATTCGTAGCCCGTTGGTGCAATGCAGTATTGCATAGGTGCGCCATCTTTTATTGCAACGTCATTCATTACATTAGCTTCATTTCATTATTTTCTAGAAGGGTACACTACGCATACGCGTCTCATCAGACAAACCAGGAACTGAGATGGGCAATATTGGAACAAAAGAATTTTTCATGGAAGATTTGGGCGTTACTTGATTGATCGGAACACTTGATGCCTACTTACTACCCTTGATGATGCTATGGACTTCGTCGAGTATGGTTTAGGTATAATAAGTTCTGAGAATTTGACGTTACTGAGGATCAGTATCGCCTTATTCTTTTCATCAATGTATAGTGCATTCCAGGTATCCTATCATGGTTTCCGCTAAACATGGGTACTTGCTGCGCGTGTTTTGTGTATTACTTATTATTATCTCATGTATAGTCTGCATGACTAAAAATTATAATAGTTCATTTATATTCTTTAAAAAAATATAATAACAAAATTGTAATTTTTAAAACCATGAAACAATGAAACTTTTACTGGTCCCTGCATCCTTGTACATGAGATTGATAGGGTTCTTGAAATGCACTTTTATCTAAGTATTATTTATTATAATTTTTAGACTCTACAACAAAATTGCTACCATAAATCCCTAGGCAACAAATACCTTATAAACAGTCTGTAATATCACTGTGGAATAGGCCTATTGGGGATACCACTCTAAAAAAAGCGCACCTAGTGCTCTACCTCTATGGTGGTGTGGAAAAGGGCATTCATCTACCCAACATCGACACTTTCGACTGCCACAGATTTGATTTTAAAACAACACTTGGCCATGCATTTCTGGGTACAGTACAATTGGTCTTAGTTCTGCAATCTCAGGTTGTGGGTTTGATTCCCACTTAGGACAAGCATTTGTGTGATGAACATAGATGTTCTGTTTGATCTTGGGGTACATACTAAGTAGGTATTTAAAAAAAAGTATATTGGTAATCTGGTTCCCTTAGTACAGTTCCTAATGATGATGCTGTGTGTAAAACCAATAAAACCAAGTTGAATATATATGTAGATTTATTTTGAAATATATTTAATAATTACATAGGTACATACTATACATTGCTGTTATTACATTAAGTGAAGTACATCACTCGATAATACATCTTAGGTATGGAATATATTGAAATCAGAACCCAGCCCAGGTGAAAGAGTATGTTGGGTATACATGGATTGGGTTATTATGAGACTGGCAGGATCTATAGACTCATTTATGAATAAAAATTTAATTTCACTAGTGCTTTAAGATCTCACATTCATTGGACTAGCAATACACTACTGTGTACTCTGTACTCTATTACCAGAGGTGGCAGTACTTCTCCCAGTGAAGAATTCTAAGATTATTTATTGAAATTTCAGCTCTTCTGCCAGTCATAAGTTACAGTTGTGTCTCATAGCCGTGTCAATACAATTTAAATAAGTACTCGGTGTGCATCAAGGTTCTCCTTATTTGTCCCCATTCTGTTCCATACGGAGTAAAAGAGACAACTTATTTATTTTAGAAGTGTAGTTCAATAATTTCTAATTTCTACAGCTGCTTTTACTGTATAATTTGTCAGGTATTATATTTAATAGTTCCTCAAATTTTTCATATTTCCATTTCTTCAACTCATCCTCAAGGTCTTCTTTAGAGAGGTTAAGAAATGCTCGTTCATCTGAAACAGGAATTATTATAAATGAAACAAACATGTCATATTTCCCTGCTAGTTAGATTTAGGATGTCCAGTTGCTTGCGTCCGTATGTCAGTACACTTAAGAGTTCCTACAGGTACCCCCTGGATGGTAATAAAGGAGCAGAAAAATTAGCAGTAGAAAAGAGAACAAAAAGTTGCAGTAGAACTTATGCCAAGTTTGTCCGGAGTAGTACTTCATCCACACCTGGTAATCTGACGCCAAGCAGTAGTGCACTCACATTGATGTGTTCTGGTGGATGGAAGGGTGTGAGTGCTGGTGAATCCACAGGCGCATGAGACGTGACATCCCCCTATCGGGTGTCTTTTCATACTTCGGTAGGGTAGGACCCGAGTCGTATTAACTTTATTATGGGTGGAGGTAACTACTTAACACATAATTTTTCAAGTAAAAAAACTGGTGCACGTGTGTGTCGTGTGGGTTTGAACCAACAACCTTCACATTGAAAGTTGGCATTTGTGCCCCTGGGCCACCACACTCTCCTAACTGCCTAATACCAAAAAGATATTTGAAAATTAATACTTGCTCCGTAAAGAGTTAAAATACTTATTAAACACTCACTGTGCACTGGAAACCATCCGCTCAGCTCGCAAACAGCCACATTAAAATCCATTGGTTGTTTCACAGTGGAACTTCTCCTTGGAAACACATACACGTCAACTCCACCGGGAGCCATCATCATCATGACATTGTGAGCGATGGCCTCATCTTGGAGATACCTGATGAGACAGTGCAGTTCTAACAGAGGTTTGGATGTGAGTTCTGGTATTGTGTAAACAAATGCTGGTATTGGGTAATCCAGCAAGAACCATAAGTTTTCTACCAAATTCTTCCTGGGCTGTATAAATTGAGATTTTATTTTATTAGGTTTATTTTGCTCTTATCTAGGTTGGTATATTAATAGTACATTTATATAATCGACTGGCCTCACAGGTTAGTTTGTTGTAGCTCTGCTTTCTGGTTCTGGGTTCGATTTCACGGTACTAAAAATATATTACGGTAGTTTTTAAAGGATAAAGAAAATTTCCTGAAGATATCTTTTTCTAGACTGGACTGTATGCAAATCCAGTCCAGTTAAAAAGTCCTGAGTTGTGAGGGCTGTTCAGACAAAGACGCTCATGACTGAGGTTCTCGGATATACTCGATAATGCTTCCGTATTTAGTTGTGCTACAAGTCACGAAAACAATTAAAAAAATTACCGTTCGCTCAACTGGTAGGATATGGCTCTCAATGAACATATGGAAATGCAGGTGATTCACCGACGCCAGACCACAGAGGCTGTTAAATCCCATCTTCAATTTTCTGAAAAATAAAGATTAACATTGCATAAACTGTGTTTAGATTAATTGACTGACTGAATGAAAACCAAAAAACGAAATGTGATTTGACTGACCTTCAACTCAGTTGGTAGTGTCTGCAGGTTGGGGATTCGATTCCCATCCAGGATAAATATTTGTGTGACGAACATAGATGTTTGTATATACAAAAAAGTAGGTACTATATAAGCAATGGTTAGTTGCAGCGAGATGGCGCTGTGTTAAATATCCATAAATATTTATTCATTGACTCAGTCCAATCCAAAAATTTCTTATAAAGTGTAAGAGTGTGCAAAATTGCTGATGTCTGGATCAGATATAACACTTAGAAGGCATTGACATCAGAACCCTGTTGTCCAGATTCATTGGTATGTGTATACCAATATCTTGAGACTTATGGTAATGATATATTTTAATGAAAATATAATTGGTGGTGCAGAAACCTTGGTGTGCAAATCCAAATTGCACTAACCATGTATTTACTTGTAATGAGGTTGAAATGTGTATTGTAGCGGTATTATCTGGACAAGCATTGATTACACAAAAAAACTAGAAAATTCTGATGTCAAGTTTTCAAGTCGCCGGATGGCCTCCGACGTTATCGACTAGTATAGGGTGGTATGACATCTTAACGTGCCCTTCGAATCACAAAAACGCGGAAACGGTCACCTATTCAACTTTTTATCCAACTTTAATGATGTAATATGTCTATGATGTGATCTGTACAGAACAGCTCAGCAAGCTTTGAAACGAGTGCTTGATGAGTTCTACAAACAGAAAACTTTTAATTTCAGTTACAATACTTACTTGTCATTTGCAATGAACATTACGCGTAAAGCCTCATTTAAACTTTCCTTGGTCATAACTTGAGGTAGCTTTTGGTTTATGAAAGGGACAAAGAGTGAATGGTATTGGCTTATCGGACTAACATTTACTATGAAACTGTGTAGATCAAGATCTAGAAATAGATAAAAGAAACAATTATTTCATGATTTGTATGCAAGTTCACCCAAACAACAAAATGATTGAAAAATTATCTAAATTATATATGTAGTAATGAAGAAGGCTCTACGTAGATAATTAATAATTTTATTATCTAACCAAAAAATTATCATCAAGATCAGTTCATATATATCAGAGGGCTAGACAAAATTAAGGGAAATAAAAAAAATATGCAAGTATATACAGTCAAATTGAAAACCTCCTTTTTTGTCAGTTAAAAGTAGTAACATCTCTATCAACTGAATCTATAACAAACTAAATTGATTAAAAATATGAATACACAATGCCAATGTTGCCATGTGTGGTTAGGAGGGGGTCCTTACCTGTTTACCATAGACAGAAAATCCAAAAATAATAAAATTTGTCTATCATATTTTAATTTGGATGGCCTAAACATCTATGTACATATATAGGTTTCTTACCACCCACACCTTTGCCTATGGAAAACATTATTTCATCTGAGGATACTTTGGTGAAGTTGAACCTTTCATTGTTAAATGGCTGGTTCATGTTACTTATAAGCTCGGGTGTCCTTCTGTTAATTGCTCGGTCTGGGTTAAGCTGGAATTTAAATATGTATGTATTAAATAAATGTAATTGATAATATAGATGTAATGAAATTTAACCTATAATGGAATTTAATAGATGTCTTAATATCATAATTTTTCTATCCCCATGAAGTCTGGACAACCAGACCCATTGGTTGTCCAGGCTTCTAGTTTGTTCTTGGGTGTTTGTGTTTTGTTTGCCCAATTCTAATTCAATTCTGGGTGGGGGTGACTGGGCTTGTACTGACGTCTCACGTAAGTTTTTTGTGCATTGTTACCATGCACCATTGAGTTCATCAATATTAATTATATATTTTTATTACAAAATAGTGATTAAACAAGGTAGGCCTTCAACTTAGTGGTTACCTCTGCCCTTATGGGCAACCAAAAATATTACTGTTATTGTATTATTGCTTTAATAAGACCAGTTTACAATAATAATACTTTTAATAAATTATGTGGAGATTGCCATAGGTTTTCCTGAAC
Source organism: Aplocera efformata (assembly GCA_921293045.1). NCBI lineage: Eukaryota > Metazoa > Arthropoda > Insecta > Lepidoptera > Geometridae > Aplocera > Aplocera efformata. Next base: position 5,121,899 of record OV121058.1, on the reverse strand, counting down.
CAAAAATTTGCCTCATTCTTCTTCTCATAAGTTGTTTGAAAGAAAAGGTTTGTATCATGTTTTCTAACGTACCTGCATTATATAATGATTTTCAAGTACCTTCTCTTGTATATTGTTTATTTTATACCGGAAAGTATCAGTTTTGTTATGAATTTCGTCCCATTTAGATTTATACAGCGATGTAAATAGTGATTGCTGTGGGGCATCAACGAGGCCTTCTTCTTGCAAGAAGCCATCTAAGTCTACGTGCAGAATTTTCATATCCATGTTGATTATACAGTATTTTTGTTTAGATAATAAGGTAAATATACCATAGAGCCTTTATCATAACATCAGCACGGCACTAGGCTTCGGCAAAAAACATCGATATTATAAAATATCGATATTTTTCCATAGAATGATATATATCGTTGATATTTTTAATCGCGATATATCGATATTCGATATTTATTTTAGAGTTTCCAATTCGTATCAATTTCGATATATTTTTTAACGCAACTCTGGTTTCGTGTTTAACCTTTTGTGACAGTACCCAACTTAGCCGCTTGACAGGCGAGCACATTAAACAGGTGCTTCTTATGTCCATATCTGATGATACATAATCGAGCATTAATAAAAAATATTATTTACTCGTGTCTATTCTTTTTTTTCACTTGCCCATCCCTAAACAGCACAGATCACAGACTAGTTAGAAGATACTATACACAGACTATCTATTTAGATGTAGGTACTAAGGTACATAGGAACTTTTTTATTATGTCACAGACAGATGCTATTTTAGTACTACAACAGGTGACTATATTTTCAAAGAAAAAAAGGGAAAAAAGTGTATGTTTGTTCAGTTTGATAATGCACAGGATATTCAAAATCAGATTTAAAAGCTACGATATGACGCAGTAAATACTGCCGTATCGTTCGTATGTATTCTGTGGTGTAGGTAAACTCTAACACAAAGAAATTTCGTTCTAGTGCTCATAGTAGTAAGCTGCGCTTTAGAATGAACGCAGTGTTTCCAAATTTTGTAGCCTATTAAAACGGCGGTATTCATTCCCTAAAGATCAAAGGAATGGGAGTTTCTGTTCTGTTACTGTATGAGTAACAGAAGAGAATTTCAAGTCTATTCTGTCTATTCTGTCTTCTTGACAGAATAGAATTTGGAGTACCCATTCGTCCCGCCATCGTCTCTTGGGCTTGTAGGACGCCTGTTGTGTTTAATGGTATCCACTCTAAGAGGGTTTTGCTAACTGTTTGACGGACATTTAGCATTAGGATATTAAATTAACGTCATGTTAGAACGCAACCTGTTGCGTCCTGGGATCCTGGACCAACATTTGTCTTTTGAAAAATTACACGGTTAAATAATTGTAGACTATGTAGTGTTAGGGCGTATCAGTTCCATCTACTTTCCTCAAGAGAGTAGTTGTAGTAGTAGTAATTTAGGTCCTTATGTACTATAATACAGAACCCTAAAACTGGAAAATCCAGGAAATAATTTTGTTGAAAGCGTTAAAAATATATTCCCGGAAAAAATATGGTAAAATTTGGTATCTAAAATAAATAAAATCGTAACAGGAAAGATTGGATTAAAACAGTACCAGGTAAACCACAATAATACGTTAATATATAAACGGAATTATTTAATACTATCCCTTCCAAAGTGATCACTGCAGTGGCGGTGAGAAGCCAAAATGTTACTACGAGACTTTTTGTTAGTACACGGTGTCTTGGTACTATTAACGATAAGTGTTAAATGTGTTACGAGTAAGAGAAATTTAGCATTTGTCATAGACAGTTCTGGATCTATGAATAAATCTATACATGAAATGAAAACTGCAATTCCGTATATTTTCAAGAGGGTATCAAAATTAGACACAATTGATCCCCTGATTGTGACATTTAGTGACCGAGGTAGGTCCAGTTTTTTTTATATTTTTTACCGCATCCGAAAAGGGCGGAGGGTCTTAATTCGACGTGTCGGCGTTGAAAAAAATAATATTCTAAATTGGTATATGACGGAGAAATACGTAGAACATACATAATAAATATAGTGGAACAACCTCCTCCTTTTTTGAAATCGGTTAAAAACTCACAAATCATGGTATTGTTTTTAACGTTTACAAAAACAAGTGACTGATTTAAATTTCGTAAAAATACTGACTTAAATTTTTTTCATCCCTTATTCCTAGCTCGAACTCGAAAAATGGGTTATTCTCAGAGCCCCTACACAATGTCCTTTGGGTGGTGTGAGAGGGGTAGGTAACCCAAAGTAGCAGTTAAACTTGTGCCAGGTTCGTCCGGAGAAGTACTGCCACGATACCTGGTAATCCGCCGCCAAGTACTGCCATATTCGCATATCTGTGTTCGCAGGTCGAAGGGTGGGGGTGACGGTAAAGTAACCGGCACATGAGATGTAGCAGTAAGTGTAATGCGAGCACTATTGCTTGGCGGCAGATTCCAGATGTGGTGGCAGTACCTCTCCGGACGAACTTGGCACAAGTTCTACTACTACTTTTGGTTGCTCCTTTAGCACCACCCAGGGGGTACATGTAGGGAATCAAAGGGGAACCTACGGACGTGAGCAACTGGACCCCCCAAAATATAACATACCTATCATCATTTACATCAAACAAAACTCACATTCGCATTTATAAATGAGAATGTGAGTTTAGCGAGTGATGTGAGTGATCCTAGCTAATATTATCATATTATATGCTAATATGATATCTTATATTAGCTAGGATAAAGGATAATATTAGCTAGTTATGTCACTGTTTTGCTTTTTCCTCTTTGTCTGATAAGGAATCTATATTCAAAATTAAAATTGTTTAACTCATTGTAGCTATTATGTCAATCTTCCTCAAGGAAAAATGTAAATAAAGTAAAATGTAATCATACATAGGTTTGCGTAATACGTATTTTCCGTATTAATTTTACTAAGTTAAGAAATGGCGCAATCATTAATGATTTTGGGAAGCAAAAGTCCGTTTACTTTACTTGCGGCACGTCCTAAGTGGACGCAACGTAGAAGTAAAAAGTGTTTATGAAATAAGTTCTTGTAATCTATGAAAGCCAGTGGTTCCCAAAGTTGACTGGACCGCGACTCGCCTAGCAAAAGCTTCCAAATTCGGGACTCAACTCTTGATTTATACAAAGAACAAGGGACTGATTTGAAAATCGAAAAAAAAACCGACTTTCATTCTTTCTTTCTCGCCCTTAAGGATGCACTCTACTATTTTTAAATAGATACATTATTATCTGTATACTAAGCGAAGAAAAAAGGTACAGGAAAGCAAAATACGCAATTTCGTTTACTTGGATGACAATTTTTTCCAGTTATTTTGATTTAATCACTATATAACTTAATTTGATAAAATTTATATGGAACCCATCTCGAAGCAATTAAAAGTATTTTTCTTAATTGGTTGATAAATTACGGAGAACTGAGGGCCCACCCAATACTACTTCGCGACCCACTGGTGGTGGGACCCACCAGTGGGTCGCGACCCATACTTTGGGAAACATCAACGTTTCCCAAACCATAAGATGTGCAGTGGCTCAAACAACTGCAAGCTTTAATTTTTTTTTTCGTAATTTATTTTCGCCTTGGGTAAACTAGAAAACTTGCTCACCACGTGTGCCGTTTGGAATATATAAGTAAATAACTATGAAGTGGACTCTTTAAAATTTCGAAAATGAATGCACAAGATAGATATATATTTAATAAGTGATAGTTATTCATTTTATTTATTGTATTAGAAAACTAGTTTAACATTTTTATGTTTGTGTCTGTTTTAGGGAATAAATGTTCAGCAAAAAATGCGGGATTATGGCGAAATAATGAGAAGGGTGAAAATGTGAAATATTTAAGAAGTACGCTTTCAAATATTCCTTGTTATGGCGGCGCTAATGATGTAGAATGCTCTTTAACGGGAATCGAACTGGGACTAAAGAGCAGTCTCCCGCAGTCTTGCATAATCATGTTCACTGATAATGCAGCCAAAGATGTCGATAAACTTAAAGAAATCCAATGGATCGCTCAACAAAAATCATCACGGGTAAGTTTCAAAATAATCTTTTTACTTCTTGGGGTGTGCACATATATAGCGGATGTGCCGCTAGCTTGCGAGCTGCAAGTGTGGATTATGTAGTGTGAACTATTCGCGCGCTGTTCGAGCGGCGCATGCGCAACCTACGCGCTGCGCGTGTGATTCTTCAGGTTGAAAGTCTTGCGTCTGTGCCGCTGATCTAAACACTGAAAATATTATTTTGCAGGTAGTGACTGTGTTAACAGACACATGCAAACATCACGACGAGTATCATCGCTTAGCAATATCCACTCAAGGCCAGGTCTTCTGCCTAGAAGGCAAGGAGTTAAAGATTGTAAGTAATTACTAACTGGTATAAATACAAAATTTAGGTTAGTATATAAATACTAGCCACCCGCTCCAGCTTCACACGGGCTTACTAATGAAGAAATAAGTACGCATGGCAACAAAATATCATGTTCTAGCTACGCCCCGCGGTGTTACCCGCGGTTTCCCGGTATCAAAAGTAGCTTATGTATAGGATATCAGTTATTCTGGTACCAAATTTCATTCAAATCCGTTAAGTGGTTTGAGCGTGAAGGACTAACAAACACACTCCAGAGAGAGAGACACATATTCATATTAATTTTCACCTTTTTATTATAAGTGTGATTTGTTTGGGGGGAAATTGATTGTTATTTATAAATAAATATAAAAATACATAGATATTTCAAAGTGTAAAAACAGCCATTTCTAACTCCCAACGAAAAAGAGGGGTGTTATAAGTTTGTAATGTGTAGATATTTGTATGTCAGCCTGTGTCATCGAAGCGACGTGTGGACCGATTTTGAGACGGATTTTTTTGTTTGTTTATTTGTCCTGTTCAAACATTTGATGTTCATCACTACATTACCATTAACTTGTGTTACATGTATAATTTGTTTAAATACTAAATTGATTTCAGTTATCAAATTACGTGCCAGAATGCTTTAGAGGAGGAAGCAAGTTATTAAATTTACACGATGTCAACTCGAAACGCAACGGAGATACCGGTATATATATTAAACAGGCTAAGGTAAGTTTTATGAATAAACGCTTACACAATCATACCTGTGCATGGATTTCCTCTGCCACAAGGTGCACAGATTTTTAATTTTATTTATTTATTTAATAAGGACTCCCAACACAGGATACACTGAAACAACTTAAAATAATCAGAGGTCTTAAATAATAATGGTCCCGCAATTATAGGGCGTCACAGCATGTTAATAGAGACAACTAAACAACATTTAAAAAAAGTTGAAAGTATACGTAAAAATAGGTTACTACATGCGAGAACAACAAAACGGTTGGACAAACATGCGATGAGAATGGAAACATTATCTATAACAGTCACTCTTGTCATGCAAAACTTTTTAGTAGCCTGAAGTAAAGATTTATTATTATTATATAAAATATGGTAACAACATTTGTTTTATTTTTTCTCCAGTTCATCGTTACTGAAGGAGTTGACTATGTGATGGTTACGGCTACGAGCAATGAAGTGGAACTCAACATATATGATATAAACAACAGACAAGTAAAATCTGATTATATTATATGGTATACGAACACAAAGGTAAGGATTTCTTCGATACCTATTAATTCTTCAAAGTAAAATCCTTTAAACTTTTCAAATACACTTCATACTCCACTCAGACTTCTGCACTCAGAACAAATATCTAAATTTGGTACACAAAAGGTGGGATGCGAATCCATGTTCAAACTGTTGATTGTAGGCAGATCTACAATCAACAGCTGTGAGACAAGAGTAAAAGTAAAACTTCATATTTTGCAAGTCTCACGTTCAATACTTTGGATTTGGAATATGCAAAATTTTATTTTACGTTTATGCTTTATAATAACAACAGTGATAATAGACAAGTCGGGGGATACCCGTTGGTATCAATATGTCACTGAAGCTTATCTCGAAGGCTGAGCCAAGGCTTACTAACTAAGCTACTCCTGGGTGGAAATCGAACTCACGACCCACAGCGCAAAAGACGAAGATACTACTGAGTGAAATTGTCACCACAACGCCTTTTTTGAGCGCTAGCAATAATCAGGAACATATTTCTAAAAAAACTATAGCAAATATTCTTCTTCAGTCAGTTTGCTCCAATTTTGAGCCAGAAACACTTTGCCCTATTTCATAGCAGGCAAGCGGTTTCATTCGAAACCATGGCATCCATGTCATTATTTGGTATACTACGGAATTTATCATAAAGTTTATGCGTATTTCTCCTTAGTAATAAGTTTATTGAGTCGTGACCAAAAGTTGCACGTGTTGAAAGTGGCGGGTGTGGATCTGAAAAGTGACTGTTTCTCTGATGGTCACATATGTAGATTAGTCTAGAGTCAGTTCTGTCCAGTCCGAGAGAAAAGTCAGAAATATGGGTAACACGGAGTCTCGAGCAGCAATAGTGAGAAATATTAAAGTTTACCAATTGAGTCAATTGAGATTTTGAGGATATATCTAAACTCTATATCATCGAGGCGATCTATAGCTATAGCTCTAGACGATCGTTGATCGCCTTGAAAAATAGCGAGAGGCCTTGGATTTTTATCTTGTTTTGTTTTATGTTCTAGATGGTTAATTTAACTCTCCCAAAACCTGGATCATATCACGTAGCTGCCAAGGGCAGTAATGAAATAGATGTCACAGTATACCAACACGTATCATCACCAAAAGTCCCTGCAGAACAATTACTGCCTGTTGCGGGTAAGTTTCCATTCTACCAACTTTTAGGGATTTATTTAAATCGCGTCGATAGGAACTCGTATGAAATATGACCCGAGCTAAATGGATCCCGGTGTGGGGACTGTGAGGGTAGATACTCCAACCTAACACACCCTCAGATTTCATACACCGCGTTGTGTGATTGGGGTGGAACTTGTGCCAAGTTCGGTTGGAGAAGTACTGCCGCCACTCAGGTAATCTGCTCCAGAGCAGTAGTGTACTCGCATTGCTGTATTCCGGTGAAATAGTGTGGGTGCCGGTGAAATGACAGGTGCATACAATCCCCGCGCAGAGTGACGGCTTAACACAAATCAGGTCTTTTGGAGTTGGGTCGTTTTATTGTTGTTATTTTACGGTTCCACTTAACGTTGAGTAGGCCTACGGCTGGTCACTTTATTCATGTAAAATATTGCTTGGTGAAATTTAATATTGTTATTTGTTACATAGAACTTCTGTTCAACTTCAATCATTTTCAGAACATCCGAAAGTAACTTCTATTGAGGGGCCTACGACAGTCGGAATGCATGAAAACTTTAAATTAATATGCAGGTAAATAATTGATAACCTCGATAACTTGGCCTCGTAGCTCAGTTGGTAGTAGCTCTGCCTTCTACCCTGTAGGTTGTGGGTTCGATTCTCACCCACCATTTGTTTGCATGTGTGCGAACCCAAATGTTTGTTCTGTGTCTGGGTGTTAATGTGTTTTATATTATTATTTCTCATTATTTATTTTATTTCTCATTTGTATACATTTTTCACTACAAAATAATACATTATTTATAAAATAAACAGTATAAAAACATTGTAGTAAAAAATATATAAAAACGGAGGACCACCGACTGCGGAGTAAGACCCAAGCAGTCGGTGGCTAGGGCTGCAGAGAGAGGAACCTCCTGACGATGCGTGCCGTGTCCAGGAGTACCGCTTTCTGTATCTGGCCCTTGATCCAGCCGCCTAGCGAGAGCCTCTTAAGATGTTGGTCGAGGCTCTTCGCTATAAGTCCGTTCACTGAAACGACTATTGGGACGATAATCGTTGAATCCATTATTATTATTATTAATTAATGCACTACCAGCTTGAGCTGATGCGTGCATATCACTGCACTTGTGTTTTAATTGTTAAAATATTTGTCAAGTCTGTTTTTGAAACTGTTCACTGATAGTGCTCTAATAACTGATTCCGGTAAAGTGTTCCAAACGGGCATATTTATTATATAGGAAACAAGTGACTGATAAAAAATTAGAAAAGACCGATTTTCATTCTTTCGTCCTTTATTTCTCGCCCTACCATTTAAAAAAAGAATCGGTATAAAACGAGCGAAGAAAAAGTCACAGGAAGCAAAACATGTAATTTCGTATACTTCGATGTCATATTTTTTCAAGTATTTTTTTTTAATACCAGGTTGGACCAATTTTAATGAAAATTCTATGACTATTCCTCTGGAAGTCAGTTGAAAAGATAGATGTTATTTTATTTTTATGAAAATGAATTAACGCTTTACTTAAATTAATACTTAAAATAATTTAATTTTACTTATTAGAAGTAAAATGTTTTACTTCTAATAGGCAAACGGTATTTTGTCATCGGGTAATTTTTCCATACAATACAGGCAAAGTAATACTAAGTCATTAGTATTAATTGGTAAAGAACAAAGACACAACCAAAATAACAAGTCAGTATCGAATAAAAGTATATTTTTCAAAGGTATAAAATAGTTTGTAATAAGTTTTGCACTCTCACCACAAAAATATTGCGAAATAAAGTCAACTTGACAGGGATAAATTTGGCTTACACAAATTGTATAATTGATTATATATGATAAAACCACTGATCGGGTCTTAAAATGCGAACAGAACCCAACCATAAATTGACTGAAAAATATTAAGCAAATATATATATAAGAATATATAATATACTTTTGCTCAGCCTGTATATTCTAAATATATTAAGTTTATATCAGCGATGTCGAAATTATATCACTTTTTAATGATGCCATTTTACCACGCTTCTTTTAAGCCTACTTAAAAAATGGAGGTACGGCTGAACGTCCTTTTTTGTACTTGTCGCAATTTCTTTGCCAATAATTGAGGACCATTTAATATGATTATTTTTTAATTCGATCTGGTGTATCCATGGATCTCCATTGGCAAAAATTCTGAAAGCGTAGAATAAGTACCTAAATGAAAGTATTGAAGTAGGTATATTCGATTTTTAAATCATTCAATTATCGAAATGGATAATTGATATATTGGGTGTGTGAATATGACTCCGCCCCTTTTTGTCAAAATAAAACACATTTGTTCGCTTACAAAATTAAAAAAAAAATTATTGAAAGTATGCTCCATCTGCAGCTACAACCTTCGCCCATCGTTCAGGTAGTTTTCGTATTCCTTGCTGGAAGAAGTCCTGGTCTTTTGAGCTTATCCAGTTGTCAATCCAAATTTTGATACTTTCACATGAAGTAAACTTTTCTCCAGTAAGGTCTGTCTGCATCGTCCGGAATAGGTGGTAATCCGAAGGAGCTATGTCTGGTGAATATGGCGGGTGGGGTAACACTTCCCAGTCCTGTCCCTCTAAATATCTTTTTACGACTTCTGCGGTATGCGGTTTGGCATTGTCATGCTGAAGAACTAATTTGTTATGTCTATTCACCCATTCTGGTCGTTTTTCTTCTATGGCTCGCTTCAAACGCATTAGTTGTCGTCGGTAAACTTCTCCATTAATAGTTTCAGAGGGTTTGAGCAACTCATAATATACAATACCTTTCTGATCCCACCAAATACAGAGCATGACCTTGGCACAGTGAATATTTATTTTTGGCTGTGATGGGCCTGGTTCGCCTGGTTTCACCCAAGCTTTTTTGCGTTTAGGATTTTCGTAGTGTATCCATTTTTCGTCTCCTGTGACTATCCGATGCAAAAATCCTTTTCTTTGCTGTCTTTGAAGCAGCATTTCACAAATGGTTTTCCGACGTTCCATGTCTCTTTCTTTTAAATCATGTGGAACCCAGTCACCGGCTTTTTGAATCATTCCCATCATTTGTAAACGCTTTGCAACAGTTGAACGATCAACATTTAATGCTGCAGCTAATTCTGATTGAGTTTGGCAAGAATCTTCCGCCAATAATGCTTCCAATTCAGCATCTTCAAATTTTTTTGGTGGTTTTCCATGTTCTTTATCCTCAGTACTAAAATCGTTATTTTGAAATCGTCGAAACCATTCCTTGCAAGTTGTATTAGACGGAGCATGCTCACCATAAATCTCCACAAGCAAACGATAAGTTTCCGCTGCAGTTTTCTTCGCAATAAAATAATGTAATAACACTTCCCGCAAATGACGTTTATTTGGAATAAAAACCGACATTTTCGAAAAGGTGAAAACAATTGTTGCTTACACTTCAACCAAATATCATAAAATGTGTTAGATAGCTGACATTCAGTACTATCGAATACAAGTATGGTCATTTATTAGTACACGTAAACAATACTAAAAACGACATCTGTTGAGAAAGGGCGGAGTCATATTCACACACCCAATAATTTGTAACTTTCTGTATTACACAGAACCAAAGGCATTCCTGCGCCAGCTGTCAGTTGGAAAATTAAAAGAAATGGTGACACGATGTTCAGAGACACAGTGGCATCCAGTGCAGAGTTGTACATCGCAAACGCGTCCCAGATTGACTCTGGATATTACCAATGCATCGCTAGTAATAAAAATGGTCATTCAAATAAATTCCACGGTAAGAAAAAACATTTCATTTATTAATATTATTATGATAACGGTAAGGAAGAGGGAAGGGAGAGAGAGAGAGGGAGAGCATATTGCAAAGAATGGCTAATTTATCTTTATTGCAGAAGTGAGGGTGGAAATGGCACCATTGGCGGAAATTGAAGAAGGTTCAAAAGTAAATGTTTCATACGGAAGTGCTTATTCGCTTACATGCAAGGTTATAGCATACCCACCTCCGAAAATTACGTGGAAAAATAGCAAGGGAAATAAATTACCCTCTGTGGTAGGCATACATGATTATAAACATACAATCAGTAAGTTAAGATAATATGTCGTGTGAGTAAAATTAAATAAATGAATGTTGCAGCATAACAGCACAAGGCATCCAACATTCACTAGTACAATAGAAATACCTCATGCTCATACAAATGATACGTACAGTTGCTACGCAGAAAATATCCGCGGCACCGTTGAGAGCAGTGTGAACGTGTCGGTGGCAGAGCCATTCATTGTTCATGAACACCCTCAAGGTAAGTTTTATTTCATCGAGGGTAACATATTGTTTATTATTTATTATATTCATGGATGAAATTAAAATTGAATGCCAATTGTTTTAGAAATAAGAAACATTCACTATGGAGTTTCACAAAATATTGTGTGTAATATAAAGCCTTCCAACAATGAATCGATGACAATAAAGTGGTTCTTCACACCACCTGGATCACCGAAAATTGCGTCAGAACTAAACACTACTAACGAATACACAATATCACAAAATGGATCAATACTTCGTATCGAGTCCATGAATATGAGTATGTTGGGAAATTATACGTGTGTGGCTTCCTTGGATTCTGATAAATATGTGACAAAAAATTACACAACAAAAGTGCAAATAGATAACATTAGTAAGTATCTTTGGCGTGACCGAACATAATCAGGAGTTTTTGATTAATCTTTATGCTGGTATTAGATATTTTCAGATTAGATGTCAATGTTTTGATTGCAAGACCTTGTTTTCGGCAAACATAATTTCAACTTGAGATTCATTAAAAATATTTGCAGGTCCTGCGAAAGTTCTCTATATTAAGGGGCCCACATCTGTTGGAAAAGATGAACATTTCAATTTGACATGCGTGTATGTATTGTTAATTACCTTATACACAAAATTGCTTAAAAACATATGCTCTTATACTTTGTGTTATATGCTAATAAAAAATAATCAAGTCAAATCAAATCAACAATTTAAACTAAAATCATAAAATAATCCAAAGCTTGTTGAGGTTATGAATAAATCGAAATGAGATTTGCCGACACTATGTTGAGAAATCACATTGATATTGTCCAGGATCAAAGGAGTGCCTCCGCCTACAGTACATTGGAAAGCTAAGAGAAAGAATGATACATCATTCATAGATTTATTCGAGTCGGGCGCAGTGTTGTACGTAACAAACGTATCCGAGGCTGATTCTTGGTATTTCCAATGTATCGCTACGAACGATAACGGGAGCTCAAATGGAACCCATGGTAAGAATCATCTTCTGCGATCCGACTTAGTGAGAATCTTATAGAAAATACCAATATTGTGACAATTTGCAATTTAAAACATTTACAGAACTAAATGTGGAAATGGCACCATTGGCGGAAATTGAAGAAGGTTCAAAAGTAAATGTTTCATACGGAAGTGCTTATTCGCTTACATGCAAGGTTAGAGCATACCCACCTCCGAAAATTACGTGGAAAAATAGCAAGGGAAATAAATTACCATCTGTGGTAGGCATACATGATTATAAGCATAAAATCAGTAAGTTAAGATAATATGACGTGTTGAGTAAATATAAATAAATACATGTTGCAGCATAACAGCACAAGACATCCAACATTTACTAGTACAATAGAAATACCTCATGCTCATACAAATGATACGTACAGTTGCTACGCAGAAAATATCCGCGGCACCGTTGAGAGCAGTGTGAACGTGTCGGTGGCAGAGCCATTCATTGTTCATGAACACCCTCAAGGTAAGTTTTATTTCATCGAGGGTAACATATTGTTTATTATTTATTATATTCATGGATGAAATTAAAATTGAATGCCAATTGTTTTAGAAATAAGAAACATTCACTATGGAGTTTCACAAAATATTGTGTGTAATATAAAGCCTTCCAACAATGAATCGATGACAATAAAGTGGTTCTTCACACCACCTGGATCACCGAAAATTGCGTCAGAACTAAACACTACTAACGAATACACAATATCACAAAATGGATCAATACTTCGTATCGAGTCCATGAATATGAGTATGGTGGGAAATTATACGTGTGTGGCTTCCTTGGATTCTGATAAATATGTGACAAAAAATTACACAACAAAAGTCCAAATAGATAACATTAGTAAGTATCTTTAGCGTGCCGAACATAATCAGGAGTTTTTGATTAATCTTTATGCTGGTATTAGATATTTTCAGATTAGATGTCAATGTTTTGATTGCAAGACCTTGTTTTCGGCAAACATAATTTCAACTTGAGATTCATGAAAAATATTTGCAGGTCCTGCGAAAGTTCTCCATATTAAGGGGCCCACATCTGTTGGAAAAGATGAACAATTCAATTTGACATGCGTGTATGTATTGTTTATTATCTTATACACAAAATTGCTTAAAAACATATACTCTTATGCTTTGTGTTACATGCTAATATAAAATAATCAAGTCAAATCAAATCAACTATTGTATTTAAACTAAAATCATAAAATAATCCAAAGCTTGTTGGGGTTATGAATAAATCGAAATGAGATTTGCCGACACTATGTTGAGAAATCACATTGATATTGTCCAGGATCAAAGGAGTGCCTCCGCCTACAGTACATTGGAAAGCTAAGAGAAAGAATGATACATCATTCATAGATTTATTCGAGTCGGGCGCAGTGTTGTACGTAACAAACGTATTCGAGGCTGATTCTTGGTATTTCCAATGTATCGCTACGAACGATAACGGGAGCTCAAATGGAACCCATGGTAAGAATCATCTTCTGCGATCCGACTTAGTGAGAATCTTATAGAAAATACCAACATTATGACAATTTGCAATTTAAAACATTTACAGAACTAAATGTGGAAATGGCACCATTGGCGGAAATTGAAGAAGGTTCAAAAGTAAATGTTTCATACGGAAGTGCTTATTCGCTTACATGCAAGGTTAGAGCATACCCACCTCCGAAAATTACGTGGAAAAATAGCAAGGGAAATAAATTACCCTCTGTGGTAGGCATACATGATTATAAACATATTGTACAATCAGTAAGTTAAGATAATTTGACGTGTTGAGTAAATTTAAATAAATACATGTTGCAGCATAACAGCACAAGGCTTCCAACATTCACTAGTACAATAGAAATACTTCATGCTCATACAAATGATACGTACAGTTGCTACGCAGAAAATATCCGCGGCACCGTTGAGAGCAGTGTGAACGTGTCGGTGGCAGAGCCATTCATTGTTCATGAACACCCTCAAGGTAAGTTTTATTTCATCGAGGGTAACATATTGTTTATTATTTATTATATTCATGGATGAAATTAAAATTGAATGCCAATTGTTTTAGAAATAAGAAACATTCACTATGGAGTTTCACAAAATATTGTGTGTAATATAAAGCCTTCCAACAATGAATCGATGACAATAAAGTGGTTCTTCACACCACCTGGATCACCGAAAATTGCGTCAGAACTAAACACTACTAACGAATACACAATATCACAAAATGGATCAATACTTCGTATCGAGTCCATGAATATGAGTATGGTGGGAAATTATACGTGTGTGGCTTCCTTGGATTCTGATAAAAATGTGAAAAAAAAATACACAACAAAAGTGCAAATAGATAACATTAGTAAGTATCTTTAGCGTGCCGAACATAATCAGGAGTTTTTGATTAGTCTTTATGCTGGTATTAGATATTTTCAGATTAGATGTCAATGTTTTGATTGCAAGACCTTGTTTTCGGCAAACATAATTTCAACTTGAGATTCATGAAAAATATTTGCAGGTCCTGCGAAAGTTCTCCATATTAAGGGGCCCACATCTGTTGGAAAAGATGAACAATTCAATTTGACATGCGTGTATGTATTGTTTATTATCTTATACACAAAATTGCTTAAAAACATATACTCTTATGCTTTGTGTTACATGCTAATAAAAAATAATCAAGTCAAATCAAATCAACTATTGTATTTAAACTAAAATCATAAAATAATCCAAAGCTTGTTGGGGTTATGAATAAATCGAAATGAGATTTGCCGACACTATGTTGAGAAATCACATTGATATTGTCCAGGATCAAAGGAGTGCCTCCGCCTACAGTACATTGGAAAGCTAAGAGAAAGAATGATACATCATTCATAGATTTATTCGAGTCGGGCGCAGTGTTGTACGTAACAAACGTATTCGAGGCTGATTCTTGGTATTTCCAATGTATCGCTACGAACGATAACGGGAGCTCAAATGGAACCCATGGTAAGAATCATCTTCTGCGATCCGACTTAGTGAGAATCTTATAGAAAATACCAACATTATGACAATTTGCAATTTAAAACATTTACAGAACTAAATGTGGAAATGGCACCATTGGCGGAAATTGAAGAAGGTTCAAAAGTAAATGTTTCATACGGAAGTGCTTATTCGCTTACATGCAAGGTTAGAGCATACCCACCTCCGAAAATTACGTGGAAAAATAGCAAGGGAAATAAATTACCCTCTGTGGTAGGCATACATGATTATAAACATATTGTACAATCAGTAAGTTAAGATAATTTGACGTGTTGAGTAAATTTAAATAAATACATGTTGCAGCATAACAGCACAAGGCTTCCAACATTCACTAGTACAATAGAAATACTTCATGCTCATACAAATGATACGTACAGTTGCTACGCAGAAAATATCCGCGGCACCGTTGAGAGCAGTGTGAACGTGTCGGTGGCAGAGCCATTCATTGTTCATGAACACCCTCAAGGTAAGTTTTATTTCATCGAGGGTAACATATTGTTTATTATTTATTATATTCATGGATGAAATTAAAATTGAATGCCAATTGTTTTAGAAATAAGAAACATTCACTATGGAGTTTCACAAAATATTGTGTGTAATATAAAGCCTTCCAACAATGAATCGATGACAATAAAGTGGTTCTTCACACCACCTGGATCACCGAAAATTGCGTCAGAACTAAACACTACTAACGAATACACAATATCACAAAATGGATCAATACTTCGTATCGAGTCCATGAATATGAGTATGGTGGGAAATTATACGTGTGTGGCTTCCTTGGATTCTGATAAAAATGTGAAAAAAAAATACACAACAAAAGTGCAAATAGATAACATTAGTAAGTATCTTTAGCGTGCCGAACATAATCAGGAGTTTTTGATTAGTCTTTATGCTGGTATTAGATATTTTCAGA
The DNA here is from genome assembly GCA_921293045.1 of Aplocera efformata. Lineage (NCBI taxonomy): Eukaryota > Metazoa > Arthropoda > Insecta > Lepidoptera > Geometridae > Aplocera > Aplocera efformata. The sequence goes on along the minus strand of OV121058.1, from coordinate 5,105,901 downwards.
TTAGATGTCAATGTTTTGATTGCAAGACCTTGTTTTCGGCAAACATAATTTCAACTTGAGATTCATGAAAAATATTTGCAGGTCCTGCGAAAGTTCTCCATATTAAGGGGCCCACATCTGTTGGAAAAGATGAACAATTCAATTTGACATGCGTGTATGTATTGTTTATTATCTTATACACAAAATTGCTTAAAAACATATACTCTTATGCTTTGTGTTACATGCTAATAAAAAATAATCAAGTCAAATCAAATCAACTATTGTATTTAAACTAAAATCATAAAATAATCCAAAGCTTGTTGGGGTTATGAATAAATCGAAATGAGATTTGCCGACACTATGTTGAGAAATCACATTGATATTGTCCAGGATCAAAGGAGTGCCTCCGCCTACAGTACATTGGAAAGCTAAGAGAAAGAATGATACATCATTCATAGATTTATTCGAGTCGGGCGCAGTGTTGTACGTAACAAACGTATTCGAGGCTGATTCTTGGTATTTCCAATGTATCGCTACGAACGATAACGGGAGCTCAAATGGAACCCATGGTAAGAATCATCTTCTGCGATCCGACTTAGTGAGAATCTTATAGAAAATACCAACATTATGACAATTTGCAATTTAAAACATTTACAGAACTAAATGTGGAAATGGCACCATTGGCGGAAATTGAAGAAGGTTCAAAAGTAAATGTTTCATACGGAAGTGCTTATTCGCTTACATGCAAGGTTAGAGCATACCCACCTCCGAAAATTACGTGGAAAAATAGCAAGGGAAATAAATTACCCTCTGTGGTAGGCATACATGATTATAAACATATTGTACAATCAGTAAGTTAAGATAATTTGACGTGTTGAGTAAATTTAAATAAATACATGTTGCAGCATAACAGCACAAGGCTTCCAACATTCACTAGTACAATAGAAATACTTCATGCTCATACAAATGATACGTACAGTTGCTACGCAGAAAATATCCGCGGCACCGTTGAGAGCAGTGTGAACGTGTCGGTGGCAGAGCCATTCATTGTTCATGAACACCCTCAAGGTAAGTTTTATTTCATCGAGGGTAACATATTGTTTATTATTTATTATATTCATGGATGAAATTAAAATTGAATGCCAATTGTTTTAGAAATAAGAAACATTCACTATGGAGTTTCACAAAATATTGTGTGTAATATAAAGCCTTCCAACAATGAATCGATGACAATAAAGTGGTTCTTCACACCACCTGGATCACCGAAAATTGCGTCAGAACTAAACACTACTAACGAATACACAATATCACAAAATGGATCAATACTTCGTATCGAGTCCATGAATATGAGTATGGTGGGAAATTATACGTGTGTGGCTTCCTTGGATTCTGATAAAAATGTGAAAAAAAAATACACAACAAAAGTGCAAATAGATAACATTAGTAAGTATCTTTAGCGTGCCGAACATAATCAGGAGTTTTTGATTAGTCTTTATGCTGGTATTAGATATTTTCAGATTAGATGTCAATGTTTTGATTGCAAGACCTTGTTTTCGGCAAACATAATTTCAACTTGAGATTCATGAAAAATATTTGCAGGTCCTGCGAAAGTTCTCCATATTAAGGGGCCCACATCTGTTGGAAAAGATGAAAATTTCAATTTGACATGCGTGTATGTATTGTTAATTACCTTTTACACAAAATCGTTTAAAAAACATATGGTCTTATGCTTTGCTATTATATTTTGAGTGTTCCATTCTAAAAGGGTAAAAGGAAATCTGTTACTGAGCCTGTGACTTTTCTGTGTATGTTCGTCTATCAGTCTTGTGTCAACTCAATGCCTGTACCATATGACCGTTAACGATTTAAGATTTCACAGATTTTGTGTTTAAATGCTAATAAAAAAATAAAATAATCCAAAGCTTGTTGAGGTTATAAATAAATCGAAATGAGATTTGCCGACACTATGTTGAGAAATCACATTGATATTGTCCAGGATCAAAGGAGTGCCTCCGCCTACAGTACATTGGAAAGCTAAGAGAAAGAATGATACATCATTCATAGATTTATTCGCGTCGGGCGCAGTGTTGTACGTAACAAACGTATCCGTAGCTGATTCTTGGTATTACCAATGTATCGCTACGAACGATAACGGGAGCTCAAATGGAACCCATGGTAAGAATCATCTTCTGCGATCCGACTTAGTGAGAATCTTATAGAAAATACCAATATTGTGACAATTTGCAATTTAAAACATTTACAGAACTAAATGTGGAAATGGCACCATTGGCGGAAATTGAAGAAGGTTCAAAAGTAAATGTTTCATACGGAAGTGCTTATTCGCTTACATGCAAGGTCATAGCATACCCACCTCCGAAAATTACGTGGAAAAATAGCAAGGGAAATAAATTACCATCTGTGGTAGGCATACATGATTATAAGCATAAAATCAGTAAGTTAAGATAATATGACGTGTTGAGTAAATATAAATAAATACATGTTGCAGCATAACAGCACAAGGCATCCAACATTCACTAGTACAATAGAAATACTTCATGCTCATACAAATGATACGTACAGTTGCTACGCAGAAAATATCCGCGGCACCGTTGAGAGCAGTGTGAACGTGTCGGTGGCAGAGCCATTCATTGTTCATGAACACCCTCAAGGTAAGTTTTATTTCATCGAGGGTAACATATTGTTTATTATTTATTAAATTCATGGATGAAATTAAAATTGAATGCTAATTGTTTTAGAAATAAAAAACATTCACTATGGAGTTTCACAAAATATTGTGTGTAATATAAAGCCTTCCAACAATGAATCGACGACAATTAAGTGGTTCTTCACACCACCTGGATCACCGAAAATTGCGTCAGAAGTAAACACTACTAATGAATACACAATATCACATAATGGATCTATACTTCGTATCGAGTCCATGAATATGAGTATGGTGGGAAATTATACGTGTGTGGCTTCCTTGGATTCTGATAAAAATGTGACAAAAAATTACACAACCAAAGTGCAAATAGATAACATTAGTAAGTATCTTTAGCGTGACCGAACATAATCTGGAGTTTTTGATTAATCTTTATGCTGGTATTAGATATTTTCAGATTAGATGTCAATGTTTTGATTGCAAGACCTTGTTTTCGGCAAACATAATTTCAAATTGAGATTCATTAAAAATATTTGCAGGTCCTGCGAAAGTTCTCCATATTAAGGGGCCCACATCTGTTGGACAAGATGAAAATTTCAATTTGACATGCGTGTATGTATTGTTAATTACCTTTTACACAAAATCGTTTAAAAACATATGCTCTTATGCTTTGTGAACATAAATGTTGCTATTATATTTTGAGTGTTCCATTCTAAAAGGGTAAAAGGAAATCTGTTACTGAGCCTGTGACTTTTCTGTGTATGTTCGTCTATCAGTCTTGTGTCAACTCAATGCCTGTACCATATGACCGTTAACGATTTAAGATTTCACAGATTTTGTGTTTAAATGCTAATAAAAAAATAAAATAATCCAAAGTTTGTTGAGGTTATGAATAAATCGAAATGAGATTTGCCGACACTATGTTGAGAAATCACATTGATATTGTTCAGGATCAAAGGAGTGCCTCCGCCTACAGTACATTGGAAAGCTAAGAGAAAGAATGATACATCATTCATTGATTTATTCGAGTCGGGCACAGTGTTGTACGTAACAAACGTATTCGAGGCTGATTCTTGGTATTTCCAATGTATCGCTACGAACGATAACGGGAGCTCAAATGGAACCCATGGTAAGAATCATCTTCTGCGATCGGACTTAGTGAGAATCTTATAGAAAATATTATACCAATATTATGACAATTTGCAATTTAAAACATTTACAGAACTAAATGTGGAAATGGCACCATTGGCGGAAATTGAAGAAGGTTCAAAAGTAAATGTTTCATACGGAAGTGCTTATTCACTTACATGCAAGGTTATAGCATACCCACCTCCGAAAATTACGTGGAAAAATAGCAAGGGAAATAAATTATCATCTGTGGTAGGCATACATGATTATAAACAGACAATCAGTAAGTTAAGATAATTTGACGTGTTGAGTAAAGTTAAATAAATACATGTTGCAGCATAACAGCACAAGGCATCCAACATTCACTAGTACAATAGAAATACTTCATGCTCATACAAATGATACGTACAGTTGCTACGCAGAAAATATCCGCGGCACCGTTGAGAGCAGTGTGAACGTGTCGGTGGCAGAGCCATTCATTGTTCATGAACACCCTCAAGGTAAGTTTTATTTCATCGAGGGTAACATATTGTTTATTATTTATTAAATTCATGGATGAAATTAAAATTGAATGCTAATTGTTTTAGAAATAAAAAACATTCACTATGGAGTTTCACAAAATATTGTGTGTAATATAAAGCCTTCCAACAATGAATCGACGACAATTAAGTGGTTCTTCACACCACCTGGATCACCAAAAATTGCGTCAGAAGTAAACACTACTAATGAATACACAATATCACATAATGGATCTATACTTCGTATCGAGTCCATGAATATGAGTATGGTGGGAAATTATACGTGTGTGGCTTCCTTGGATTCTGATAAAAATGTGACAAAAAATTACACAACCAAAGTGCAAATAGATAACATTAGTAAGTATCTTTAGCGTGACCGAACATAATCTGGAGTTTTTGATTAATCTTTATGCTGGTATTAGATATTTTCAGATTAGATGTCAATGTTTTGATTGCAAGACCTTGTTTTCGGCAAACATAATTTCAAATTGAGATTCATTAAAAATATTTGCAGGTCCTGCGAAAGTTCTCCATATTAAGGGGCCCACATCTGTTGGACAAGATGAAAATTTCAATTTGACATGCGTGTATGTATTGTTAATTACCTTTTACACAAAATCGTTTAAAAACATATGCTCTTATGCTTTGTGAACATAAATGTTGCTATTATATTTTGAGTGTTCCATTCTAAAAGGGTAAAAGGAAATCTGTTACTGAGCCTGTGACTTTTCTGTGTATGTTCGTCTATCAGTCTTGTGTCAACTCAATGCCTGTACCATATGACCGTTAACGATTTAAGATTTCACAGATTTTGTGTTTAAATGCTAATAAAAAAATAAAATAATCCAAAGTTTGTTGAGGTTATGAATAAATCGAAATGAGATTTGCCGACACTATGTTGAGAAATCACATTGATATTGTTCAGGATCAAAGGAGTGCCTCCGCCTACAGTACATTGGAAAGCTAAGAGAAAGAATGATACATCATTCATTGATTTATTCGAGTCGGGCACAGTGTTGTACGTAACAAACGTATTCGAGGCTGATTCTTGGTATTTCCAATGTATCGCTACGAACGATAACGGGAGCTCAAATGGAACCCATGGTAAGAATCATCTTCTGCGATCGGACTTAGTGAGAATCTTATAGAAAATATTATACCAATATTATGACAATTTGCAATTTAAAACATTTACAGAACTAAATGTGGAAATGGCACCATTGGCGGAAATTGAAGAAGGTTCAAAAGTAAATGTTTCATACGGAAGTGCTTATTCGCTTACATGCAAGGTTAGAGCATACCCACCTCCGAAAATTACGTGGAAAAATAGCAAGGGAAATAAATTACCCTCTGTGGTAGGCATACATGATTATAAACATATTGTACAATCAGTAAGTTAAGATAATTTGACGTGTTGAGTAAATTTAAATAAATACATGTTGCAGCATAACAGCACAAGGCTTCCAACATTCACTAGTACAATAGAAATACTTCATGCTCATACAAATGATACGTACAGTTGCTACGCAGAAAATATCCGCGGCACCGTTGAGAGCAGTGTGAACGTGTCGGTGGCAGAGCCATTCATTGTTCATGAACACCCTCAAGGTAAGTTTTATTTCATCGAGGGTAATACATTGTTTATTATTTATTATATTCATGGATGAAATTAAAATTGAATGTCAATTGTTTTAGAAATAAAAAACATTCACTATGGAGTTTCACAAAATATTGTGTGTAATATAAAGCCTTCCAACAATGAATCGATGACAATAAAGTGGTTCTTCACACCACCTGGATCACCGAAAATTGCGTCAGAACTAAACACTACTAACGAATACACAATATCACAAAATGGATCAATACTTCGTATCGAGTCCATGAATATGAGTATGTTGGGAAATTATACGTGTGTGGCTTCCTTGGATTCGGATGAGAATGTTAAAATCGAATTCAACACTTCAGTACGCCTCATAGATGATTTTTGTGAGTATGCTTATTTGCCTATTCTATATAGATTACTCATATCTCACAACTTAAATAACTGTTATTGTCTCATTTATTTTTTATTATTTTCAGATCCTCCAAAAATCACGTCCCTTTTGGATAACTATAGCTACATTAACAATACGCTGATAGCTTTGAACTGCAGGTAAAGCTTTTTATGCCTATTGAGCGTAGATTTATGATAGAGATATATATTTGTTATGTGTAATAATTTTACAAATACAAAGCATTTCTGTGTCTCAGTCGAAGGGTGTGGGTACAAGCGCACGAGACGTGACATCCCAGTATCGAGTAACGGGTGCAAAGGGTTGCGACTTGGGTCTTCGACTTGGGTAATCGGTCGGCGAGGCTATTTTTAAGAATAATTTGAGGTCTATTGCTTGTCATTTTATACTTACAGTTTGTTTATATATCTCCCACCCATAATTTTTATATTTTTTCTTGGGACTCTTCTCTACTCTCATGTAACTCATCATATGGCAGAAGGTAAACTGCGGGTTAAAAGAAACCTGCGCAACGTTTTTCAGATTTTAAATTAGAAACGCAACACATTCCATAAAGCATGACATGGTTGACAAGAAAATATTCAATAACAATTTTGATACTTTGTAACTATTGTACATAACATTACACATAATGGAACACCGCGAAACATTTGTAATTATGTTAGTAACTTGAATACTACAATAATTAGGTCGAAAAGACTACATTGAGAACGAAGATCGAGATAAATCCATAGACAAACGTGTAAAGATATTAAGTTAAACGATATTTACCTGCAAAGCAACGAATGGTACATTTATATAACTTTTATAATAACTATAACTTTTGCTTGCGGTTCGCGGTTAATGTAGATTTGGTCAATTATTTATGGATGAAATTTAATGATGATCGGTGTAGTTAGGCTTGAAATCGAGTAAGCAAACCTTCATTTGCATTTGTATTATTAGAAAGGATGAAAAAACGTGATTGAACTTACAAATTTCAGTGCCATTGGAAAACCAATGCCGGATATAACGTGGCAGTTCAAGCAGAGGGACTCCAAACAATTTATTGACCTTTCTAGTGGAGATATATTGCATATTCATGGCCTTAACTATAAAAATGCTGGTACTTACAAGTGCATTGCTACTAACGTTGCTGGGAACGATAGTAAAGAATATGATATTGGAGGTAAGACAGCGATTCATGGAGCTAACCTCGTGTTATAAGATTCTGTTTGAAAATCAATAATATGAAATTCTGTCTAATGAAATGAATAGTTTTGAATGGTCTACCTTGGTAATAAATAGTTTGGATCAACAAATATATATTATTGTTGATATAATCATATTATTGCACTGTAAATCCATGTTTTTTTTATTAATAATTATTCTTTGATTACGTTTTTCATCTTTCAGGATTCGCTAACAATAGCTTTGTGATTAAAACGGACATATTTATAAAACAGGGAGATTCGATGGACCTTAAGTGTGACATCTCTTCTGGTAATGACTCTGTAAGGTGGTTCGTGGTAAGATATCATTTTTTAAGTAAAATAAATGTAAAAATACTATTGAAAAGATATTAGATGGGACGTGTAAAGCAAATGCAAGTTGGATGAACATAGATATGTAAGTACATCAAACTTACAATAATAGTTAATTTACGCAGTTGAATTAGAATGAATTACCGTACCAGCCTCTAATGTTCCCACTGCAGGGACACCGGCCTACTCTCGATAATTGAGAGTGAATGGGCTTTCATCTACCACGGGAGCCCAATCCGGATTGGTAGATGTCAAATGTCTTCGAATTTATGGTTCTAAGACATGCCGGTTTCCTCACGATGTTTTCCTTCACCGTTTCGAGAACGTGGTATTGCGCACATAAAAATTTTTCAAGTGAAAAAACTCATTGGTGCACGTGTGGGTTTGAACCAGCGACCTTCAGATTGAAAGTCGGCGTCTGTGCCCCTGAGCCACCACGCTTCCGAATGAAGTATATAACAAGAATGAATAATCATTAAAAAACACCCTAAGGTGTGTGTGCCTTACCACAACCAGCAATGTTGTAATTTATTAGCTGCATTTAACAAAGGGTTTATAATATACCAAATTACTACTATATGTCATAGATGGCAAAGAACTTTTATTCTCAAAAAGTTCTTTGCCATCTTTGACATAACAGGGTGAGAACAAGCACCAAACTTAATAATAATTCTGGGTGATCTTGTACAGGTTAGGAATTGAATTTATTGATGTTTTAAGATATTGTTTGAAGAACTCCATGGTAATTAATATTTTGATTGCCAAAGGCCCGTTTATTTTATTAAAATGACTTTTCTATTTCAGAACGGGGTTGTTACTCCGGTCAATACGTCCACTTACATACTCAAAAACGTAACCGACTTTGACGACGGCAATTACACATGCGTTGTAGACACACCAGACGGGCGGGTAATGTTGAATTTCGAAGTCGCGGCCGGATACCAACCAAGAATCTTGGGCTCCATTGATCCAATAGTGAATTTACATGACACAGCAAGCTTGAATTGTGAAGTGGATGCTGACCCATCAGTTGTATCAGTGAGTATGAAGCTAAACTATGTGGGTTAACGTGGTAGAGTAATATTCGGTTGGGGAGGACCTGAGTCGTATTAATATTGTTATGGGCGAGGCAACCACTTAACATCAGGTGGGCTTTCAGCTCGGTCCATCAATGGAAAAAAACAGAGATGAGTAGATAGACCTACGTAGTAGGCTTAAGAATAGGGCCATCTACAACCCTGAAAATTAATAGAAAAAAAAAATCTAATCTAATTTATTTTTGTTTTCAGACACAATGGTTTTATGATGGGAAAGAAATAAATGAAACATCAGCAGAGGTTTATATCACTAACTGGGGAATGTACACGTGTATGGCGAGTAACGTACACGGCAGTGTAACCAACACTTTTAACGTGACTAGTATTGATGGTGTGTAAGACTTAAATAGGTTTTTCAATAACTTATCAATTCATGATTGAATTCACCGATAAATAATTCAAACATTACTCGCAGAAGTCAATTTTATGTTCCTGTAACCGCAAAGAAAGCGAGTTTTATTTTAATTCTTTTTTTAGGCAATTTTATAGTGCTTAAATGAAAGTCATAAAGTTAAAGACATTAAGGTTTATTTAAAAAAAAAAAGGAAGGTTAAGTAAAATGACCATTTTTCAATAGATTTCGATAAAGTCCAGTTTCCTGAATTGGTCTTCGAACGGTTGATACCAGAATTCCAACAATGCTGAAGTTGACGTGTCGTTCACCAATTTCAGCAATGTCGGAATTCTGGTACACTCTACGGGTTAGTAGAATGTTTTTAACTGAGTTTGATCAGAATAATGAATTTTATATTCATACTAGCGACCCGCCCCGGCTTCGCACGGTTAGTAAAGCATCAGTGTCGTATCAGAAACTACCCGTGCGAAACCGGGGTGACTTGCTAGTGTATTATACATATAAACTTTCCTCTTAAATCACTCTATCTATTAAAACAACCGCATTAAAATCCGCTGCGTAGTTTTAAAGATTTAAGCATACGTACGGATATAGGGACAGAGAAAGTGACTTTGTTTTACACTATGTAGTGATGAAAGAACAGAATCAAAAGTAAAAGGAATGGTTTCAAATTCATTGTTAAAATTATAAAAATAGTTTTTATTTATATTTATGGCTTTTAATACAATTACAAAAAAGAAATAAAATGCTTCACCTTTTCCTATATTTGTAATGAAATAAACTCTAATTTAGTTTTAATTTAAAAAGGATTGTTCAAATACTTTAAAAATGCGTAAAGTAAAAGTTATTTGCTACCCAGTGTATAAGAATAAGTTAAGCATTAAATTTGACAAGACTTATACTTAAATTAACCTTCGGTTCCATTTTCATTATAAGAAGAAATAGTATTTCATTCAATAGAAACTATTTTTTTTTGAGATTTGAGTAAAGAAGGAATCCTCTGGTTTAAGTGTCAGAAAACTCCATTCTCGTTTTATTAAAGAATAATATGTTTTTATATAGAATTTATTACTTTCACGTACATATATTTATAAATAATAGGTGTGTGAATATGACTCCGCCCCTTTTTGTCAAAATAAAACACATTTGTTCGCTTACAAAATTAAAAAAAAAAAATATTGAAAGTATGCTCCATCTGCAGCTACAACCTTCGCCCATCGTTCAGGTAGTTTTCGTATTCCTTGCTGGAAGAAGTCCTGGTCTTTTGAGCTTATCCAGTTGTCAATCCAAATTTTGATACTTTCACATGAAGTAAACTTTTCTCCAGTAAGGTCTGTCTGCATCGTCCGGAATAGGTGGTAATCCGAAGGAGCTATGTCTGGTGAATATGGCGGGTGGGGTAACACTTCCCAGTCCTGTCCCTCTAAATATCTTTTTACGACTTCTGCAGTATGCGGTTTGGCATTGTCATGCTGAAGAACTAATTTGTTATGTCTATTCACCCATTCTGGTCGTTTTTCTTCTATGGCTCGCTTCAAACGCATTAGTTGTCGTCGGTAAACTTCTCCATTAATAGTTTCAGAGGGTTTGAGCAACTCATAATATACAATACCTTTCTGATCCCACCAAATACAGAGCATGACCTTGGCACAGTGAATATTTATTTTTGGCTGTGATGGGCCTGGTTCGCCTGGTTTCACCCAAGCTTTTTTGCGTTTAGGATTTTCGTAGTGTATCCATTTTTCGTCTCCTGTGACTATCCGATGCAAAAATCCTTTTCTTTGCTGTCTTTGAAGCAGCATTTCACAAATGGTTTTCCGACGTTCCATGTCTCTTTCTTTTAAATCATGTGGAACCCAGTCACCGGCTTTTTGAATCATTCCCATCATTTGTAAACGCTTTGCAACAGTTGAACGATCAACATTTAATGCTGCAGCTAATTCTGATTGAGTTTGGCAAGAATCTTCCGCCAATAATGCTTCCAATTCAGCATCTTCAAATTTTTTTGGTGGTTTTCCATGTTCTTTATCCTCAGTACTAAAATCGTTATTTTGAAATCGTCGAAACCATTCCTTGCAAGTTGTATTAGACGGAGCATGCTCACCATAAATCTCCACAAGCAAACGATAAGTTTCCGCTGCAGTTTTCTTCGCAATAAAATAATGTAATAACACTTCCCGCAAATGACGTTTATTTGGAATAAAAACCGACATTTTCGAAAAGGTGAAAACAATTGTTGCTTACACTTCAACCAAATATCATAAAATGCGTTAGATAGCTGACATTCAGTACTATCGAATACAAGTATGGTCATTTATTAGTACACGTAAACAATACTAAAAACGACATCTGTTGAGAAAGGGCGGAGTCATATTCACACACCCAATATATGTTTTTAATTTCAGCTTGCATAATAAACAGAACTATATCTAACCAACAATTCACGCCATTATTGATCGACAAGAACAGCACTACGTGGCTCGCGATGAAGACAGAAGGTAAAGTTAGTACACCTGGGGAGAAAATATATCTCACGTGCGCCACTGAATACAAGCTAAACACGTTCAAAATACTCCCAAATTTTGAAATAGAAGCGGAATGTTACAAGGAAGACATATTTAAAGTTGAAAATGGAGGAGTGGTTGAACTACACAAGTTTGGTGAGCTGCAGTGTACTGATATTGTTCAACCTACTGTATGGGACAACTATGGCTTCTGCATGAACGATACCGGGGAAATAAACAAAGTTGGTTTCAATCTAACTAGTGGATTCTATGAGGCATACGATGCTTGCGTCAATAAAAGCACAAACAACTATCTTTATACGAAAATTGTGATGTCCGATAAAAATATTGGAAACGTTGTTTTACCAGAGTTTTACGAAAATATAACAATTGCAAATCCTTCTAACTTTACGTCATGTGGTGTAATAAAAGAATGTTGCTATAGTTTTGGCCAGATGGTTAATGCTAGAGATGTTGCATTTGGACCAGCTCAAACTGCTACGTTGGACAAATACAATATTATACCTGTGTGGGAACCATGTCGTGCATTTTATAAACAGGTAAGATTTCTTTTTTGTACAGGATTACTCACTGTTATTGATCTTCGACTAAAGTCATTACGCTATCATTCTCTTGAAGAGTATACACAACATCAACTTCAACGCAATAATACAATATTAATATAATATACATCATATCTATACGTAAACAGCCAAAGCTAATGAAGAGTTGACAGTTTCAAAATTTAGACGTCGTTTTGTGGTTTGAGACGCGGTGAGCCACGTCTTCTTGATGTTTGACTACATCAGATACATGAGAGCACAAAATTTTCAGGATCAGTTTAGTTTTTTATAACGATTGCTTTTGAATTCCTTAATTTTAATATTATATCAGGAAAAATATTGTATTTCTTTTTTCTATTTTTTATTCTAATGAATTGATAATAGGAAGGTTAATCTAGCGATTGGCCTTATTAGGTTTTAAGGTTTCACTAAAAATATTACTTGCTTTTGCTACGAGCCAAATTCACGCTTGAATTTTGTTCCATTTTATTTTAAATCGGCATTTAATATTTTTGCAATATTGGTGATTCTCTTTTTATTTGATAGCATGTATCCCAAAGTCACATAAATTTTTAGAAAAAAAAAAAGAGTTTAGATGCTATTTTGTAATCAGTGTTTTCGACCAGTTACTTGTATAAATAAATAATTTATTTTTTATTTTGTGTAGACAACATGGACAGATATTGAAGAATATCTCAGATTAGTAGTTGTTGAAAACGATAACGCAGTCACGACTGTGATGACTGGAGTCAGTCATTATATAGATTCCATGCCTCGATACTTATGGAAGGTGGTAAGTCTTACTTTTAGTTGCTCCTTTGTCACCACTCAGGGGTACGTGTTGGGATACTAGACTGTTCTCACCTACGGACGCAAGCAACCCTCCCTCTTTTTTCCCAGGTCAGCATTCCGTTAGCACCTATTCTGTACTCTGAGAATGACGGGGATGATACGTCTCATGCGCATGTGATTTCACTGGCACCCACACCCTTCCACCGGAACACAATAATGCGAGCACTATTGCTTGGCGGCAGATTCCAGGTGTGGTGGCAGTACCTCTCCGGACGAACTTGGCACAAGTTCTACTGCTACAAGTTCTACAGTGCTGCGTAATAAGCATATGTATATTATCAGGTGGCACAGGTAACATAATAACCGTGTTTCAGGTATTAATCCAGGAGAAAAACGACACCAATTATGGGGCAATCGTGTATGTGAATGGCCCTGATCCACCATCGAATGTACTTTGCACGGGCACTGAACCAGTGATCTCTCGCAGCGCTTATGACTTTGGGAACAACACCATCACTTGCAATCTCGAGGACTTTGCCGATGCTATGGGCATTAATATAAATGTTTTATATGATGATCTAAATATATAAATATCCATTCATATTATTGGTACCTAATGTGCAAGATTAAGATGAAAAAGTTATACGTCAAGTAAGTATCGATAAACAAAAAATAAGTGTTATGTTTTATGAATAAATATTGTTTTGTATGACTGAAACTAAAGCTTGTTGTACATATTATTACTATTGTATATCATGAACTTTGGAAAGGACTAACCTCCCATAAAACAGACAATCCTTGTGTTAGGGTCTGGTTATAAATATTGTATAACACTTCATATATACTTTAAGTAATTTTGTAGCGTAAATTTTGTGTCAAATAAAATGATTTTATTTCCAAAAATAAATGAAGACTGCGTCAAACTGCATTTCTTTCTTGGTCCGAATAGAATAAAATAAAAGTTTATTATCTACCTGTATACCAATCCCTTCAACATATAATTCGTTTATTAACAAAAGCATAAGTAGTATAAGACATATTCTGTAATAGTTTCGAATACTAAGTATTACTATTCTGACGTAGGTGGCGCCACGCGTATGCCCTGAGAATTCTTAATTTAAGGTCAAAGCACCTGTGTTTTTTTGTTAATTTTGTTGATTGCCTATTTAGGATCAATCCTGATATATAACTTTTAAATTTAAAAGCTATGTGGCATCGATAGAGCCTGCCCAAGGCGACACTAATCGGTTATCAGATATGCAAACACCCAGCGCTCACTGGTAACAGTATGTTCGGTAACGCAGTCTTGCTGGCCAATCCTTCCACCACGATTGTTCTAATAGTATTTCCCAGGACTTAATCCTTTGCTCTTGCGTTCATTTTTATCTCCATTAACATGAGAGTTTTCCGGTCGACAATGTGCAAATCTTTTGAGCTACGTCGCGACAAATCGGTGACAATATTTGCATTCAGGATACCGACATGACGACCAAATGAGACTAACAATAACTAGCTTAAATCTTGTCGCAGAGTTTCAACGTGTTTCTACATTTGAGTGGTACCAAAACTCGCAAAGCAACCATATCAAATCTTGCAAAACTATTTACTCAATATGCAGGTATTACGCGGGAACTATGCGGGTGAAAACAACAAGTTTGTTTGTGTATGTATGTCTGTTACTTCTTCACGCTCAAAACCCCGGCTTGAATATCGAATCACTGAAGCTCCTTGAAATGTACCGTAGCTACATGCCAGTAATACCTTCTCAGAGGAAGCGGATTTACTTCGAGAAAAGCTCATAGCATCTTAGAATCTGAATAACAATGAGAAAACCATTCACAGTCAACATAATATCCTCGGCTTGATATCTTCATTCAACATCCCACGGAAATAATGCGACAGACCATTAGTAAATAGAACATTAACCGAATAATTTACAAAACATTCACTGTTGTTCTATCGCTTGTATAATGAGTTGTGTTCAGAAGAATTCTTTGAAATGATGCTGACGGTTACTTTCTATCACCGCGCCGCTCGCCATCGGCAGGAGATTCATCCTCATACTCTAGCCGGGGTGGGGGACCGTAAAATGGACAATTCCTAATCACTTACTACTTGCCCCGATGTATAACTTTGACTGTCTCCCTCCTTAAATGATTAAAAAAGTATAAATTCACATCACAATTAATAGCGGTTCTATTTATAAACGGTATAAAGTATATTTTATTATATTTATTCAAGGCGACGTGCATTCATTGGGTTTCAATGTCTCAAGGGCATCCGCTTGTATTGTTGAACTACAAGGGGCCGGTTAATAACATTACAGGATGAATGCCAGCCCAAGGCAAGTTTTTTTTTATATGCGTTAGTTACGGAACGAGCTGAGGGCCCAAGTGGTAACAACAGTGATACTACTCAGTATAAGATTTGGATCTTATACTGAGTCGCATTCATGCTGATGTGTCTATCACCCAAGACGGAGATGATACGTCTCATGTGCTTGTGATTTCACCGGCACCCACACCCTTCCCCTGGAACACTGCTTGGCGGCAGATTCCAGGTGTGGTGACAGTACCTCACCGGACGAACTTGACGCTCGAACTTTTTTAACGAGGATTATAGAGCAATGTTATGCAGAAAGAGACCATCGGCCGATAGAGATAGGTATAACAGTTTTATAATTAATTGATTACTGCTTTTCATACAGTGACATCCTAACTTATATATAATATTATTAATACTATTAATACGAAAGTGACTTTGTTTGTTACGCTTTCACGCCTAAATCGCTGCAACGATTTAAAAAATTCTTCCTTTGGTTATAGGATATAGGAGTAACATAGGTTATTGTTATCTTCGCATACTCATTGTTTCTCAATGTTAATATTATAAATGCGAAAGTGCTTTTATTTGTGTGTTTGTTACGCTTTCAAGCGTAAACCAACAAACCGATTAAAAAAATTCTTTCACCAATAACAATCTACATTATCAACGAGTAACATAGGCTATATGTTTTTACTTTTAATTTTTTTACATTATAGTTAATTTTATTATACAGCTAGCCATTTTCGAGTTTTAGAGAGACTAAAGAGACTAACAAACAGCAATTTATTTTTACAAGTATAGATTTATTTAAAGTGTGATTTTTTACTTTTTAAAGCAGATTTAGAATTATTTATATGACGACAGCTTGAGGCTTTCAACACAATCTTGTTGTTGGCATTTTTAATTTATTTTCGCAAAGAATTGTGGGTGGTCCCTTTCTGCATAATACCTGCCGATTAACTATTTTAATGAGCGACCGTAGCGCTCGTTGCCACGGAAATATCGGAACATTTGTTGAAATACAACACTCGCTAGAAAATTGATTCTTATCGTATCTTTTTTTCAGTTAAGTTAAACGAAGTCACGATAAAACTTTGCCACCTAAAATAGCTTTATTAGTGCAATTTTTAGCTTTGTTCAGATAATCCAAACTAAACCAAAAACTAGGTAGAATCTGGTACCTAGCGAGTTGATGAGCAACAAGAAGCGAGTGTTCTTTCAACGAGTATTCTGATTGCAAAATAGCCTTACTTTTTAACGGACTTAAAAAAAACAGGAGGTTCGAAATTCAGCAATGTATTTGCATGTGTTAATTCTATGAACATCTTTCTGTTCATAGTATTAACACTAGAAACAAAAATAAATTGAACAACCAAGATTACAAAAGGTCAACGGATCTTTCATGGGCAGTTGAGTACGTTTCTATATTAAACTTTATTCTGTGACATTAATGTTACAGGATAACCCGATAACGTACTAGTGCGTCATGATTTACTGTATTTAACTGAGGGAGAACAAAATGCGTGGTCCAGTGATAAATCGCCATTTATGGTATCAAGCACGAACAATACGAAAATCGTCACTCTTGCACTGTTAGAATATAAAACACTTGTAAATATTTTGACGCCGAATTATTAATTTGCCTCATTCGAAACCCACAGACGATAGACAGAGTCCAATTATCCCTCATACAATCATGTATTATACGCCGAGTATATTATTATTTTTTATATTGATAATAGACGCCCAAAGTGATAGAAAGAGTAGTTTGACGTTTGTTATAGATGTTACTCGGTCTATGAATAAAGTTTTGAGACAAGTGGAAGAGAGTGTGCATACTCTATTTGACGTGGTGTTACAAGCTAATGAATCTCATATAGAAAATTTCATTTTGGTTACGTTTGATGATCCAAGTAAGTACTTGCACATACTACCCTTGTAATTTGATTGCGTGTGTAGTCCTGGACCAGTACAAATGTTGCCGCGGTTTGAAATAGAATCTGGCACTGTCGATTCGAAAGCCGATTTCTTTAACTGAAATTAATAAATTATTAATTTAACATTGTATATCTAGCACTGGCATACTTTATCTAGCAATTTATTACGAGTAGTATTGCTTTTTTGCGTTTAATTGGTTTTAGGTTGACTTTTTGGTGACTACATGTTAAGAGGTTACCTGCGCGCAATACTACTTAGATTCTCAAAACAAAGTCTGAGAAGACCCAAGTCGTATCCCATTGCCCCCGCCACCCGAAACAGGGATGTAACGTCTCAAGTGCCTGTAATTTCACCGGCAACGGAACACAGCAACACGCGTGCGCCGCTGGTTTGCTGCGGATTACCAGGTGTGGTGGCTGTACCTACTACACCAGCCGAATTCAGCCACACTTAAACTCGATCAGGCCTAATAAACGCAATGCAGATAGCTGTCCACTTAATAATGGTACAAAATAATATAAAATAGACAGACCATTGAACCCACAGAAAGAAGACATATTACTAATTTTGTACTTTACAGACGTAAATTTTGTTATTGAATCAAGAGACATAGACGAATTTATAGAGGCTTTAGACAATATTGAACTGCAAAACGGCGGAGATTGTCCAGAATTTTGTATCTCTGGTATTAAAATGGCAATTGAAAAAAGTCTTCCAGGATCTACAATATACGTTTTCACTGATGCATATGCTAGCGACTATACGGTGTCTGATCAAGTTTTGGACATAGCCCAAAGAAAAGAAATACAGGTGAGATTTACAACGGCAAACGATCGAAGTTAGAAAATATTTACAGTATATTGAGCCAAACGATAGAGCACTTAATTAAATAAAATAAGTCGGTATATTATTTCATTGTGATATTAATTTATTTTCATGATTTGTTTTTATATTTATGATCTGTGTGTATATTTAATAAAAGATTATATGTAGTAAGTAGGTACCCTTAACTAAGTAGTAACCTTAGGTAAGTAGGTACACGTAACATAGGTACCCTTTAATGCTACTTATATTTTAATAAACTCAATTCAATTAAATATTATAACGATTTGCTTTAGTCAATGTTTTGTAAAAAGTTTTACATATAAATAGTTATTCTCTTTTTTTCGTTTTGTTTTTAGTCTTAGTTTTATATAATCCTAGTACCTATTTAGCTATGAAGTAGTAAGCCTATTTCAGCCATTAATAGATAATATTTTATCTTATTTAATTATAATATATTTATGGTTATGATAAATGATATGATATTCACAGGTCATATTTGTGCTAACCGGAAGATGTATTGAATCATCTCTCCTTGGCTATGATGTATATCTGCACATAGCAAAAATGACTTCTGGTCAAGTGTTCAACCTTTTAGATGATGATGTTTTTGAAGTGAGTATAAATTAACTATAAATTAACTATAGTTAGTTAAATTTTCTCAAAAGTTTTCTAATCACAATAATTTCTGTTCAGAACATGGTTTGGTAATTTGAATTACTAAAGGTCTCATAATATGCATCATCTATCTGTAGTAACATAATAAATAATTGAGCTACTAGAATATTATTTACAACATTTGTTAGATATAAGATACAAGCTAGCCCTTTTTTTTTTTTTTTCGTGGGGAAATGCACTCGCATACCGCCCTGCCACGGGGAGACAGAGCGGTTATGTGGGACTCGACCCACTAAAACCCCACGGTGTCCTCCTCTGCCGCTTAGTGGCCCTGCGCCCTGCGATTAAATTATCGCGTTAAAGAAGTTAAAGATTTATAGAATTATATAATTTGAAGTTGTTAGTATGCAAAATGAAACAAAAAAAACGAAGATAATATATTTTATCCTGCTCTGCAGTATGAAGAATATCTGAGAGAACTTGTCTCACACTGTTTTGGAATTTTTGATAATTGTTTCTTTTTTTTCTATAATACAAAAAATAGCAAATGTAAGGGAACATTTTGTTACATTTTGAATGCAATTTAATGCTATATTAACGAGAATATGAATGTTCACACATTCACGAAAATGAAAATAGCTTATGAAAACAGCATACGAAACTTTCATCTCTGTTGGTCGAAAAAAAGCACGGAAAGTTCCAAAAAGTGACCAGTGATTTTTTTCTTCCAATGTTCTAAACTTATTTTACAGATACTTGAATTCGTGGTTGAGTCTGCGAAATCACGAAGAACTGTTGCAAAGACGAAAACCTTTCCACCGGGACTTGGCCACAAACTTAATGTAAGTCAAAAACTGGTTGACATTACCGTAATAAATTTAAGGTTATGACCGGACTTAATTAGCTGTTTCTATCCTACAAGTTGCCATGAAAGCTCCTTGCAAAATATAGGAGGTATAAATAACTGACCAGTTACCATAAATCCTAGACATGTGTGCTTAAAATTAGACGTTTTCAATATTGTTAATTATGAATTAATTACGAATAAATAATTACTATAATAACATACGAATCAATCGAACTTTTTGTGATGAACATGAAGTTGGTTCTCGAGGTTTGTATGTGCGTCCATCTGCGACACAGGAATTACTCACCATTACGGAGAAAGGGTAGGTTTTCTCGTCCCAAGGCGGCTACGTTAATAAGTCACTAAAATATGAGACGGGTTGCGGGGAAAGGGCTTAAAATTCTTAAATTCGCTTACTCAGGGATGAGTTTTTTTTTCTTAAATTCCATTACTAACCTTAACTAAATGAATAATACCATTTATCAAATTTTCTTTTCAGTACACAAAGGATGTTGAAATGAAGAATACAACCATTACTATTTCGGGAAAAGGTGTCAAATTTAATATCATAGGACCTGATGGTACAGTTCCAGATGTAGAAAATTGGGTTACATTGGAAAATGTTACGGTATCTTTGGCTTTGCTAATTTCTGTGCTTTGAAAATCTAACTTCTACTAATATAGTTAATTAAGAAAGAATGCCAAATTGATATTACACAGTAACTTATGGCGATTAGAATATGTTGACTTCCATGTTCTTGATGTCCGTCAAAATCCTTACACGTGCCGGGTGGTGGGAAAGAATCAACCCAAATTCTGGTCCGGAGTACTATGCCACTACACCTGCTAATCAATCCACTACCAATAGCCCGAGATCCGGCTACAAGATACAATATATACTACTAGATTTTTTATTATTTATTATATATTTATAGTTAGTAGTAGTATTTTTAATTGAAATAATTTTAGTTGATTTTTCGCAAAAATGTCGTTCTATGTGAAGGTAGCTCATAACCTAACCCTGAATTAACACATAGGTCATCAAAAAGCTTTTTATGTTAAGTGAATTAAGGTTCTTAGTGACTTGAAAAAAACAAATTTCAATACAAGTCTTTCCAGGGTTTGAAAATATATGAAAAGAAAGACGGTGTCCACACAATGACCGTTGATTGCGAGTCAGAAGCTAATTTAATTCTCTCTGCGCGGTCCAAGATTTATTTCCGTCATGGTTTCTCAACATTTGTACCGTCTTCTCTAAACGACACATCTTTGAAGCCACTTCAAGGTACGTATTCATATATTTTTGTAATATCAATCGTACGCTAGAACTGTTCTACACAACCTTCATTTCTCAATCTCTAACATAGACCTTAATATTTCATACCGGTTCAAATCTACCATAACCATTACTGTTTTCTTAATAAAATGAACTAGTATGTATCCGTTTTCGAAACGGTGACGGAAAACATCGTGAGGAAACCGTCATGTCTTAGAACCAAAAATTCGACGACATGTGACATCTACCAATCCGGATTGGGCTCCCGTGGTACATCAGAGCCCATTCTTCTTCTTTCGTGTCGATAAAATAAACGTTTATATAGCATTTGCCCAAAAATTCGCTACGTCAGTTGCCCCTCTGGTAGCTCGCATTAAGTCACCCATAGTGCAGGAATTTGGGCAAGATCGGCATTCCAGCAGGTGCAGCATTGTCTGCAAAGGAGTGCCGCATTCGCATTCCGTGTTAGTGGGGTCAATCATACCCCATTTACTTAGGTTACACCTGCAGCGGCCCACCTGAGTCCGCAGTCTGTTGAGGGACCTCCAAACTGGCCAAGGTAGTTTGTGGCCGGGTGGTAGTTCCTCTGCAGGCATAACATAATTTGAAGGAGGGGAGTGTTTTGCCATCCACAAGTTTAGTCGGGCTTTACTCGGGTTTTCAGTAGAGGCTTCGGTGTATCTTATGAAGCTTTTACGACTCTTGAGTCGGCTTTTCGGTCTTGTTGAAAAACTGTTTAAGGGATGCCTGTTGTCTAGTTCTTGTTTAAGCTTTTCTAAGCTGCAGGCTATCTCTCTACGAACTGAGGGAGGTGCTATACCTGCCAGAGGATATATCTTGTTTAGAGGGGTGGGCTTCAAGCAACCAGTGATAGCTCTACAGGTCTCATTAAGTGCGACATCTACTTCCTTTGCATGGGACGAACGATGCCACACCGGGCATGCGTACTCCCCAGCAGAGAAGCAGAGCGATAGACCAGTAGTTCGTAGAACTTCAGGAGCTGCTCCCCAAGATGTAGAAGTAAGTCGTCGGAGGATGTTGTTTCGAGTATTGACTTTAGCTTTAGTATTGATACAATGGGTTCGAAAAGTCAAAGTTCTATCCAGGGTGACGCCAAGATACTTTGGAAAGCTGCAGTGTTGGATGGTAATGTTATCCCATACGAGTTTAAGCGGTCGTTGGGCCTGACTATTTCGAAGGTGGAAAGCACACGATTGAGTTTTAGTGGGGTTGGGCTTTAAACAGTTCGCCTTGTAGTAGTCGCCTATATCTTGTAAAGCAACCGTGAGTTGTTTTTCAACGTCTTTAAAGTTAGTCGATTGGGTGGCAAGAGCTAGATCGTCAGCGTATAGGAAAGATTGTGTGTCAGGTGGGCAAGGTTGATCATTGGTATAAATGTTAAATAGAGTAGGCGCCAACACGCTACCTTGGGGTAGTCCATTTCTTTGGAATCGCCATCTGAGCCCATTCACTCTCAATTATCGAGAGTAGGCCGGTGTCCCTGCAGTGGGAACATTAGAGGCTGGTACGGAGGGACGTAAAATCTCGCAAACCTTGATTCAAATTACAAATTTTCTTAATTTTGTTTCAGATGACTGCTATTTAACAATACAAGTTTTCGGAATTTTCTTGCCTCAACATGTGTGCCTACTAGATGCCGATGACTACATTAAAACTAATAATACACTTAAACTGTTGGATAACAAGAACAACCTGTTCATTACCACAAAGATTGATCCGCCTTTATTTCTGTTTCGGATTGCAGTATGTCATTTTTGTCATTTACTAACATTTTGTTAGCCATTAACTGACCGACAGATGTTTTTCTGTCTTGATTCTGTCAAACGACGTTTAGGGCAAAAATACCATACAAAAATGCACTGTCAGTTTTCCCCCATTTACGACTTTTCCGTGAAATTTCTTCAATACAAACCTTGTTGTGTCAATTACGAATACAACGAAATAGAAATCAACCTAATTAGCCAAGCAGTTTATGAGTTTTAGCTAGACTAACGAACAGCAATTGATTTTAATATATGTTGAAATGTGCACAATGGCACTAATATGTCCAGACTTCGTAGTACTGGCACCGGTGTTGCAGCATTTACTTAATAGACATATTTCACAATTTCAAGTTTACTACAATTACAGATAAAAGAGATTTTCCATATTTATCAGTAAGTTTTGAGCATCAGCGTAAGTTAATACAATATCGGTTTTCAACGAACGTGTTCGTACCAAAAGAATAAAATAAAACCAAAAAGTCGGACTCTGTTTTAACTTTAATCTATTGAACACTCATACCCAAGATTGACACGCCCATATTTACCAATACATAGATATGCCTACAAATAATAAAAAATACAATCGGTGGTACGGAACTAACCATGTTAATCCAAATTACAATTGGTCTGTTGTACAGTAAAATGTCTGTTTTAAAAAACTTGGTTAAAAAATAGGCTGTCCAAACTAGAATATTATCCATTTTCGACTTGCATATGCAATTTTTAATAACTTGCTGATAATGTTTTTTCAGGTCACAGGTATACACCGAGATAGTAACAAGACAATCACTCGAATAAGTAGAATGATTCAACCAAATAACTCTTATATAGGTAAGCAAACTATGAAACATCACTCTAATTAGGAATGCTTTTAAAATATACATTGACTTAAGAATATAATATAACTTACTTTACAGAATTGCCTGAAGATAAAATTCCGACGTCGTACATTGAAGGTAGTCCAAAAATTACTGTGGAAACAGGTACACTTTTACGACTAAAGTGTAAAGTAAATGCATATCCTGAGCCAACCATTACTTGGGTAAAAATGGACACCAGAGAAATACTTAATTCAACGGTACAACATTTATTTATTGTATAAGCAAAACCACATTATATTTTAAGGACTAATTAAAAGATGTAAATAAGACAAAAGATATTTTTTTCAATTTTCTAATGTTAGTAGCAGGCATGTCTTAATAACCGAGCAGAGTGGACATAATTTCTTAGAAAAAATTTCAGATGTTTGTGATCGATATTCCATACGATTATATGAGTGTATATGAAGAAGCAAATGTGAATGAAAATGGTACATACATATGCAAATCTAAAAATGATCATGGAAATGATATACAATCTGTTGTTGTCGAAACAAAACCCAAATTGTTTTTCTATGTTGTAGAAACACCAGAAGGTAAAATATAATAGTTGCAATAATATTGAAGTTTGTAAGGTTCTGGACTAATAATTAAATGGGATTGATTTTATTTTGCAGATATAACAGTGGAGTTTAATACTAATAGTGATATAACTTGTAAAGTAAATGCTTCTCCACCAGTTAATATTACTTGGTTAAAAAATGATAATCACGTTTTGAAAGAAGATCATATCAAAATATCGCCCGATGGTTCAGTAATGACATTACTCAATATGACACTAGCTCATGTAGGAAACTACACGTATGTTGTTAAAAACATACTAAATGAAAAGCAATACCCGTTTAAAGTCAACATATCCGGAATTGGTAAGAATCATTTTAATAATTAAAATATCCAATAAAACATTAGTTTCAATATAATATTGAAATAAAAAATCTAAATTTCAGAGGCTCCATTTATTGAAAAACATCCAAGTCGTTTACAATTAAGTGAAGGGTCAAGTGCTAACTTGAGCTGCAGGTAAAAACTATAAATTGTTACAAAAGAAACTTAACACTTTTTACATAAATACGCGTTATTATTCGTTATTGAATAATTATTTCAGTATAACTAAAGGCAAACCCAAGCCAAACATAACATGGTATTACGAGGATACTGTTAGCAAAACATTGAAAGAAATTACACAAGGTGTAAACAAGGAAATGATAACATTACATGACGTTAGAAGAAATGATCCAGAACTGTATGTCTGTAAAGCTCATAATATTGTAACGTCAGATCACAAAGACATCAAGATAGATATAGAATGTAAGTAGTCACTCAACATATTTTAAAGGTTTTGTTTTATAATACAATAATAATGATATACATTGATGATGATTTTTGAACGGATTTTTTATTTTAATTCATTTTAAATCCTTTACAGGGAGTCCACAAATTTTTGAGATTTCAAATCATACTATCGTGACTGAAAATGATGACTTGAAGTTATTGTGCCGGTAAGAACACTTAAATTTACGGAACGTGTAAACATTTTAGTACAAGTAAATAGATAATTGTTAATGGTTTGGGTGAGTAACATGATTGGATTACATACGTTATGTCTATCTAGTAAATAACTTTATTCGCAGTATCAAAGATGGAAACCCAACACCCAGTATTCAATGGTTCTCTAAAGACAGTACTACAAAGTCATTTATTGAAATAGATTTATTTAAAAACGAGGAAGCTTTAATAATAAGGAATATAAAGAGGAATCAGCGAGGAACATACAAATGTGTGGCAACAAATAAAATTGGGAATGACACCATTGAAACTAATGTGACAGTCGAGTGTATGTATCATCGTAAATAAAAAAAATCATCATGGAAGGCATTTTAAAAGTTGATGTCTGATTGGATGTTTGATTATTTTCCAGACCAACCATCTATTGAAAACAATTCTGAAATGATAACCTATATGGCTGGAGATGAAGTTACATTAATCTGTTTAACGGATGGTGTTCCGGAACCAAGTATTAAATGGAGTAAAGACGATAAACCACTGAATAGCACTGAATTTGTTTCAAGCAATGATCAACGTTTGACGTGAGTACATTTTCATTAATTCATCTATTTATCATCTTAAGTGAACTTACAATTAATAATAATTTCAGTTTTCAAGTGAGTCTTGCAAGTAAAGGTCTATACAAATGTGAAGCCATAAATAAACTGGGAACTGCAATAAAAACTGTGAAAATTGAAGGTAATTTAACAATTTAATTTTGCAATTGCTTCTCTGTTTGGTATATTTCTTAAGAGATATCTTACATATGGAATCTGCAGCCAAGCAGTAGTGGTTGCATTACTGTGTTCCGGTGGAAGGGTGTGGCTGCCGGTGTAGTTACATGCGCATGAGACGTATCATCTCAGGTGATGGACACAGCAGGATGAATGCGACTCAGTAAACATTTGGATCTCATACTGAGTCGCGCGCATTACTTTTGTCATGGGCGAGGGTCACCACTTACCATCAGGTGGGCCCTCAGCACGTTCCGTCACGCATCACATAAAAAAAAGAGTACGAGTGTTTTCCTTTTATGTACGGCATAGATATAGTAGTAACTTTACTATTAAATAATAATTTATTTTTGCATTGCAGTGGAAAAAGCACCAACTATCTTCATCGATGGCAGTCCTAAAATAACTGCTGAATATGATGAACCACTTGAACTAAAATGCCACGTCAGTGCCAACCCCGTGCCACGTATAAGGTGGAGTGATCGCACAGATATCAGTAATGCACTGCCTGGTACTGTAAGTTTATTTCTTTGACGTGAATTACAAATTTTCGGTTGGGAAAAATTTATTAGAACGATATATAATAAATATTGCCTTTACAGATTGATGCGTCAAAATTTCCGTATGATTTGATTCATATAGTCAAAATTGATAAAGTTACTAAAAACGCTACCTATTTGTGTGAAGCAAAAAACGACCATGGAACTGATGTGAAACAAGTGGACGTCGAAACTGTTAAGAAGTCATACTTTGATGTTATCACTACACCGAAAAGTGAGTATTACAATAAAAAAATATGCATATTTTTGACCTTACTTCTCTCGAGTCATTTGGTCTATGAACCAAAGAAATACCTAAAACAAATGGGAATATCTGCTTCAATGATACGTAAAATAAATATTCATGGATATATTACACAGTGCCATCTAGCCCCAGAATTAATTTTATTTTGCAGATATAACAGTGGAGTTGTATACTAATAGTGATATAACTTGTAAAGTAAATGCTTCTCCACCAGTTAATATTACTTGGTTAAAAAATGATAATCTCGTTTCGAAAGAAGATCATATCAAAATATCGCCCGATGGTTCAGTAATGACATTACTCAATATGACACTAGCTCATGTAGGAAACTACACGTGTGTTGTTAAAAACATACTAAATGAAAAGCAATACCCGTTTAAAGTCAACATATCCGGAATGGGTAAGAATCATTTTAATAATTAAAATATCCAATAAAACACTATTTTCAACATAATATTTAAATAAAAAATCTAAATTTCAGAGGCTCCATTTATTGAAAAACATCCAAGTCGTTTACAATTAAGTGAAGGGTCAAGTGCTAACTTGAGCTGCAGGTAAAAGCTATAAATTGTTACAAAAGAAACTTAACACTTTTTACATAAATACGCGTTATTATTCGTTATTGAATAATTATTTCAGTATAACTAAAGGCAAACCCAAGCCAAACATAACATGGTATTACGAGGATACTGTTAGCAAAACATTGAAAGAAATTACACAAGGTGTAAACAAGGAAATGATAACATTACATGACGTTAGAAGAAATGATCCAGAACTGTATGTCTGTAAAGCTCATAATATTGTAACGTCAGATCACAAAGACATCAAGATAGATATAGAATGTAAGTAGTCACTCAACATATTTTAAAGGTTTTGTTTTATAATACAATAATAATGATATACATTGATGATGATTTTTGAACGGATTTTTTATTTTAATTCATTTTAAATCCTTTACAGGGAGTCCACAAATTTTTGAGATTTCAAATCATACTATCGTGACTGAAAATGATGACTTGAAGTTATTGTGCCGGTAAGAACACTTAAATTTACGGAACGTGTAAACATTTTAGTACAAGTAAATAGATAATTGTTAATGGTTTGGGTGAGTAACATGATTGGATTACATACGTTATGTCTATCTAGTAAATAACTTTATTCGCAGTATCAAAGATGGAAACCCAACACCCAGTATTCAATGGTTCTCTAAAGACAGTACTACAAAGTCATTTATTGAAATAGATTTATTTAAAAACGAGGAAGCTTTAATAATAAGGAATATAAAGAGGAATCAGCGAGGAACATACAAATGTGTGGCAACAAATAAAATTGGGAATGACACCATTGAAACTAATGTGACAGTCGAGTGTATGTATCATCGTAAATAAAAAAAATCATCATGGAAGGCATATAAAAGTTGATGTCTGATTGGATGTTTGATTATTTTCCAGACCAACCATCTATTGAAAACAATTCTGAAATGATAACCTATATGGCTGGAGATGAAGTTACATTAATCTGTTTAGCGGATGGTGTTCCAGAACCAAGTATTAAATGGAGTAAAGACGACAAACCACTGAATAGCACTGAATTTGTTTCAAGCAATGATCAAAATTTAACGTGAGTACATTTTCATTAATTCATCTATTTATCATCTTAAGTGAACTTACAATTAATAATAATTTCAGTTTTCAAGTGAGTCTTGCAAGTAAAGGTCTATACAAATGTGAAGCCATAAATAAACTGGGAACTGCAATAAAAACTGTGAAAATTGAAGGTAATTTAACAATTTAATTTTGCAATTGCTTCTCTGTTTGGTATATTTCTTAAGAGATAGGACGAGTGCTTTCCTTTTATGTATGGCGTATTTACATACACTATTAGTAACTTGACTATTTCATAATAATTTATTTTTGCATTGCAGTGGAAAAAGCACCAACTATCTTCATCGATGGCAGTCCTAAAATAACTGCTGAATATGATGAACCACTTGAACTAAAATGCCACGTCAGTGCCAACCCCGTGCCATGTATAAGGTGGAGTGATCGCACAGATATCAGTAATGCACTGCCTGGTACTGTAAGTTTATTTCTTTGACGTGAATTACAAATTTTCGGTTGGGAAAAATTTATTAGAACGGTATATAATAAATATTGCCTTTACAGATTGATGCGTCAAAATTTCCGTATGATTTGATTCATATAGTCAAAATTGATAAAGTTACTAAAAACGCTACCTATTTGTGTGAAGCAAAAAACGACCATGGAACTGATGTGAAACAAGTGGACGTCGAAACTGTTAAGAAGTCATACTTTGATGTTATCACTACACCGAAAAGTGAGTATTACAATAAAAAAATATGCATATTTTTTGACCTTACTTCTCACGAATCATTTGGTCTATGAACCAAAGAAATACCTAAAACAAATGGGAATATCTGCTTCAATGATACGTAAAATAAATATTCATGGATATATTACACAGTGCCATCTAGCCCCAGAATTAATTTTATTTTGCAGATATAACAGTGGAGTTGAATACTAATAGTGATATAACTTGTAAAGTAAATGCTTCTCCACCAGTTAATATTACTTGGTTAAAAAATGATAATCTCGTTTCGAAAGAAAATCATATCAAAATATCGCCCGATGGTTCAGTAATGACATTACTCAATATGACACTAGCTCATGTAGGAAACTACACGTGTGTTGTTAAAAACATACTAAATGAAAAGCAATACCCGTTTAAAGTCAACATATCCGGAATGGGTAAGAATCATTTTAATAATTAAAATATCCAATAAAACACTATTTTCAACACAATATTTAAATAAAAAATCTAAATTTCAGAGGCTCCATTTATTGAAAAACATCCAAGTCATTTACAATTAAGTGAAAGGTCAAGTGCTAACTTGAGCTGCAGGTAAAAACTATAAATTGTAACATAAGAAACTTAACACTTTTTACATAAATACGCGTTATTATTCGTTATTGAATAATTATTTCAGCATAACTAAAGGCAAACCCAAGCCAAACATAACATGGTATTACGAGGATACTCTTACCAAAACATTGAAAGAAATTACACAAGGTATAAACAAGGAAATGATAACATTACATGGCGTTAGAAGAAATGATCCAAAACTGTATGTCTGTAAAGCTCATAATATTGTAACATCAGATCACAAAGACATCAAGATAGATATAGAATGTAAGTAGTCACTCAAGATATTTTAAAGGTTTTGTTTTATAATACAATAGAAATGTTATACATTGATAACGACTTTTGAAGGGATTTCTAATTTTAATTAATTTTAATCCTTTACAGGGAGTCCACAAATTTTTGAGATTTCAAATCATACTATCGTGACTGAAAATGATGACTTGAAGTTATTGTGCCGGTAAGAACACCTAAATTTACGGAACGTGTAAACATTTTAGTACAAGTAAACAGACAATTGTTAATGGTTTGGGTGAGTAAGATGATTGGATTACATTCGTTATGTCTATCTAGTAAATAACTTTATTGACAGTATCAAAGATGGAAACCCAACACCCAGTATTCAATGGTTCTCAAGAGACAGTACTACAAAGTCATTTATTGAAATAGATTTATTTAAAAACGAGGAAGCTTTAATACTAAGGAATATAAAGAGGAATCAGCGAGGAACATACAAATGTGTGGCAACAAATAAAATTGGGAATGACACCATTCAAACTAATGTGACAGTCGAGTGTATGTATCATCGCAAATAAAAAAAAATCATCATAGAAGACATATAAAAGTTGATGTCTGATTGGATGTTTGATTATTTTCCAGACCAACCATCTATTGAAAACAATTCTGAAATGATAACCTATATGGCTGGAAATGAAGTTACATTAATCTGTTTAACGGATGGTGTTCCGGAACCAAGTATTAAATGGAGTAAAGACGATAAACCACTGAATAGCACTGAATTTGTTTCAAGCAATGATCAACGTTTAACGTGAGTACATTTTCATTAATTCATCTATTTATCATCTTAAGTGAACTTACAATTAATAATAATTTCAGTTTTAAAGTGAGTCTTGCAAGTAAAGGTCTATATAAATGTGAAGCCATAAATAAACTGGGAACTGCAATGAAAATTGTGAAAATTGAAGGTAATATAGCACTTTTACGTGGCAATCGCTTCCTTTATTGAAATATTTTTTAACAGATAGAACGAGTGCTTTCCTTTTATGTACGGCGTATATACATACACTATTAGTAACTTGACTATTTAATAATAAATTATTTATGCATTGCAGTGGAAAAAGCACCAACCATCTTCATTGATGGTAGTCCTAAAATAACTGCTGAATATGATGAACCACTTGAACTAAAATGCCACGTCAGTGCCAACCCCGTGCCACGTATAAGGTGGAGTGATGGCACAGATATCAGTAATGCACTGCCTGGTACAGTAAGTTTATTTCTATGACTTGAATCACAAATTTTCGGTTGGGAAAAATTTATTAGAACGATATGTAATATATATTGTTTTTACAGATTGATGCGTCAAAATTTCCGTATGACTTGATTCATATTGTCAAAATTGATAAAGTTACTAAAAATGCTACTTATTCGTGTGAAGCGGAAAACGACCATGGAACTGATGTGAAACAAGTGGACGTCAAAACTGTTAGGAAGACATACTTTAATGTCATAACTATACCGAAAGGTGAGCATTACGAAAAAATTGTTATTGGCTTTACTTTACTTTTACGTCTACCCGCAACCTTATTGATGTCATCTGCATCTGCCGATTCGTGGTCGCCACTCGAGAACCTTTATTCCCCAGCGGTTGTCGGTTCTTCGAGCTATATGGCCTGCCCATTGCCACTTCAGTTTGCTAATTCTAAGTTATTCTATGTTAATATATAATGAGCATATTTAAATTTCAGATACAATGATTGATTATAACTCTGAAGGTAAACTCTATTGTAAGGTTAACGCGAATCCCCCAGCGAAGATCATTTGGTATAAAAACTCAGCATATTTAACCAGAAAGGACGGAGTTGAATTGTCTGCTGATGGTACGCTGACTATTAAGGAGATGCAGCCGTCTAAGGCAAGGACTTATACTTGTGTTGCAAAAAACGCAGAGAACTATACAAGATACAATGCAGAAGTTTCTATTTCTCAAATACGTAAGTATTAAGTTACACTTGGAACAATGTATCTTGGATATTCTGGAGTAGGTCGCGAAGAGTAAAAATATGTTATTGTCTGTTTCCATGATAAATTTTTAGTAAGAGACAAAGTTTTTATAAATAGAAGTTCTAACAAATCTAATTACGTACTGTGTAGTAAATGCCTACTGTTTATAACTAGGAAGTTTAAAAGGTATCGAAAACAATGAAATATCTACCTATCTTATGGCTTATCGCAATAATTTCCGATAGAATAGAATATTACTTTATTGTACACCATAACGTCAAAAGTAATCATACAAAAATAAATACAACAGAAAGGTGGCACAATGGGCGGCCTTATCGCTAAAAGTGATCTCTTCCAGGCAGATAGTTTAGAAATTTACACCTTGCGTCTTGCAGTGTAGACAAAATATGATTTACCATGAATTATACTTATTCCACTTTTGAGAAACGAACATTATCATAACTCCAAATTTTTTTGACGTTAAAAAATCGCTAGTTGTTATCAAATTGAGTTTGAGCAAAATTAGTTATATAAAGATATTTGTATTTTTGAAAACAACAAGCTTTTGCAGAATTCATTTAATTGGTTATTTTTCTGGCTTTTGCTGCTTTCGAATTTGGCCTATTGTGATCGCTACATAGATGCTTCACCATTAAACCCCGCAGCAAACTGCAGGATTATACGTGATACCGCGGAGCACATCTTGTATGATTATATATGAGAGTATTGTTACAGAAAAGCCAGAAATCGATAAAATGACCAAAGATTATTATACAGTAGAAGGGTCGAACCTCGAACTTTTATGCAGGTTGGTACAGATCAGGGTTTTTTTAATTAGTAACAAGGCCGCATTCAGTGCTTCGCCTGACGATCGACGGATGGCAATCTCTGCGTTGTCTCTAATCAACCGAATCACGTTTTTTTTATGTATTTATGACTGAACGAGCTGAGGGCCCACCTGGTGGTAAGTGGCGACCCTCGCCCATTACAACAGTAATGCAACTCAGTATATGATTTGGATCTTACACCCGCATCTAAAGTAGTATTAAATCTGTGCCAGGTTTATCCAGAGAAGTACTGCCACCACACCTAATAATCCGCCACCAAGCAGTGATGCACTCGCACCGCTGTGTTTCGATGGAAGGATGCGAGTGCCGGTGGAATTACAGTAACATGTAACATCCCGTCTTAAAGTAACGCAAAGTCACAGTCAAAATACTTTATTTCCATTTGATTCTTTAAAAATTACTTGGAAACGTCACAATTTTTAATAAAATTTACTAACTTTAGCACTTGTTCAAAACCTATCCGACTCTTCATGGGGAAGAACAAACAAGAAACCCCTGCAATGCGGGTCTTCTTATTCTTTGGCAGGGGAGACCCTGGGTAATTTTGCTTTAATTACATATTTTATTTAAATAATGTACTTAACTTTTAGATTAAATAAGGGCTCTCCACTTCCGAAAATTCGATGGTTCTACAAAATCAAAGGAGCGAAGATATTCGGAGAGATCGTTTCAGCAAGAAACATGACGGTTTTAATGGTTGACGGCGACATCAAGAAGGATCGATCAACGTACATGTGCGAGGCAACGAACTTCATGGGATCCGATACTTTGCAGATGGATTTCCATGTCGAATGTATGGTTACCACCTAGGAATAATGGCAATATCATATTTTGTAGCAGTAAAACTTGCAAAATTCACCCGGAGAAGTACTGCCTCCACACATGGTAATCTGCAGCCATGCACACACATTGATGTGGTGAACCCTTCCGGTGGGAGGGTGTGGGTGCCGGTGAAACACATGCACATGAGACGTCACATGCCCGTCTCGGGTGACGGGCGCAATGGGGTGCGATTTGGGTCTTCTCATACTTTGGTCGGGACGGAGGTAACCATTTATTATCAGGTGGACTTTTAGGTCGTTCCGTCACATACGCTACATAAAAAAAACACTGTTCCCTATCAAAGTGTGACCAGACCCAGAGACAGGGATGCAACATCTTATGTGCCTGTGATTTCGATACCCACCGTTCCACGGGTCAATCGAATATCAGCAATCGAATATACCGCTGCTTGGTAGTGGATTACCAGGTGTGGTCGTATTGTCTCAAAGAAACTTGGCAAATTTTACTGCTAGTTAAGTTGGCTCGAAACGGAAAGCATCGTAAGGAAACCGGCATGTCTTAGAACCAAAAATTCGAGGACATGTGACATAACAATTTGGATTGTGCTCCCGTGGTACATCAAAGCCCATTCCCTCAATTATCGAGAGTAGTTCGGTGTCCCTGCAGTGGGAATATTAGAAGCTGATATGGTTAAGTTGGCACTATTTACCCACTCGAATAAATGGTTCCTGTATTTGGTTCATATAAATTAATAGATGAGGAATTAAGTACAGAGAATTTCTATACAGCTTTTTTGTTCAGTGCTCAGCCATTGTAGAAAATGGTAATATTTTGCTCAATTTTTAAATTAGACATCAAAATTATATTTCCAATTCAATAAGCCACAATATTTCTAAATCTAATTGTAGTTCTTTCAACATGATGCAAAGATGTGATCAAAACTAAGCAGTGTATTTATGGTACATTAACATGCTATTAAACAGTGCTCAAGTGATATGAACGACAATCGTTATCTATATATCGAATAAGTCAAAATGTAAACACACTAGTATATTATATTCGTGAGCATTTAACGTGTCAGAGGTCCTTCGACGCATCACATGCACATAAATAAAGCTTAAAACATTCAGAGTATTTACAGCTAAGAATTTTAAATAATTTTTCTTTTCAGATCCTCCTTCCGTAAAAGTAGGTGAAAATTACGCTTTAAACGTCGGCGAGGAGTTAAATGCGCCTTGTCTAGTTGATGGAAACCCAAGTCCAATTGTGAAATGGGTCAAAGACGGAGTACCGCTTCCTGGCACTAAAATATCTGATAATAATAGTCTAAGGTACCTATAAGATTTCAAAAGTTCACAAAGTAAAATTTATTTTTTATTGTGAATATGTGACGGAACGAGCTGAGGTCCCACCTGATGGTAAGTGGTGACCCTCGCCCATGACAACAATGATGCGTGCGACTCAGTATGAGATTCAAATCTTTACTGAGTCGCATTCATCCTGCTGCGTCCATCACTCGAGACGGGGATGATATGTATCTTGCGCATGTGATATTAGTTAAATCGTTTTCTTTTTTCAGATTTGTGGTGAACTTGAACGATGGAGGAGTGTATACCTGTTATGCTGCAAACAAACATGGGACAGCCAGTAAAAATGTTACTGTCGATGTTTACAGTAAGTTACTATAATATGTAGTTAACGATTGCCTTAGTTTTAATGGGAAACTCTAATAGACCGTATATTTTAATCACATCATGCAGGTTTAGTGAAGGTATTAAACCTCTATTTTCTATTGATATGATCCCGCGTGAAGCTCTTTGCCACTGGTGAATAAGGCGGTTGGATGGAATCTAAACATGTTTTTTTTTTAAGAATAAGAATAAATTTACTTGCCATACAAACACAAAATTATAGCCAACTATATAAACTAATTAAGTTAATTACTAGAATATAAAGGGGGCAATTCAATTAACACTCAACTAGCTACGCCCCTCGTAATCCTATGGGATTTTTAGAGATAAAAAGTAGCCTTCCTAGGAAGGAGTAACAAACAAACACATACACAGACATACAAACATTCATTATAATAAGTGTGATTCTTTTACAGACGTACGTAACATATATAAAAAAAAGAACGTGGATGAACTTTCGGATGTAGATCTGTTGTGCAAAAATTACGGCAGATCAAGGGTACTCACAAAAACATGGAGTTACAAAAGTAATGATCCTGAGTCAGTGCCGATGCCCATTCAGTGAGTATATACGGTTTAATCCTTTTGACACCCGGAACTATAATAACAACTATGTTTGTCACGCGGTTGTCTTGGGTGGGAATCGAACCCACAACCTGTAGCTCAGAAGACAGAAATGCTACCAACTGAGGACAATTATTATATTTATGTGACAAACATAAATTTTTGTATTGAGTCCGGATGTACGTATGTAATATTATATTTACAAAAAAAAAAAAAATACTATTTAAGTGTTGTATCAGTTATCTAGATCCCATAGTAGCTATGCTTAGTTTCGTATGTATAGCTTAGTGAAATGTCCATGAATATATATATATATATATTTTTAATTATCATTAATTTGTGTTTTTTTTCCTATAGACTGATACAATCTGCCAAGCGCAATACTTTTCTAATAAGGAGAATCCGATACGACCAAGCTGGTACTTACTTTTGTAACGTCACCAACGTGCTAGGGGAAAAACTGGTCCTCGCATATAAAATTGATGTTTACAGTAAGTTGCAATTATTCCAGTAAGGCCGTAGTATGGATGACCCAAGTCGTATCCCGTTGCGCCGGTACCTAAGACTAAGCTGTTTCGTCGCGAGTCTGTGATTTCACCGGCACCCACACCTTTCCAACGGAATAGCAATGCGAGTGCACTACTGCTTGGCAGAAGATTACCAGGTGTGGAGGCAGTACATCTCGGGGCGAACTTTGCACAAGTTCTACTGCTGCTATTTGTTGCTCCTTTAGCACCACCCAGGGTATACGTGTAGGGAATTTTTGTAACGCCTGTAATGTTTAAATAAGTTTATATTCTCAAGCGTTTTATATTTTATAGCACCAGTTTTTATAAATAAAGACATGGATAAAACGGCTGTGGAAGGAGACATTGCTTTGCAGCTCTACTGCAATGCAACCTCACAGCCAAAACCGAAAATTAAATGGTTTAAAAACGGATTAGATCTTTATAACACAGGTAAGTGCAACCTCTTCACAATAAGTCAGTTTTACGAAAATGTAAAAACCTCCCGACTTGATTTAATGGTAATGAGTTGATGATCTTGAAACGCCTCAACAAATCTTTTTAAATTATAGATTTGTATTATAATATAGATTAAATAATATATTATTTAATTAAATTATAATCTAGAACCATCTCGACCACACCAGCTTTCAAGCATTTCTTACAAAAGAGCCATGGTTTTTTGAATATGTCTTCCAGTCGTACCTTTCACTCTACTACCCTTTTGTAAGCAAGTGCCTATAAATTTATATGAAAAGCTTAACTTTTCTACACGTCAACTACGTTCGGAAAGTCGTTTAGTTTGCCACTCCATATAATATCGCCACAGATACCAATACCAAACTATTAGCACCCTCTTTTTTCGTCGTAGGTAAGAGTCATTTATGTTTTATGTCAATGAATGACGAAACGAGCTGAGGGTAAGTGGTGACCCTCGCCCATGACAACAGTAATGCGTGCGACTCAGTGTGAGATCCCAATCTTTATTGAGTCGCATTCTTCCTGCTGCGTCCATCACCTGAGACGGGGATGATACGTCTCATGCACATGTGATTACACCGGCAGCCACACCCTTCCACCGGAACAGCACATCTCCGAACGAACTTGGCACAAGTTCTACTGCTACTTTTGGTTGCTCCTTTAGCACCACCCAGGGGGTACGTGTAGGGAATCAAAGGGTTCATACATACGGACGCGAGCAACTGGACCCCCCATTGCCTTTCGTATGTTTGATTTTGTGAACATTTTAACCGGCTACAAATTACGGTTCAAAGATACAGCCAAGACAGCCATTTACAGCCAAACTCTATAATCTACTCATACTCAAACTCATTTATTCCTTTAGATCTCAAGTTTCATTTATACATCTCAAGTTTTATTCTTATTACCTTATCCTGACAATTAAAATCGCCATAAAAAAAACCACCCAAATTGGATGATAGGCAATTATTTTTATCTATTCTTCTTTCGTGTGTATAAGTGGCTCTGGTGTTGGAGTTTTCAAGCCGCCCTCAAGCCTTCAACATGTCTTATCGAGTAGTATACCCGGGACCGATATCTTAACGTGCCCTCCAAAGCACGGCTCAGTTCGAATGCCATTAAATGGCAATTATAGTTTTTTGGTTGAATTTTCAGATGGTGACACACTATTGCTTCAAAATGTGCAACCTTCTACTCAAGGAGAGTACATGTGTGTGGCATCAAATGGCATATTTTCCGATAAAGCAGTTTTTTCTGTAAAGGTTCAAAGTAAGTATATACCTAAAACATCTAAAAAAGTTTCTCTAATCAATTTTTTTTTGTATATTTATTTCTTACGAAAAATATTCACTATATAATAAAATATAATCGCAATAAGTTTTTCACTTGAAAAATTTATGTGCGCAATACCAAGTCCTTCAAACAGTGAAGAAAAACAAGTGAAGGAAACCGACATGTCTTAGAACCAAAAATTTTAAGTCGTGACATAACATGGTAGATCGGTCCCTGCAGTGGGAACATTAAAGGCTGGTATGGTGTGTACCATACCAGCCTCTAATGCCCTTCTAAATTTGAAACAGCCAGCTTTGGATTGAAAACTCGTTTCACTTATCCTTCTCGCTCTAATTTCAGGATATCCATCACTCAACAACCCAACGACGGCTCTTGAAGTGGTGGTGGATGAAACGGTGTCTGTTCCATGCGATTTGCCGTTTAAAGATGGAGATTTATTGAGATGGTATAAAGTAAGTTATTCTCTAATTGATTGTACATTAGGTGTTTTTAATAAATTTTTATATCTGTACAATAAAATTAATAGAATTTAAGTGTCTTTAATGTCAAAATAATAGCTGTTTAATAAATGCATTTAAAACGGTGTTTATAACAAATTAACAATCTTTTAAGTTTTGTCTGTCTGTCTGTCCGTCTGTCTATATGTCTGTTTGTTTCGGCTAATCTCCGAAACGGCTAGACCGATTTTGATGGGACTTTCACTACTAGACAGCTGATGTTACAACTTAGTCTAACATCAGCTGTCAGCAAAAGTTTTCTTTGGGAAAAAAAATATTATGGTAATTATTACGATTTAAAACTAATAAAATAAAAAGAAGAAAGAAACATTTTATGTATAATATATTTTATTTTCCAGGGTAACAGAAAGATAACAGAAGGGAAACTTACCATTTTTAAAGTAAAGCCATCTGATGCAGGCTTATACACCTGCAGAGTAAGCAACTCCTCGGCTTCTGTGTCAGCTAATACCTTGCTAAGTTTGAGCTCGAAAGGTAAGAATTGAATTAACCAACTTTAGATTGGATGATAGAACAACTTTTGAGATTTAGATGTAATATAAGTCTTCGTATAGTTATTTGTGTCATTTATACTCGGGTATAAATAAAAGTTTACACGAAAATCCTTAGATTTGGAAAAGGCGGAGCAACTAACAAGTTAGTGAGCCATATATACGATAATCACAATTTATTTGAGTAATTAATTGGTTTTATACGATGTAACGGCAAAGGGCTGCGCAGGAATTGAAATGAAGGCGGTTGGCAATGGGTAGGCTACATACTTCCTGAAACCAACTGTTGGGGAATAAAAGTTCACGAAAAGCGATCACGAACCGGTTAACATGGCTTAGAAAGACCGATCCGATGTATTATTAGCAGTATGGTCGAGGTAGTATGAAGTCAGCTCATATATGGGAATATATGGGCAGGCCGATGTTCAACAGTGAACGTCTGTTGCCTGAAATATAGATATAATTTAGCAATCTGAGTCCTATTCCTATTTATATTTGATTTCCTTTAAAGTACAATACTCAAGTATAATAAGTAAACTAGTAAAATAATGTGTGATTTTTTTTCAGAATGTTTGTTGAAAATTGACCCATACATTGAAAAACAGCCGCTAATCCTAACACAGTATTTCACTTGGCCAACATTCAAATATGATTCAGGCTACCTTCGCATGCCAAGGAACCAATCTATTCTGCTAATATGTCCAAATAAGATCAACAACTTCGATTTACCCCCTTATATCTCGGCTTACTGCAATGAGGATGCAAAATTAGACATTGAAGGGGCTGTGTATGATTATTCAGACATTAAGTGTACAGAAGAAATCAGACCGCAGATCATAAAGACAGGACTGACATGCTACGGGGACGATACCGAATTGATAAAAGTTGCGTTTGAACTTGTTAATATGATATTCGAAGTATACGAAGTTTGCGTAAGCGTATCACTCATGGCTCCAATAATTTTCACAAAACACAACATGCGATTACCGATGGCAGATACAGTTCCAAAAGAGATTTGGTTGTATGACGGCATATTACAGTATAATTATGACGAGATGTATGATCATGAAAGGCAAACGCAAAGTATTTCTTCTACTCTGGGTCGTTGGTTCCATAGAGATGATCAATGCGTCTTCTCCAAGCGGCAATTAGTAAATGCCCTGGATGTCTTCCCTGGCTTACCACAAAAGGCGACCTTTTCTCATTTGAACGTCGCCCCTCTTTGGAGTACCTGCTCGTCAGAAGTAAGTTATCAAGTTTTGAAAAGAGCAAATAAATTATATCAAATGATTTTGTGCCGTAAATTTTGTTTGTTCTGTGTCTACTGTTTATTATATGTATTCACAAAATGAAAGAACTAGAGAAAGAATATTTTACTAGGTTTTTTGTAATATAAAAATGGCCACTGTGGGTTATCTTTAGGAGATGTATTTGTATCTTATGTATTGATTTTTTTAAGATATACAATTCCGTAGAACATTAATTTGATCTATCTCGTAAGGTTTAGCCAGCGTTTGCAATATAAGCGCACAAAAATATGTTTGTTACGACTTTAAATTACAAATCTTTTAATTTTTCGGCTTTTCACATAAAAACCTTCATACATATAAACCTTCCTCTTGAATCACACTATCCATTGCTGAAAAATGCATTGAAAAACGTTGCGTAGTATAAAAGATCTAAGCGTACAAACAGTGGGAGCGACTTTGTTTTATACTATTTTAGGATATACGGATATATATTATAATATTATATTATAATATCCGTTTATCCTAACATAGTAACTTAGTTTGGGGCTAGATAGATAGATAATATTTATTTATTGATTTCTTTTTCAGAATTGGGATGAATTGGAATCTCGTGTCAGACGTCTGGCTATGTCTATAGACGAACTTAAGGTGTGGACAGGTACCACTGATACATTGGGTTATAACCAAGCAATGTATATTGTGGACGATTTAAGTAGAGCCCAGAGCGTGCCGATGTATTTTTGGAAGGTATGAATTCAGCTATATGACATTGCTATTGCAACGAAATAGAAAACCTTTACTAAGATAAATGAATCGACTATTTAATGACAGGTTTTTATTTGCAGGTGATACAAAATGTAGCTACCCGCAGCTCTTTAGCAATTATACAGATAAATATACCAGATATATCGGCATATGAAGTTAAACAATACGAACGTTGCACAGATATTTGTCAGCAAACAACTTGGATGAGAGGAGACCATTGGAATAATGTAATGAAAGGATATACATATTGCTGTCAATTAAGTGATTTTGAGTCTTCGTTTGGGTATAATGGAATCTTTGGGTACAACGTACACAATATTTTGTATGGCTTTTAAGAATATGTTTTTTGAAATGATTTAATAATGAAAATGATAAATAAAGTGTAGCTTATAATGAAGTTTTTTTTTTTATAATCCGGTTTATGAAGATATATATTGGTATATAAAAGTTTTGAGTTACTTAATACACTTAAATTTTAGAGGCGAAAGTTTGTATGTATGCGTGTCTGTGTGTATGCTTGTGACTCCTTCAAACTCAAACGGCTCAACGGATTTGGATGATATTTAGTACCAGGATTATATCCTTATATCCTGGATACAAAGGCTACTTCTGATCCCGGAAAACCGCGCCTCTATCACACTAATATTATAAAGGCGAAAGTTTGTATGTAAGTGTGTGCATGTTAGGACGAACATTTCTTTGTTACTCCTTCACGCTCAAAAGGCTCAACGGTTATGGGTTAAATGTGTTACCAGGATAGGATATATCCTGGATTAACATAAAAGCTACTTTAACAGAGCGTAAGTATCACAGCGGGCTGATATAAGCACTAGTTTATATGTTCACAGTTATCTGTATAAGTTACATTAAAAATAGTATAAATGCGAAATCTAGCGATCACTTTGTTTAATGGCAGTACTTAATGAACAAAAAAACTTACATTTCTTTTTTGTTCTTAAAAAATGGCAGCAGGCTCCCGGACTATATATTATCTTTTTTTATCAGTGGACGTCTGCCTGTCGTGACCAATTGCGCAAATTGGCCGACAACTGTGTTGTGAGATTGCCAGCTCCTCACAATCCTCTATTCTAAGTCAGTTTATGTAATTTTTTATGTTCTGTGGACGCTTGACGTGAGATTCAGTTATGAAGAGTGATGATGAGGT
Organism: Aplocera efformata; assembly: GCA_921293045.1. NCBI lineage: Eukaryota > Metazoa > Arthropoda > Insecta > Lepidoptera > Geometridae > Aplocera > Aplocera efformata. Next base: position 5,063,659 of record OV121058.1, on the reverse strand, counting down.
CGGTGATGAAACTCCAAGGCCTCGAAGATACCTATAGTAAGTAGGAATAACAGACGCCGCGTTGTATTCCTCAGTCATTTGCAGCGGTCTGGGATTTAGGGATTTTAGGGATTTTTTTGTATGGACGTGTTAAAAAAAATATTTTAATCGATTGAAACAGATGGCCTCACGGCAACTGCCTGATAAAATGAGTATTAATAATGTAATTATAAATATTTTAAAGATTTTTTTTAACTCCTAGGAATTTCCGGTTGACAGTTGGCTAATGCCACGGGTCATGGTCCGTTCGGGAGTGTGACAAGTGTTATTCCTTCTCGCCTCAACGACCAAACGGATTAATACGAAATTTACTATCAGCGGGGCGCAGCTAGTGAATATTAAATATCCATGGACAATTTTAACAGCGCCAGCATAGCACATTTTACTATGCCTCGCTTTCCCAGCGAGGCGGGATACTTTTATTTTAATTGGGGAAATTATAGGTAAATTTATTTCCCTAATTCAAAAAGAGCGAAGTTTGAGGAAGTAGCTGTGAATATATAAAAAAAAAACCGGCCATTAGGTCCTTCCAAAACAACGTCCGGGATATTATGTATACTTTTTTTGAATGTGATAAAAGTTATGGATATGGTCGGATGGGTTTTAAACAAGTGCTAAAATTAGTAATAGGAACGCATAATCTTGTAGGTATACATATATAATTAAAAAGTGACGTTTTAAAGGCCGGCAGCGCATCAGCATTGCCTCTGGTGTTGCAGATGTCCATGGGCGACGGTGACCGCTTTCCATCAGGAGGCCCGTCTGCTCGTCTGCCCCCCTATTCCATAAAATAAAAAAAAAAGTATTTTAAAGATTTCAATGGAAATAAAGTATTTTTGACTGTTACCACCAGCTGTTAAGTATTAATGTTACCGCCTCCCATAGCCAACTAGGTAAGGTAGCAGCCCTACCTTTGAAGCGAGATGCCTGGTTTCGATTTCCGGCAGAGGCATACTTTATGTGATTATCGTAAAGTTTGTTCCCGAGTTTGAAAAGAAACTTTACGAACCCGAGTTCCAAAGTTTCTTCGGTGTTTTTTTTGTATCTCTGTGTTTATCCATGTGTAAACGTTACGTTTTTACATTACATTTTTTTGTATAGCTATATACCTAGGATCGATAATAATTAAAGTGTTCAAAAAAGTTCGACAATTGCAATTATTATTAAAGCACTTTCCTGACGTAAATTTTCTGGTATTCCTTATGTGTTGCAGATAAAATTTAATTAAACGAATATTACTGCTAATACCATAATTTTAAGTTTAGGTATGTAATTCTGCCGATTAACTAATTCTATTATCGCACGGGGTAGCCCCATGAACAGGATAATTATTTCCAAAATTCCACAATAAAATGATATATAAGCTTGCTTATGGAAAAAAGTAACCATTCTATAGTTTGCTATCAAAGAAAGCAGAAGTAAAAAAAAAATGTTGCTACACATCATTTTCGTTTCGTGCTTCGCAATTGTGTTTCAAAATGTAATATGTGTTACTTCATTTGAGATTCATAAATTTAATGTATCACTTATATTACCTGCAAAAAATGAAAATCAAGGTAAAAATGTTTTTTTTTTTATAATAATTCATTTATTTTTATTTCTTATTTTTCAGGATGTATTAATTATTGATTGCGTGATTATAGGACACGAAATATCTCCGTAAATAGCATATATGTTCGTTTATATATGTGATGCCATATATATACGTGTTATACCTACTTATGTACTGATTTATAAATTTTCATCAATCCGGTAGTATGAGTTGGTAGGACACTATATTGATGAGGCAAATAATGGGATGTTTATAATAATCCCATTATTTTGCGCAATCCAACTGGCGACTACAGTTTAAACTGACTTTCATTTTGTTTATTAATTTTCAGTAAATGTGACCATTGAAGAAGTTTCCTACGGACGTTTGAGTGAGTTCATATGCCGGGTAGTAGCTCACTCAAAGCCAAACATTATATGGAAGGACAACAGAGGTCTAAAACTGCACTCTGTGGTAAATATAATCAAATTATTTGCTTTCACTTTCTTCCGCCTTTGGACAAAGGCATCCCACATTCTTTAAAAGTTCAAGTGAAAAATTCAATAAAAGTCAGTTTCGTTGGCAATTTTTGAAGCCTATAAAAATGATGTAATGACGACATTAACTCAACCGGGAAAGGGTTTTAATATCTTTCGTACAAACTCATACAGTTTTGAAAAGAATAATATTTTGTAGGTATAATATTTGCATTTCAACTTGACAAGTATATTTCAAACAATTTCCAGGAAACTGTTTTAACTGTAAATAATACAATCAGCCGAATTACCGTGGATAGCAGAGCTTCAAACACGTACACCTGCTACGTGGAAACCTCACTGAAGAAAGTCAGCAAAACCGTATCGGTATTGACACCATTCGCTGTTCACGAATCTCCTAAAGGTATCATTTTCATCTTAATATATTTTGTTACGGTACGGTTGGAGAGATTTTGCAGTGTTTGTCCGCGGAAGTGGTGTCCCCATACTTAATTCTATCTTCAAGCAGTGCAGGTAGGTCCTGATCGACTTTTAACAACTGTAATACCCAGAAACTATTCAGGTTCTGTCTAGAACTTAAGATTACCTATAGAAGCTATGACTCTGATGCCTTACACCAGAATCGTTGTGTTCACTGCTTCCTTGCTATCTGTATCATTAAGATTCTCGTATAAGTGAAACAAAAAATAAGTCTCTTTAAAGCGAATGTAATAGCAATAATACTGCTTGGCATAGATATATTATTACCACCCTTCATATGGTGATCTAGATTATTGACGTCTTGTATTATTTCAGACATAACAGGAGTGAAATATGGAACTGTGGCAAATATAACTTGCAACGTAACATCATTATATCCATTGATATGGAGATGGTACCGTGAAGGTGATGACAAAATGGAAATTCCCACTTGGTCAACTGGAAAGTACGTAGTTTCCCCGTCTGGAACGACTCTATTCATCACCTCCATGGACTTTCATTCGGTTGGAAACTATACGTGTGAAGCATCCTTGAGATCTCACAAACATGAGAAAATTTCCTTCACCACCAATGTTCAAATCACAGATCGCAGTAAGTGAATTATATTTGATTTTCTGATTGACGGATATAATAAGAACATAGACAAATAGATAGAGGTAGTAAGATTATTTAGTGAAGTTGTTTGTACGAAAACAATAGCGGCAATGAGCGTCTACGTTGCCACGATAGTGTAACCATTAAAGTGAAACGTAGCCCGATTTGGCGATGCTAGCGTGATTCTATATGTACCTTACATATGGAGTTTATAATCAAATCAAATTAAAATTAAAATAATTTATTGCACTTATGTTATATTTTAATCTTAATTTTAAAAGGCTAGACCTAAACATAATCCCTGTTTGGGTACAGCAGTGCCTATGATTAGAATTTACGAGTATAATAATAATTATTATTATTCCTGTCAAAGCACGGCTGGCGATGGGACGTCACGTAAAACACTGGTATCCAAGTTCTTTTAGTATTTCAAGGAATACCCTCAGAGTCTACACGTACCCCCTGGGCGCTAACAGGAGCAACAAAAAGTAACAATAGAACTTGAGCAAATTTCGAACGGATTGCACTTGCGTTTCTGTGTTCCGGTGGAAGAGTGGGAGTGCCGGTGAAAGCACATGCGCATGAAATGTGGCATCCTTGTTTCGGGTGACGGACGCAACGGTTTTTATGGTTGTAAGTAACCACGTTTGCGTAGTTCCTTTAGCACCACCCGGAAGACACGTAGGGGTTCTGAGGGTTTTACATACAGACGCGAGAAATAGCCCACAAAATATCATCTGCAAAATATTGGCTTTCAAAATAACTCAATAAATGTATTTCACCTTTCCAGAAGCCCCAAAATTAAGAAAACGTACACTACGGGTACATGTACATAATAGCCAATCTGACAGTGACAGGTATATTACTTGATTTTTTATTAGTCTTAATTTTTACCAAATCGCACTGCACTGAGAGCGTCAAGGGTCTGAGACACAGATGCCGAATTTGTATCCTGAGTTCCTAGCTGAAGGTGCATCAATGAGTATTAAGTTTTAAAAACTGATGAGCTCTACACCGATCTCGAAACGTTGAAAAAAAAAGACAATATGGGTTGTTTCTTTCTATTATTATTTTATGTCACATGTCTCAACAAGTCTTGATTTTAAACAGACAGGTTTGAAAGTCTGCTACTATTCCACTGAGCCACGCTATCCTCTCACACCACTTATTGTCACTTATAGTCGGGGACAGGTACTATAAATAATTTATATTAAATTTTACGGGGTAAAATCATTTACTCCGTAGCCAAAATTCATCTTAGTGTATGTTAGGTTCCAAGTAAGGTTTTAAGGAATGTTAACAGTTTTTAATTTCAGCATCAAGAATGAAGTACCGCTGCGACCGAGCCTGACGAAGCAGGAAGACATTACGTTCAAACAACTACGTAAGAATTATACTGAAATACATTATTGCAAACGAAGTATTTTAAAATAGTTTCAAAGTAGATTGAAGATTTGTTTGTCGTATCAGTCGCTAATGTTCCCACTGCAGAGACACTTTTATTGAGAGTGAAATGGGCTTTGATCTACCATGGACGCCCAATCCGGATTAGTACATGTCACATGTCTTCGAACTTTTGGTTCTAAGACATGTCGGTTGCCTCACGATGTTTTCCTTCACCGTTACGAGGACGTGGTATTGCGCACATACATTTTTCAAGTGAAAAACTCATTGGAGTTGAATTGACAACTTTGCTCATATTCAGATCAAGGTTAATTCATTCATAACTTGTAATTACAAGTCAATCAATTCATTTATTATTATTGTCATAATTTGACACTAACAATAAAATATGTTGGTATTAATAACTATGATACCATCTTTTACAGTTTTAATTAATAACTACAGCTATTATGTACGTATGTCAATTAAGTTATCATTAAACATAATAAAATTTCATAGAAAATAGATTTGTCAAACAAGAAAGCAATTTCAAAAAAGTCATTTTTTTTTCTTCCAAACAAACCTTGTTGTGACAGCTACAAACACAACAAGAAAAAAGAATAGCCAAATCGTTTCGTAATATATACATAAATATCTAAAATATTTACTGTTGGTATCAAAAAGTAAAACATCAGTAAACAAAACTGGAATCTAAATTTGAAAAATATACATACACAATAACAGCTTTGAGAAGGCTGAATTAATGAACCAATACTTTGTTGTACTCGTACACCATTAAAATTCTTAGATGGAAACTAAATAAGAATAATATAGGCTGCTCAGAATTAAAATGTAATTTTTTCACACTTTTCAGAGGCCCCTGTAGTATCAATTGGCAGTAATAGCACGGTGGTTGTGAAGAATGGTGAACAATTATCAGTTTCTTGTAGGTAAGTGGGTTCGTCATAATTGTTTTATATCGTTATCAGATTCTGCATCATACATACGGGAAGAAAGTTTTGAAGTACCTTCTTGATGGGCCCATTGAAGTTACACCTCTAAGGGCGTGATGGAACTAGCTGAGGGCCCACCTCATGGTATGTGGCGACACACTGAGTCGCATTCATCCTGCTGCGTCCATCACATGATGGATGATAAGTCTCATTTAGTATTGAATTAAGCTAAGAAAGTATTGAAGTGGCTTTCGATTTCGGATTCGTATTATTAACACACTTATTATCATACTAATATTATAAAGGTAAAGTTTGTATGTATTTGTACCTTTGTGTACACTTACGTACTGTACGTTACACTTTCACGGTCAAACGACTCAACGGATATGGATGAAATTTGGTACCAGGATAGCATACATCCTGGATAACACATAGGCTGTTATGTTATGTATAGGCATGTATAAACACATATACTTTTGATCCCGTAAAACCGCTGAGATATGAGAATAAGGAGATCCTATGTCAAATGAATATGACAAGATAGTTAGTTTTCAGTGTTTAGTTAAGACTAAAACGCTGACTCTGGTTGTTCAGACATGAATGTAAATCCCCATATAATTGTAAAGTTTGTGCATTTATGTTATATGTTATTTGTTTCAGTGCAACTGGAATCCCAGAGCCAATTATCACTTGGCTGGCTTACTACGACAATCCAGATGATGAAATTATACCGGAAGTTGGATTTATTTTATACAACAGGCATATGGACAGAACTAAGAGTGGTTTACGCAAATGTATTGCCTCGAATTCTGTAGGCACAGTCTCCCGGGCGATCAATGTCATAGTATAATCTAGTATAGTAATATAATATATAGTGTCAGATAGTATTTCTTGACTGGCCTCGCAGTTCAGTTGGTAGCCTTCAGCGCAGGTCGTGGGTTCGATTCCCACCCAGAACAAGTATTTGTGTGACAAACATAAATGTTTGTTCTGTGTCTGGGTGTTATTATGAATGTTATTTACAAAAAAGTGCAATATTCTATCAGCTATTTAGCTCTCGTAATATAAGCTATGCTTTGTTTAGCTTAAACATACAATAAAAACTAACTGTAATTTGACATATCTGTGTGCATGTATCGTGACACAGCTCCTGTGACACGTTATATGCTCATGAATATGTTTACTTGTGTGTGTAAAATTTTACGTGTTCAAACGCTACTTGAAATCTAAAGGAATAAATGAGTTTCTGTTTGAATTTCAGTTTGAGTTTGGGGCTAGATGGAGCTGTGTAAAATATTTTATAATTTATCTAGCTAGCTTAGTTAAAATTATTATTATTATTATTTATTCAAATAGATTTGTGTACGTATCCAGTAATTTTGTATTATTTATTGATATATAAGGAAAAAAGACTGCGGGCTTTTTTTATGTGCATGCGTGACTGAACGAGCTGAGGGCCCACCTGATGGTAAGTGGTGACCCTCGCCCATGAGCACAGTAATGCGCACGACTCAGTATGAGATCCAAATCTTTACTGAGTCGCATTCTTCCCGCTCGATCGCGTCAATGTAGATTTTCTCAATTATTTCTGCATGGAAGGTTTCTATATCCTTTTCTGTGCGCCCTAAAGTAGGGCGTAACAAACAAACTCCATTCGCATTTTTAATGGGAAAGGATTTTTGTGTCATAATCACAAGTATTATCTACTTTATTCTATTTGTTATGAAAAATTATTTTTAATTAATTTAATTGATTTGTGTTGGCAACATAACTGTTCCTAAAAATATGTAATTTAGGAATAGGATGAGAAAGTTTCCAGGGAAAAATAAGGGAGTTTTCCAACGGAAATTGCTTTTATCCGCATACAATATCGACGTAATTTCCAAAAGAAATAAGATAAAAAAGAATTATATTACTTTTTTTTTGTAGACCTTGGATCAAGTAAGCTGTATTTATTTATCTTTATGTGTATTAAGCACATAAAGATAAATAAATACAGCTTAATTTTTAGGTAATTTTTAGGTTTCATTTCACGTTTATTTTAGTTATTATGTCTTATATTATTGTATGTATAATATAAACATAGTTATTGTATAAAATAAACATGGAATGAAACGTTATTTTATCCAAGCATAATTATTATTATTATAAATTTTTGTTAGTTTTTTTATGCGATAACAGAACGAGCTAAAGGCTCATTTATAAAATACTATAATAGCTGACCCGGCCACGCGTTGCTGTGGCTAACGTTTTTGTCATATGATATTATAATTTGCAATAAAATAATATTGCGATCGTAAATTGAGATGTGAGCTATCCTGTCTTTCAAGTTGGATCAAACTGCACACGGTGTACAAATTTGATTTAAATCGGTTATCTAGTTTAGGAGTCCATCGCGGACAAACATCGTGACATGTAATTTATATATATTAAGATGTGTTAGTAGGTAATAACCACTGCTCGCAGATAACCGAAAAAAATATATATTAGCGTTATATTGACTAAAATTATGAGTATTAAGTTTCACTAATGATAATTAATTTACCCGTTAGAGCTACAAACCTACCGCTAACCTAATTATGACCTAAAGACATATAAGGACAAATAAAGTGTGATAAGTAAATGAAAAATTCCTTATTTCCAAATGAGTTTTCAACGCAAGTCAAACAAATATATAAAATAACATAGGTTTTAAACCAACTCTATCACTTGTTATTTTTACCTTAAAATACCAAGTATTAAACGAGATCTTTTTTAATTTAAAAGTAGCTTAAAAATCATTTCACCTTACTTAAATTAACATTTTCTTTTTTTTGATCTTTGTTTGCATAACAGCCTCTGACAAATTTTGGTATATTGTCTCTTTACCAACAAAGCAGCGCCAATGGAATCGAAGTTAAAAACACAACAACTCATACCGCAAACTCCTATTTTCCTTTAAAATTTTTCCTTTTGTTACTTTACAAGTTACCCGGTTGAATGTATACATACAAACATAACTTCACGTTATTTCATCAAAGGATTAGGCCGTCTCACAGAGCCAGATGTCAATTTGAAGGTTAATCTCAATGCTATTTACCTATTTAGTAAATAAGCATAAGCTTCTTTTATGGTTGTCATTTTTATGATTCATAAAACTTAGCGAAACTAAATGGTATTAAAGGATTGATACTACATGCTGTTTCAGAATTTCTATTTGTAGACACTACATTTTTTTTAATAGGTAGCATAGCTAAGCACTTATTAGGTAGGTAGGAGATGTTTCAAAACTTTAAAAAAATATAATATAATAGTTAAAATTTTTATGTAATGCTTAATAAAACACTAAAGCTCTAAATGATCATTCACCATTTTGATAAAAAAATAATTTGTTTCGAATAAACTTAGTTGATTTTTTATTAGTGTCGATTTTTTTTTATACACACTGTTTAATAAACTGAACCAAGTAGTAGGTTTGACACATTATTGTGTTATGAAAAGGTGATTACGTATATTTTTATATTACCTTTGATGATTTAGAAATTTGAATTTTATACCTAAGTGTGCGTCGTAAGTGTGAAAATAAATAAGACCTATTACTTTTCTGGTTTTTGTTTAAATTAATGGTGCCAATATGTTTTATAGGGTGTGGCAAAATTTGCTATTCTAATAAGTGTTACGGAACATTATGTAGGTATCAAGGATACTACAAGACAGTTTTATTAGATTTAGATTTAAAGTTGTACAGACCTTAATCGTTTAGTTGGTAGGTACTTACATAAACTTCAACATAATAAGATTTTTGTACAAAAATGTGTAAATGTAGGTACACAACAATAGATTATATTATCTGTTTTTATAATTGATGGTACATAATATGTTTTATAGGGTGTGGCAAAATTTGCTATTCTAATAAGTATTACGGAACATTATGTAGGTATCAAGGTTTTTTTATGACAGTTTATATTAGATTTAGATTTAAAGTTGTACAGATCTAAATCGTTAAGTAGGTACCCTTCAGCATAAGATTTTTGTGCATTAATGTGTAAATGAACATAAAATATATAATATATCTACCTACTTCTGAGTTTTTTTTTTTTTGTATAAATGGCGCCTAAAATGTTTTATAAGGTGTGGCAAAATTTGTTATTCTAACAAGTGGAATATTATGTATCAAGGATACTTTATGACAGTTTTTATTAGATTTAGATATAAAGTTTACACACCTTAAACGTTAATCCTTCAACATAAGATTTTTGTGCAATAATGTGTAAATTAACGTTAATGTTAAGTGAATTAAATTAAATCTGTACAAGTAGTCTTAACTCGAATAAAGTGATTTATAACTAGCTTGGAATTTTAATATACCTAGAAAGCTTCAATTTAAATTATAACAATGATTTTATATAGGCTGAAAAATATCTTTAACACTGATTGTTCTTGTTCAGCCTAGCAAAAAACAATTCATAATAAGCACTAAAATTGATTGCTAACACTTTTTCATCAGGGTAAGAGCAACAAGACGCATTGCTTTTAATAACAGACTTCATAAAAATAGGATCTCAATTCGACACGTATGTATTATATATGATTGGAACTGCAATGTATGTTTGTTTGTCTACAAATTTCTCCGAAACTATTGATTTGAATGAGAACATTATTTTTTCACATTATTTGGCTTACATTTACATCAACGTTTGAAGACGTCAAAATCGATTTAGTAGATTTCTAGATACGAGCTACGAGTGTGGATATCTTCGCCGATTGCTGACCCATTTTGATAATTATTTTTTTATAGAATTCTCTCACTCTCCACTTTCAATTATAGTCTGAACTAATTAAAATTTAACTTAAATTAACTGAAAATTTCACTCTTAACTAACTTTCACTCGTAAGATAAGAAAGCATTGAAGAAAGCATCGGTTTATAGATTTTTTAACGTCTCTTTTCATTTGTGTTCTCTTGCTCTTCTAAGACTGCAATTTTTAATTAGGGTTCCTACCTAACTAGTGAGAGAACCCTGATAAGCCTTTGTCTATCTGTTCTAAAAATTTGTGCCAAGTTAGGCTTTGGAATCATTACTTGGCTCAATTTTTTCAGAGTATCAAACTAGCATCACAGCTTATTTGGTAGTACCTCTGATCTCAGTTCGATTCTTACTTAGGGCAAGCATTTGTATGACGAACATAAATGTTTGTTCTGTGTTAATACGAGTATGTAGCTATTTACAAAAAAAAGTACTATTTGGGTATTTTATCAGTTACAGTTAGTTGTAGCAGTTAGTTGGTTTCGTTGATGGAGGCAATTAAGTAATTAATGTTAGGTGTTTATTATATGAATCACATACACAGGTCACATAGTATTAAATATTAACATGTGACCTTCTCATTCGTCCGACTCATAGACAAAGGATAGACTTTCGTCACGCTTATACAACTGAAGCTTGAAGATCACGATTCAGTAAACCTTTGATCCTAAATTTGGTAAGACATGATTTTTGAGTGCAATGTGCATTTGAAATGTTTAAAAGAAATACGTGTAGCAACAATGGCTGACGTGAATCATGAACTGACTTAAAAGCCATTGTGATATCTGAAAGTAATACTTATTTAATTCATGCAGTCCAGTTTGATTATATAAATGGTTAGATTTAAATGAAATACTATGGGTGAATTAAATTTTAAATCTACTTTTCAACTCATACCTAATATACTGAGGATTGGAAGACCTGGTGGGGTCAGTTCTAGATCAATCTAGACATGCGTTGTTTAAGTATTGTCACATGTTTTTGAAACACCTTGTAGAAAGACAAACTTTTGCATTTATTGTAGTTTTTTTTTTTTTTCAATTAGTATAAAGTTCTTAGCTTATGAAGATCTGCTCGGGCGTTTGTAGTAGTATATAATTGAAGAAATTCCACCCCTGAATAATTAAAACAAAGAATGAAAGAATTTAAGTTAGTTTATTAGATTTTTAAATCAGACAATAATTGTGCGACTGCACTAACTAAACTAAATTACAGGAAAACCGGCTCTCGAGTAGAGCTAATCTAATCTAAGAAAATAAACAAAATATATACATAATAATTCTATTTTCCACGTAGGATGGGTAAGTTGAAATTTATGACATGACTCGCGTTACCTTCCATTATTAACTATAGAAATCGTACCGGTTATTGGCAATTTTAGTAGCTACGATTAATCAATTTTTTAAATCAGGAAGATCTTTTTTATTTTAGTATTGTGATGGGATGATCAAACGGGCCCACCTGTGGTTACTTGGCACAGGTTCTATTGCTACTTTTCTATGCTCCTTAAAACCACCCAGGAGGTAGGAGGTAGGTATAGGGATTCAAAGTGAAGTCAGATACAGACGCGAGTTTTTCAAGCGAATTTATAACATACTGTCAATGAGTCACAGTACCCATCCTTTGTGAAAAAGAAAATAGAGTGTCTGAAAACACTACTGTACAATGACGTTGATTGATCGGACGTCAGTGCCTTGCGAATTTGTTGCAAAACATGTGCGGAAACCACTTTTCGTCTGGTCCATATGCTCGTTTTGTAAAATAATACCATTATTACCTATAATAATTTCATCATCCGGATCTTCGTAATATGCTATCCAACCAATAAAAGGCTCCGGAAATCCAATTGCGCTGAAAAAAAAAATTGTGATATCTAAAATCCAATAGATAACTTTTGTGAATAAAACTCCTTTGCCAAACTTATCTATCCTTCTCTCTCTCTCTAAATTATGAAAACCGTACGACCAAAGTAGATCAGCCGTGTGAGATATTTGAATATTTTTTGTTTTTATATTTGTAGATCGTGGACGATCAATCAGGTCAGTCAGGATAAGCACATGGATATTCGTTCTGTCTGGGTGTTAATATAATATATATAATATGTATGTATGTATTTCCAAAAAAAGTACTGTAAAAGTATTCTTTCAGTTACATTGTTCACATGGTAAAAGCTATGCTTAATATGGGACTAAATTGAACTGTGTGAAATGTCCATGAATATTTATTATTACAAAGTGTAGGTACTTACGTACAAGTAACTGAAAATTTTTCACCATCCTCCAAGACCACTCTAACATTACCACTGATCGTAACTTTTGGGGGGTCTGAAAACGTATGAAAATGTTTATTGTGACAGAAAGCATATATTATATACTCACGAATATGTGTACAAGTATTTGACATGTCCAAATGATACTTGAGATCTACAGGAATAAATGACTTTGACTTTGACTTTGAATTTAACTGAAATAAAACATAAAAGCTGCAGGGAACTGTATGACTAAGCCAAAAAACAAATCTTTTTGGGGGTTCTACATTTATAATAAAATCGTTCAGGTTGATAAACGATTTCATTATAAATTATAAGGATGAAAAGCCGACGAAAAAGAGAGACGGAATACATACTGCGTCGACACCAAATAAATTGGGAAAAGGGCAAACGGATGATGACTTACAGAAACTTCCAAACTGAACACTAGTAGTTAAGGAAACTTTCTCAGAAACGTCATCTTCCAAAGCAGCCTCACACGTATAGTTTCCGACCGTATCATGATCCACGTATTCGATAAATAGAGTCGTTCCATCCGGGGAGATCATGTATGTTTGAGAGTCGTTAGTGATATGTATCTCTATCCCATCATCGCCTTGCCGGTACCATGTCCTCACGATTGGAAAAGATGATGTTACCAAACAAGTTATATTAGCCATATCACCATGGTTTACTTCTGTAATTTCTAAAATAACACGAGACATTTATAATTTACCCTTTGATTCCCTACACGTAGCCCCTGGGTGGTGCTAAAGGAGCACCAAAAAGTAGCAGTAGAAGTTATGCCGGTTTCGTCCGGAGAGGTACTGGTGTACCACATGTGGAATCTGCCACCAAGCAGCGGTACTCGTATTGCTGTGTCCGATGAAAGAGTGTGGGTGCAGGTGAAATCACATGCCCATCAGACGTATTATCCCCGTCTCTGGTGATGGAAGCAGCAGGATGAATGCGACTCAGTTTTAGATCCAAATATTATACTGAGTCGCATTACTGTTGTCATGGGCGGGGATCGCCACTTACCACCATTTGGGTCCTCAGCTCGTTCCATCATTTATTTAATTAAAAGAAAGATAAACTAGTATTTTATACATATATAACAATTAGATCAGTTCGTGTGGGCAACCGCTCATATTCTGCTGTCAAACAAACAAACATACACATATATAGATTTACATGTACATACATATTCATTTATTGCTAACGCATATAAGTAACATAATTAAATTAAAAATTCTCTGTGTCACAGATGGCTAGGATACAGCCAAGACCCGAGGACTGGCTTTATGGTCAACACATCTCACAAAGTTAAACGTTAATAAAGCATAAAATAAATAAAAAAATATAATATTACAAGTGAAAATATCTTGGTTGTCTCCAATGTTCCCACTGACAATACCTGCTCTCGATAGTGACAGCGTATGGGCTAGATCTACTATGGGAGCCCCGAATTGGTCAAAAATCACATGTTTGCGAATGTTTGGTTCTAGGACATGTCGGTTTCCTCACGATGTTTACATTCACCGTTTCGAAAATTAGGTATTGCCAACATATATACAACTTAACATCTAATTGTTGCACTTTTAGATTTGACCCAAGAAATTATGGATTTAAATTTATATTCGTCCGCCTGTACCACTGGACAACGCTCGGTGAAGCGATAAAAAAAAAATTAACCGAACGGGTTCAATTTTTAAATCAGTGTCTTTGTTACTTTCATTCCCATTTTTACTTAGATACTTTTATAGAAAATACTATTATAAAGGCGAAAGTTTGTAAGTATGGATGTATGGATGTTTGTTACTCTTTCACGTAAAAACTACTGAATGGATTTGAATGAAACTTTACCACAATATAGCTTATACATCAGAATAACATATAGGCTACAATTTTTGAGGTTTCTATAAAATCTATATATATAAAAGAAAGTCGTGTTTGTTACAACACTTATAACTCGAGAACGGCTGGACCGATTGCCATGGTTTTTGATTTGTTGGATTTGTTTCCGTCCCGAATAGCAGAATAACTATTAAAACATTGGAAAATTAACGGAAAAAATAAAATCAATTTATCCCCGTATTCTCCACGGGAACGGGAACTATGCGGGTGAAACCGCGGGGCGCAGCTAGTAGAAAATATTTTTTTGAAGACTGTATTATAAACGATCGAAAACTCTTCAATACTTTATCCTTTATTTCCCGCCCGGACTCTACAATTTCCACACTACCATTTCAAAAAAGAAAAATCCAAATCTATCTATAAAGGGCGAAAAAAGTCCGAAAAGGTAAATACGCAATTTTCTCTACAATATATCGTATTTTGTTACCAGTTATTTTGATTTACAAACCATTTTATTCGACTGATTTTCATTAATTTTTATATGCCTAATCTGGAGATATATTCTTCCAAATAAAAAAAATACTTTTCAAATCGGTTGAAAGGAGGTTCTGAACCTCCTTTGAAAGTTGGATGAAACATATAAAAGTTGGATACCTTCAGGAGATTCGTGGACAACGAAGGGTGTCAAAACCGTTACGGATCTGCTTTCTACGAAGGTTCCGGTGTCCGCAGTGCACGTGTATGTGTTTGAATCACGACTCTCCACGGTTATACGGCTAATTAATATTGTGTCAAATAGATAATAATCCTGTAAATATTTTAAATAGTTCTTATGTATCATGTTATGTTATTAAGAGAATCTTACCTTACCGTAACATAGTTTATAATACATAAGCACGGGAGAAGTACCTATGTTAATTATTACGAATATCAACTGTTAAGTTCTTAAATCTACTAGCTAAATACGCAATTTCGTTACCAGTTATTTTGATTTAAAAAGTAACTTATTCAACTGATTTTGATGAAATTTCTATACAATCAATCTGAAAGTATATCAAATTGATTGAAAAAAAAAAAACAAGAATTTTTAAAATTGGTTAATACATGACGGAGTTTTAATGAATGAAATATAAAAAAAACGAATTGAAAGTCGGTTGATTCCAGCTGTAGTTATAATACTGAAAGCCGAAAAAAAATTGATTACTTTTGTTTGTCTGAACAAAACTTATATTATAATTATACATTTTTGCAGATGTTCTTGTATAGGATATATGTATTATTTTTGTTTTTAATAGTTTATATTTTAAAGTATAGGAACATCATTTTTATTAATCTGTTCCTTTCTTCATCTCTGGTTTTATTTAGTGACACTTAATTTTCCGTAATACACAAAGGTTTGCTGGTAGATAGCATTAAGTTCGGGATTGTACATTTATATTTGTGCAATTAACTATCTTCTTATTATATCATTTTGTTGCTTAAAATTACCTCTGACTCCAGTTTGTTTCCTGAGCCATCTCGCCATTCTATTATTGGTTCTGTATCAGATCTTACCGTACAAGAAATCTCATTGGATGTGTATGTAAACGCTTGTATATCCATATGAACTGTAAACAAACGGCATGTTAATATATTTTTTGTGATCATTTTCGACAGGAAAATTTGAGTATATTCATACAGTATTCAAAGATGATCAGATAAAGGGTCAAGACAAATTTCTTCGATTTTATATTCTTTTAAAAATTTTTCGATTTTATAAATTCAAGATACGTTTTAATTTTTTGCCGCCAATTAGTAATGCCGGTAGAAGTGGGTACTGGTGAAATCTCAGTCGCATGAGACGTATGTTACGCATGCAACGCATGCTACATCCTCGTCTCGCGTGATGATGGCATGAATACAACACATTCTAAGATCCAAGTCTTATTAAGCAAATCAACTCTGAATAAGACTTGGACCAATTACCACCAGGTGGGCTTTCAGCTCGTTCGTCACTTTTTCATATTTCACACTTGAATTATAAAGGCGAAAGTTACGTTACAAACATACACTTCAACTTTATTTATTTGTATACAATAGATTATGGAAGAACTCTGCAATATTGGAAAATATAAAATAAATAGCTGATCCCCGCGACTTCGTCCGTATGGAATTTGTAAATTTTATTTTCACGAAATATAATATTATATCTTTTTCAAAGTAGCCTAAGTTTCTCCTAATAAAATCAGCTATCTGCCAGTGAAGGTTCCGTCAAAATCGATCCCGCTATTTCGGAGAATCAACAGAGAGACAGACAAATATTTCAAATGTATTTATTAAGAAACTGTTATTTTAAAATAATTAGTAATTTAGTAAAAATAACACTTACATTTATCTGAAGAATTTTTTTCCGATGTATTTATTATAGTATTTCTGTCTTCAAATTTCCGAATAGCATCGGAAGAGACAAAGGCTATAAGAAAAAATATTGTGAAGTATGAAATATAAATGACACGCAGCAACATTTTTGAATAGAATTTCAAACACTCGTATCTTTTGATGAAATATAATGTTTGCCAATTCCAATCGACAAACGTATTTATAGTCTCTGAAATTGTTTACCCAAAATAATTATCAAATGCGATATTAATAATTAGTCGTATCTAGACTTCACCAAAACTATAAAAAAGTAAATTACATTCTAAATGACGTGCCTCACGTTGATAAACATCGTTCATACAGCCGAAAGCTTCTATGTATTACTTACTAGCTGTGCCCGCGGTTTTAATCGCGGCATTCCGGGATCAAAAGTAGCCTATTTGTTAACCCAGGATGTAAGCTATCCTGGTACCATATTTAATCCAAATCCGTTCAGCCGTTTGAGCGTGAAGGAGTCACAAACATACATATGCACACACAGTGCGCGTGCGCGTGCGCGTGCAATCTATGCGCAGCTAGTTAGCTTATATAGTAGCCTCAATAGGCTTCGTTTTACGTAGACGTGATAAATAGTTAGCTCTTCGCCATCATTTCTCTCCTACGAAAAAACTCGGCTATTTAGTTAAATCAGTGTTTTTCAATCTGTGGGTCGCGACCCTTAGGGGGGTCGCGAAGCCTTACTTGGGGGGTCGGTGGAAAAAGTAAAAAAGCAAAAACACTACAATAAAAATAATTTCAGCTTCTTATTTAAGCAGTGAAGCCACCTGGAAAAACCCAGGCCTGCCCAGGTAGCTCAAACCCTGGATGCTACTTTTTATACCGAAAAAGTGAAGTGGCCAACACCGCGGGGCGCAGCTAGTTTATTATATTTTTCGTGTATTTGAAATCCCATGTTTGTATGTAATAAAAAAATTACATAATGTAAATCAATGTATGTTAATTAACGCGAGATAACGTTTGCATGTTATAATCAGCCGATACACCAATTAAGTGTTAACGAATATTTTGCGGAGTTTCCTATTATTATATAATTAGAAAAAAAAAACGAATTTACTATACAAGATATTGTATTTCACCTCTTGTAAATCTTTGGTACCTGTTCAATTGTTGTATTTATTTAAAACATCCCTATTCTTTCAAGCAAGCAAATCTGACGTGGTTCTTAGCTATAATTTATGAAGATCTGCTTGGGAGTTTTAGTAGTATTAAGAAATTGCTTCCCTGAATAAGTAAAAAAAGACAAAAAAATATTTAAGTTTTTTTTATTAAATTTTTAAGATGTACATTATAATTATATTTTCCACGTGGATGGTTAAGTTGAAACTTATGACATGACTCGCGTTACCTTCCATTATTAACTATAGGAATCGTCTCGGTTATTGGCGTGTAGTAGCTACAATTAATCGATTTCTTAGATCAGGAAGATCTTTTTTTTATCTTAGTCTTGTGATGAGACGGTAACCTGTAGTTACCACTGCAAATCCAGACGAACTTGGCACAGGTTACTGCTACTATCCGATGCTCCTTAATACCACCCACGGGGTAGGTATAGGGATTCAAAGGGAACTCGGATACAGACGCGAGCGACCGGTCCCAAACAAATTTTTTGATCTTTACAAAATGAGTATCATTTGTATCGCACCACACAACGCGAAAGGTAAGACGAGCCTTTCTGCTTATACGTTAAATTAAGTACGATTCTAAAAACGTAATTCCACCTAAAAGTAGTAAGATCTATCTTTTATACATCAACTTGAGTATAAATGCTACATTTGAGGGGTCACTGTCAATGTGTCACCCATCCTTTGTGAAAAAGAAAATAGAGTGTCTGAAAACACTACTGTACAATGACGTTGATTGATCGGACGTCAGTGCCTAGCGAATTGGTTGCAAAACATGTGCGGAAACCACTTTTCGTCTGGTCCATATGCTCGTTTTGTAAAATAACACCATCACCCATAATAATTTCATCATCCGGATCTTCGTAATATGCTATCCAACCAATAAAAGGTTCCGGAAACCCAATTGCGCTGAAAAAAAAATGTAATTTCTAATATCCAATAGATAATTTCTAATATCCAATAGATTATTATTGTTAATAATACTCCTCTCTCTCTCTAAATTATAAAGACCGTACGACTGAAGTAGATCAGCCGTGTGAGACATCCGAATGTTTTTTTTTTTTATTTTGTGTACCAAATCGGGTGCGGTCTGTTTGAAAGCTGACGTGATCGAGAAATATAATGGATAATGGACAGGTCGCACAGCTCAGTTGGTTGTAGTTCTTGCAAAGACGTATGTGTAGCCTGCTGGATTCCCAGCCAGGATAAGCACATAGATGTTCGTTTTGTGTCTGGGTGTTAATCCTACTAATATTATAAACGCGATAGTTTGTAAGTATGAATGGATGTTTGTTACTCAGTCGCGCCAGAACGGCTGAACAGACCTAGATGAAATTTGGCGCAGAGATAGATTATAGTCTGGAATAGCACAGGCTACTTTTTATCCATGAAAAATGTATGGTTAACGTAGGAAGTGCAACCGCGGGTAACACCGCGGGGCGCAGCTAGTATGATATATATGTATGTATGTATTTCCAAAACAGTACTGTAAAAGTATTCTATCAGTTACCTGGTTCACATGGTAAAAGCAATGCTTCATTTGGGTCTAAATTGAACTGTGTGAAATGTCCATGAATATTTATTATTACAAAGTGTAGTTACTTACGTACAAGTAACTGATAATTTTTCACCATCCTCCAAGACCACTGTAACATTACCACTGATCGTAACTTTTGGGGGGTCTGAAAACGTATGAAAATGTTTATTGTGACAGAAAGCATGTTCTTTAAGGTAAAGGCTGCAGGGAACTGTTTGACCAAGCCAAACAACAAACTGTCTCTTTGACGGTTCATCATTTATAATGAAATCGTTTAGGTTGGAATGGGCATGTAATAAGCATGAAAGGCTGTAAAAGAATGAAGGAAAGGAAAAGGAAGACCAAAGAAAAGATGGCGGGATTGTGTAAGGGACGATATGAAGAAAAATTAGTGAATGATTCTATAGCGGCTGATAGAGTTTGGAAGCGAAATACATACTGCGTCGACCTCAAATAAATTAGGAATAGGGCAAACGGATGATGACTTACAGAATGATCCGAGTTGAACACTAGTAGTGAAGGAAATTTTCTCAAACGCGTCAGATCTCAAAGCAGCCTCACACGTATAGTTTCCGACCGTTTCATGATCCATGAATTTGATAAATAGAGTCGTTCCATACGGGGAGATTATATAGTTTTCAGAGTCGTTAGTGATAGGGGTCACTATCCCATCATCGCCTTGCCGGTACCATGTCCACACGATTGGATATAATGATGTTATCATACAAGTTATATTACCCATATCACCATATTTTATTTCTGTAATTTCTAAAATAACACAAAACTTTAATAATTTTGATAAACTAGTATTTTATACATATATAACATATAATATATAAATTAGATCAATTCGTGTGGAAAACCGCACATATTCTGCAGTCAAACAAACAAACATACACATATATAGATTTACATGTACAATACACACTTATAAATTGATTGCTAACGCATATACGTATTGTAATATAATGAAATTAAACATTATCTGTGTCACAGATGTTAAGGACACGAGAACTGACTTTATGATCACACAAAGTTAAACGTTAATAAAGGATAAAAAATATCTAAATATCTTGGCTGTCTATAATGTTTCCACTGTTGCGACAATACCTGCTCTCGATAGCGTATGAGCTTTATCTACCATGGGAGCCCCGGATTGGTCAAATATCACATGTTTGCGAATGTTTGGTTCTAGGACATGTCGGTTTCTTCACGATATTTAGATTGTTGATTAACTAGGTAATGCCAACATACATACAACCAAAGATCTAATTGTTGCACTTCTAGATTTGACTCAAGAAATTATGGATTTAAATTCATCACCTTCCAAATTTAAAAAAAAAATACCTAATTGTTACATGACGGAGTTTTAAGGCAACAAACATAAAAAACAATCAAAAAAAGTTGGATACCTTTAGGAGATTCGTGGACAACGAAGGGTGTCAAAACCGTTACGGATCTGCTTTCTACGAAGGTTCCGGTGTCCGCAGTGCACGTGTATGTGTTTGAATCACGACTCTCCACGGTTATACGGCTAATTGTTATTGTGTCAAATACATAATAATCCTGTAAATATTTAAATAGTTCTTATGTATTGTATCAAGTAATGTTATTAAGAGAATCTTACGTTGCCATAACGTAGTTTATAATACATAAGCACGGGAGAAGTTCCTATGTTAATTATTACGCATATCAACTGTTTGTAGTAAATAAGTTCTTAAAATCTATAATGAGCGAAGAAAAATGTCATAGAAAAGTAAAATACGCAATTTCGTTACCAGTTATCTTGAACCATCCTATTCAACTGATTTGATGAAATTTCTATACAATCAATCTGAAAGATTATCGTTCCAAAAAACAAAAAAAGTTTTTTTGAAATATCATCCAATCATCAAGTATATCAAGTACATTTATATTTGTGCAATTAACTATCCTCTTATCTTATCATTTTGCTGCTTAAAATTACCACTGACTCCAGTTTGCGTCCTGAGCTATCTCGCCATGCTATTATTGGTTCTGTATCAGATGTTGCCGTACAAGAAATCTCGTTGGATGTGTATGAAAATGCTTGTATTTCGATTTGAACTGTAAACAAACGACATGTATTAATAATTTAACGCAGCGAAATGAATAAACCACTTTCTAAGATCCAAGTCTTATTAAGCAATTCAATTCTGAATAAAACTTGGACCAATTACCACCAAGTGGGCTTTCAGCTCGTTCGTCACTTTTTCATATTTCAAACTTGAATTATAAAGGCGAAAGTTACGTTACAAACATACACTTCAACTTTATTTATTTGTATAGATTATGGAGGAACTCTGATTAGAATGTTAACTCTGCAATATTGGAAAATATAAAGTAAATATAATAACTTTTCCCCGCGACTTCGTCCGTATGTAATTTGTAAATTTTATTTTCACGAAATATTATATCTTGATCAAAGAAACCTAAGTTTCTCCTTATAACATCAGCTATCTGCCAGTGAAGGTTCCGTCAAAATCGATCCCGCTGTGTCGGAGAATCAACAGACAGACAGACAAATATTTCAATGCATTTAGTAAGAAACTATTACTTTAAAATAATTAGTAATTTAGTAAATATAACTTACTTGTATCTGAAGATATTTTTTCCGATGTATTTATTATAGTATTTCTGTCTTCAAATTTCCGAATAGCATCGGAAGAGACAAAGGCTATAAGAAAAAATATTGTGAAGTATGAAATATAGATGACACGCAGCAACATTTTTGAATAGAATTTCAAACACTCGTATCTTTTGATGAAATATAATGTTTGCCTAGACCAATCGACAAACGTATTTATAGTTACTGAATTTGTTTTCCCAAGATAATTAACAAGCATTAGTTAATTATTCTACAATAATGATAGTAATAATTAGTCGTAAATGGACTTCACCAAAAGTATAAAAAAAATATTACATTCTAAATATAAAATGTATGTACAATATAATATGTATAAAATCTACATACAGTCGAGAGCTTCTATGTATTACTAACTAGCTATGCCCGTGGTATTACCCGCGGTATTCCGAGATCAAAAGTAGCCTATTTGTTAACTCAGGATGGAAGCCATACTGGTACCAAATTTCATCCAAATCCGTTCAGCTGTTTGAGCGTGAAGGAGTTACAAACATAAACATGCACACACGTGCGCGTGCGCGTGCGCGTGCAAAATATGCGCGGCTCCTTAGCTTATATAGTAGCCTCAATAGGCCTGGCCTTATCTAGGCAGTGAAGCCACCTGGAAAAATCCAGACCCGTCCAGGTACCTCAAACCCTGGATGCTACATTTTATCCCGAAAAACTGAAGTATTCCCGTGGGATGGCCAACACCGCGGGGCGCAGCTAGTTTATTATATTTTTCGTCTATTTGAAATCCTAGTAACATGTTTGTTATCAAATTTTTACATAATGTAAATCAATGTATAGAGTTCTGCTAATTTAGATTAACATAATACTATTTTGTTAATTAACGCGAGATAACGGTTGCCTGTTATAATCAGCCGATATAGCAATTAGGGTTCATGAACGAATATTTTGCGGATTTTTCTATTAATATATAATTAAAAAAATAATTTAGTAGCAGTAGAACTTGTACCAGGTTCGTCCGGAGAGGTACTGCTATCACACCTGGAATCTACCGCCAAGCAGTAGTGCTAGCATTACTATACTCCGGTGGAAGGGTGTGTGTGCCGGTGAAATCACATGCGCATAAGACGTATCATTCGCGTCTCGGGTGATGGACGCAGCAGGATGAATGCGACTCAGTGTAAGATCCAAATCTTATACTGAGTCGCATTACTGTTGTCATGGGAGGGGGTCGCAACTTACCACCAGGTGGGCCCTCAGCTCCGTCCCTTAAAAACATAAAAAAAAGAAAAAAAAAAAAACGAATTTATAATACAAGACATTGTATTTCACCTGTTGTAAACCTATTGCACCTGTTCAATTGCATAGTTATATAATATATCTAGATAGTTTATAGTAAAAACTTTATTCAAGGTCAATTTCAATTGTTTCCTTAACATGTTTTGAAGTGCGTTTACTCTCACTTGTCAAGAGTATTCTGTCCCCTGCATTGAAGAGGCTGTTACGATATTATGATAATTTGAGTATATCATAGAAAACTCTATAATGCAGACCTGAGATTGGCTCATTACCAAAGATAAAAAAGAATGGTCTTGTGTAACCTGATTGTTTTAATTAATATTCAATAAATTTGTTTCTCAATGTGTGACCTGTGACCTTATTTCTATGACAATGGAATAAAATTATTAGCTATCGTGTTACTGCAAGTATTATTAATTTGATTTTGTATTTTCGTATCAGTCATTGTGTAATAATTAAAACTAACATATAAGCAGCACTCTCACGAGACCGGGCAAATGAGTACTAGATTCCTGCAACACAGGTTTTTCTAGTCAGTAAATCTTTAAAATTAGTATGTATGTTATATCAATTGAATCGATAACATAAAATTAAATACACACAGACACTAGTGCGTTGTTCCTACGCAAACTCCTAAGAGTCTGATACTTTTCTGAATAGTGCACACATAGACATGTTAACAGCCCTCCCACGTTGCGTACGAACAGGTCGTCATACACTGCACAGCCCCGAAGAGATAACTAAGACAGACCTTGTAAAGCTAGTTTCTAACTTTTAACAAAGTAGAAGATGAAATTTTGCTGCCAACAACGAAGACTCCTTTTCCGCTACTTTGGAGTTGGGCTGGATTGGGTATGGTTATGCAATTGGTGGCGGTTGTATATCATAAGATGTTTTTTTTTTTTATAGAACTTAATTGTCAAGCAAACATAAGGCCCACCTGAGTGTACGCGGGAGGAAGTTCCTCTTATACCTTACGGTAGGTGACATCCCGGTTCTAGAGTCTGTCAATGTCACTTGACAGTTGACATTAAATTTTCTTCTACTCTTCCTGCTCATATGAAATAACCACGCTCATCTGTCGTTACATATTTTGGATCCAAAAATTTCAGTACGAAAGGTACTGAAATTTTAATTATAAAAAGATATATTTCTTTGAATGGCAATCCAGCATCTTTTCAATTTCACGGAGTAAAAGCAAAATACATATGATAGCATAATGCGGGACGTTAGTAAAGGTTTTATTACTCCCTCCAAGAACTTAAATATTTGAAGAAAGCAAAGTGTTATGAATAATAATAAAATTTAGAATCAAAATAATGTCCGAATTTTCAATAATTTATAACACCACCTCAAAATGCGCAGTCGATTATAATTATCGATATAACCATACAACGACTTCGCATCACTAGCACTGAACTTATATTATGATGCCGTCGAAAATATATTAAATATAAGTCACGAAAAATTTTAACTGCGTAAAGCGAAGTGTCATGGTTTTAAACTATTGCTATAATAGCGAAAAAGGGAAACGTGTTTAAAAATGCCATTAGACGGAGAATGAACGTAAAATATGTTTTACCATTTTCATCCCATAACTGGTTCATCCGTCGAATGAACGAGAGTGCAATATCGATTAAATCACACATCGTTATTTCGCATCACTAATGAAGCGGATGCGGTCAGCGTGACCTTCACTCATGATGCCCTTTGGCTGAGGATGCGTGGCTGACTTGCCATTCAAGGTGTAATCTAAGTGTGGGAAATTAAAAATTTGTAACATTTTCATCCGATAATCGTTACCATTCAACGAGCGAGTCGTGCTTTATTCATTATGTCGAGAAGTGGAAAGAGGCGGACCACGTTATATCACAGAATTAATGAATCGTCGCGATAATAAGTTCTTCTTTCATGCGAGTGGCCGACTCTGTGTTTACAAGCGCCTGAAGGACTCCGACAGTGCTGAACGACTAGTATAATCGTAACCGATATTCTAACGCGCCAAATTCTGAAGCACCAAAAAAAAACTGATAAAAATTGAACAGAGATGACAACAGATCAGTAGTCAATAATTAAGTGTTTACTGCAGACATTCCATCAAAGTCTAGGCGGTTCAGTTTAGAACCCAAAGTGTAATAGTGCCTAAAGAAATCTTAATCTAAAATGAGGGAAAAACAATTATCGCATTCACTCATTTCATACCTTTGCCTATTATAAAAAGTCTACATCTAACTTCTGTCCATCTGTCTTTTGATCTGTTTGTCTGATACGAAAGCAGTTGGTTGCAATTTTTACCATATTTCTTTTTCATATTATATTTTGTATACAATATATGAAGTTATATTTGGCTGAAACGGTGGCATTTGATAAAATACAGACAGAAAAAAAGATTCTTTATTAAATCACAAACATACAAACATTCGCGTTTATAATATTAATGTAATTATGCAACCGAAACATACCCGAATAAATACTGGTAATTTCAAAACTAAATACTCATATTACCTACTAATCTGAGTAAGTAATAAGTGTTCAAATTTCAGGTAAAAAATATTGAATTAACAAGGAAGTTATAGCCAAACCTGTCATCATCCAATTAATTAGACGCATTGTTAATATTAAGACAATTTTTAAGACATGATGAATAAATAAACTCAATACTTCTTTTATAAATTGTTTTTATTAAAGCTTTATTAAAATCCGCTTAGGTGAAAAAGCTAATGAAGAACGGCTAAATCATGTCAAGTTTAATTATTTAACTAAAATCTCTTTTTACTGATAAATTATTTAATGATACGAACTTGAAAATTATTAGTTCTTAATTGGAATAAAAACGTATTATAAAATACTAACATTATAAATGCGAAAGTTTTTCCTTAATGTTTGTAACTCCTTTCCTTTGAACAAATATTTTAATAATATTTTTTAGGGTTCCGTACCCAAAGGGTAAAACGGAACCCTATTAATAAGACTCCGCTGTCCGTCTGTCTGTCTGTCTCATGCTGTATCTCATGAACCGTGATAGTGAGAGTTGAAATTTTCACAGATGATGTATTTCTGTTGCCGCTATAAGAGCAAATACTAAAAAACAGAATAAAATAAATATTTAAGGGGGCTCCCATGAAAAACGTGATTTTTATTTTTGTTCGTTTTTGCTGGATATTATAGATAATGGTACGGAACACTTCGTGCGCGAGTTCGACTCGCATTTGCCCGTTTTTCTTTTTAATTTGATTATTATATTGAAAATAATGTCATTTAAAAATTACAATATACAATATAATTTATTATTTTGTTTATTATGATAAGTAAAGGCACTTATAATAGACACCATAAATCTAAGAATTATTAGTAGTTTCACCTCTTTTGACCGAAGACCTACAAGCCACAAAAACCTACCTACGAACGATTTTATTTTTCGTTTTGACCAAAAACTAGCTCAATGGAAAAGAAAAAACAATTTTCACGCTCCGTTTGTTCGTTTGTGGCTACGTGCCCAGACCAACCAAACGATGGTAACTCCAATCCTTTAGTATAATAAAATTAATAATATATTATGAAGCTGCTCTTTTTGCAAATCTTCACCCGGCCTGTAGTTAGATTGGTACTCGTATTTACGCATTGGAACAGGACGCCTCCATGCTGTAGGTCCCGGTTAAACTATGCGATAACCCTTGTGGAAGGCCTTTGGATGGCTTGGCCACTTATGTTTGTAATTGACAGAACGAGCTTAGGGCCTACCTGATGGTAAGTGGCGACTGGCACTCATGACAACAGTAATGCGACTCAGTATAAGATTTCAGTATAATCCGCGCCAAATTAAAAAAAAAAAAACAAATATATTTACCTTCTTAGAATATTCAATTATAATGTTCTATCTGACTCTCGTCCAATGAGTAGTCATCAGTCGTTCAGTCAAGTTTGAATCATCAGGCATTCGCTCGTCAAATAAATAGGACTGTTCGTTCGCACTATTAGTTCAGATGCTGCGTTATAAAAATGGAATTCCACAGTGATACAAATCTCATGTCCTTTTGTGAACAAAACAAAGCATTCCTATATAAGTAGACGTATAATGAGCCACGTATCGGCGTATTGACTAATGCCGATGCTGTTGGAAATGCTAGATGCATTCTTTATAAGAATCTGGCACATGGACCCGTTGATTATCAAGAAATGGCGCCATCTTACAGTCTGTGAAGTGACAGGGTTGTGGTTGGCAATAAATGATCAATCAGTTATTTGCGTTGCATCTTGAATTTCTTTCAAAATGATAGTGCAACCTTCTTTTTACAACATAGTGGTAATAGAGTATTTTTATTTTAATATATAATAGCAAATTTTAGATTACCATAAATTAAATAAATGTAAAATAAAAATAAAAATGGACTTATGTAAAACATAACATTATTACTGAAGGCAGTGACCTCACTACCACTCTGAGAGTATTATGGCTAAGTGGTACGGTTCAATCCCTCCTTAAATCAATTAAGTATATATTATACTTGAAATGTGAATAATACTGTCTGAAAACGGCGAAGATAGAGGCAAAGAAGCCGGACTATCCCAGAACTTAAAATCAAAGTTAAAAAAAAAATCTTTGCGTCGATCACAAAGCTGTACCAATGCAGATGCCATGACATGGTTTTCTATACATACATCTGTTTTTACAAATTTGGGTAAAATATTATGTAGAACGTGAAATATAGCTTTGTCTCTTTTTTTCTAATATAGAATTGTATTTGATTAAACAGACGGAAGTATATTTGGACTTGCTCATTTTGGCAACATTTTTTCGTGACGCATGACAGTTGTAGGTAAATGTCCGATCCGCCATTTTGTGCGCCACGGTCGTGGTAGTTTTGCTATCACGCGCATGGAGGAGAAAAATCAAGTATATGAACGTAACTGTGGTAGAATAATTCCCTTACGATCTAACTTATACACAGTAAACCTGTGTCCCTGCAGTTGTAACACAGAGACTGATATGGCTGATATTTTGAGCAGCACTTTTGATCTTTTTTCGTGTGAGTAAGCGGTCAATCCTAGTGTCTGGTTTGATACTGATCAAAAACTATGAACTCCATAGGTCCTAGATCCATTCAGATCAATCCAGAAAAAAAAATCGGAAATCATTCGGGAAGTCAACTCACAAATATATTGTATATATAATATTATTTCATGATACATTACAAACAATATGGCGTGAAGCATATTTTGATCTAAGGTGAAATAAGTCTTACAGTGAATAAGCTTATTTTAGAGACACTTTGGAAAGTCCGAGCGGTGTTTCAACTACTGTAAAATTACTCAACTAATTACTTTGTCATACTATAGACATGAGCGTCACCAAGGGGGTGAAGATAGGGGCAGCTGCCCCCGAGAATTATTGTATAAAAAATGTCATATATAGTATATAGGCTAATAATACACGCTTACACACTCACCAGGTTTCCCTGTGTCACAGGTCACTTGGACGCATACAAGACAACTACAAGAGACTACAAGCTCACCACACGGCGCACCCAAGCCGAGAATAGAACCCGGGACTCTTAGCTTCGAAAGCAGGTCTACTACCAACTAAGCTATGGAGCCGTCCGTGAATAGAATCTGAGTAAAATGACTATGACATACGAACAGACTGACAGAACGGAATTTGAAGGGTTCCATTTTTGCCATTTGGCTTCGGAACCCTCAATGTATGAGTCCACAGTTGACTGGTTTAGTTCAATGTTTGGGATGATCTTGCCCTGGCTAGGTATAAGCCAGCTCCGTTCTTGCCTACATAGATTACGCCAATAGAGCCTATCCATAGAACCTCGAAATAGCCAAGCACCTTTCGAAATAATGTTTTTGTAGCATTGTTTAGAAACCAACCACAAGAGTTAGCGGCCGAGTGATAATTGAAAACCCATTGGCTTCAGATTTTATCTCCGAGAAAAATCTGTTACCCAATCCGTGGTCATTTTATACGATGTATAATTTTATTGTTTTGGAAACAATTGGGGTGTAAGTTCTCTCGTTGTTCGTGTCTTCCCACTAATATTTCCAGTACTGGATAGCTAGATAGATACTGAAGATTAATTCAATCTATATAAATAAAAGTTAATTGCTGTACGTTAGGTCTCTCTAAACTTAAAAAAAGGCTGGATCGATTTAGCTGATTGTGATTTTATTGTTTTCGGCATAGTACAGTACAAAGTTTTTTTTTTTTGATCATTTTCAGAAAATGACGGAAATCGGGAAAAGTTGAGTGTTATGGGATTTTTGGCTCTTTTGTTTGACATTGTATGCCGTTTCGAGATTGTCAAATTGTAAATCAAGACAGGATGTTTTCCTATTGCTCGCGTCGTTGTCGTTGTCGTTTGTACTAAGATATTTATAATTAAAATCGACTTTAATATTGTTATTCACGTTTCAGTTATATTCAAGAACATATAATGAGGCATAGGACGGGATGAGAAACAGTTACAGGAAAGCAAAATACGCAATTTCGTTTATTTGTATGCCATATATATATTTTTTTAATTTGAACTAGATAGTGTTTACAAAAGGCAGACTATGTTTTTTTTTTTTTTGTCAAATGTTTAGATTTCGAACTAGTAGCCTTCGCATTGAATGTCAGGGTCAACTTGGCTACCACAACATCCATATGTCATTATCACACATTTCGTATTACTTTTATTAAAATGTATTACTATTTTATCCATTTATAAGTTACCAATTCACATTTTGATTTGATTAATAATAGGCAGCGGCTTTATAGTTTTAAGTACTGTCAAAATATGTAAAGTAGGTAATAAAATACTGAGATGGTGACGGAGATTTCACATAGTGTCATCTAGCCTGACATTAAGCTTATTCTATGGGAACTTGATTACTGATTAAATATTAATACGGTTCTCTTTATTTGTAAATACATAGGCACATAAAATACATAGTAACACTCTCACTAACTCAGAACACTCATAAAATGTATTTTACACAAATGTTTATCCTAAATAATTATTTATTATTATATAATAATAAATATTTATTTATTATTATATAATAATAAATATTTATTTCAGGTGAAAATGGACACATACAGTCCCACAATGATTTTATAATAAAAAGAAATAAACGATATTGAATGACATTACATTTCTCGTTAAAAACTTATAGGGGTTGGGGCTAGGGGAGGGGTAAACTTTATAATCAACAACTTTATATCAATATAACTTTTTCATCCGGAATTGATTAACAAAGAAAAAACAACAAAAAAACTACGTTAACACACTCATACCTCTGCACTAGGATTCCCTGTGTCGCAGGTGACATGGAAAAACACAGAAACACAAGAAAAACACCCAAGACCCGAGAACAAACTTCATGCTCACCACAAAGTGTGCCCGGCCGGGAATCGAACCCGGGACCCCTCGCTTCGAAGGCAGGGCTACTACCAACAAAATCAATATTAACGCAAGCAAAGTCGCGGGTAGAAGCTAGTATAGAAATAAACATAGAATAATGTTAAGCCTAATAACATACTGAACAATTTAGGTTATGCCATTCACATAATACAGGCTCAATAATTTAAGTAATCGTCGCTCGAAATGGTGTGAGAACTTCCAAAATTATTACACCGTTTATGACCTATGAAGTAACAGTTTGCATTTGTTATAACTATGTTGTTAGTAATAGTGCGAATCGATTTGCCCTATGTGTTAATAATCTTCATTTTTATTTTTTGTAGCCAATGGTAGCCTTAGGGGGTTGCAAACAGGGCAACCGTAGGGGCCTCGAACACTTGCAGAACAGCCCGTTTTTTATTTTGGTGTAATGATGCTTTCGTCTTTGAGAGGATGCTGATTGCCAGTAGCCCATACTTCCAATTCACATAAGTACCTCACACGCCAAGCCCTCACAAAAATCTATCGCCTGGAGCCTTGCAATATCTAAGGACGCCTCGAACTAAACTCCGAATTCGAAGTCTTGGCTTCGAAGGTAGCTTCGGCTGCGGTTTGTCAAATAGATGATAAACCGTAGCCGCAGCCTAGCTGCCCCGTTAGAACCACCCAGGTCGTGAAAACGTGGACCCCCTAAATCGATTACGAAACCCCAATACTTATTTCGCAATCCATTACTGTAATGTAATGTTAAGAACCATTGACCCGCCCATTTTACATCTTCTAACATACAATCATTTGTACCATTGATTTGTATCTGTACGTGCATATGATGACTGTACACCTGATGGAGGACAGCTTAGAGGTAAAGCTCTCAATCAGAAGGTCACTGGATCGAAGGTAATTGTGAGATTTAAAGTAATTTTAATGTTTCAGATTGTTTAATCTATTTTAGTATTCCAGTGGGCGACTGAGCTTTGCTTGGCTTTTTTGCAAAATCTTGAATTATCGGTACTTAAATTTTAGATGTAAATCAATATGTAATTCTTAGAATTACACATTGATTTACACAATAACAACATTATTACTATTGGATGTGATTCGAACATATTAATACAATAATGTCATATCTTCTATTACCATAAAGTAATAGATATGACATTATCCAAGTGGTACTTAAACAATCTTGATGACTCATCATTAAGATTGTTTAAGTACCACAAAATATTATCAGGATGGCGCTGTATAAAATTACTCTGTATTAAAACATGAAAAATAACTTATACGTATTAGGGAATTGAATCCAAGGTCAGTTGAGCTCTTCAGTTTTTTCAAGTTCGTGGTTAGCCACAATTAACCCATTAACAATATAATATTAAAAAAAATCTACCTCCAGTGACTGCAATCTACCGTAATTAGAGGCAAATTTGGTAAATCAGTTTATATGTATAAAAAAAGTAATTGTTTTAAAAAATATAAAGATACAATTTCAATACTTTTATCCCTTATTTCTCAGAGATTATCCCTTATTTCTTCAGAGAGGGGTGAAAAAAGATGGATCCAAATCGGTATGCGACGGGCAAAGGAAAAAGTCACAGGAAAGCAAAATACGCAACTTGTTTACTTGTGTGACATATATTTTTACCATTGCATTATACCATTTCTTTACCAATTATCGGAAATAGACGTAACAACGAGTAAGTGAGGGAAAACTAAACTCTGTAGGAGGCGTAGTATTAGGAGGAAGCGCAGTTGAAAATTTTGCTTTTATTATAAAAAAAAATATTAAATTTAAAAAAACTTATTAAACTTAAATATTACATCCGAAAAAGATGTCTTTTTGCTACACTTTATCAAGTATATAATATATCTTTTCCAAAGTTTGATTTTTTTAATAAAGAAATCAAACTCAAACTCAAACTCAAACTCAAACTCATTTATTCATAAATAAATTAAGAACCAATCTTTTACATATAACTTTTTTCGATATCATGCACTCATTTGAATATCATGATCATATCATGTTATCAATTCGATATCATGAGTTTAGCTATAAATCGCGAAAAACTTGTTTCAACCCCTTAAAACCCACCTCATTCCACCACGGATAGTAGCTGTCGGTTCGATATTTTTTCCCTCTTTTACAATAGCTTTTTTATCAAGAATCCGCTGTCAGATTTTTTTGTAGTTCAAACCCTATTTCTACTGGTCTAATACAATTCACGTCCGCATTTACTGAAGTAGGATTAGAATGAGAATAAAGTTTGTTGAAGGATTTGTGTGTTACTACATACGGAACAGGTGATTAACGTGCTATTGTAGGTGTGTGCAAGTATTTTTAAACGTACCCTGTTGCTCGCGTCCATGTTATTGTAAGTACCCCCGGTGCGAAGGAGCAACCCAAAGTAGCAATAAAACGAGTGCCAAGTTCGTATTTAAAATTACTGCCACTAAACTTGGCAGTGGTGCACTCGCATTGCTGTGTTCGGGTGGAGGGGTGTTGGTGTCGGTGAATTTATAGGCATCAGAGGGACGGGCGTAACGCAAAGTGACTTGGGTCGTCTCGTAATTCGGTAGGGGAGACAATGCCGCACTTGCTGGAATGCCAATCCTGCTCAAATTCCTGCACTATAGGTGATTTAATGCGGGCTGTCAGAAAAGCAACTGACGTAGCGAACTTTTAGGCGAAGTTTATATAAAGGTTTATTTTTGTCGACACGAAAGAAGAAGAAGTGGAGGACCTGAGTTGTTTTGCTGTTTATGGACGCTTGGAACTACTAAATATCAGGTGGGCCATCACTCAAGGCATTTCATGTTGTGAAAGAGTACATATTGTCGAAACCGTAAAGTATCATATCTAATCCCAATAATACATTCAAAAGGCAGATGATATGTGATCAAAACCCGCTATTGTCTTCATATGATATTACGGTTGTTATATAACCGTATCGCTTTGTATGTCAGATATCACAATATAGCGATTAATCATTGAAATTGGAAATATATTGCAAAAGATCATGTATGTAGGCAGCTATGGCTCTTAACCTTTTGCTTTTGAGAATATAATTATGATCATTTTCTTTGTCGAAATTCTTACTGTCTTGTAAATTGAACTTTTGTTGTAAATTGTTTACAGATATGATACTATATTTAATTTAAATAAAGTACTTAGCAACTTTGACTGGCCTCAAGATTCAGTAGTTTCGCCTTCTGCGGTGTAGGTTGTGGGTTCGATTATCACCCTAGAAAATCATATGTGTGATGAATATAAACGTTTGTTCTATGTCTGAGTTTAAAAAATATAACATGTCTGTATTACAAAGAAACTGCCCTATATGTATGGAATCAGTTATCTGGTGCCCATAGTATAAGCTATGCTTAATATGGCTAATATTATGGTTATGGTATGGTTAATATTAAGCATAGCTTATACTAGTTAAATATTAGTAACACCCTTCCGGGAGCGGGCCTCATGGCAAAGTGCGAGAGGGTCACTGGTGAAGTTCCTTTGGAGAGCCCAGAGACCCTCGAATGCGCAGAGGTCGGCCACCGGAGGGGTTTGCAGATTCCCCTTCGTCAACAAAAAAAAAAAAAAGTTATATATTAGTAACAGTACTTAGTTAAATATTAAAAAACATACATACGGTTCAGCAATAAACTATTGGTTTCTTTTAATGTTTCCACTGCTGGTAGCTGGTAAATATATAAATCATGTATATATTATGTCATATGATCTTGATTATATTTGACTAGCTACTCAGCTCTGTCTGCGTTGTAGATCGTAGGTTCAAATGCCACCCAGGACATGTACTTGCGTGACGCGTAAAGATGTAAAGTATTCTATCAGTTATCTGGTTCTCATAATTTGGAGCTAGATACGCTGGTGAAATTTCCAAAAAAAAAAATATTTTTTTGGATGTTGAAGTTGTTTTATAATAAGTATATTAAAAAATAGCGGCACGCTAATGAAAAAAAATAGAAGTGAGCTTAGCAAAAAAAAAAATTAAGTATATTTTCCGATGTATTATATAAAATAAACATACTTAAAAACCTTATCCTGACAATACGAACATAACAAGAAAACGCAGCGAAATCGGAGAACGGTTGAGCACCGAGCATGATCTTTCAAAGGTGCAATTATTTTTTATTTATATAGTTATAACAGACATAATATGTCTTAACCTGAACACATTTAACAATTGGCCTTGACCAGAAGGTCCATCAATCCTGGCAATCCACAGTTACGTAACGAGCAGAGGAAATGACTGCGGCATGAGACACGCCGACAGCACATAATAAGAAATGAACGACAATGGTGACCGCGATCCATGAATCAAGATTCATTAACCAGCCTCGCCGTCTCTCTGTAGTTGGATGGGTGACCGTTTACAGGTTATTTGAAGAAACTTTACTGTTATATTGGTGATTTCCTTGCTGATAAAAATGCATGGAATGATATTAGTGTGATGTTATAAGCTAGCTGATTTACATAATTTATGGTGGACAAAAATATAATATAATACAAAAAAAGTTTTTTAAATTTATAAAAAAAAAACAGTCATTTGTGATATGTGAATAGTATTAAGTTTGATGTAAAATATGCCATATTCAAAAAATAAAGTGAAATAATAATGAATATTCTTGGATATTTCACACAGCGAACAAAACATTGCTGTACTATGGGAACCCGATAATATAATACTCCTAAAGCATTTTTATTTATAATATTTACACGCAGATAAACCAAAAATGTAAGTTCGTCGATCAAATATAGCATAGAAGGCAAAGCTATGATCAACTGAGACGTGAGGCTAAGTAACAAGCCGATTTCTTTTGCTCGTTGTGATTTGCTGATAGGCACCGCGTTGGCAACACCTCGAGTGTTACTAGCGTTTATAGGCGACGGTAGCCACTTACCATCAGGTGGGCCGTTAGCTTGTGTGCCTCATCATTCACATAAAAAAAAAAAAAAAAAAAGTAACATAAATTTATAAATAAAATAAATATAAAAGGACCCACTAAGCAAAGCTTGTACTGATGTAACTATAATAGATATAATACTTATACGAGTAGTACGTTTTGTTTTCATATTATCACCCAGACACAGAATAAACCTCTAATTCACACAGAGAATCCTAGTGCATGGGTATGTATGTATACACTTTATTTATTTATAAAAATTAAAATGGTGGGTGACAGTCACATCAAGAATGTACATACAAAACCACAGACATAATTGCAAGTGTCGAAAGTTTGAAAGTCTGGTATTGAACTGCAGATAATTCTTTAAACACAATACTGAGGGTTCCGTATCTCTCCTTCTCTTCTATGTTCTCCGAACACGGCTCCGTGACTTAGTTGGTAGTAGCCCTGCCTTCGAAGCGAGGGATCCCGGATTCGATTCCCGGCCGGGGCACACTTTGTGTGGTGAGCATGAAGTTTGTTCTCGGGTCTTGGGTGTTTGTCCATCTGCGATACAGGGAAGCCTAGTGCAGAGGTATGAGTGTGTTAATGTTGTTTTATTTTTATATGGGCCTATTATAGGCAGCAAAAGACTATTTTGACACGGAAACCCAAATATCATACCAGATTCGGAGTACCCAGAATTTTTTATTCAGATTAATTTTTTAAGCTATAACTCCATTACCTGTACAAGTATTCTTACCACTAAGCCAAAAAGCACTTAATATATTAAAATGATCGTTTCAAAATGATAATTAGGTGTCCAATTATACCAAACAAACAAACGCACTCCTGCCTTTACTGCAGACGTGTCTACAATACCAAAGACCTGGTAGCAAACTAAAAGCTCATTATACAATTTTTATCTGGCATGGATACACAATCATATTTGACGGCTCCGTGGCTTAGCTGGTAGTAGCCCTGCCTTCGAAGCGAGGGGTCCTGGGTTCGATTCCCGGCCGGGGCACACTTTGTGTGGTGAGCATGAAATTTGCTCTCGGGTCTTGGGTGTTTGTCTGGTGAGTGCAGAGGTATAAGTGTGTAAACGTTTATTATTATATTATTTAAAAAACCAAAACCGGGGAACTAACATCAAGCCCATCAAACGAATAGTGTCAGCAACGAACCTTGGTCCCCTCTCTTCGTAGACGGGGTCACAAACAACTGAGCTACGGAGCCGGGAGCTTCGAACAGTTCAAGGTCACACCCTAAGCCATTGATCGTCGGTAAATCGCGCATGATGTCAGATGAGCTTTACTGCATCGTAGGCTATATAAGCACTTTCACTGCGCAGGCGCACGAGTCTTGGGATGAGTCTGCGCGCACTCTGACCCTAGCTAGCGCGCGAAACGGACAAATATATTGTTGTTTTTTATATATACAATTGTGTGTGTGTCGTGCGTGCGGTGATTTTCTTTTCTATTGTGCAAGGTGAGTTTCTTGGAAAATATTTTTTATTAATTTATTATTCTAATTGTCATATGTATTTATAGTTAATTCTAAACATATGACTATTGAATGATAATATATGTATATGTGAGTATCAAAGGTTATTTTTAGGTATATGATACACCTAATTAGGTGTAATCTAATATTTGTAAATAGATATTTATATTTGTAAATATATATTTATATTTCATTCATTTTTATTAGCCTGTTAACATAGGTGATAAAAGTACTTTACAATGTTTTTTATAGCAGTCATTATGTATTTAAAAATAAAATTAACGTAAATCACCATTTTCATAAAATTCAAAGTATAATTTATATTTCCGTTCAAAAAACTCATTAAGACTGTGATGCAATTTTATTTCATTTATTTCCTCATATTGGTACATCAAGAACACTCTGTATCGTCAAAACCTACAATAAATATAAATTTTACATACTCAGTAATGCAGTAGCATCATCACTTTGTCTACAATGTGCCTAAAAAT
Source organism: Aplocera efformata (assembly GCA_921293045.1). Lineage (NCBI taxonomy): Eukaryota > Metazoa > Arthropoda > Insecta > Lepidoptera > Geometridae > Aplocera > Aplocera efformata. Next base: position 5,026,018 of record OV121058.1, on the reverse strand, counting down.
TATTACCATTCAGCGATAATAATAAAACGAATTAATAATATTGACCTACTTACGTTAATTAAACCACGTTTAGTATAACCAGTATACTTGAATATACTACTGTATTGTCTCGGAAGTAATTTCCGGCGATGCAGGTTCGAGATTACACTACCGGAAACCGGCTATACTATTCATTTATATTTCTTACAATCCACACTACGCATTCCTGTGTGCAAACCGTAAAACATTATAACTTTATTCGTGTTACCGAGATATTTACCATGATTTGTGAGTTTTGTTGACTCCCGATATTTCGACGCAGTTACATGCGTCATGGTCCCGGGCAAAACATGGTAAATATCTCGGTAACACCAATAATAATGTTCATAACCATGATAGTTTTAAAATTTACATTGTAACTTTGCCTCCGTCGTGGATTTGGAGATTCGCGAATGAGTAGTGAGATTTTAATTGTGCGTGCAAACAGATAAATAATCTGAAAGATGTCAATTTGTGCTTACTATAAAACTTGGCTGGCTACATCCCATCTGGTAGAGATTCTTTCGGTAATCCTCGAATCAAATCTACACAAAACATGCACACCCTAAAGGTAAACAACGATTATATATTTTTCTGTATGAGGTTCCTTTCGTTTTTAGGTACAAAACCCTAAGAAACTCATTTTTTTGTTAGTTTTCTATATTTAAGTTAATTTCACTACTTCTATGCAAATAAATAAAATTTAAATGTCTGTTCGTAATTTCAAAATAACAGCCCCTTAGTAAATACAAAAGAATATGGCAAAAAAACAGGTTTTAAATTTTTCTGTTTGTCTGTCTATTTATTTCGGCTTATCTTCGAAACGGCTGGACCGATTTTGATCGAATTTTACTGGTAGATAGCTGATGTCAGAAGAAGCTACTTTTATTTTAGAAAAAGAAAAAAGAATCTGTGGTCTGCGTAAAAAAATTCTTCCATCCAAGCGGACGAAGTAGGGGGGAACAGCTAGTCTATTAAAAAAAAAAATCATCCAACAGAAAATTATCGGAACGTTGATGTACAACAAATTTATCCTTCAATGAAACGTGTGCTGCATACAAAAGACTTCAACGCGTTCCGTCAACTTGTAAAGTGGTTTTGATGAGCTATGAATATATGCTAGCTATGAGCTGTATATATGGTTTTAAGTTTTTTGGAACGGTAATATGAATCCAGTTACTAAGATTTTAGGGCTGAAATTTTCACATATTGTAAAATTTTGTCGGTGGTATAAACTATCTGTAGTACGTAAAATTTTATAATATTTTCCTTCAGTTCTTAATCGTAAATTTTTAATCTATCGTAAATAGTTTTACGATAGATCGCTAATTTTGACTTAAAAAAATAGGTATGAAATAATACATTTATCTATTATATATATTACCATAGACTGTCGAAGTTTTTCAAATTAATTTCAAAAAAGTGTCAGTCTCTATCGCGGTCTATCTTACCGTCTTTCGATGCCGATATTTTACTAAGGCTCGAGTGCATACCATGTCGTATTACCGCGAATATGAATATTGAACAGGTGATACTTCGCGTCTTAGAAGCTTCTTGTGAAACTACCTAAATAGCACACAAACATTACAATTGTGTTTTATGTTGACATGTCGAGACTTGTTCTAGGTTATGTTTTTTATTTGCTATTAACTTTCAGACTGAAATATGATACAACTTCGAATATGGCTACAATTAGTATTGAGTTAGTATTGAGGTACATAATTTGTGGATTCTTTTCTATAAATTTTTGAATATTCAGTAGGTATTTTGATTTTGAATATTTATTGCTGCTCTCTTAGAAAAAAAACTTTTTATGTGCTAACATTACGAATATTCAATATCCTATATAACTACCAGAATACAACAGAAAAACGTGTGAGACAGTGGCCTAAAAAGTGGTCAAGAATATAATTATAATAAAGTTATGAATCAATTGTAAATGGCCATCAGACTATGGAAAGGTTTTTCAAAACGGCACATTAGAATAGCAAAACGGCAGTAGGACAAGTGCGCTAAGATTCACTTGACCTTACGAATGAAAGTGACTTGCCGATCAACTACAACCTATTTTCTACTCTGTCTTTCGCGAAAGTCCTTCGTAACGAGTATATTTCAATTAAATAGTAGTTAGCATGTTGTATATCTAGTTGATTCAATCAGATAAAAAAACGTGTCCATTTTAACACTAATATTGCAGATATTCAATTCACAAATTTTAGTTCCTTGGATACTGTTATCTGTTTACAGATGGCATACAGCTCCAAAATGACGTTTACCTAAATGAACTAGACAAAATGAGAGCTCTCGATCAAGTGGTAATATAATCGAAATCATTAAGTTCCAAAATACCATGCCTCTGTCATTTAGCTTAGATTTAGCCTAGCAATAACGCTAAACTTAGTTATCAAAAAGACGTGATTTTTAATATAATACATATTAAAAATATTACTTTGACTAAAACTTATTTAAAGACAAACCCAAGACCCGAGAACAAACTTCGTGCTCACCACACAAAGTGCCCCGGCCGGGAATCCAAACCGGGACCCCTCACTTCGGAAGCAGGGCTAACAACCAACTAAGCCGACATTTTGGGAACAATAAACATGATTACTCACTCAAAAAACACAATTACAAAACCAGTTGTTTTTAATTAACTAATAATGAGAAGTTTTCTCATGTAAGACTCAATAAACATGAAACTTCTGTTTCATTATTAGAGTACTCATTATATACAATAGAAAATAGATTCAGGTAATAACTCAGAGTTGTATTATGCCGCCAACTGACCCATTGCTTTATTTCTTTTAAATATTTGATCTGTAGAAATGCATTCACATGCCATCTTAAGGAAGCCAAGGAGTGTCAGAGCCGAAGGGTTGTATAGCCCGAAGTTATTAAAATTCCACGATGTTTTCGGTTAGATCAGACGTAAACATAACAAATATCACTAGCTTAGACTAAGCAGTAGCAGTATAACTCGTGCCAAGTTCGTCCGGAGAAGTACTGTCTCCACACATGGTAATATATCGTCAAGCAGTGACGCACTTGTAATGCTGTGTTCCGGTGGAAGGGTGTGGGTACCGGTGAAATCACATGTGTAAGAGACGTAACATCCCTATCACGGGTGATGGGCGCAACGGGATGCGACTTAGGTCTTAAATCGTGTTTCAGTTGTTATGCGCGGAGTTAACTAATAACTTATATATCCATGACAAATTATTGGTTTGCTGATTTACTATTGTATTTTCATGCCGACTTGAACATGGTAATAAATGTAACTACTGGTATTAAAAGCTGAGTCAGTGGTCAGTCTTCTTAGTCAGTCAGTTCTCAGTTCTCAGTCAGTCAGTCTTCTCAGAGTCAGTCTTTGTTCCTTTGCTTTATTCAATTCTCACTCAGAAACATCATTTTTGTGACGCGTATAAATGTTAGTTGCGTTAGGAATATATTTCGAAACATATGTAAATACAAAAAAAATACTGGGATCATATTTTAGAAATAGATGAAATTGTACAATTGTAATTATCAAACAATTCAGAAATTTAATTCAGCTTTAATGAATATGAAAACTTCATTAAAACGTGAGATTTGTTATTAACCTGGCGCGTTAATGCTACAAACATAAAAAAAACTGATTGCTAATAATTCTACTATACCTATAACCTTTGCATAAGTACAAGCAATAAGTTGACGAAGTGTCATCGCAATCAGACGAACGGCCAGAGCATAAAAAATGAACAAATAAACATTAATTTTATATATTATATTATATCTATTGGCATTAAGCTGATTTCGAGGCGTCTTAGTGATAATATTCTCTCCGCTTTAAACACCACCAAAACCACCGCTTAAAAAGACGTCGGAGCAGATGATACTTTATTTGTGCCATCGACCCCGTTAAACGTCGGGGGCGGCACTACCGGGCTCGATGAAACAATTTTTCCCAACTGGCCCGTTAACGGGGCGGGACCACCGAGCTCGATGGGATCAACGTTAAACAACGTTAACACACTCATACCTCTGCACTAGGATTCCCTGTGTCGCAGATGGCATGGACGAACACAGAAACACAAGACAAACACCCAAGACCCGAGAACAAACTTCATGCTCACCACACAAAGTTTGCCCCGGCCGGAAATCGAACCTGGGACCCCTCGCTTCGAAGCCAGGGCTACTACCAACTAAGCCACGGAACCGTCGACTCGATAATTTTACCTGATCCACTTTATTGCAGACAGGCAAACGTGTTGTGAATAAGATGAATGTCAGTGATTTAACCGTTTAATTAAAAATATTTTAAACGCATCAAAACTTTCGCTCTTAAACTCAGTTGCATTATTCATAGAATCTTCATACATCTAAGCTATTTCTAAAATGTATTTCTCATCTCATTCATATTTATTAGAATTTTTAAAGATTTAATTCTTATGGAGTACTTACTATGCATTATTTAACGGTAGGTAAGCAATATTAAAATGAATACTCATCGCTTAAACTACTTAATCGGAATGTTAATAGTTTTGAAAGATTTTATGTTCTGAAGATCTATTTTATTTTATTACAGAAGCTATCAGTTTTGTTGGATTTAGTAATCGATAGTGGTTTCTGGAAATAAACTGAGTTAGTGGTGGATAACAATAGGAGTTATAAGCTCAATTATTACATTCACGATCGGACTAAAGTGTACCCCCTAAGGTGAATGCACGTGCCAACATTTACGGATTCGAAGAAAAAACGTCCGAAACTAATGACCTTGGCTGGCCTCATGCCTCAGTTGGTTCTGCCGTTGGTTGCCTCAGTTCTGCCTTCTGCGCTGTAGGTCATGGATTCAATTGCCACCCACGACAATCGTTTGCGAATATTTACGTTATTATTATATTTATTTTGTTCTGTGGGTGTTAAAATATATTCAATACGTACAAAAATATTTAAACAAGTTTTGTATCAGTTATCTAGTTCCTATTGTACAAGCTCTGCTTAGTGGCTATGTGGAGCTTTGTAAAAAGTCCTTGAATATTTATTAGATATATGTGTATGGTTTATTAGGTAATCTCTTATGAGCCTCAGGTTTCATATTTAATATTTTTTTAATTAAATAGAAAAATGAAGCGACAGTAAATCCGATTCAAATCTGCACGCGGTGCAAGATGCGGGTTTAAATCACAATATAAATTACTCCAATTAAAAACCTTTAACATATATACATTCTTTGTTAATGCATTGGCAATACAATATTTTTTTTTTTAAATTTCATTTCACTGTTTCATTTCAAAGGTTGGAAATATACAGACAGGTATACAGATTATCAGACGTTGGTGGCATAGTTATGGGGGTATATTTACTCTGTGGGTACGGAATACTAAAAATGTTAATTAGTAAAATCGTTTGTCACAAAAGTATAACACAAAATATAAACAAATTGCCGTCCAAAAATGTGTACTAATTTAAACAAAGGATTTTTTATCTTAAATTTCATTCGCATAATTTTTAAAGTCTTCTAAAAATAAGGACGACAACATAATTAATTAATAGAATTGAGATTCGAAGTCATAAAATATAGAATAAATTGACCAAATATTCCGCCTCTACTTAAAAAAAATAAAACATGATCTACCTGCGCAATCAGGTAAACTATCAATAAATTCTCGATTATAAACAAATTGTATTATATCATTATATTATATTAAAATTGAATGAGATAAGTTTGTTTTCGTACCTGTAATGGATTCAATAAAAATGACAATGAACCGGATTTTGTCCAACGTTATTTTTTGTATTATAGTTATTTTTCGTAGATTCTCTGCCTTATTGGCTATGAATATCGGATAAAAATATAACAAGATTGTTATCTAATATAATTTTTCTTTTATATGTGTTGCTAAGCACAAAACTCGAGAACGGCTGGATTAATTCAACAAGTTATTTTTTTTTAATTTTCCTTGAAGTCCATCCAATTTCCTAGAGAAAAATTGGAAAATTTATATGGAGAAAAATTGGAAAATTTGCAAAATTAACCATTTTCCAAAATCTATTGTTGTTATTTTCGTACCGTATACGTACGTTATATCAGATGAGTATGGACTCATCTAAAATAATTAAAGTTATAATCTTACGAAATGATACTTCAAATTTCAGTTTATTATTTTAAATATTATAATAAAAATAATAGATAAGAGATAATAATAATATAATGTATTATGTATAAATAAAACTAAAAAAGAATTGTACTAGGGAACGAATTAAGCAATTAGTGATCTAGAAGGTATTTATGAAGATAAGTGTTACATAAGAAATGGAGGATTCCGATATTTCAAAAAAAAACTAAATTGATCTCTTTTTTTACTTTAGTCTAGAGCCAACGTATTTACCGTTATGCTACAATTTTCAGCCAAAAATAAAATGATATAACCAAAATGTATGTGGCAATAAAAGTATTTACAACCATGTTAATTGTATTTATAAACTTTTTGAGTGTGAAGTCATAAATCACACATATTGATAAACCCATAGTTTCTATTTTCATATAAGATGACACAAATTATTCGTGTTCATGTCAACATATTTACATAATTGTGTATTTTTTAGAAAAAAACTTGACACTTGAAAAAAACCTCAAAACCTTGATCCTCTATTTTTGAATATTTTTTGCTTTGAAAAAATAATATAAATATTCAATAAATTAACAAAGAATCTTTAAAAAATTAAAAGTAACAAATATATTAAAAACATGAACTGAACATAAACCCGTCTCGGGTGACAGGTGGAACGAGACACGACTCCACGTCTTGGGTGTTTTTTTCTGCATTTGTCCAAACCATCTGACACAGCGAATCCTAGGCTATGAGTGCGTAAACGATTTTTTTCTCTTGTCGACTTTTTAGAATGGCTGAGTACCGGACGCGGCGAAGCATTCTGCGTATGAGTGGTTATCTGTAGATTAGAAGATGCGATCTTGCGCGGTTCACTTGTAATGTCAGGGGTCGGACGGCGAAAGCAAACGTTACGTTTCTATTATATAATGCTATGCAGACACGAAATAGGTGCGCTGGTATAAGGGGGTGGTCACACTGGTGAGCCATTTCAAAATAAACAGGAGTAGTGTGACTATTTCACTATTTAGCAGGTTGGTTGATAGTTAGCTCTGGTTTTTCCGCTGTAGGTCATGGGTTTGATTCCCATTCAGAAAGCATTTGTGTGACAAACATTAATAAATATTTATGGACATTTCAATCAGCGCCATCTAGCCTCAAACTAAGAATAGCTTGTAATATAGGTACTAGATAACTGATAGAATACTTATATGGTACTTTTTTTGTAAATACATATATATCATACATATTAACACCCAGACCCAGAACAAACATTTAATGTCCTTACACAAATTGTTTATACAAATATATTTTAGTTCTGTCTCGATGTACAAAAACGTACTATTCTATCAGTTATCTAGTTCCTATAGTAAGCTATGATTAGTTTAGGACTAGAATACGCTGTGTTTCGTTTACAATTTATCGTAGAAATGGGATCATTGTTTTCTTTTTTGTACTATAAAAAACATATAGTCAAAATTAAAAAGTATCTGAACTAGGAATTCTCACTATGAACACAGCTTAACTATTATGATGGGTCAACAAGACGTGTGATAATGTTCAAAGTCAATAAGCCTAATTGTGGTGATTGTAATCTTACCTTTTAGACGTAATACTTATCTCCCAGCCTTCACAATTTGCAAATTTCTGGGACACGAGTCGACTCTTGACATTTTGAGGTGAATTGGTTCTACTACCAAAACCAGTGATGATATGCAAATTCTTGAAATTCGGCCAAGTCAAATTAAAACACTGAAACACAAACTTAACGTTCTTAATTCAATATATTACAAGTATTGGTCGTACCAGTCAAACTTTATATGCACAAGAAAATATCGTCAATCGTAATTCATAACTGTAATATTTCTAAAATCGTTTTTTAACTTAGTTATGCAGAATTGTAGGGAAGCGTAAAATCTCTATTTCTCTGACGGGAAATTATAGTTCCAATTGACAGGAACAACTTATTTCGGTAAAGTAAAAACACTTTTACTAATCATTATTGCTACATACAACAAATAAGATGTAAACAATAATCTTAGTTACCACACAATATGTCTTTAATCTAGTAAATTAACATGAAGTCTACGAAACTCTTAATGCGTCAATTACTAAAAACATCATATTTAGAAATGATCTTGTTTTTGACCGAGGACATATTAAGTCATATGGAACTGGTTAGGCAAATTACATGCACGCAGTCTGCCCTCACATCTCAGTTGCTAGTAACGTTGTTATGTGCGCTGTAGGCCGTAGATACGATTTCCACCCAGTACAGGTACAGGTAGTAAATATAAGCAAATTAGGTATGCTTTAAAACAATATAACAACAGGACATAAATTTAAGACATGCGCCATCTTCCAATCCAGTTTAGAGCTCACATTATAGACTTTACTCCCGTTTTTTTTAAAAATAGCTGTAGTTATCCCTAACGTAAATAGACTGAATATTTCGCTACAGACGCGAGCAAAATGGACCTCCATAACCTACCTTTACCGCTTATCATCAGGTATTCTAATTCGGTGATCTGTAAAGCAATCCGTTTGTACGTAACTTACTAAGTAGGTAAGTGTGCCGTGCATCTTCCGTGAGAATGCCCTAGCGAACAATGACAAAACTAACGAACTTGTGAATGTAAAATAATATACACGTGTAAAATGAAAACACCTCATTTTTACGTGAATAATTATTTTTGGTTAATGACGGGACAGTTACAGCTTACCTGGTGTTTGTTATCTGAAGACAATAAACAATTAGACTCAGATCCTCCCCTACCGAAACATAAGACGACTCAAATCACATCCTATTGCACCCGCACTTGAGACGAGGATGTAACGTCTTGTGGTCAATTTCACCGGCACCCACACCTTCTCACTGGAACATAGCAGCGTGAGTGCGCCTCTGTTTGGTTATATTACCAGGTGTGGTAACACAGGGTCTTCTGCTAGTTCGGGTTGCTCCTACGCACCACCCGAGGGACATTTATAGGGATATGAAACTCCATATTACCCCCTATTTGACGGATTTTTCAACTAATTCAACTAAATTGAATACACGGGTATATCAATATTAATTTATGATAATACGCTAAACACAATTAATTATTTTGAATAGTAATAATATTTTACATACACATAAAATTAAAGCTAACTAAAAATCTAAAACTAAACTTTATAATATCGTTTACCAATATAAAAGTTGTTATAACGATATTATAAAGCTTGGTTAAAAAACACAAAAATAGTTTTTACCATTATATAGCATAGTTATAAACAACACATGCCTTAGTTACTGTAATTTAATAAGTAACGTATGCTTAGTTTGGGGCTATGTATTTTTTTCTTAGGGTAATAACGCTCTAAAAAAAATGAGTTTGTACTTAATGCATTGTTTTAGTAGTCTAAAACCATCTTCCCATTATTGCCTTTTTAATAAAAACTGTTTGGGGCACATCGATTGGATGGTTTCAAAGTCTATAACGAACATAGGTAGAAACAATTTTTGTATTTTATATATTAGATTTTTTATGAATTACGCACGTCAACCAATTAATAAAAACGAAGTAAATTAATTAATTTTGCTCCTCACCTTCAGCCCTCAGTATGCCATAAAACAATTAAGTCAATATCTGCCCAGCTTATAATAATTAGCTCGAAGATTTGATGGTTCCGTCCTGACCTTTTAATATTTATTGACCTCAGTAAATAACATCGGAATTCATTATTTCAACGACATTACAAACTTATTTTATTATTTGCTATAACAAGGGCAAAGCTTTAAAATAACATAACCGGATTTTGATTATAAATTAACATTGACCGAGAAATCTTCACAGTAACAAGTAAAAACTGGTTTTAAGAAGTGTCGTACCAAGTACTTGATTTTTTTTAATGGACATTTTTGTCTGCTTATGGCCTCGATGAGTTTATTCGGGATTTACTATTTAGCTTACTTATATAGGCTGTAATAACAGATATTCATTTCGTCTGGCTTTACCTATTAGTACTGCCACCAAACCTGGTAATCCGACGCCAAGCAGTGGTGCACTTGCAGCGTCCCGGTGGATGTGGGTGCCGGTGAAAATACAGGCTTGAGGCATTACATCCTCGTCTCAGAGTCACGGGCGCCACTTAATGTGACATTAGTAATCTCATTCTTCAGCAGTGGGTGCTGAGTCGTATTGTTGTTGTTTATGGTCGGTGGTAGCCACTTAAGTTGGATCGTCAGCTCATTCTGCCGCTATAGTTGCATACAAAAGGCTGCATTTAAAATTTTTGGAATAAGGGATTTTAATGACGCGATTATTTGAACACCAGAAACAGGCCAGGGCGCACGTTGCTGCATTCCTAAATGCATAGACTAAAAAAAAAGATATACCTTGAATATCTATGTAAGACGAATACGACAAAATTTATCAAAATACGTTGAGCCGTTTAAGCGTCAAGAAGTAACAAACATATTATATATACACACAAACTTTCGCATTTAAATACATAGTAGGTATGATTGCGCTATTTTTGCGTGCCCCGACAGAAGATATACACACCGGCACAATTAGCGGAACACATCATCATTGGGAGAACATCGTCATTGGGATTTGAACGAATGGCAGCAGGTTCTCTTTACTGATGAGTGCAAAGTTCTTTTTAAACAGATCGATGGGAGACAGCGAATATGGAGACGCAAAGGAGAACGCCACATACAGTCTAATTTTGAACACACAGTGGCTTATGGTGGCGGCTCGATTATGGTTTGGGGAGGGATATGTTTGGGAGCTCGCACGGAGTTAGTGATAGTCACAGGAGGAACCATGACAGCAGATCGATACATCAGAGACATTTTAGAAGAACATTTTGTACCATTTGCCCCATTTATTGGTGACGACTTTATACTAATGCAAGATAATGCTCGTGCTCATAGTGCTCAATCGGTACAGGCATATCTGAGCCACGTAGGTATACCGGTGATGCAGTGGCCAGCAAATTCCCCCGATATGAATCCGATAGAGCATGTCTGGGACTTGCTAAAAAGAAGGGTTAAATCCAGAATGCCACCCCTCAACAATCTGAATGAACTTGGAAACGCATTACTTGAGGAGTGGGAGCGGTTGCCTCAAGAAATCATCGATAACATAATCTGTAGCATGCCCAGACGAATGGAAACCGTATTCAGAGCAAGAGGGGGAAACAGTCGTTATTAATTTAGCTTTAATTTTATTGTTAAATCATTTAATGCTTACTTTTTTTATTTTTTGTGATGGTTCATAATCATCAAAAAATTTCACTTATTTCAAATTTCTTTATTTTTCAATAAAAAATAACGAAGACTTTTCAAAGTCGTTGTTAAAAGATGTTAATAAATTTGTTATTTTGTGTCTAATTACATTTTCGTCAAATATACGCGTTATTATCTCATAGTCTCACTTTTTTTTCTGTTCCGCTAATTGTGCCGGTGTGTATATGATTGATATCTTATAGTTAATATATAACCAATCAACCGTTGTTTATACCATATACTACCAATTAGACCAAAAATATTGAAATATCAATCATAATTTTTATGAGACTGGCCATAAATATTATTTTTTGCCGATATCGTAATAATAGCATCATTGACATTTAACAGTAGATCTATCAAGTGAATTACGCTATTTTTCACTTCGATAATAATGTGAAGTAACTTATATTGGTATAAATTCCCACGGCCGATTCTTTTACTCGTAGTTATACATATTTTAACTTCCATACCAACCGAACTAACGAAAATTTTACATTTAACAATTTTGCTTGAATATACATAGAATAATAATAAACATATTTAGTATTAATTAAGTATTACAACCTGGGAAGGATCATTACAAAAAGCGAGCGTAGTTATATTTTATGCTGATGATATATTATTCTGTCCAATCTAATCAAAAGAAAACAAAGTAAAAGAAAAATAATAATTTGAGACCAAATACACATGCATTATAATTCAAAATAATTTAATTTAATCCCCTTTATGTTTGATTGAGGTAAATTAATCAATTTGTGTTACGAAATAAGTTCGTAAATACGGCTCTTTAATTTAGTAGTTGATATAATCTTAGGTTATAATATTAACGAACATTTTGCACTTGGCATTAAAATGTTTGCATGATCGTTCAGAATTTGTTCAAGTAGTTTAGCCGCAACTATATCTCGGTTACAATATAGTTTACAAACTATTGTATTTTTGTGTGGTGTGAATTTACAAAGTAGGAAGGTGGGTAATTTTACCAAATCTGGTATTCTGTTCCGAGATGAGACTGTTTCTTGTGCAAGATCTTGCATGTCAGAAAGGTAAAGCTTCGGCAACACTTTGCATATTTGTTTTCTCAGATAATATTCAATATGCAAGCAAAGCTTCCTTCCGTAACGTAGCACATGTACAGCCGCTAAAGAAGTTAGGGATTGGACTCCCGTGGTAGATCAGAGCCTATTCACACTCAATTATTGAGAGTAGGCCGGTGTGCCTGCAGAACATTAGAGGCTGGTACGGAGTGCTAATAAATAACCGCTTAAAAATTGGTCCATTCGTTTGGGAGCTACAATGCCACAGACAGACATGTCGCGGTTAATAAAGAATGCATAATCATGTAGGTAAATTTTTCTTATAGAAAGTAAATTTTATGCTTATCCTTCATAATGCTATTGATGATGAAGAGAAAGTTCCATTTACTATTATAATATTTATTGAGCTAGAGGAAAGCTAGATAACACTGGGTTTAGTCAAATGCCGTACGTAGTTCATTCTTGGGTCTTGGTTGTTTTAATGCATTCTAGTGCAGGGTTGCATTCTAGTTTTAAGCGTTTAGGCGTTTGCGTTTCCATAAAACTAGAGATCAAAAACCTTAATTAATAAACCGTTAGTAAAACAGTGGTATTTAGAAATCTCAAGATGCACCCATGACCTTCCTTCCTAAATGAATAAAATAAATTAAGTAATTCTAATTACAATACCTAATCAATCGACCTTGAGTTTGATAGATATACAAATATAATATTATAGTTTTTTATGTGACATTGTGAGAAGACCCATGCTGCGACGTGGATGTGACACCTCGTGCGCCTGTATTATATTTCAACGGCACCCACATCATTTCACCGGAACACACCAACGCGATTGTGCCACTACTTAGCAGCGGATGTGGTTACTTCTCAATACTCAATACTATATAGTTATTTGTATTCCAAAATGTAAAACACAGGTGTTATAATTAGGTACATATCATTATGGACTCTTTTGGGCACAACAATAATATATAATACGAATAAAGAGAGGAGGACAATATTATTATAATACAATCATAATATATAGGTAGCTTTTCATTTATCTAAATAGGTAAAAGAAGAATTGTTAACGTAATGATTAAATTTTTTTGTTAATACAGATTAGAATAACGTATAGGCAGGCGAGTCAATACGTTAAAATTATAGTGGTTTTTCATCAAAGTATTAGGTAATTGTATACCTAATAGGCTTTTACCGTCAATAACAGTTTCAATCTTTTTATAAACAACACAAGTTCTGGTGGTACTTTGACTTGATCCTCTTGCACCACCCGAGAGACATGTTTAGGGACTCTCTGAGGGTACTCACTAGTACGCGAGTAACATCCTAGATTCCTCTATTTTACATGATTCCACGTTTCGGCTTATACTCTAACACAGAATATGGATAATAGTTGCCGTGAAATACGGAACTCAGTCACAGATTAGCTAAGAGTTAGACCCGGAGGCGGACGCATTAGACCTAATTACAAACTATGTGTGAAGCTGTGGTATTTGGATGTATCACCATAAGGCCTCACGCAGGCGGCCGATGAAAATTGGAAATCGATTTTTGTCGACCAACGCAGACTTTAGTAGGTTTTAGGTACTAAAGTCTGCGTTGGTCTCAGCATAATATAATCAACCAACGTGTAAGATTATATGCTGTCTACAACGAGCATATTCAACTCTTGTTTTCAACACTAATGGGATTATTTATGGAATAATTATAGGGTCACTGTCAGTTTATAATTTTTTCTATACATTATGGCTTCGTTACATCACATTAACATCACATGTCAAACTAGCTGTGGTCCGCGGTTAATACCGCGACTTTTTAATCTGCAGACATACTTTCGCATTTATAATATTGGTATGATTTCAGGCAATATTCTGGCTAGTCTCTTTTGTTAATATAGTATTATGCCCGTACAACTTAAGCCGTCAATTAAACATACAATTTAAGTCCATTATATTTGTATGACAGATTTTTGTGGGACGTCTGCGTTAATCTTGTATTAGAACGTGTTCTATCTTCATACATATTCATCATTTTTGTTGCTGGGCAACAAAAAGCGGCCGTTTACGCCAGCTCTAACGCATTTTCTACTACCGAGGCTGTTGTTTTAACATTAGACAGGTCACGTTGCGTAATCGACGCAAAAAGCAATGTTCCGAGGCATCTTTGTTTATATTTATTTTTGTTTTAGCATGTTCTTACTAAAAATAATACTTTTTATGTAACGTACGTTCGCTTTCAAAAGATGCTCGCTGACACTATGACATCTTATTCTAAATAATTAAGTTGGGCCAGTCTGAATGTATGTTTGTATTGTTTACTAGGTTTGTCAGTTCCATAGCTTAAAGTGACGGGAAGACCTGAAAATTCACCTGATGTTAAGTGGTTTCTTCCGCCCATAACAACAATTGCACTACTGCTTGGCAGCAAATAACCAAAAGGAAGTGCTCCGGGCAAACTGCACAAGTTCCACTGCTACTTGTTGTGGCTCCTGTAGCACCACCCAGGGGGTACGTGTAGGGATTCAAAGGATTCTACCCAAATAATAATAATAGTTGACGGTATAGCTTGGCTGCTAATAGCTCTGCAAGCATTTATGCGAGTATTAATTTATTACTAGTGTCTTGGTAGTCATATTATCCACGCCACTTGCGACACAGGGCATACGGCCATAACACACTGGTTAGTGAGTTTGTTCGTGCCTTTCTCAATAATAATATTTTTGTACTGATATTGTATTTATTGTAAAGAGTAGGTAATTGTCTGTGAACCCAGCCGGGGCAACATTGTGTGATGAGCGTGAAGTCTTTTATGGGATCTTTGTTATGTTTTAATTCCTTTTTTGCGTGATTTTGTGTACTTGACACCTGCGACACAAGCCATAGAGTACCGATATGAGCATGTGTAAGATTTGGTAAGCGTTTTAGATATCTAATAATCTGGATTTAACAACCGTAGTAAATAAGATCCCATTCACTCTCGCTTGTTGGTTTGTTTCTTTATAGTGGAAATATCAAAGACTAACAAGGAGCAGTCGAAATAAACCTTTGCCCTGCAATTAAACATAGATATATTAAGAAAACAATTAAACATTCCATTATAAAGTTTTGACTTGGAATTTGCAATTTAATACCATGGAATAACTACAACACATTATGTTACACACTCCAGCGGCACGGGCCCGGGACGTAATGATTTGTAGGATTCTCATGACAAAATGACAGTTTTGATCACTCGTCATCGATTGATTATTATGAACTATTTATTTATGTTGCAATTTCATATGAGATATTACAAATATCCGTGGTGGCCCAGGGGCACAGACGCTGACTTGGGCACAGGTTCAAACCCATACGAGCACCATTAAGTTTTTCAAGTGATAAATCTATGTGCACAATACCACGTTCTCGAAACGGTGAAGGAAAATAACGTGAGGAAACCGGCATGTTTTACAATCATATATTCGAAGACATGTGACATCTACCAATCCGGATTGGGCTCCCGAGGTAGATCAAAGCCCATTCACCGACGGTACGAAACCATTATGCACCATATGCAAACCAGAACATTTTATTTTCATTAGCCAATTTTATATTTTATAGTCAGATAATAACAATTTCATTTTATATTTATCGTCGTAATGTGTATTGGGCTCTACAATTTGAGAACGCATCATGGAATGCATCATTACTCAAATCACAGCCGAACATGCTAAAATGTGAAGGCTACTGTTGTATATAATAATAATTGTAGACAAATCGATAACAAGCGAAGCGCGTTCAATGACTGAGAAGGCTATTCTGAACTGGCAAATTTACACCATGAATCTTTTAAATTTCACACAGCGCCATCTAGCCCCAAATTAAGCATTGCTTTTACTATTGGAACCAGCTTACTGATAGAATTCTTATATAGTATTTTTTGTTGTAAATACATCCATAATAATACATAACTAATACCCAGACAGTACAAATATCTATGGTGGTCATTATACAAATGTTTGTCTTAGGAGGGAATCAAACCTATAGCGCAGAAAGGAAATAGGCACAATGCAAATTTTTACTTATAAACTATTATAGTTTACCACCGGGCAATATTGCTGTTGTTGTAGTAAAATGATTTCTCTTAACAAAAAGGTATTGATAGACAGTTGATTAAATTGGATTACGGTTGATGAGTTCAGAATACGCCCCTGCCAATACTATTTTTAAAATTGATTGACAAAAATCGCGTGTTATTTTAGCTTCATCTTCACCTTGAATTTTGTTTATTAATGCTATGCAGTTTTTATTACCCTATTGAATGATTTAAGTGTCAAATAAATAATAATGCTACTCATAATTTACATACTGGCTCATAATTATAATATTGAATTCAAATCCGGCCTAGATATGGCATCGAGTTCAACACATTGTCACTAATATCTTAGAGAATTTTCAAAAAACTCTCGTCGACAAACTGTCGCCGGGAAAGATAAGAAAATGGTCAATAGTGATTATTATTTGCTAACTACCTAACATTTCAAAAACAACAAAAAAATAGGTTTCCTTTAGAGATTGAGTCCAAAAATATTGATAAAGAATTTTTTTTTGTGTTCTACGAATTTAACTCAATACCTGCGTAGTATTATTTTTAAAGTCACTTCACAATCAGGTTGAACGTTTTGCAGCTGTGAAAGTCAAAGATAGTTTAGTTTGGCATCAACAGGATTGAAACTGTGTCGTAAACATTAAATGAGGTAATCGATAAAAAATCCGCACAGACGCGCCAACAGCTGTTGCAGCAAAAGCCATAATATACGTAATTTTATTTGCTCATAAATAACAAACGAAAACAATGTTTCCGTTTTGTCACACGTACATAATCTGAGAATTACTTCACCGTTCGAACAATGTTATGGCTAACTCATGCGCAAAACAATTGGATTTCGTCACAATACATAACTATTCGTGCGTAAAGTTAGAATCGCCAACTGATATTTGCGAAAAACTAAACTAACTTTCCATAAATATATGTTATTTATAAAAAATGGTTATGATAAAGCATAAGCTCAGCATTTACTGCTTAAGCATGGCAACCCAGAGCTAGTGTAACTATTATATATTGTATATTTTTAGAAGGCATATTTTATATGACATTCAACAATTGTCTCTGTTGTTGTTGTAATAAGATTAATTTTAATTTTCATAAGTACTGGTTTTTGTCTTTTAGACTTAGGTAATATGGTGTAGTAGTACATGTAAATAATGTGGAAAAAAATATTATCTTCAACCTAAAAAACCCTAAAATATATTATAAACTTATTTTCAAATAATATGCAGACTAAATTCTCATTTTTAATACTTTACAAAATATATGAATAAGCATATTAATACATATATAGAAACTGTTAATTTCTTGATTTGAACCACCAACCTTCGGATATAAAGTCAGCGTCTCTACACCAACATGCTTTAAGCAGTCTCTCAATGAATAAGTCAAAACTTACACGTAAAAAATATAATTTCATTACACGTAAAAATATATTGTTTAACAAATTTAATCAAACTATCGTAGTTATTTCACAAACGGTACATAACCTGATCTGTTAGGTATGGCCAAAACAAGCGAGACTGCAAACGCCTAAAAACTTATGAATGAAACTTTTACTTTCATCCACATAATCCTCACGTATTTTCCTCCAAAGAAACCGTTATTTGCGCACGCGCATTGTGACACAACTCTTCTGTTGACGTTCGCGTAGGTCAAGATATTTCCATTACAAAAACCAGTATTTTCTGTGAACATTACTTACAAAGTTTTAAAATTAATTGTGTTATTTGTTATTATTTAGAATTGGACGTAGAAAACGTCATTAATTAGCCTAAAGTAGCCTAAATATTCTATGATACTTCGCTTGGACTTGTTGCTAATTATTTCTTCCTAGCATTGAGTTTATTGAAAAATGATGTTTCACTTCCAGAAAGCTATGGCATAGTTATACATTCAGAAAAATATATAGTGTGACACGTATTATGAAAGTGTAACACGTAATATGAAAAGTGGCCCATTCAGGGTTTTTTTTAACCGTTCCGGAGATTTTAAAACTTCTGGTGCTAATTAAGCCTAGAAGGCTTGTTTATGTTTATATTATATTGTATATAAATCAATTACCGTATGTTAGTTTCGCGAAGACTCATAAAGGCACGGCCAATTTGAATATATTATTATTGGTTTTGTTTACCTCGATACTGGGGTAGTTAAGGAAAAAACCAAAGGAACAGCCGAAAAATTGAAAACAGAAATCGGTAATCACAGTCAATTAAATTTAAGGTGTTAATTAAGCATTATGCTAATTAAAAATTACTGTATTTTCAGCAAATTCAAACCTAATTGACCAATTGTAAATTAATAATTGTGCCTTTTTAAGATAAGCTCTACCGAAAAAAATGCCGGTTAAAACTTATTTTACTTGGAATTAGAACTCTATAAGGATGGTATTTCAACACTGAAGATGCAGCAGGTAATGTCAGCGAGCCGAGGTAACCCAGTTCATCGTGAAAGGTCCAACTTTATCTTCGCATGCCATCTGTCATGATTCTACCACTTAGAAATAATTGATTTTTATTTGAAAAGCAACTGATAACTGGAACACACTTTGTTTTGTTTGCAAATAATCAAACGTCACATACACGATTCGAGAAAATACTTGATGTTCATTGTTATTTGTTGGGTTGGTAAGGAACCCCGGATTTCTGGCTTGAAAGACAGAGTTACTACTCACTAAGCTACGCATCTATATATTATGCTTATAGTCTGGTAAACACTAGTTATATTATAACCACGTAAAATAAAAATTTTTTTATGAAATATTATTTGAAACTACATCATTTAGCAATATAGCAATACACGTTATAGGTTATAAGGAGGTCTTTGGGTGGCTAGAAATCCAGTACCAGGGTTAGCCACTTAGTAATATGAAGAGACCTCCACCTGACACGCAACTATTTTAAGATCTATTCCTAATCACAATATTTATTTCACCATTTAATATTTCCAAATTACCGTAGTTCTTAATCAAAAGTCCAGTAAAGTAGATAACAAATGAGCAACATTAACAAAGTTACACAGTGCACGGCACTTTATATCACACGATTACGATTTTTTTTAGTTTTGTATCCAACCTTTATTTTATGTCTCCTGCATTCGCAATTTTGGTCTTAAAATGGGTCCTACTTTAATAATCAATAGTGAAAAATATCGGCTTTGACGTGATAGAGCTTTCACCGATATTCA
Organism: Aplocera efformata; assembly: GCA_921293045.1. Classification (NCBI taxonomy): domain Eukaryota; kingdom Metazoa; phylum Arthropoda; class Insecta; order Lepidoptera; family Geometridae; genus Aplocera; species Aplocera efformata. The sequence goes on along the minus strand of OV121058.1, from coordinate 5,006,324 downwards.
TTTTTTTTCACTATTTTTAATTAATATAGTCAAAAAACCTGTAGACAGTAGATAGAACAAGACTGGTTTGTTAAGGTGGCTCCATTTTAAGAGAATATTTATCCCCTAGCTGCAAAACAGGGTTTGAAAGTATTCAGTCGGATTTACGATTTTTGAATTAGTCACTACTTAACTGTTGTTTGAGCAAGAGTGTATATTTACATGACGTGAACTGTGTAATACCGATGGTCATATAGAAGAAGGTCCTATTGTGACATAGAATTATTTAAATCGCTTAATAAGATGACACTTGCGTGGTCATTAATTTGACAACAAAGTACTTGGGCATACTTTAACAAAAAGCTAAGCGTCCATGACGAGCCGGATATAATCAGCGCAGCTAGGATTAATTTAAACAATTCCGCTCTAAGGGTTGAAATTTTGCCATGGTTTTTTTGTGACCGCCTCGGATGTAATAAACTTCAATATTTATCAATTTCAATATCATAAATTTTAATAGTCCTTTCTTAGTACATGCCTACATTAGTATAAGACTCCGGTGCAAAATTTAATGATTATAGAATTACTGTTTTACGCTGTGCATTGTTTGTCCGTCAATACAGACTTAAGACTTACAGAATCGGCAAAGAACTTACTTACGAACGATATGATGCCACCTTTTTTTTCAATTGATTTATGAGTTATATCATACGTGCAAGAATCGTGCCTAGCAGATAATTCTCGATAAAATTGGTTTAATAAACGTCTTGAGTTATTAGTTACTATATCATTTGACTTGCCGCCAATATGAATAAATATAGAGTTATGTAAAACGAATAGTCCATAGTAAACTGTTATTATTGGCAACGACGCCCCTTCACATAGCGTTGCGAAAGGTAACGTGGGTGCCTAGCCCATCTTTTGACCCATTGTAACATATAATAATGATAGAACAATCAATATTGCACCATTTAGTGTTAAAAATACTAAACTAAAATCTAGGTGTGTGTTGAGATTTCTCATCGTCAACTCAGAAACTTCGATACACATTCTCATACCCGGCACTCGAACCCACGGCCCTAATCCCTCAGCTGCGGTGCCTTCGCAGATACCGCAGGCCGCCTCAGTACTGCCCGTCAATACAGACCCACGATCATCCCACAGCAGTGATGTTGGTCTATTCTCGGAAACTAAGCGTGAACGGGCCAAGAGTAGAGAGAAGATGTACAATGTGGTTTCGAAAATCAAAGCTGCTTTGCGTATTTGCTGTTGCTTCAAATCAAAGCATTTCAGCGCAATTTGCGTAATCAAGAAAAGCATTGTAAAGGTCATTGTATAATGTCCTATAAACTTATGTCTTTTAAGTAAAAATTACAAGAAGATGTAAACAATAGAGACACGGAAACTAGAACATTTGTTGAATGCTCTCTGGGTCAGGAAATGCAAATATCAAGACAGTTGATTACTATTAATATATTGATTATTATTGAAATATTTTAAAGAATACAAAGACTAAATAAATCATTATTTTAATTTTTATAACTGATCTATTAAGATGACATGAATAAAGATTATTCTCGGAAGAGATTAGATTTGATGAAATTCATAAAATAAGATTATTTTGAGAGTTAATTATTCATAATTAAATACAAAGGAAAATATTTACATTTCAAGGTCTATATACAGGAGATTAAAATAAAGTTATTCATCCAATGTCAACTTAGATAAGTAAATTATATTTTTCATCTTTCCATGCGAGTAAGTGGACAAATCTGGTGTATTAGGTATACAATATTTATATTTTAAACCGTCCAAAGGCCAACGACTATTATTTTGAGATATTAATCTAGATTCAAATGTTGGTATCACATGATATGCCTTGGTATAGGTATTGAGTCACATGATGTAGCATGAAGACGGGATACTTACGTGTCTGCGAAACTTGTGTGATTTTAATAACTGCGAAAACTTTTCGTTGAAAAGACGATTGAGTGAGGAAACTCTTTCTAAGTTCTAATCCTGAATTGAAGATTCCCAATTGGTAGTTATCAGCACAGATAAATGCAAGCAATGAGTTTAAATTCTTCATCATCAGCCTATTTCAGTCCACTGCTGGACATAGGCCTCTCCGAGCAAACGCCATTGAGCCCGGTCTTCGGCTCCTTGCATCCAGTTTCTGCCAGCCACCTTCCGCAAGTCGTCGTTTAAATTCTTAATAGGTCGTATTACGACATTTATAAAGGAATAAGACTTTGAAGATCAAGAGAGACATTTCACACAGCGCTATCTAGCCCGAAACTAAACTTGTAGTATCGGAACCGTGTAAAGATAGAATATGTATAAAGTATTATACTTTTTTGTTAATACATTCAAATAACACAAACACAGAACAAATATCTATGTCGCACTAATATTGGTTCTACGTGATAATCGACCCCACAAACTACGGCGCAGAAGCTAGAGGTTAACCTAAACGGGCTGTGAGGCCATTCTATGAAGTTAAAACCCATGCCATAAAAGGAAGTATATAAGCAATTGTAATTTAATTTTGTTAATTGATTTGAAATCGATTGTCAAATCTAGTTATTGTCGCAAAATTTTACGCTATGGTCATAACGTTTTTGACATTTCGCAGACAAACAATGTAGAATCATTCAAATGGTCGATAATAATAGCTGAGGATGGATCTTCCACAATAATATACCTTCAGAAACAACTCAATACTAATGATCGGTTCCATTCTAAGGAATTTGCGTAAACCATTGTATTGAACTGACAATTGCAGAGTCGATGAATACATATTAAATACGGTTATTTTCAAAGATGTTGGAACTTGGTCATTGGTTAGGTTATGCATTATGCAAAAGTTATTTGTTAACAATAAAGATGGTTGCGAACTAATCCAAACGGTCCGACTGCGGTTACTCAGCCCCAAGTAATGCTTCATTAAAAGAGTTCAAATTAAAGTCGCGATCTCCTATCATTCTATATAGCCTCACAAAGCAGCGTGAGACAAAATATATTTAATGAAATAATTGAAATTCATGACTAAATGCACGTTAAATTAATTTTAATTATAAACATATTGTGTAAAAAAAAAGTTAGTAAAGTAATGTTTGTAATAGATTTTAAATCAAATTGTACCGCGCTATAAAGTTTTTAATTAGTAGGGTTTTTGAAAATAACTACTTCATTGAAACGTTATTATCGTTAACGTCGTTATTACGGCAGCAGGTAGGCACCAATACTTTAATAAAAATTGTTGAAAAACATCGGACACCAGCTATTTTGTAATCCACCAAGCCAACAGTAACGTGATAGCGTTGTATTATCGACTTAATTAATATGTATTTATGTTAAACAGAAATAAATTGTTGCCACTCAAGTTTTATGACAAAGGAAACAGATGATTTGTACGCAAATAGCTTAATGCCAACAAGTTTTAGGTACTGTATCGTAAATAATAACGTATTTGTTGCGTTTGACGACAACTTAACCACATTAGGAACTAAACTGGACAGCCTTATAGACATTATAAAAATCAATAATAAAGTAGGAAGCATTCTTATTCTTTGAAGACGTCGCGTAGTAAATAACATTTTAGGAGCAGTAGAACTTGTCTCTTGTACGTCCGGAGAAGTACTGGCTCCACACCTGGTAATCCGCCGCAAAACAGTTGTGCACTCAGGTGAAATTAAAAGGTGGCAAAGTCACACGTCAAGATGTCGATCTTGACGTGCCCTTCGAAGCACGCAAACGCTCAGTCCAAATACCATGATATAATATAATATAATCAAAAATTTTCATCCATTCCAGTACGAACTAGTAAGAGAGTTGCTTAATTTAGATGATCTATAAATAACTGACATAGACGCCAGTTTTGCCATAATCTTAAAAATATACAGCCCTTTTAAGGTATGATAGACAGACATACAGACGTTGCAGAACCCTAATAAGTAGACTTGTTTCATTATTTGACCAAGTTCTTACTTTGAAAATCAAACATTATTTTTAGGACTAACCATGCTATATTCGAATAGTAACAGGATATCAAATTATCGCGACTGCAAGAAATTTTCCCAATATTTAACAAATCAATTTGTTTAACACTGGCAGTGGGTCATTTTGCAAGATGCCTAACAAACTAGCTAACCGATTGTCAACACATCACAGGCAAACATAGCTTGTGCAAACAACTTCCGAGGGTTAATTTACTTACTGCAAATCCTACAATACATTTTTATTTAATTAATGACGCTAATAGAAATTTCAGGTAGTAGAGTTAAGTTTAGCATTACAATACAATATTGTGACATAAAATATATAATTTATATGATTTATTATAAATCAACAATGCTATCCTAATAATTGGCAGTTTTTAGTTCGTCCGTCTGTCCGCCAATTTAGCTACTTTCATCCAAACCCTATAATCAAGTAAGAGTTACCTTCTAAAAAAGTATGGACGTTTTTGACAGATAATAAGTGTTGAGAGTAATCTATCCCCAGTAATATATAGTAGATTATAGAGTTTAGATACCCAAACTAAAGATCCGGTATTCTCTCAATTATATTAATGTTGCAAATGTCTTATTTTTATGTCTTTTAAATAACATGTTGCTTTTTCTTGCAGGTAAGCAAACACCAAAAAATAATAGAATAAGATAAACGTTTTTCTGGGTAAGTGAATTTATACCTGCTATGAAATACGAAACGCTCAAAAATGTATAAATAATTTCAAATTATGTAAATACAATAAATCAACTGATTTTAATTTTATACGTATTCTTAATTTATTAATTTAAATTTTTGAACCATTATTCGTGTCAATGACCAATGAAACAAAGATAAATTGTAAGACGAAATGATAACATTACAATTTATAATAAAACATTGATATTTGATTATTGAATTAGCCAATTAAAAAAATAATCTATTCAATTATGTTTTACTTCAAGAAGGGACCTTAATAATTTAAAGCACGTCGTTAAATTTGCTTCCATAGTGATCAATCCATCAGAAAACTGATGATAAACAAAATCGGGGGATACAGTTTGATGTTGCAGCTATATATCTGTTACCTAATGTCCGAAATTAAATAACACCAATCGATAGCTAAAGTATCAAAGAATTCGTGACGTACACGTCTTCACGTAAAACACTCGACCGTGTCCACGACATAGCCACACCTAATTTTTTTCTATTTGGTTTTCCCATCACTTATTCGGCCATGAAAACGTAAACAGCTTTATTGCACTTAACACCTCTTAGCTTAATAATCGTTTTTCCTCTCAGGGTTAGATTATTATTGGCGATTAACGAATTACCGGATGTCTACATTAGCAGAATCACACTTCACATCTCAGTGACTTCAAGGCTTACATCTTCACTCTCGTGAAGCGCTCACTTTCGGCTCGGTCAGAACTTGCATGGGTGACCATTTAATGGCATATCAACTGAGCGCTTCCGTGCTTTGGAGGGTACGTCCTTTTGCTATGGTGGCAGTAACCACTTAATATCAGGTATGCTTTCAATTCATCCCGTCAAATTTATATGCGCAATACCACGTTCTCAAAACGGTGACGGAAACCGGCATGTCTTAGAACCAAAAATTTGATGACATGTGACATCTATCAATCCGGATTGGGCTCCCGAGGTAGATCAGAGATCACCATTCACTCTCAATTATCGAGAGTAGGCCGGTGTCCCTGCAGTAGGAACATTAGAGGCTGCTACGGTACACCTGCAACGCCAAATTTATGATACTTTTGGCAGTATCTAATAAGCTAGTACTGCTTAGTGATGGTTTTTATGTTAAAACCAGTGTCTCATTTCCCACCAAGTTATTGGCATTTAAGTTAAAATGTGTCTAAGTACTACTCAAATTATTTAAGTAACATATTACTAATATATTAAAATCATATTACGAGTAAATGAATGTGACCATCAAACACTTGATGCTACAAGCGAAAGGTATGGCATTCAAAGAAGTATTAAAGGTTAATTAATGTACTAAACACCTATTTTACACGTGCGCCATAGATAAAAAAATGTTTGGTTAAGTGGCAGGATCAGCTAACCACGCACTCTTATGTTAAGCGGTTGCCGCTGCCCATATAATACAGCAGCTCAGGTTCTCAACGAACCCACCGAGGAACGAAAAGACCCAAGTATTTTTTATGCTGACGCGATGTTAAGAAAACAGTAATGCTGCTTGCATTACTGTTTACTACTGGTGAGCACTTGATTCTGTTGGCAGTACCGCCAGATAATCTTGGCATATGTTCTACTGCTATTTTTAGTTACTCCTTTTACAACACCCAGGGGACACGAATATTCCTCTTCTATAATATAATACGAAAAATTGATCTCTTAACAATTGATTGTATTTGTTCTACCTTCAAAGCGAGGATTCTGGATTTGCTTCCCGACAGCGGCAAACATTTGTGATTTGAACAAAGTTTCCCCTTGGGTCTACATTTTCAGTGTTGCGTTAACATGTATGTCGATATCACCTGCTACACGAATAAGCCTAGTATTCTATACTAGAATATACATTTACATGTGTTTTTTAACTCAAACTGTGACTCAGTGACAAGTATAGTCAAGTTAACAAGTTAGTATATCTATTTAAGTCCATTCATGCACCCTGCCTATGTCATGAATAAGTCATAAGACATAGGGTCTAGGATCAATTGATCACTAGCATCTCAATCGATATTACAATCTAACTGTATGTTATCAACTAATCAATTCACATTGCTGTTATTGCAGTTTAACCAACTGACGAATATAAAAAGTCTTTGCTATAGTTTTGTAACGTCTGAGTAAGTAAATATTAGCGTTATTGAAAATTTTACATAGTATATAAACATTGTTTCTACAAATCCTAATAAGTAAAACACTAAAAATATTTCTACCTATGTTCGTTATAGACTTTGAAACCAACCGACCTCAAACCGGTTTCACTAGACAGGCAATAATGCAAAAATGGTTTCAGACCACTAAAACTAATCTAAGTTCAAAGTTTGATGGAATATTCTCAGTCTTGGCACATATTTTATCTGCGTTGGAATTTGTGACGTTCTGACGTTTGTGTTTAAATTATTTAAAGCAGAAAAAAGTAAAGTAGAGTTGCCTTTGAATATTTTTCACAGCTTAGCTTCCTAGCTTTAATAGCCTTCAGCTCGTTTCGTCCCACATGTAATTATGTAGCTATATAGAATGTGCTAATAACGACTATCTGGCGCAATAAGTGCTTTATCTAATAAAATTATCCGCACCACCACATAAACCTCGAATTTACCAGTACCTTGAAATCACACTATAACAATTTTCATTACATCCATGACAAATCAGTGTAACAATTGAAATATTACAATAGATTACTGTTATTAAATATTAATTTCATCTGCCAACACTGACCCGCTCAATCTTCAAAATACCTTGCAAAATTACAATTGACATTTGAAGAAATTATTCAAATTGCACAAACTATAATTATCACATAGACTGTATCAAACAGATGACATGAGTGAGTAACCAATGGATGACAGATGCCTCAACGCAATGAGAAAGTTTACTTGCATAATACATACTTAGCTGGTTGGGTGACCTTTTTCTGCTGTGGAAAATTGTCGGACATTGCAACGTCAGATATTTCGGGAATAATTTACATTATATTTTATCGATTAATTAGATCCTGTTGATGAGAACATATTTATAGAAATATATGGTACATTTATTAAAAAAAAAATTGCGCCTGTGCCCAGACGCTGACTTTCAATCTAAAGATCGCTGGTTCAAAACCACGTTCTCGAAACGGTGAAGGAAAATATCGTTAGAAAACTCAATCATTCACTCTCACTCTAGTGATTTACTCTCGTTAATTGAGAGTCACAATTAACGAGAGTGATCAATAATCGAGTGAATCAATAATTAAATTAAATAGCAAGGAGGCGGAATTAGCTGATCGAAATTTTGAACTGCTTTGTGGGTGATCTAAGATCTGACATTTATATTAAAATTATTCACCTAGCATTTGTTCTAGTGCATTATGCGTGATGCATACTAAGCAGGCAGACTTTGCATTTTCGCTGTATAAATCTCGTGAATCGAGGATGGGTCTCAAGTAGGCAAGGCCATCAAATTTAATGTTAACTATTTAAAATACGGGGTTTAGTAAGCCTGTCGAAAGCCTTGAAAACTCTGACTCCGAAAAAAATCTGTAATTTTATAAGCTGATAATATTCATGATCTTATTGAATTTCTGTTATTATCTGAGAACCAAACAAAAAATGGACATACTCGAATTATTTTAAATATTCATAATATCTTAAACACCTGTCAAGCTCCCATGAAACGTAATCATAATAAATAATTATAATAAAATAAATGTTTACGCACTCATACTTCCGGACTAGGATGCCCCGTGTCGCAGATGGAATGGACAAACACAGAAACACAAGACAAACACCCAAGACCCGAGAAAAAACTTCATACTCATCGCACAAAGTGAGCACCGGCCGGGAATCGTACCCGGGACCCCTCTCTTTGAAGGCAGGGCTAATACCAACTAAGCCACGGAGCCGTCTAATAGACTCTCGTTACTCATGAATATAACTTATAAAGCTTTACGCATATTGGATTACTTGACTTGGCTTCTTCTTAATGACGTTTATATATAGCCATTTATTACAATAAACACAATACGGATGTAATTATGAACTATCAAAAGAACAAAGAGATCGTAACTATACCTATACCTCCATACAAGATGAGATCTCAAACAGTCGATCACGACAGAGAAAGTTTATCATGATGGAATACGCCATTCATTGATCATACAGGCATACTTGCAATTGTACAACCGACTTTACGATCTACTTTCTTATACAACCCTTACATTAGTCTAATGGTATTATAGTTCGGTTAATCGTCGTATGGAAACCATTTCGACTCGATGCCGATGGTTTGATTTTTATAAATATTATTTCCAGACAAACTAAGCATAGATTAGATAACTGAGGATTATTTATAGAGCGCTTTTTCCTATAAACACCCAGACAGAGAACAAATATTATGTTCGTCACAAAAATGCTTGACCTGCGTGGGATTCGAACGCACGACCTACAGCGATGAACTTAGAAGCTACCAATTGAAGCTTGTCAGTCAGATAACTTATTCTACAGTAGAATTACACTTTTCTACGTTATTCTACAGAACGCAATTAAATGGTTCAGATCTTAAAGGTAATCTCAATTAAACTATTCACATAATTGGTCTGCCCTTTAAAGTTCTCTAAATAACTTAAAGAACACTTGAACCTCATGTAACTTAATTATACCAAGAGCCATGGACAGCATGAGTACTTGGGTGGATCAAAAAATTAATTTACAATATATACGATTGAAATTGTTTCCGAACGCATGATGGACAGACGATTTGAATGACAGAAAGGGAAGGACACTGGACAAGAGGCATATCTCTCACTCACACTAGAACTGGCAGTTAAGACTGGCAAGCCAGTCTTAACTGACAGTGCTAGAATAAAATTTAGAAACAACAAAATTTCACCAGTTTGCCTGTAAAAATCTTTAAAAAACACAACCCAAAGCTGTTTCAAATAAAGATATCTATTCTACCACTAGCTCTCCTACTATGAAATAAAACCATTTCATATGAAGTGTTATCGTAACCTACAAATGTTATTACGATGAAATTGTTGCATACTTACGGACTTTACTCGATTGTGCAAACTAATTACACCGGAAAATTCGTACATTATTGCATGCCTAATGCTCTTAACATTAACTTGAACATCTTGGTTTGACCTGTTAATGATTGCAGTCGTATCATGGGCTAGCTCTTCTAGCCTAAGATGGTAGTATTAACCTACTGCTTAGTCGTAGGTTCGACTTGGGGTGATGAAAATATTTGTTTCTGTGTCTGAATGATAACATAATATATGTTAAATGTATATATATTTACAAGACAAAGGTGCTATATATGTACGTATTCTATCATTAAACTGGTTTCTATAGTACTAGCTATGCTTGAATTGTCCATGTATAGAAATATGTAATTGCTGCTGCGAGATATGATCAAATACTCGTATCTTGCATACCTCATCTAACGTTTTTTCAACACTCAATACCTTTATTTCTTCTCATAAAGGCACAAGGTTGTTGGTATACTTTCTGGGTTTCACATTGGACCCTTGTTGAGGAGGTATTGTAACATTAATGGAGACAGTCTGAGGTTTTCTAGATGTGTGTAGGCGGGTCTAAAATACCTACATAATATAGTCAATTTTATACCTTTATGACTTTCAATATTGCCATGTCAATACATTTTTTTTTATATTAGCTGAAAATAAAACGATAAAAATTCTGATCCATTAAGCACATATAAATGGCATTTACATTTTAAACAACGAAGTGCAAACACTCATACTCACTTTACATTACATGAGCCAACATTGGTGTTGTAATGTTGTAATCTCATATTGATTGTTTTATTAGTGTGGGAATCTCACGATTCTCCAATTATTTTGGACAAGGGTCAATGCTATATGTTTTATTGCCATAATGTGTTGTACCATTTAGGGTAGTGACCTCAATGATCGTCTGCCAATTTGGTATTCTATATCTTTCGGTAATGATGATTATGTTCTTATTCTTCAATAAGAACATAATTGATGTTTTTTCTTCCCTTCAAATATGACTAGCTAAAACATAAAAAAGCTGTCAGTAATTTGAAATATCTGTGTGCATTTTTCAAGGGTACAGCTGGTACCTATCTGAATGGAAAAAAATTATTTGAATTGAATTGGATTTTAGAGTTTCTGCATGCTCGCGTCAGTAGGTGTGTACCCTTTGATTCCCTACACGTACCCCCTGGGTGGTGCTAAAGGAGCAACCAAAAGTAGCAGTAGAACTTGTGCTAAGTTCGTCCGGAGAGGTGGCTGCCGGTGAAATCATATGCGCATGAGACGTATCATCCCCGTCTCGGGTGATGGACGCAGCAGGTTGAATGCGACTCAGTAAAGATTTGGATCTCATACTGAGTCGCATGCATTACTGTTGTCATGGGGGAGGGTCCCACTTACCATCAGGTGGGCCCTCAGCTCGTTCCGCCACTTATTCAAATAAAAATAAAAAAAAAACACTAAACAAATACTTCACAAAAATGAAACGACATGTTGATAACATATTTTTATACCTATATTAAAATTCTTTAAGATATTTTTTTTTCTTCAACGTTTAAGAACCTGTTGGTGTTATTAGATCCTTTTCATCAAGTAAATTCTTTAATGATGTTGTATGGCAACATTTTGCCAGAGATACGGCCTTGAAGCTACTTTTTCTTGGAAAGTTTGACAAAACATATAATTTATACCATAGCAACAAAATAATTTTTAAATAAAAACTAGTTTTGTAACGATTTACATATAACTTATAAAAACTAGCTGGTAGTTAGGAGTAGTAGGTAGTATTATGGGATGTCAAACCTCCCAAATATATGTATAATTGTATTCGCGCGTTTTTCCCCTGAAGGTTTAGGCAGAGCCTCGATAGGATTTTTATTTTATGGACTATACGTTGTTGACCGAGATGACCCTTGAACCTTGACAACTTTACCCGGGCTTTTGGTGAGAGTTTTGGTGAGAGAGTGAGAGAGTTATCTTTTTGGTAACACACTATCGTGGTGAAGTAGTTGACTAGTGGTTAGCTCATCGCCATTATTGTGATCCCAGTAATAAGTCATCTTACTCTTTCCTCAGTAACAAAAACATATAAATAATAATATACAGTATAATAACATAAAAAGGCAACCTATTTTGAAGATAACGCTGTTTTTCTAGAATACAGTTTTATTCATTTATAAAATAAAAATGTTTACTTTACTTTTCTTCAAAATAAATATTCTAATTTGCGCAAAAAATAAGTTTAAAAGATACCTTTAAGGAGTTACTTCGAATACAACTTAAATTTGAATGAGTTCTACTGAATGTTGGGAACATATGAATTATTATTATTATTAATTGAGAAGTAATTGGTTCATCATTCAAAGTTAACATTTTCAGACATTAAATTAACCAAATATATCACTGTTTACATAAATTACATGTAATTTATTTGGCCACCAACCTCTTCCTGAATATCTAGCTTAAGAGATAAAAATAAAACCCTCCTTCTACCCCCGCGGACCCGTAAAAAGGAATTTACGAGCCCGCGCAAAAATCTGTTTAATTTCACGCGGACGAAGTCCACAACATCTAGTTATACTATACATTACAGAAAATGTAAAAGTAATTCTCTGCCCTGTCCGTAGCTTTATATAAGCACTTGATTCAAAACGATCAATCAATAATCTAAAGAAAACTTAATGAAGAACAAATTATCGTATATTAGTGACTTACGCGACATTTGACCCACACCCACCCATTCTCATAAAAGTACGTTAGACAAATGTCAAGGTCAGCAAGCTACTACTATATCGTCTTGTCTAATGTTGGGTTTGATGAGCGATATTAGAATTTATTACCCAAAGTTATGTAGAATGCCTGAACAAGGATACACCGATGAGTAATAAATCATATAAGAAAACGGCTAAACAATTATTTTATGTGTGTAAAACTACATATTCATAAAATTTTATATTACAAATAAAAAAGAATATAAACGTATTTATCAACCGAGTTCAAAAAGTTGTCAATTCGACTGTATTTTTTTTCTCCGTCATTTATGAACCGATTTTGAAAATTCTTTTTTAATTTGGATGGACATGATTTCAGATTGGTCCCATAAAAAAATATTAAAATCAGTGAAATAGTTTGGTTGTTTAATCAAAATGTCTGACAAAAATATGTCATCCAAGTAAATGAAACTGCGTATTTTAGTTTCCTGTGACTTTTTCTTCGCTCATTGTATCTACTGATTTGGATGTTTCTTTTGTAAAATGGTAAGGTGTTAAAGGCGAGAAATAATATTAAAGTAGGTTTTTTTCTATTTTTCAAATCAGCCACTTGTCCACAAAGCCTTGGACATCCCAATATTACTTTATTTAATACCTGCTACGTTTATTTTGTAGAAATAAAAGTAACAAAACTCAGGCGACTAGATTTATTTTTAAATTTAGACCATACCTAGTCTAGATCCTCGAAGTTTATGATAATTACAGGCAAAGCCTCATCTATTTTCTTTCTGATGACATAGCGCGGCCTGGGTCATTTGTTAGAACGATGGAGATGATTTTGGAAATCCAGTTTTAAGTCATATGTCAAGTTGTTTTTTAGAGTTTCTTTCTTATAATTGGTATAATTAACCTTTATGTTCAAACTTGTTTATTTTTTACTTGGATTGTGGTCAAAATTTTGTTTAAAATATTTTTTTATACTTCCATTCTCATTCAATTTAGGCAGTTATTAACGTTTATATTGAATATACTGCGAAATTAAATTGGGGTTATAATGAAGGGAAAGTCTTACGATATGCGCCCAGTATAAACAATTCTTAATTTGAAAAATTCAAAAAAAAAATGTTTTATTTCTGCTTAATAAGATATAAAAGTTACAATATAATATATTAGATGAATATCGAAGTAGAGAGATTTTAGCCAGTATATATTGTATTTACAAATTATTCCAACACGATGCTAGGCCTGCAATTATATATATAGGCGTATTTTATACTTATCCGTATTTTTCACAATTCGTGAAAACATGCTAAACGGGAGAATAGAGGCAATAAAAAAGCCGATCAGTTTCACTCGGAAATCGAGCATTCATTAATTCATACAGAATAATTGTATTAAAATTCTTAAGATTTTTATTCTATATCTTTAAATTTAAGTGAACAAAAATCTTCCTTAAAACGTACGGGGGACATACATACAAACGTAAGATGTTTTTTTATGTAAAGAAGGTGACGGTACGGGCTGAAGGCCCACTCGATGTTAAGTAACCTCAGCCCATTACAACTGCAAATTTATACTCACAAGTAACATATTCGTTTTCCAGGAGCTTTTTAGGCACATTAAATGTCAAATTATATATAATTTTTTAGCTAGTCATAGTTTTACGTCTGGTCCAATCTTAATCTGAAAAGTTTTGAATCCATACTAATATTATAAATGTAAAATCGGTTCAGTATCAGACAGATAGAGTTAGATACTGTCTGTCTGTCACTCTACCGATTTAGATGAAACTTGGTATGAAGATAGGTTGAGACCCTGGTAAGGACATAGATTAGTTACATCTCATTCATTGACCTTATTACTTACATTTTGATACATAGATTTTCACGTCAAAACCACAGATATTTTTTTAAAATTATTGAAATAGAATGTTGAAAACTTGGAGAAATAAATAGGCTGATCGATATACTTATTCTACGCAGACAGTTGCGGGCAAAAGCTAGTTAGGTTATATGTATAATTGAAAATATAAATAGATATCCAAAGATTGACCATTACGAAATTTACCGTCTCTGTGAGAAAACACCGTCCTCCAAACCATCGGAGTGACAACCGTTGCCTAACCACTATTGTTTTAGTTTTACACGGTTAATAACCTTCAAATATAAGTTTGTAATTATGAGCTGTTCCGATATGGAGATCAGATGAGAATGGCGTTAATTAATTAGATTAATTAACTTTTCGCAGGCTTTGTGATTCCCAGAACGCGATAATATCTTTCGATAGTATTCTTCGAGAAGTTTAAAAAGCTTGTGAAAAGCACCTGAAAAAAATCATAAAATGTTTTTTATTTTATTTTAGTTGACGACGTATGAAATGAGATTATAAATATTAGTGGTTATATCCACGAACTAAGAACTCACGCAAATTGCATGAAAATATATCTTTAATCGAGATACAAAAACATATTTTTTTAACTTCTATTGCGTTTAATTGTATTATTTTCCTACCTTTATATGTCGTATGGTTTGATAACTTGTTGCAAGAAATATATGAACCCTGTTGCTGCTGTAAAAGTCAAGTTTATCAGTTTTTTTCAAGGAGTCTCTCTTTATTGTCTTTCTTTTTATATTGATAAATTCCATGTGCATAAAGGTAGAAACACAAGAAAATTCAAAATCAGTGATATTGTGGTATTTTCATTGACACAACTAGTTTCATTGACTGTAATTTCGTAGACACTGTTCTCATTGCTGGCGTGCAGAGGCTATCATGTTACGGATACTTATCCAACATTGTCTGTATATCTAGGTAATCGTACATCAGTGTTTAGTATTAGTAAGACCTCGATATAATGTCAGCGATAGGATGGGCATAGGTATTATAACAAAGAACCTTAGCTCCGTGAGAATCGGGTATGGGCAAGAAGTACGTTTACTTGAACTGTGTTGTAAAGACAACGTCAGCGGATTAGTGCTACGGAAAGAGGCAAAGGTCGATCTACGGTGAGCAACAAACTGAAACGAAATTAAGGGAATACTTGGATGGGTTATTAAGCTTTCGTGATTTAAAGGGTATATCAAAGTATGAGCTGATTCACCAAAAATAAACCACGCCATTTTCCATCCGAACTTCCGACATTTCCCGTAGATTTTACAAAAATATCTCATGACAATTACCAACACAACGAAAACGAAATCAGCGAAATATGTCAATCTGTTTTACAATTCATTTTTATTTAAAGAGATATATACTATACAAGTAAGAAAATAATAACTTAATACAGCCATTTGTTTATTTGTTAATATATCTTTCATATTTCGTTTTTGTTTTTATTTTTATAATGTTATTTTGCGATTGCGAACATCTCTTTTGAGAATGTGTCCTTGTCTTTTTCTCGCTGCGACAAAACTTTTTTTATTTTTTATGATAATTGTTGTCTTATATGTGTGCTGCTAGAATGCATGACGTTACCTATAACTATAACTATAATACCTATAAAACTTAAATTACATATCCCAACTATCCTATAAATCTTCATACATCAAATCTCTCAATTATATGACCTCATAAGGTACCCATATAACATTACCGTCATTCGAAGGGATAAGGACCTTAAGGTCTAATAATTTGACTCATCGCTATTAAATTGTAGACACAAATGTTAAAGATCAAAGGTACAACTTGAGATTACCAATTTTAAGCAGCTCGAGCCGTTGCAAAAAACGTAATGGAATTTTGGTAGGTTTTGAACCTAATTAGCATCAGTTTCGCATAATGACCTCACCGCTTTGTTGGTCTAGCTCTGCCTTCCATACCTACGGCGCGGGTTCAATTTCAAATTTCAATTTCAACTTCCAATACAACTTAAATTTTAATGTGTTCTACTGAATGTTGGGAACATGTGAATGATTAGTAATGAGGAAATTGGTTCATCATTCAAAATTTACATTTTTAGACATGAAATTGATAGACCTGATAGCTCATGGCAGTAGTCTGCCTTCTACGCTATAGGTCGAGGGTTCGATTCCCATTAAGGACAAACATTTGTGTGGCTAACATATATGTTTATTATGTATTTTTTTTTTTTTTTTTTTTTTTTTTTTTTTTAACGTTTACACACTCATACCTCTGCACTAGGATTCCCTGTGTCGCAGATGGCATGTACAAACACAGAAACACAAGACAAACACCCAAGACCCGAGAACAAACTTCATGCTCACCACACAAAGTATGCCCCGGCCGGGAATCGAACCCGGGACCCCTCGCTTCGAAGGCAGGGCTACCACCAACTAAGCCACGGAGCTATATAAGTATTCTATTATTATTCTAGTTTTCATAGTACAAGCTATATTTAGTTTGTATTTCTGTGTGGAATAATCTATGGTGTTAGTATATTGACAATGTTAAACATATCGTTCTATATAAGCCTTTGGTGTTCCTACTTACTCTTAACAATTGAGAGTGATGGGGGTTTATCTACCACGGAATCCCAATCAGCTTGGTCTTAGAATTATTGGTTCCAAAATTCGCCGCTTACCTTAAACGTTATCCAACGTTCTAATAACGTGGTATAGAGCTCATCGATTCTCGTTCTTTATGAATCAATGTTCTTGGCAGATAGTGGAAGTAAATCCACTTTCCACCTGGCCACTAGTTGGATGGATGTTAACTGGCATTTGGGCTTTGATTATCGTATATCAGAGGGTACATCAAGAACCACTTGTTACACCATATTGGAGATCTTCAGGGGGCTTAAAAATTTGATTTCAGAGCTAGCCAGTTACCAACTCGTATAAAAAAAAAATTGGTGCAAGTTTAGATTTGAACCATCGAACTTCGAAGGGAAACTCGGTGTCTTAACTAATTGGCAAACCCTCTCCATGGTTCTAT
The DNA here is from genome assembly GCA_921293045.1 of Aplocera efformata. NCBI lineage: Eukaryota > Metazoa > Arthropoda > Insecta > Lepidoptera > Geometridae > Aplocera > Aplocera efformata. The sequence goes on along the minus strand of OV121058.1, from coordinate 4,989,035 downwards.
GGTAATATCTTTAAGATAAATAAATATTCATTAACTTGACACTGACATTTTGCCTACAAAGTTTCGAACTTAAAGTGTGACGAAATACCCTATTCTATTGTCATCGCTAATATAATTAATGGATTTTTGCACGAGCAAAGCATCTAAAATGGCTAAGATTAACAAATCAACAAACTTGGGTAAAATCATTAATTTTTCGTGGCTCTTACAAAATCTGCGAAATAGCTCACTGCGTTTTAGAGTCATGTATACGTTAGCTAATATTTTTAACCAACTTCAGAAAGAAGAGATTATCAATTCGGCTGTTTATTTGTTTGTATTTTTACGCGATTTCTTTGACAATTGTGGACAGATTCAGCTGATTGTTTTAAAATTTGAATGACGTACCTCTGAGGTGGTCTTATAGAATTCATGAATAGATTTCATGCAAATATTCAACCCCTAAGTGTAAGTACATGAAAGTAAGTCAGTTTATTAAATTTCAAATCAGTCAAACACTTTCAATTTATGCTCCCTCAGTTATTTGAATTTCACATTACAAACAAACTTTCTAAAAGAAACAAACGTTTCTTCTTCTCTTGTTAGGCTTCAGTTTTCAAACTACCAAGCGGCCTTAGACATGTCTTATCGAGTTGCCGGGACAGACATAACAAGTACGGAAACGCTCGATAAAAATTCCACTAAACGGTCAGACATTTTGCTACCGGAGAGTTGTTTAGCAAACAAACTTAAAAAAACAATTGTTTGCTACGTTCGTAACCTAAACCCGAGATCCGCTGATTGATACACTTTAGAAGTAGCTTACAACCAATCTCAAATTCAAAGTCAAAGTAAATAAACCTATAAAAAACAATTACTGGAACTCTTAAAAAAAAGTTAAGAACTAAAATTGAAGTGTCTGTTTGTAATGTCAAAATAATAGCATGCATTTAAAAGTATGTACGGTAATATAACAAAAAAAAATCGGTCTGTCGTTTCGAAATGGCTGGACCGATTATGGTGGGATTTTCACAAGTAGATAGCTGATATTTGACCCTCCATGGGTAAGAACAAGCAAAAACCCTTAATGGAAGGAAAGATTTTTCGCGAACAAGATTTAGCTACGGATTAGTCATCGTTATTCGCTTCTTAGTTTCTACGTTAGCAAACTAAGTATACAGAAAAATCGCATTTATATCTCAGTTGTCACTATAAATAGCATAACAACGCATTCATAACCTATTTATCATTCATGAGATGTTCAGCAATAGTTCACTCACTGATGTTAAATGCAATTCTCGATGTTTCCTCGTAGAGATGATATTTGACGGCTTTGTAGCTTATTTGTTAGGAGCCCTGTCTCCGAAGAGAGGGCCCCCGGTTCCTGTCCGAGGTTTTGTTTGTGTGATGAGCGTAAAAAATTGTTTAAGGTCATGGATGTTTGCTTTGTGTTACACAGGGAATCCTAGTGCAATATGATACTTTTATTGTATCTCAGATAACTTCTTCAATATTGTATATGCCTGTACTAAAATGCCAGGCTACATATAGCTATGTTCACGTACCTATATGTGAAAAAATATACGTACAAATCAATTAAATAATTTAGATTAAACTACTAGATTATCTGTGGGATGCATTATAACAATATAGATTGAATTTCAAGAGTTTTCCCTATTTTCCACACCTATCTTAATGCTAATGTTAACAAGACGTTTGAGTTTAAAATAATCTTTAATTACCTGCAAAAATAGCATTTAGTATAGCAGTGCTGATTCTATTAGTGTCAGACCAAACTAAATGTAAACTAAACAGCATCCATCTTGTTTTGTCGGATTGAGCAAGCATTTCAAAGCTGTAAAATTCAATTTCAGTTTGCCAGCAGTATCGACACTAATAAAGTGAATGTCGATATTTCATACAGAAAGCTATAAACCCCAGAGCCTTTAAGTAATAACACCATAATTAAATACAAACTCGCCTCCTCCGTGTCGTCATCTCATGGACGAGATGTGAGAATGTGCGTGAGAATACGAACTGGTAGCCAACGAAGCACCTTAGGCATGTATAGTCTGTGGAATAATTGATTCGATGATCTTTAGTTTCGATCTTAGAGGGATAATTTATACGCGTCCGAGAAAACCGATTATTGTAGGTGAATGAGGCTGAAAGTTACTTTTGCTGCCCCATAGTGAGTTGAGTGGTTTAGAAGAAGTTAGCGGAGAAACAGACAGACCAAAACAGTAACTTTCCTTTTATGCTTTTTAGATATAATTTATAGCTAACCTAGCTGGCTTGGTTCATTATTTTATTTCTTAGATCTTGAGCATTGCAACTAGATTTCTTATAAAGGTCACACCGTATAAATGCGCTCAGGTTCCCGCCGAACGCAGTGATTTCGAGAGCACGTTTTAATTTAAGCAATTATTATTATTTTAGTAAATTCGAGTACTATGTATTGGTAATAGTAGATTTTATGCAGCGATATCACACAGTAAATCTAATAAGCAGAATAGGATGTCGTTCCTGGATGTGCCAGTATTGAAGCCACCTAAAGGCTTCCGGACATGGCTTATCGACTAGAACAACACAACACATTAATTTGCCCTCCTTAAAGTATTATTGTTGTGTATGGATGGCGGTAACCACTTAACATCAGGTGGGCCGACGTATAGTTCCGTCACTTTCATAGCAAAAAAGATATAAAGAACCCACAAAATAAATTTTGAGAGTTGAGTGGGTGTTTCATTTTATACACAGAGCAAAGAAAACCCTAATACTGATATTAATTCCGTTTCGATGGTACGGAACCCTTTGTGTGCAAGTTTAAATCGCATTTAGTCGTTTATTTTTTGTATTTGCGATGAAGTGACTGAGTGATGGACAGTTGACCCCATAGCATAGTGTAAAGGCCGGCATATTGAAAAACTTGGCAGACACATTGCATTGTATACGATATGATAATGTACCAATATACATATTTCTTTTAATGCCAACGCCCTTTGCAGACTTACTTAGCCGATTATGTAACCAATGATATGCTTAGTAATGTAATATCTGCTTCGTGTGAGTTTCCGCACTTTTATCTAAGTGATTTTGATAGTAAGAGTTGACACCTGCACTTAAGTTAGGCAACTACTCTTAGGAATGTCTTAAATGTCAATGATTTATAAGAATCTGTCTTGCTTTAACTTTAGTGCAAACAAGCATAAGAAGACTTGCTTGTCGCATTGTATTGCACCCGTCGCTCTGAAATGGATTTAATGCTTCAAGAGCCTGCAGCTTCACCGACACCTACCCTTCCACTGGAATACAGCGAGTGTGCTACTTGGCGGCCGATTACCAGATGGGGTGGTAGTACTACGACGTTACAAGTTCTACTGCTACTTTAGATTGCTTCTTTAGCACCAAAGGTATAAGTTTAGGGATTTAGAGGGTATTTACCTACTGACGCAAGCAATATGGTTCCCCAAAATAGTATATTGCATACCTGGTTATATTAAAATAAATAAATATTCATTGACATATTTCACACAGCCCCATCTAGCCCCAAACTAAGCATAGCTTGTAATATAGGAACTAGATTACTGATAGAATGCTTAAATTACTTATTTTTTTTTTGTAAATACGTACATATAATACATATTAACACCCAGACACAGAACAAATATTTGTTTGTCACATGGTTATGCTTGTCCTGGGTGGGAATCGAACCTTCGACCTACAGCGTAGAAGGCAGACCTACTACCAACTGAGCTATGAGGCCAGTCAAATGGTTCTTAAAAATGTTATTAGCGTCTCAAATATCCAGAGTTGGAATGACTAAATTATAGCCTCATAATCCAGTCATTAATACATCACGATGTCATTCCAATCACGATACAACTTAAATTGAAATGCCGTCAGATCGTGACTAGGAATATAGCTATTAAACATTATGATTATTATTAATTACATACCCAATTGGCAACGCAATAATTAGCAATATAATGTTCCAATTGCACTCCATAGACTGTAGGTTCAGTTCATCTTTATCTTTATGCTACCGTGATGGTCCCAGGTAGGACTGTGTTTGCCTTACATGTGTGTGATAAACATAAACTTTGTTATGGGTTCTTAGCTTGAATGCCAACTGCGACACAAGGAATATGTACCGATGAGAGTATGTAAGAATGATTTATATTGTAATTTAAACGGGCAAGACACATTGCACAGATGCGATTTGAAACATCTATATTTTCTGAGAGGTGCTCGATTTAGAAACATAACGTTTATGTTGTGTTTCTACTTTTGTCCATGTTATTGCACTGCATCTACTACAAAACATAGAACCCTAGGGGTATGTGCGTCTAAACGTTATTTATATAAAGTATATCTTTTAAATTAATACTCTAAACTAAACATAGGCTAATAGTGTTTTTTTCATTCGCAGGTAATAACGAATCTTCGTTTGAAGGCTTCTTTAATTCTATAAGCTGTCTTGTAAGTATATTTAGAAAAATTTTACGTGTGATCAAATCTCGTAATAATAAAGTAATATGTGCTATCTCTATAATATCTGTATAATGCGTTTAGATGTACGACTAAAACTCCCAAATAACTTAAGCTACTTTTATTTTAGAAAAAGGAATTGCGATTATTCGCAAAACATTTTTACATTCTTAGCAGACGAAGTCGCGGGGATCAGCTGGTTCATATATATAATACATTTTAACACCCAGACTTTTTAACGCAGAGCTTTTACCAACTGAGCTGCTTCCGTACCACTCTAATGTTCCCACTGCAGGGACACCGACCTACTCTCGACAATTGAGAGTAAATAGGCTCTGATCTACCATGGGAGCGCAATCCGGATCGGTAGATATCACATGTCTTTGAATTTATGGTTCTAAGACATGCCGGTTTTCTCAAGATGTTTTTCGCTAAATAAAAAGTGAAAAAACTCATTGTTGCACGTGTGGGTTTGAGCCAGCGAACTTCAGATTGAAAGTCGGCGTCTGTGCCCCTGGGCCACCACGCTGTGAGGCCAGTCAAATGTATGTTTTCATCCTATTACAATGTAATGTCAAAAAAGTCATATAATGAAAGCAGGTATTCCCACTTGCATGCCCTTAGCCTAGGGCCACGGACAGCGTGTTTACATACAATCAAAACTGACTGCACCATGTGTTGTAACAGTCCGCCTCCAGGCAATTTAAAAGGTTTTTAGTTTTTCTATACGGCAAAAGTAACGGGAAGAGCTAAAGGCCCACCTAATGGTTACAAGAAGACTCCATTGCGCCTGACATCCGACACGGGCGTGTCTCATGCGCATGTGTTTTTACCGGCACCCACATCTTTCCACCGGAACACAGCAATGCGATGGCACCACTGCTTGGTGGCAGATGAGCCTGTGATTTCACCGGAACCCACACCCAGCCACCGGAACACAGTAATGCGAGGACACGACTACTTGGTGGCGGATTAAAACAAGTCTAATAATTTCATTAGTAATATAAAAATAGTTTGGATTTGCACACATATCGTCATTATTACCCAACCGATTCGTATGAAATTTGGTGCCTATAGGATATATATGTCTATAGGAAAACTAAAGCACATCCTTTATTCTTACTACATGATTGAAGCCACGGGTAGAAGTTAGTAATAAACAAAAGTGTCCAAATATTTCACACAGAAAACATGTTTCTTGGGATTACAAAACTATGCTAGAGATCCAATTCCGGACCTACATAATAACTATTCATTCTTGTAAAATAAATTGAAAAGAAGGACCTTAATATCTGTAAGCATCTATAAAATCTACATTTAAATGTATCGTTGTTATCTGTTACATTTTAAACAGCTCATAGTCCAAGCTAGCAAATGCAATCGTTACCTAATTATATTATTAAAAAAAACTACCGGATCTTGTACCTTGAACTTTACCTTAACACCTTAAAAAGTAATTTTAAAATAAACTATTAATTGTATTCGTGCAACAAAAGACTTCAATTGACACTGTATGTTCGATTCTCTTACAAAATACGTTTTAGTTCGGATTGGCACAACAGAAAGAACATAATAACGATCTGAGAATCCAAAACATATGATTCTTCCTTTGTGTGGCCAACTCTAATAACTACATAACTAGTTAATTCTCAATTGTATCTGTATTTACAACTTGTTTCCGTATAGATCATTAGCACTTATTCAGTAACTTGAGTTTATTTAATTTAGCCAATTATATTCCCAGTTACACTAAACGAGGTTTAGATAGTAGATGATTAACCACAATAGCGTTGCTTGATGGATGGATACTTAAGATACGATCTTTTGTTATTGATAGACGGCTACTGGTTTTTACTTAATTGGTTATTATATTGATATACCGTATATTTTGTTATTCGTCTGTGGCTTTATCCGCGTCCATTCAGTAAAGCACGTTAATGAGCTTGCTCTCGGATTTTGAATGTTTTTGTTGTATCGGCGTGAACATACCTGCTATACAAGGACGTAATATCTATGAGATAGGATTTTTTTCAAAAGGCTTCTTAATACTTGCATCGTCTCGTTTTGTGAGTAATTTATAACTACTCACTATTCCACTTTATTGAATGAAAAAAAATTCCAGTCTTTACAAAAGTCTAGCGTTTTTAACGTATTTATACAAAACTATCAAAATATCAATACAATATTAAAATCCTCAATGAAAATGAATGATTAATTGGTCATGATTATTCAAATCATCAGCTCATTCAAATCTAATCGCTCATTAGCGACTCTAATCTGTCATTACACACGAATCTAATGATTACAACATTTTATTCATGCTGCAAAAAGTGTGTTGCCACACATACAAGTATTGTATAAGTTGGGGTCAAGAGTCATAAATCTATACAGATTAAAAAAATAGATTTTTGTATTTATGGTTGAGTTTGATTGCAGGCTTATTTTAACATAACAATGCAGTGCATTGTAGGAAAATACATTTCCTATTGTTTTACTCTTTTCTAATTTTTCTCTACTCTAATTTAGCATTTACATCATAATACGGGTTCGGTTCGTTCTCACCCAGTCTCGTATTCATCCGGTCCGTTCTCCCCCGATTACAATTAAATTTATATCAATATTTTTAATACAGCATTTTGGCATAAATCTAAATTAAAGTCTTTGAATGAATATATTTCTGAATTTAGTTATTCTTAGTTTAGTTTGTATCGCAATTTTTGCCTGTTGTCGACCTTATTGATTGATTACAAGTGATTTAAGTCGGTTTATTAAATTTTAAATCATCAACTTTATAGACACACTCAGTTCGTTTATATTACGTATTTAGTAAATAAAAAATGGAATGTAATTTCGATTGATTTAATTTTATCGCTGCTATAATTTTTTTATTTGATCGAGTTATCGCTTCTCCCGTCTATTTCTATGACAATTTCACCCACTGTGACACAGATATAACACTAATATATTATATCCATTCAAAAGCAAATAATATTGCATGATATGTGTTTCCGACTATAAACTAGGCTGCAGTTAATTTCTGCCTGTAAACATAATGTGTTTTTCTGGCTATGAACATTTTACTAGTATGGATATTATTACTCTGCATGTTCAGGTCAACAGTTCGTTTAATCTTTAAAGTGAATGTATGAAGTAACCAAAGATGTAGGTACATGTCTGAAATAAAATTTATAAGCAATATAAGTAAATGCCTTTATGATATTGATATTTCTTGAATGCTATGAGGAAGCATTATACACCTGTTAGATACAGCCATATCCTGTTATTGCCAGCAAAAATTGCTACATATTTAAATTTTATTGCTTTGGTCGCAATTATTGGTCAAATTGTTCAACTTATTGGTAATCATGGTACGTGGGAATTAATAATCTAGATAAATAAACTTTTTATTGTACATAACACTTATGAATGCAAAATATACGTTCTAACTTTGGTTACACAATTAAAAAAAATGATAAGTACAACCGGCGGTCTTATCACTTATATTGATTTGTTTAGGATGAAGAGGAACATCTAAAAGGACGCTGGTGTATTAATCTATTATATATTTAACATATAAAAATCTACATATATTATTATTCAAATAAATTAAATTCAGTTGGTGAGAACTCTTTTAGTTGGCTCTTTAGGATTCTTACCTCCCTGGGTGGTCAAAAAAGTAACTAAAAGTATCCAAAATCCTAAACGTCACTAGCCACCATAATAAAAAAAACAAGCCTTGCGTGAGTGCTAATTTAGTACTAAGAACGCAATATCTTGTAAGTACATTATTTATATTATACAAGTTATATTACCCATATCACCATATTTTATTTCTGTAATTTCTAAAATAACACAAAACTTTAATAATTTTGATAAACTAGTATTTTATACATATATAACATATAATATATTGGGTGTGTGAATATGACTCCGCCCTTTCTCAACAGATGTCGTTTTTAGTATTGTTTACGTGTACTAATAAATGACCATACTTGTATTCGATAGTACTGAATGTCAGCTATCTAACGCATTTTATGATATTTGGTTGAAGTGTAAGCAACAATTGTTTTCACCTTTTCGAAAATGTCGGTTTTTATTCCAAATAAACGTCATTTGCGGGAAGTGTTATTACATTATTTTATTGCGAAGAAAACTGCAGCGGAAACTTATCGTTTGCTTGTGGAGATTTATGGTGAGCATGCTCCGTCTAATACAACTTGCAAGGAATGGTTTCGACGATTTCAAAATAACGATTTTAGTACTGAGGATAAAGAACATGGAAAACCACCAAAAAAATTTGAAGATGCTGAATTGGAAGCATTATTGGCGGAAGATTCTTGCCAAACTCAATCAGAATTAGCTGCAGCATTAAATGTTGATCGTTCAACTGTTGCAAAGCGTTTACAAATGATGGGAATGATTCAAAAAGCCGGTGACTGGGTTCCACATGATTTAAAAGAAAGAGACATGGAACGTCGGAAAACCATTTGTGAAATGCTGCTTCAAAGACAGCAAAGAAAAGGATTTTTGCATCGGATAGTCACAGGAGACGAAAAATGGATACACTACGAAAATCCTAAATGCAAAAAAGCTTGGGTGAAACCAGGCGAACCAGGCCCATCACAGCCAAAAATAAATATTCACTGTGCCAAGGTCATGCTCTGTATTTGGTGGGATCAGAAAGGTATTGTATATTATGAGTTGCTCAAACCCTCTGAAACTATTAATGGAGAAGTTTACCGACGACAACTAATGCGTTTGAAGCGAGCCATAGAAGAAAAACGACCAGAATGGGTGAATAGACATAACAAATTAGTTCTTCAGCATGACAATGCCAAACCGCATACCGCAGAAGTCGTAAAAAGATATTTAGAGGGACAGGACTGGGAAGTGTTACCCCACCCGCCATATTCACCAGACATAGCTCCTTCGGATTACCACATATTCCGGACGATGCAGACAGACCTTACTGGAGAAAAGTTTACTTCATGTGAAAGTATCAAAATTTGGATTGACAACTGGATAAGCTCAAAAGACCAGGACTTCTTCCAGCAAGGAATACGAAAACTACCTGAACGATGGGCGAAGGTTGTAGCTGCAGATGGAGCATACTTTCAATAATTTTTTTTTTAATTTTGTAAGCGAACAAATGTGTTTTATTTTGACAAAAAGGGGCGGAGTCATATAAAAAAAGTGAAGGGATTTTTAATAATATAAAGACTTTATCGTTTATTTATTTATTTTCAAAGTAAAGTCTTTATATTCATTAAATTCTTAAAAATCATTTGATTTTTTTGTAAACTATTGACTTACTAGATATTGCGTTCTTAGTACTAAGTTTGGCACTTGTTAAAACGCTATCCGACCCTCCATGGGGAAGAACAACAAGAAATCTGACGCCACACAGTATACACCCATTGTGAGCAAGCACGACCTTAACAAAAATCGATTTTTGGCATTTTTGATTGAGCGATGCTTTATTTCACAATTATAGTAAAAGGCGTCAAACATTTTCTAAACGTATCATTTAGGAATAAAATATACCGTGAGAGACTCGCGCTTGGCCAATTTTCGGGTTGCCGTGACCAAAATCTTTGTTAAGAACTGAATCCGCGCCTGATTTTATCTTCTTTATTATTGTTGTGACAAGGGCTTTATGACTCAAATTCCAAATTACTTGCTTGAACTTGTTGGTAATTGCCGTTGGTAGAAGTTTTGCCTTGGCCATAGAGTTATTAAGAAATTATACCGAAAGATAGTCGTAGATTTATGTTCGTGGAAAAAAATGACGACGTTGAGCTCATCACTTGTGAAGTCTACGTTCCCACGATAGCGTAATCCACATGTTAAAAGAGGCCCGTTGAAGCTTTACCTAAACCTTCAAATAACAGCGCTACTTTCCTGTTAAATTTATGTCATTATGTACATAATCATAGAAACATTAGTAAAGTTACTCTTAGTCTCTTGGATATTAAATAATAACCACTATAATGCATTATGGAAGTAATTCGATTTAAGTAGTAAAGGTTCTTCATTAGTCCAATAATATAATATTAGAGATGTATTCCCACACCGAGATTCACTTTGGCATGGCATCCGGAATTCTGCAATGTTTCACGGAGGCAGTAATGGGATGGGACCAGGCCGAGCACCTTGCATAACCCCACTCAAATTACACAGATTGAGCTCCAAAACGGTAATTAAGGGTTACCGAAAGCCTCTCAAGATTCATTACTTGTTACTAAATTGTACGCAAATTGTGAAATTAAGAACCCATACTGACATAAAATTATTTTGTGTTAAAGCTTATTCAGATAGGTATTATACATAAATATTATAATATCACTTTTAAATTAAAATGTTTATGGACTACCTAGATTGTTTTAATGTGTATTTTAGCATAATACTATTATATTTTATGATATTCTAATCAATTTGAATTTTACGAGTCTCGATTCTACAGTTATTTTTTGTTCTTTACTTTTAACAATACATAAAAATATAATACAATTAATAACAACTACTGAAGAGGAACAATTAAATACTAAGACTTCTTGATATCTCGCGGCATCTTTCCAATACAGCAGAAATGTCTTTCCTTATTCCTCGGGACGTCATTGGGGGAAAAGATGAAAGGCTGCTGGAAAACCACTAAGATTGACCTCCTGCACAAAGGACTTGAACACACCACAGATAACGCCCTACATATGGCAATTTATGGCATGGTTCATGTAATAGTAATTTTTCTTAATGTGATTAAGCAAAATTACTATGACATGAACCATGGAACTAAAAAACACGAAGATAGTTTTAAGAAATTCCATTTTTTTTACATCTATCGAGACCAAAATGGACTGATGGAAGAAATAGATTCAGAGAAACCAGACGTCCTACTGCAAAATTGGATTAATACTATCTTTCCGCAGTAGCCATAACAAAGTCGAAATAAACCGGCTAAGTGTAGATCGTACTTGTAAACCGAAGGTAGGTGAAGGTCCGTATCGTAGAATTTCTTTATTATTCATTAGGATATATACCATACCCATACTATATTAATATTCTGTGAAAATTTCAACTGCTTTACTATTACGGTTCGAAAGATAGTCTTTTTGTCAACGTGATATAAAGTTTTTAATTAATTGCCTTGGAGTGACAGGTTTTTGCAATAAAATATAATTTTATGTTTTAATATTGTATAACTGCAAGCATAATTTCACCAAACACAGCCAGACAAATATTTAATAGACAACAATCCCGGGATCCCTCGCTCGAAGGTAGGGTTACTAGCAACTAAGCAATGATGCCACTCGACGACTTTCCTTTTCAGAATTGTTCGGATTCGTAAGAAACGCCAAAACAATTTTGTAAGATATTTTTGGTAGCATAACAATTTGTGAACTTGCAAAACAGTTCCCACGAATCACCGTTTCAGCTCAAATTAACCAACACGCAATACTTTGTAATTAATCAAGTAATTGTTTAACATGCACGTTTATTTCACAATGCTAACAAATTGTTGAACTTACGACCCGCGACTAGATTGATTTGTTGAGATGAGCTGCCGGATGCTGTAAAGCCACATTTGAAATCAAGTTTTTTTTTTAATGGACTTTTCGGCTTTATTTCGTGATGGCCTTGACAACTACGCGAGCTTTTGGTAAGAGTGACTCCGGTAAACTTGTTACCTACACGTTCATTTGATGTATAAATAAATATTAGAACGGGCGGTCACAAGTCACATGGAAATCTGGAAATAAAGATAAATGCGTTTTCTGTGTATTGAAAGTGACAGAACTAACTGAAAGTCCACCTGATGCTAAATGGTTTCTCCGCCAATAACAACAGTTAGGTCCTCCTCGATCTAAATATGAGAGAATTAAAGTCGCATTCTGTTGTGCCCGTTACCCGATACGGGCACAACAGGATGCGACTTGTACGTCACATCCGAAAGGAATTATACATGCCTTCGTCTGTGATTTTGCCAGCCACCACACCTTGTTCTGTTTCTTCTAATTTGTTATATGTTGTACAATAAAGAGTTTTATTATTATATTATTACTGACGGAGTTAACCACTTAATATCAGGTGGGCCATATGCTCGTGCTGTCATATTTGTAGTATGAAAAACCTTTTTGCCGCAGCACAGTAATGGCGGCACTTTTCCACAATTTTTCACTACTTTATCTGGCTCCTTTTGCATCAACCAGGAGGTACGTGTAGAAATCCAAAAGATACGAACAACATGGACCCCCCAAAATCAGTTAAAGAGAAGCACTAATCTTACAGACCTGTGTGACTGTGTCCTACTTTAAAAAGACTGTCGTCTTCTTGCAAAATTTTTTGAACCGTAATAAATACTGAAATTTAAAATCTGTGTTATTATGGTGAAACCAAACAAATTTTATATTACAATCAGTCGTAGACCTCGGTTTGCGACTCGGGATCACACGCAGCCGGTTTTTTGTAGTTAATGACCGTCACGCATGGCTCGCGTCAATAATTGACTGTAAAATAATATTGTAAAACGAATTGATAAGTAATTACAACAAAAATGAAAGAAAGTTTAACGAAAGTTCTATTCATTTTCGAGCCATTTTTGGTTAGAAATTTGACGTCTGCGGTCCAGCAGCTTGAAAAATGGCTCGTTATGCAAACGAGTTTCTTAAACTTTCGCGATTAATCAACATAGATTCTGTCTAATTATTATATTTTAAATTGATTTTACCGGGCCTATCTTAAATAATTTTTCCTATTGATTGCCGGATAGTATAAGATAGTATGATATACGTACATTCATCGTCAATTCTCGCTGATCTCATCACTACATAGTATAAAACAAAGTCGCTTTCTCTGTCCCTATATCCCTATGTATGCTTAAATCTTTAAAACTACGCAACGGATTTTGTTGCGGTTTTTTTTAATAGATAGAGTGATTGAAGAGAAAGGTTTATATAATACACTAGCAACTCGCCCCGGCTTCGCACGGGTAGTCTCTGATACGACACTGATGCTCTACTAACCGTGCGAAGCCGGGGCGGGTCGCTAGTTACACATAAATTATGAGTTCTTGTAAGCAAGCCGCTTACAAGCTTTAAGCTTAATTTTTTTTTAATAGAGCTCAATTTTTTTCCTAATTTTTAATGTTGACTGGCTCGCTTTGTATGCAGCTCTGCCTTTTGAGCTGTAAATCGTTGATTCGACTTCCGCCTAGGACAATATTGATGTGATAAACATACATTTTCTCATCATCCTTTTACACGGTGCAGTGGTGGCGGACGGTGTGGCGGCAACTGGGAATAGTTTTAGTAATCCGGTTCCCATGAATATTTGTAGGGAAAGAAATGTTATTTAAATGAAGTTCAGTGTTCTAATTAGGTGCCAAACTGTTTCAAGTGTCATGTCATCATCATATAACCTTTCCGTCACATTTAGGCTCACCGACGATGTATATAATTATACATTGGATATCCCTTCAAATATGTAAAATAGTATGTGGTAATCGTGGATCGAAAGGGAATCCTAATGTCATGCGTTTGTTGAATAACCATGAACGGAGAACGCACAGATATTGCAACTACACTCCCTCAACTTAAAACACATTACCACATTGATAAACATAAAAAAAGTATCTGTTACGGGACGACTGGCAGATATGATATATGGCGCCCTAAGAGAGCGTCATACCGTTTACTGTCACGTCATTTTACATCATTTCTTCCTTGCCACAACTCTCCTAGAGTCTGCAGTTGACTGATGGCTTTGTAAATTACTGGGGCAAGTGTAAAAAGAATATAATCAATATAAAATAAATAAACCTCCAATTTGATTAACAAAAAACGATAGAAAAAACATTACAAAAAAAGAACCGTTTAACAATTAAAATAAACTAGCATACAAGTTAGTAGCTTTATGTTAAACTTTATGTTCATCATCATACAGAGATTACCGCTCCGGACACCTCGCTTTGAAGGCAAGACAACTAAGCTATAAACCCGTCCAATAAATATCCCAACAAATAATAAGCAGTCCTTTAGAATCTGGAAAAATGTGACAGATTGCCTCACAGAAGACGAGATACCTACGAGTAGTATCATGATTGCAAGTAATCCCAAAAAGGGTTGTACTTCGCAAAATGTCAGTCGATAAGAATCGTGTTCGATACATTAGCTTGCACGCTGGCTCTCGATTGAGAGGCACACGACTTGTAATTGATTCGGTAATAAGTAATTACTCACGCTGCATAACACTATTTTAATCTCCGACTCAAAAAGGTGTTATAAGTTTAACGAGTGTGTCAGTGTTTTTCTCGTGGCATCGTAGCTCCCAGACGAATGCCCGACTTTGATGCGGTTTTCTGTTAAAAAGCCGATGTGTTGGAGCTATAATTTATGAAAATCTATTCAGGTGTTTGAAGATCATCTTAATTATCACCAATTCGGGAGTTTTTCACACTTTCGTCAAATGAACTTGTAAATAAAAGCAAACACTGAGGAATAGTTATATAAGTATACTGAATAATTCAAAACATGCAGTCTTCAATTTGTAGAATTCTATTCAGGAGAAGAAACGTAGAATAGATTTTAAAGAAATAATTTCTCGATGCGGGTATTATTTTTTTGTTGAGTTTAGAGTTATTTATGAAAAGCAAGAGTGAAAGTAATATTATTTAAACACAACAGATATTCTTTCTAAGCTAGTGAATGAGTGCGTGGGATGAGACTAGAAATTACTAGAACAACAAAACAATCAAATAAAAATTTCGAAGGCATCTATAATCAATATATTATTTTTCGTCGACTCTCAATGATATTTTCCGTTTAATCAACCATACCGAGTTTACTAGAAGAGTACTATTGCAATGTAAAATATTGAGAAGCATTGTGTTTCATTAAAAGCAGATAACTTACCAGTAACATTAGACACAACCCCATTTTGAGGGGTCAATGTTGCTCGCGTCCGTAGGTACTCATGTACCCCTGGGTGGTTGATCCTTTAGCAACTTAAAGTAGCAGTAAAACTTGTGCATAGCTTTAGAAATTCTGCCACCACATCAGGTTTCCTACCGCAAAGCAGTGGTGCACTCTCATTACTGTGCTCCAGTGAGAGAGTGTGGGTCCTGGTGAAACACGATGCAATTTGGGTCTCCTCTTGCGTTGAGAAGGGTTTAAGTCATATTATTGTTATAAGCAGAGGTAACTACTTAACATCAGGTAGGTCTTCAGCAAGACCCGCCACTTTCGTGAAATAAAGAAAATCAAAGACTTTATTGTATTAATGCAAGTAATTTTATAAGATCAAGCGTGATTATTCCAATTTCTATTTGATTTTAAGTCCCCTCGGGTACTCCAAGACTCGTTACACAATTGCAGCCCCCAAAAACAACAATGAAATCATTGAAATGCTTGACAATGAGCCTGTTGAAACCATCTGGCGAGTGCCATTCCATCGAACTCACCCAATAAACCCTTGCTCATCAAGTGATAAAGATTTCGTAAATTATGTAAGTCGATTGTCGATACGATGACTCGAGACCTGTGTAACCGGTCTAGGACGCAGGGCTGGTGACTTCACTGACCCTGGCATACATCACATACAATTCGAAGCATCCTATTAAAGCGGTTATTGATTTTTAACAGCCGTTACTGGGCTATTTGTAATGATACCCATTAAATTTGCTACATCTAGAAATTAATAATCTTTATACTGAAACAATAAATAATTTAAGTGTCTGTTTGTAAAAATATTTTCGTTCTCCATAAGTT
Source organism: Aplocera efformata (assembly GCA_921293045.1). Classification (NCBI taxonomy): domain Eukaryota; kingdom Metazoa; phylum Arthropoda; class Insecta; order Lepidoptera; family Geometridae; genus Aplocera; species Aplocera efformata. The sequence continues at coordinate 4,972,803 of OV121058.1, read as the reverse complement.
ATTATGTTACTTGACATTACATAATTTGATTGAAAAGACTCATCAAATTCTCATTCTCATAATTAAAATTGCTCGTAACAATAATTCAATTAGAACGACTTCCAATCAGCAATAAATAATTAAAATATTCACTGCGGATCCTTGAACTATAACAAAAATAATATTTTTCTAACAGGCAATTACTATAGTCTTGGTTGAACATTTGACCTTTCGTTATATGCTAATGGTTTGTATGAGAATCCGTCTCAATCAAAAATGGATAAGTGGAAAACGGATTCTTGCAAGATTTGCATTAGTTTGAACGCATACTAAAAAGGTAGAGAGAAAAATATAGCTGGACAGAGCGTTTTTCAAGTGATCGAAAGTTTATATTTTCAATTTGGTTATATTTTTTACATTGTACATTGTTTTTCAGTCATTTGTTTTATTTTTTAAATTTATACTGGTATTTGTCCCATTGAAATTTCATCAAAATTGTTTCAGTTTAAATTAAATTTTGATTCCATGTCGTCGGTTTTCTCACGATATTTTCCTTCACCGCATTGCGCAAATTTTCAACTGTCAAAATCATCTACACACTTTATTAATTTAAATTTATCGCATTAATAGAAACATACTGCTGCAAACAGACTCGTAGGTAGTTGTTAAAAATCATATTATATAATTTCTAAGAATTGCCAGCATTTGCGTAAAAAATATTCCTTCCCTATTTTGAGAAAATTTATCTCTTTTTCTTTTTTGGCTTTTTGTGTTTTGAGCCACACAAATTCTGCCAGTGTCCGCGTCAGTGTTATTTTCACAAGTTTTCTGGAGTTATATATTTTAGGAATAATATGATTTATCTCTACACCAGGATTTCCTGTGTGGCATAAAAATTCACAGATCCAACTCGAGATCCAAAAAGATCCAAGATCATCATTTGCACGGTTCAGGAAACTAACGCTGGCTTCGCATGCAAGGTACTAGCATAGTGCATATGGCAAATAATTACCTCGTAATCGATCTTCGTCACACAGGCAAGACAATACAAATAGCCCATACAAATCTTTACAAAACCATGTGAATAAGTTGGTATTGTTTTCAGCCAATATTTTAGAATGTCACAGCAATTTTGTAGCTATTGATACTTTGTGTGCGTTTTATGAATATTATATCGCAATACAATGATGCATAGGTAATTTGTGTATCAATTTTGAATAATGATGATTGGAAACGTAGTAAATGTCAATCACATAGATTTGATTTACCGACAGTCTATAAATATGTTAGAGGCAGTATCTCCAGTTCAAAAGCTTTAATCAATTTTGAAGGCCTTGCTAGTTATGCTTAAATTTCGGACAGGTATGTACTTTTGATGACAATTTAATTAAAAAAAAATAGGATTTTGATGATCCAAAGATCTGATAAACGAAAAGTCGCAAAATTAGAATCCTTAGATGCTCATTTTATTTTCTTGAGTTTCTCGTTCAAACCAGATTTCTACTTTCACTTTTTATAGCGATAAAGAATATTTTTTTCCAAATTTCTATTCTTCGGAACAATTTAGAAATTAAAACATACAAATGTGTTTTAAATTAAATTGTCATTATACCTATAAGGTCTGTAGGATATGTCTGCTTGGTAGGGGAGCAAAACTTTTACATTCATAAGAAAAAAAAGTAAGAAAAATTTAATATTAATTAATTAATATTTCAACTAGTGCACATCACTTATTTAGTTTCTTGTACAATCGTATCTGTTTACAGATGGCACAATGACAGGTCCAATGGTTATAGAGAGTGCAATAAGCACAGACATTTTATACGCAAGCAAAATTATCACTTATTCTGATGGTGAAACAGTCCACATAATTGGTATATGACGAAACCTCGGAATCGTCTCAGTTGACCCGGTTGACCTCACGAATCCACGATGGATGCAACCTCACAATTAACTCGTGAACTTCTATTTACCTACTAATGCCTATTTATTTAATGCATGATCAGGAAGTGTCTGATTTGACATGATCATGATTATTTGATGATCAAACCATGACGCTGGTATTTGAGTCGATAAGTTTTCTATGTAGCCTTAACTTTTACAATAAAAAATATTTTGTTTTTATAGATAATTTGGAGTCAAACAGATATTTATTCGAATCACGATTTGCTTTGCCTGATGCAGACTAAAAGTCACCTTAATTCGTGAGATGACAGGGTTGACCTGAGTATATGGGGAATGCAAGACTTCACCCTAACTGATTGTAGAGCTCAAATTAAATGTCTGAAGATCCACACACTGGATTTTTTTGCATTTTTTCTAGCCACGAGACTTTTTTATCTGTAGGTATAGCATTATAATATCTGTGCCTGTAGTAAGTGATGGTGCAGTCTAAGTTGAAGAGTGTTTGTCTAGAAAATACCTGGTCACTCGTTTTTCAAAACTCCAGGATTGATCTGGAAATACAGACGCCGATAAGGCGTTCCATCATTCATCGTGGTGTCGCTAATTCAGCACTGGTTTTCTGTAGCTCTATTAGAATAGTACATAAATAACATTTCAACATATTATGTATGTAGAATTGCTGTCCGGAATCCAGCAAGTTCTAGAACACGGGTTCAATGAATTCTGTTTGGGCTCTCGTGATAAATTATATAGACAAAAGCTTCTGCTGATTTACCATTAAGCACGTCCAAAACATTACATTCCTATAAAAGCCGCAAACTTAGTACCCACTAAAAATCTCATCAAAAGCCCGCTTAATGTTTTCAAGGCCATCTGCGGCCAAAAAGGTAACCCACCACAAACCAAGGTAATAAAAAAAGAGCAATACAAAATATGGCTAATCTCCGAATAAGCTGCATCCTTGAAGCTCTAGTTTAGTCAGGCAGACATTAGTTAAGCAGTTGACAAAACTAATCGATATTTAATAACGCAAATTACCTCAGCAATTAGGCTTGACATGATGAAATGAATGTTGAATTTATCTGTCTGTTCATCTATACAAAAACATGTATTCATGCGCATTAAGTTAAGTGCATTAATGTGAAAGGCGATTTAATAGGATGTAATATAATGTCTATTGAATCACCTATAAAAATAGTCAAGCGTAAGTTATCAGATATGTATAAATTTTAGTATTTTTTTGACGTTTTATTTTATATTTGGAAGCGCTCGTAGCGTAGCTTGCTCAGCTGTTCTTTACAAATCATCCAAGTTGAGCAACTTTCGACCTGGTCAGAAGTTGGATGGGTACCATTTAGTGGCATTTATACTGAGCCTTTCTGAGCTTCAGAAGGCACGTTACGATGTCAGTCCCGGCTATACTAGCCATGAGGCCTTCGGGCAGCTTGAAAGCTCCGACACCAGAGTTGGCCACTAGCTTTCACGAAAGAAGAAGATTGGTTACTTTTTCTTAGGCATGGACTTCAAAGCTGAAGGTCGTGTCTAGTATGGTGACTCACGAGTAGTGAGAATGATGACAGTCGCACATAACAGCAATACAACTCAGATTTCCCTTAGATCCTTTTGAAGTATCAGAAGAAATCGCATCGTGTAACACCCGTCACTTTCAGATGTCTCATATTGTCGCTCTGCTCCACGAGATGCAAAATTTGTAATCTCAATTCAATATTCGTTAAAAAGATGTATAAAGAACAGGATCATGCTCGCGAAAAGAAAGTAATCCTTCCTTTAGGGGTTTCTGCTTATTCTTCGGGATCGGATAGAGACTAAACTTAATATTAAGAATGTATGTTCTTGTAGCTAAATATTTATTTTAAAAAAAGTAAGTCCCAGTATACGTTTAAGCATTCAATCCCTTCGCTTCGAAGGCAAATCTATCAACTAAGCTACGGAGCCGATTGAGTTGGTAGTAGCCATGCCTTATAAGTAAATACTGTTACCATATAACATAACTATAAAATTTTACTTTGATGTGTCTGTTATTTTAACGCCACGCATACCCTCCCAATTCCAACTAAACACAGCAGCACTGTCTCTGCTTAGCGGTAGATTATTAGGTGTGGTGGCAATCCTTCCACGGACAAACCATGAAGCAATACATGACTATGGCTATCTAGACGGAGGTTACCATCTAAATGTAATTTGTAGGAAAAACATCCATGAACCATGTTACAAAAGAAATTCGGCCTGGTCATTGCAAAATATGTCTGTGGGCGTCACATAAGTGCTATTATATTATCAAATGATGCATATAATCATGAGAACTCGTTAAGATATAATCAGAACTGCACACTACTCATTGGCTGGCCATATGGAAGGCAAAAGTACCTAAACAGTACTTTAATGTTATGAAAATGACTTCGATATCACATTTATATTATAACGGCGAAAATATGTGTGTGTATGTTTGTTTCTCCTTCACGCTCAATCAGCTCAACAGATTTGGATGACATTTGGAACCAGGATAGCTTTTATCTCAGATTAACATATAGGCTACTTTTGATTCCGGATTTCCGGAATATAATAATAATAAATTGATGACTAATAGTGTAATATAATACTTAAATTTTGTTACTTTATCATACGGAATATGGGTCATTGACGAATAAAATAAGTTGGTATTTTTGCCCAAATAATGTTAACCGATGAGCAATAAAACGAGAGGTATTGACACACCATTGACATTCGATAATATCAAGTCCAAATATATTTTTTGTGTTACGAAACATTTCATAACATCTTCAACAATGCAAACACTTTACCGCTATTGTTGTCATTGCATTTATCGAACGAAGATTTTATCACCTGCCGAGGTGATGTAAATAGAAGAAAGATGCAACTACGATATTTCACGACTCTTTGAGATATTTATTAAATTATATCTGATGTAACACTTTTTTATTCTTATTCTTATTGGGGGTGACAAGGTCTTCAATACTGTGTTACTGCCAACAACCCAGTCCTTCAGTAATTTAAGATATCGAGCTAGAAGGGAGTCTTAGTTATTGGAGAACAATGCAGTTGCGTAGCCTGTGGTGTGGTCAAAAGCAAAGGCCTCCCCCAATTTCCTCCAATCATCTCAGTTTTGAGCCATTGCAGGCCAGTCTGTATTGTAGACATCTAGATCATCCCGCCATCGTTTTCGTAGTCTCTCACGACACATTGAATGTTATTGCTATTAAATTAATTTTAACTGTAAACGAGTACAATCGTGCTGAAACCACGTTTTGAACAATGGATTCATCAATCTTCGAGACAAAATGGTGCCGTTTTTGCGTTACCACTCCTATTCCTTGACAAATGACAGTTCGTAATGTGGGAGAGTTCGCTATCTGGGATGTGGGACGAATGCAAATTCATGGCGAAATGCGTAATAAGCAATCATTTACTATAAAGTAAATTGCTATTGTTTTTGAAGCTGCATATATCGCTGAACTAACGGTTCGTGGATTCGAATACCAAAATGAGTAGTTTTGTAAATTAAAGATACGCAGTTTATTGACATGATTTTTTTTCCGAATACACACGTTTGCCATGTTTAAAATACAGTAGCGAGTATCATTTGATACCCACACTAGTACAGATTATAATCTGTATCGTGGGTGTCTGTGTGTAAACAATTCGATTATAATCGGGATCTTATACAATTTTCTTTGGATATACTAATTAATATTCGAATAAATATGTTAAGAATATTCGAATAAATATGTGGATGTATACTTGCTAGCTTGGATCATTGCAGCTGCTGACAGAGGTTACACATAGTACAACAAAGTAAACAGAAAATTAAAAAAAAAAAAAAAGTAATCCCGTTTACAAAGGAAAAGGATGCATATTAAACTGAAGACAGGATTCTTTGTAGAACACAAAGTTATATTGTAATTTTATAGTGTATGATTAACTCTGAGGTCTCTCATTGGACTTTTTCCTATATGACCTCCCAGATCTGCCTTCTGTGCTACTGGTTGAATTCTCACTCAGGACAGACATTTGCGTTACGAACAGAAATGTGCTCGATCATTATTATTATATGTATGTATTGAAAAACGGTAAAACTGTATAAGTATTATATCATTAGTATTGTTTTGTATCAGAAATCTGGTTCCCATAGTGGGTACAAGCTATACTTATTTTGATGAGCTATGATGACGCTGTGTGAAATGTCCGAGAATACAAAATATAATTTGTTTCATAAAAGCTTTATTATTATATACAAAAATGTATGATCGTAAAAACTTAAGAACAACTTTTGGTTTTGTATTGTAGCTTTTCCTTTGAATGTTTGTTTATGTTTGTTTATTTTGTTTCAGGGCCCCATGAAGCCGCAATGCGTATAGCGGCTCTAATTGCCCTCGTGCAGGTATGGACCTTGGAGGAAACTCCATTACCAAAATAAAAAAATATTATGAGTTCATTCAAGTTCGGACTTGCAAGAGTACCACCGATTTTATAACGGATATCCGCTATAGTAAGCCATATTAAAAATCTTTTAGGATGAGATAATGATGCGTAAATACTATATCTAACAGGAAAATATAGAAGCAAAAAATTGCCAAACGAAAACAAACATTTGTCATTCGTAAAGACGTTTCATTTATAACAGACTTCAAAAAAAGAGGAAGTTGATTTGGCAGAATAATTTTTTTGTTTGTTGCACGATAATTTCGCCAACTGGGAACCAATTTGGATGATTCTCCGTTGATACATGAAGGAGTAACAAACATACAAACAGATAAATTTTCGCATTTATAATATTAGTATGATTATACTAGCTGTACCCTGCTGTGTTACACGCGATTGGCCATTCTACGAGATCTGTACATTTTATCTAGATAAAAAGTAGTCTATGTTATATTCCAAGCTATAAATAATCTATTTCTGTGCCAAATTTCATCCAAATCCCTTCAGCCGTTTTTGAATGGAATACCCATCTATCCATCAAAACTTTCGCATTTATAATAGTAGTAAGATGACAAAGGTGCGGTACTTGTGAAACGGAAAAAAAAACAAATGACGTTATTTGAAAAAAATAATTTCGTGCATAAAAAACTCATTAATAACCCAATCACTATACTATGCTAATATACATGCAAATGTCAGCTAGAAGCAGACGTTCATTGATCAGATACGAGACTATTTATGTAAATGCAGGTTGTATATAAACACGGGTTAGTAATAAAATATAGAAGTCTATACCGGTAAAACAGATTTTATCAGAACGCATTTATGTCTCTAGCAATAAAAGGGGTTCATCTGATTTGCTCTTTGCACCCTGGGCACGCGGGTCACCGCCACCAATCCAGAGGTTTTCTTCTCTATCTAGCCTAAATAGCCTAAATATCTAGCCTGAATTGGGGTTCAGGTGGCTATTTCTGTGGTATTACCGTTTCTGCCCGCCCAGGTTGTATCTTTTAGTCCTTAAAAATATTCATGTACATTTCAAACTACGTATGGCTTACTAAATAAGCCTGGCCTGTACTATAGGAACTAAATAATTGATACAATTGTTTCCTTGTTAACTGTTACATTTAAGGCTATTGTGAGAGAAAAATAAATAAATATTTTTTTCTGACCTTTAGAATTATAAGTTGTAATAAAAATAACACCTATCTCAAATGTAATGAAATTACTAATCTGACATGACACGGAAATCGTGTATAATTTAAGGTTTGCCTACGGAAACGCATCAGCATAAAATCGTGCATAAATTTCCAACAAAATAATTAATTCGTGCACGGAGCCAGAAAAGCTTCGAACAATGTTTTGATAGATATGGTAATGTAATGATTACGGCTAGATTACGTCTATATTGTAATTGAATAATAAAAAGCAACCAACGTTTCAGAAAAACATTTTACATAAAAAATATAGAAGGTGGGTTTATCGCTAAAAGCTACTCTTCTTTTTTCATTAAAAACTTTAATTAATTAATGTCATGATTTTCGTTGTTGACTTATTGTTGGAGAAAAGTGACAGTGAAGTTACTCGTTAATTACCAGGCCAGTACTTCTCTGGATGAACCTGGTACAGACCCAACTGCTACTTTCAGTTGCTCTTTTTCTTTTGTCTCTGAGAGTACTCACCTACGGACGCGAGCAGCTGTTCTACAATGCAAGCGCGACCGAGGTATAATGCTAGTCTAAAATATCTATGTGCAATCTTGCTCTAACACGGTTTCTTTGCTCAACTAGCTGGTTACCGTAAACCGCTTTGTCTTACCATTTTATGAAATAAAAGGTACGTGGGAGCGGAAAAAAATTCATTGTGCACCTCAAACAATAAATTATAGATTTTGGTACTGATAATGTTAGTGGCTAGTCTGGTAATTATATCCTTGGATTTTGTTTTGTTGTCATAATTGTACGAGACTACTAAATTTGCCCCTATTTTGATAAATAGGGTATGTTGCGTTTGATAAGACAGAAAATTAATACGCGCAGGTTATTTGATGTTACTATGAGAACTTGAATACCAAAGCGATGCCCCAGTACCCAGCCATGCCATGCCATGCTGGCTACTGCCATTTTGGTTTTAAACTGATTTTTTATGGGATTGACCTCTTGAAGGGGTAGTTTATTATCCGTAACGGAGAAATTATTTGAAAAATCATTTTATTGAAAACTTTTGTACATTTCAATAAAATGATTTCTGATACTGATTCTGATCCTTTCTTACTTTAAGTCATCGATCGGTAAACTTTGTGTGGTAACCATGAAGTTTGCTCTCAGGTCTCAGATTATTGTGGTTACAAAAAAAACATACCAACATACATACACAGGAACTAATAAATAGGAAATCCTAGTGCCCCTAATAGTGTAAAAGCTATATTTTTTATTTTTGGACTATCTGATCCTTGATTAATGCCAAATATCTGTATTAATAATGTAATAAAAATCTGTAGCTGTCGCTAGCTACAGCTGTTTCAGATGACAATACTCTCACGGCGTCGGAGCTGAACCTCGAGTTGTCCGGAGACAATGACCTCTCTCCATTCTACGAAAGCTCTGAAGATGCTGTCGTGTTTATGCGAGGATCCAGAGCCGCAGGTATGTCTGTATAAATGATACTACCGGTCTCTCATGTTTCCATTAGGACACAGTTCTACTCACGCCAAGCGAGAGTGAATATCAACGGGAATTCGTCTGTATTCGAATTTCGTTTTTATGATATGCCAATTTTCTCATGATATTTTCCTTCACCGATTTAAGAATGTGGAATACCATACCACATTATGTGTGGCTTGCCTTTTTCAATAGAGTATTAAGTTTGCTGAGTGGAATTTGCCTGGAAATAAATTTTATTATTATCCTCTATTCTAAGTGTTTTAAATAGTGTATCACAAAGAATAAATATATAATATAAACTAACACCATTGCATTGGCAAAAATCATTTAAGCTATCCGATAGAAATGTCAAACACCTTTTAAAATAATACTTATATTTTAAATACGAAAGTTTGTCTGTATTTATGTTTTATTTCTCCTTCATGTCTCAACGTCTGGACGGATTTCGATGAAATTTTTTATAAAAGTAGCCTGGGTAACATAGCCTATGTTTATCCCGAAAAAGGGTAATCAGCTTTTTCACATCGTCTCATTTTGACTTTTTACTGCAGGTAACACCGTGGGGCGTAGCTAGTTGAAATATAATGTCAATCGCAAAAGACTAACGAAAATGCCAAAAATTACAGTTGCTTTAACCTTTAAGACTATGAACATTGTTTTCCGTTCACAGACTCGCCTCTCTCCCCGGACATAGATGTGCAGTGCGGAAACGACTACATCGACGTAAGCGTCGAATTCAACGATGTGTTCGACGGAATCATTTACAGTAAAGGTTTCCTGAATGACCCTAAGTGCAAGTGAGTATTTAACCATTTTTAAGGCGGAGAAATAAGTTCCGTATACCATGCAAAAATAAATTGTTGTTTAAATAAATACACACTTTAACAACAATTTATTTATGTATGATACATCCTATGTGGTTTTCTATACCCCTGACAACTTATATGCAAAACTCCATGATCGATTGAATAGTTAAGGCGAAAGCGTAACAAAAAAAACAAACTCACATTAGCTTTTAAAACTATTTTATAATAAGTGCCTGCGTGGCTGCGTGCCAGTAGTAGGCTGTTAGTATTTTATTAGTGATCTGTTAAATTACATTTATCGTATTTCCAGATATGTTTCACTTGGAGGAAGCCAGTCTTCGTATTCGTTCCGGGTACCCCTCAACGGATGCGGCTCTCGTCCGCTCTGCAACGCTTGTGGAACCATTGACAATGTCCTGGTCTTCCAGGCTGATGACCTTGTTCAGGGACCTCTTGACTTTGCCAGAAAGGTAACATTCTATATGTTTCTTTCCCTCTGGTTGGTCGGTTAGGGTTAGCAGACATAGTCTCAACAAATAAGGCTTCTTATTTTATGCGATAGCTGTGACTAAACGAGCTAATTATAAGTGGGTTTCGTCGCCCATAGAGAACATTAATACGATTTTAGTCCTCTCATACTGAAGTACAGTCTCCACACCTGGTAATCCGCCGCCAAGTAGTAGTTCACTCGCGTTGCTGAGTTTCGGGGAAAGGGTGTGGACCCCGGTGAAATTACAGGCACTTGAGGCGTAACATTCCAGTCTCAGAGCGACGGGCGCAACGCGATGCGATTGGGTATTCTCGTACTTTAGTAGAGGAAGACCTTAGTCATATTTTGTTGTCTATGGAGGGTGGTAATCACTAACATTTAGTGAGCCGTCTGCTCATTCCGTCACTTATCCACATAAAAAAGTATATTTTGCCATTGATAGTATCAACAGTTAAGTTTTGATAATATAAATGCTTAAAATTGATGCTTTGTACTAAAGTTACGATCCCAATCCCAGCGATATTACTATATACCCTGGATATTCCAAATTAATGTACAAAGATCCTAGTTGCATATCAGTTGTAATGGACGAAGAGTTTATGAATAAAAACACTTTTTTCAGGTGTCATGTGTTCGTACTTCTATCGAGGTGACAGCCAGCGGCAACGCCATTGCAACACGGGAGCAACACATCCTGAAACTGAAGCCATTCATGGTAGACATGCTGGATGTGGTAGCCGTTGAAGGACCAGCCGGTGGCGTCGAATGCTGGATGGACATACAGAAGGGAGTCTTCCCAAATGTAAGTTGTACCTTTCAACGACAGTGACGTAACCCAGTCTCTCTCTCAGGAATCTCCAAATCCAATATTCTCATGGACCAAAAAGAAGGCGTAATAATAGTTGAAATAAGATTCAAAGGCGTGTGACCATTTTAGAGTGGCCCATGTAAAATTAAAGTCAATTAGCGCCACGAAAGCAGAACTGAAGCCCTTTATATATTGAAAACCTTTTGATATTATATCAAAGGATAAAATTTTACAGCAGTGGTGTTTTATTTTTCAGACGACTCCACTTAAAGATTCGATCAAGATTGGGGAATACCTCACCATTCTAGTATATCTAAAAGACACGAGGAAGCAATTCAATCTGAAGATCCACGACTGCTGGGCGTACGATAATGACAACTATGATAGCCCGAAGACCAACAAACTTCAGCTTACCGACCAAGAAGGATGCCCGAAGTAAGATTTAAATTACATTGTCTTTTGTAACCAAGTTTCAGGCGGCTTGAAGTCTCCGACAGAGTTGGCCACACTTCATGAAAGAAGGAGATTAATACCAAGAAGTATTCGTTCTAAATTGTATTTTACTATATTAGAGGCATGTCTGTCAATAAGAGAGACAAATCTACTAAGAGACTTGTTTCTATAATTGCGAAGTTCACAAAATTAGCAAAATGCAAAAATCCAATTACGGACACCATTATTTTTCTCTTTTCATTACTTATTTCTGGATCTAGGCATATAGTTGCAATAGCTGTTTTATTTTGTATTTTTTTGTTTCCGCAAATAACCAACTAATTTATAATAATTTTAAAATAATAATTAAAAGAATTATTATTAAAATAATAATTTTAACCAACTTCAAAATGGAGTATGTTCTCTATATGGATGTATTTATATGTCAGATAGGTCCACCAAATTTTACATATAACAATGTTTCTATAGTAATATATCATATATCTTCAGTTATCTGTTAATTGATTACAGAATTTGGCTTTTAGAGAACTTCACTCGGAACGCTGACTCGTTCAACCAACATTGTAAAAATTTTACAGCGGATTTCAACTTAGCTGTTACGTTTCAATCTAATCTATCAACATGTGTAATCATGAATGATTGTAGTGATGCATTCACTACAATCATTCATTTCATTTCATTTCATTTCATTTCATTTATTGTCGTTTGTGAACCTAGGTACATAATTGAGATGGAAAACTTAATATAATTAGATCACTAGGCTCTGCCATTTGAGCGTACAAACATTCATTAGATTAGGTAAAAAAAATGTCAAAATACAATATAATTGATAAAGGATTAAATGAATCAAATAAATTAAATAATGCAATGTCCATAAATTAAATATTAAATGTCAAACAATGTCAAATTACGATAAAGTGATTAATTTAAAATATGTCAGAGTAATCAAATTATTTAAATAAAAAAACACACACACAAAATACCTACTCCAACAGTTACAAACAATCAATCTATTCCAACAATAGCTCGATCACTCAGATACTCATTAACCGTGTAATATGCCTTTTTTACTAAAATATCGTTCAATTTGTCTTTAAATTCACCAAGGGGCAATAAGCGAACTGATTTTGGAATTTTATTGTAAATTATAGGAGTCATACAGAACACACTATTACGCATAAGCTTCGTTTTACATGGCAGGTTACGTAATTTGCCTTCCAAGCGACTTCCGATCGCAAACCCTTCGAATAGATCTAGGTGGATTTTAGCAAAGACGGCTACTTCGTAAATATATATTCCAGGGAGCGTAAGTAATTTTAATGTAGTAAAGTGATTTTTACAAGTGTCACGTTTACGCAATCCACAAATTGCTCTAACACAGCGCTTTTGTGCTTTAAAAACTCTTAAACAGTCCGTTGAATTTCCCCAAAACATTGCTCCATATCGTAAGACGGATGATACATGACCGTGGTAAGCGGTTAGCGAAGTCTTAATATCAGAGACTTTACTTAATTTAAATAGAGCATACGAAAATTGTTGTAGTCGTTTACAGACATTGTCAATGTGAATTTTCCAATTTAATTTATTATCAATGGTTAGTCCTAAAAACTTTGTAATATCAACTTCATTTACTTTAGTTCCATTGTAGTTTATATCGAAGTCAAGATTAATATTTTCCCTTTGTTTAAAATTCATTACTGATGTCTTTGTTAGATTAATATTTAAATTATTTAATGTTAACCAATTTATTATAGATGTCAAGGTAGAGTTAATGTCCAATTGAAAATTATGTGTTTTATCATTTATAAATAAAATTGTGCTGTCATCAGCAAAAAGAGTCATTGGATGGTTAGTCACTTGAGGCATGTCGTTTATGTAGATGATTCATGACACTTCTTTTTAGTTCCCACTGAGGCTAGATTCTATTAAAAAAAACAATGTGCTTACGTTGTTTCAAATTCTCACATGATTAATTTCGTCACAGGAAGAAACTCATCGAAGGCTGGCAAAAGTCCACCAACACTGGCAGAAGCGGAGCCACTTTGATCGCTCACAGCAAAGTCAGCGCATTCCGCTTCCCAGAGACTGATCAGGTCTATCTTACCTGCAACGTTGAGGTAAACTGTCATCAAAAGACTATTTTATTATGCAGATGTTGCAAGTGCAATTAATGTTGTCAAATGTTTCACTAAGATTACTTATCCCCAACGGATTAGAAAGACCACAAAATGGTCATATTTCTTCTTCTGTATTACACCATCATGGGAAAGTAGGTTTGACAAGTGGTGAGCTCCCTGCTGCTAGTTATATGCTTCTTCTATTATGACCGTTTTTGTTTAATTTACAGCTTTGTACCAGCAACTGCGATGCTAGCTGTACTGGCATACAGACGGAGGTTACGTCGACCATCCGGCCCCAACAATGCTACCCGGGATCTCGAGACCCTCAATGCCAACAAGTGACACCATCGCCGCAATTTAAATGCTATCCTGGTTCCGCTGACCCAAGATGCCCCAGGCCAACAACACCTGAAGCACCGAGATGCTTCCCTGGCTCCAGAGATCCCAATTGTCCACAGCCCAAACCAACCACACTGAACCCTTCAACTTACCTCCCGCCTGTAACTACTCCATCTCCTCCCAGATGTTTCCCTGGAAGCACTGACCCAAGATGTCCCAGGCCCACTACACCTGAAGCCCCAAGGTGCTACCCTGGCAGTACCGATGCTCGCTGCCCTAAGCCTACCACCCCTGAACCACCACGTTGCTTCCCTGGAAGCACAGATCCTAGGTGTCCTCAACCAACAACGCCTACTGGACCTAATTGTTATCCTGGCAGCACGGATCCAAGATGTGCTAAGCCTACAACTCCCGAAAAACCTCGTTGTTTTCCTGGAAGCACAGATCCCAGGTGTCCTCAACCCACCACTCCTGCTGCTCCAAGGTGTTTGCCAGGCAGCACAGATCCAAGATGCCCACGACCAACCACTCCAGAAGCACCCAGGTGTTACCCTGGAAGCACAGATCCTCGGTGCTCCAAACCAACCACACCTTCTCCATCAACTCCGATTCCAAGTACTAGTCCTGCTTGCTACCCTGGTTCACGTGACCCAAGATGTCCACAACCACCTCGCCCTACGACATTGAACCCACCGACTTACTTACCGCCCTCCACTGCAAGACCAACTACTTCTGCTCCTCGTTGTTTCCCAGGAAGTACAGATCCTAGATGTCCTCAGCCTACAACACCAGCACCACCTAGGTGTTTCCCCGGAAGCACTGACTCTCGGTGTCCTAAACCTACTACCCCAGCCCCACCAAACTGTTACCCTGGCAGTACTGATAACCGCTGCCCCAGGCCTACCACACCTGAAGCACCTAGATGCTTCCCTGGTAGTACTGACCCACGCTGTCCCAGGCCTACAACGCCAGCTCCTCCTGAATGTTTCCCTGGTAGTACTGATCCCCGTTGTCCCAGGCCAACAACACCTGAAGCACCTAGATGTTTCCCTGGTAGTACCGATCCACGTTGTCCCAGGCCAACAACACCCGATGCACCAAGATGTTTCCCTGGTAGTACGGATCTAAGATGCCCTAAGCCTACAACTCCAGCTCCACCCAATTGTTACCCTGGTAGTACTGATCCACGTTGTCCCAGGCCCACTACACCTGAAGCACCTAGATGCTTCCCTGGTAGTACCGACCCGCGCTGTCCAAGGCCTACTACCCCAGCTCCACCTAATTGTTATCCTGGTAGTACCGACCCTAGATGCCCCAAACCTACAACACCTGCTCCGCCTAATTGTTTCCCTGGCAACACAGATCCACGTTGTCCCAAACCAACTTCACCAGTTCCAACACAGCCGCAACCTGCCTGCTATCCCGGTTCACCTAACCCTAACTGTCCACAGCCACCACGTTCAACAACTTTGAATCCTCCCACTTATCTGCCACCTTCAACTCCACCATCACAACCTAGATGTTACCCGGGATCTTCCGATCCTCGTTGCCCAAAACCAACCACACCAGCACCTCCAAGATGTTTCCCCGGAAGCACTGACTCTCGTTGTCCCAAACCTACTACCCCAGCCCCACCCAACTGTTATCCTGGTAGTACCGATAATCGGTGTCCCAGGCCTACTACACCTGAAGCACCTAGATGTTTCCCTGGCACTACGGATCCTAGATGCCCTAAGCCTACAACCCCAGCTCCTCCTAAATGTTTCCCTGGTAGTACTGATCCACGTTGTCCCAGGCCAACAACACCTGAAGCACCTAGATGTTTCCCTGGTAGTACGGATCTTAGATGCCCTAAGCCTACAACCCCAGCTCCACCCAACTGTTACCCTGGTAGTACTGATCCACGGTGCCCCAGACCCACTACACCTGAAGCACCTAGATGCTTCCCTGGTAGTACTGACCCACGCTGTCCCAGGCCTACAACCCCAGCTCCACCCAATTGTTACCCTGGTAGTACAGATCCACGTTGCCCCAGACCTACTACACCTGAAGCGCCTAAATGCTTCCCTGGTAGTACTGACCCACGCTGTCCCAGGCCTACAACCCCAGCTCCTCCTAAATGTTTCCCTGGTAGTACTGACCCACGTTGTCCCAGGCCAATAACACCTGAAGCACCTAGATGTTTCCCTGGTAGTACGGATCCTAGATGCCCTAAGCCTACAACCCCAGCTCCACCCAACTGTTACCCTGGTAGTACTGATCCACGTTGCCCCAGACCCACTACACCTGAAGCACCTAGATGCTTCCCTGGTAGTACTGACCCACGCTGTCCCAGGCCTACAACCCCAGCTCCACCTAATTGTTATCCTGGTAGTACCGACCCTAGATGCCCTAAACCTACAACACCTGCTCCGCCCAATTGTTTCCCTGGCAACACAGATCCACGTTGTCCCAAACCAACTTCACCAGTTCCAACACAGCCGCAACCTGTCTGCTATCCCGGTTCACCTAACCCTAACTGTCCACAGCCACCACGTCCAACAACTTTGAATCCTCCTACTTATCTGCCACCTTCAACTCCACCATCACAACCTAGATGTTACCCGGGATCTTCCGATCCTCGTTGCCCAAAACCAACCACACCAGCACCTCCAAGATGTTTCCCCGGAAGCACTGATTCTCGTTGTCCCAAACCTACTACCCCAGCCCCACCCAACTGTTATCCTGGTAGTACCGATAATCGATGTCCCAGGCCTACTACACCTGAAGCACCTAGATGTTTCCCTGGCACTACGGATCCTAGATGCCCTAAGCCTACAACCCCAGCTCCTCCTAAATGTTTCCCTGGTAGTACTGATCCACGTTGTCCCAGGCCAACAACACCTGAAGCACCTAGATGTTTCCCTGGTAGTACGGATCTTAGATGCCCTAAGCCTACAACCCCAGCTCCACCCAACTGTTACCCTGGTAGTACTGATCCACGTTGCCCTAGACCCACTACACCTGAAGCACCTAGGTGCTTCCCTGGTAGTACTGATCCACGTTGTCCCAGGCCAACAACACCTGAAGCACCTAGATGTTTCCCTGGTAGTACGGATCTTAGATGCCCTAAGCCTACAACCCCAGCTCCACCCAACTGTTACCCTGGTAGTACTGATCCACGTTGTCCCAGGCCCACTACACCTGAAGCACCTAGATGCTTCCCTGGTAGTACCGACTCGCGCTGTCCAAGGCCTACTACCCCAGCTCCACCTAATTGTTATCCTGGTAGTACCGACCCTAGATGCCCCAAACCTACAACACCTGCTCAGCCCAATTGTTTCCCTGGCAGCACAGATCCACGTTGTCCCAAACCAACTTCACCAGTTCCAACACAGCCGCAACCTGTCTGCTATCCCGGTTCACCTAACCCTAACTGTCCACAGCCACCACGTCCAACAACTTTGAATCCTCCCACTTATCTGCCACCTTCAACTCCACCATCACAACCTAGATGTTACCCGGGATCTTCCGATCCTCGTTGCCCAAAACCAACCACACCAGCACCTCCAAGATGTTTCCCCGGAAGCACTGACTCTCGTTGTCCCAAACCTCCTACCCCAGCCCCACCCAACTGTTATCCTGGTAGTACCGATAATCGGTGTCCCAGGCCTACTACACCTGAAGCACCTAGATGTTTCCCTGGCACTACGGATCCTAGATGCCCTAAGCCTACAACCCCAGCTCCTCCTAAATGTTTCCCTGGTAGTACTGATCCACGTTGTCCCAGGCCAACAACACCTGAAGCACCTAGATGTTTCCCTGGTAGTACGGATCTTAGATGCCCTAAGCCTACAACCCCAGCTCCACCCAACTGTTACCCTGGTAGTATTGATCCACGTTGTCCCAGGCCCACTACACCTGAAGCACCTAGTTGCTTCCCTGGTAGTACCGACCCGCGCTGTCCAAGGCCTACTACCCCAGCTCCACCTAATTGTTATCCTGGTAGTACCGACCCTAGATGCCCTAAACCTACAACACCTGCTCCGCCCAATTGCTTCCCTGGCAGCACAGATCCACGTTGCCCCAAACCAACTACACCAGTTCCAACACAGCCACAACCCGTCTGCTATCCCGGTTCATCTAACCCTAACTGTCCACAGCCACCACGTCCAACAACTTTGAATCCTCCCACTTATCTGCCACCTTCAACTCCACCATCACAACCTAGATGTTACCCGGGATCTTCCGACCCTCGTTGCCCAAAACCAACAACACCAGCACCTCCAAGATGTTTCCCTGGAAGCACTGATTCTCGTTGTCCCAAACCTACTACCCCAGCCCCACCCAACTGTTATCCTGGTAGTCCCGATACTCGGTGTCCCAGGCCGACCACACCTGAAGCACCTAGATGTTTCCCTGGCACTACGGATCCTAGATGCCCTAAGCCTACAACCCCAGCTCCTCCCAACTGTTACCCTGGTAGTACTGATCCACGTTGTCCCAGGCCCACTACACCTGAAGCACCTAGATGCTTCCCTGGTAGTACCGACCCGCGCTGTCCAAGGCCTACTACCCCAGCTCCACCTAATTGTTATCCTGGTAGTACCGACCCTAGATGCCCTAAACCTACAACACCTGCTCCGCCCAATTGTTTCCCTGGCAACACAGATCCACGTTGTCCCAAACCAACTTCACCAGTTCCAACACAGCCGAAACCTGTCTGCTATCCCGGTTCACCTAACCCTAACTGTCCACAGCCACCACGTCCAACAACTTTGAATCCTCCTACTTATCTGCCACCTTCAACTCCACCATCACAACCTAGATGTTACCCGGGATCTTCCGATCCTCGTTGCCCAAAACCAACCACACCAGCACCTCCAAGATGTTTCCCCGGAAGCACTGATTCTCGTTGTCCCAAACCTACTACCCCAGCCCCACCCAACTGTTATCCTGGTAGTACCGATAATCGGTGTCCCAGGCCTACTACACCTGAAGCACCTAGATGTTTCCCTGGCACTACGGATCCTAGATGCCCTAAGCCTACAACCCCAGCTCCTCCTAAATGTTTCCCTGGTAGTACTGATCCACGTTGCCCCAGACCCACTACACCTGAAGCACCTAGATGCTTCCCTGGTAGTACTGACCCACGCTGTCCCAGGCCAACAACCCCAGCTACACCCAATTGTTACCCTGGTAGTACAGATCCACGTTGCCCCAGACCTACTACACCTGAAGCGCCTAAATGCTTCCCTGGTAGTACAGATCCACGTTGCCCCAGACCTACTACACCTGAAGCACCTAAATGCTTCCCTGGTAGTACTGACCCACGCTGTCCCCGGCCTACAACCCCAGTTCCTCCAAAATGTTTCCCTGGTAGTACTGATCCCCGTTGTCCCAGGCCAACAACACCTGAAGCACCTAGATGTTTCCCTGGTAGTACCGATCCACGTTGTCCTAGGCCAACAACACCCGACGCACCAAGATGTTTCCCTGGTAGTACGGATCTAAGATGCCCTAAGCCTACAACTCCAGCTCCACCCAATTGTTACCCTGGTAGTACTGATCCACGTTGTCCCAGGCCCACTACACCTGAAGCACCTAGATGCTTCCCTGGTAGTACCGACTCGCGCTGTCCAAGGCCTACTACCCCAGCTCCACCTAATTGTTATCCTGGTAGTACCGACCCTAGATGCCCTAAACCTACAACACCTGCTCCGCCCAATTGTTTCCCCGGCAGCACAGATCCACGTTGCCCCAAACCAACTTCACCAATGCCAACACAGCCGCAACCTGTCTGCTATCCCGGTTCACCTAACCCTAACTGTCCACAGCCACCACGTCCAACAACTTTGAATCCTCCCACTTATCTGCCACCTTCAACTCCACCATCACAACCTAGATGTTACCCGGGATCTTCCGATCCTCGTTGCCCAAAACCAACCACACCAGCACCTCCAAGATGTTTCCCCGGAAGCACTGATTCTCGTTGTCCCAAACCTACTACCCCAGCCCCACCCAACTGTTATCCTGGTAGTCCCGATACTCGGTGTCCCAGGCCTACTACACCTGAAGCACCTAGATGTTTCCCTGGCAGTACGGATCCTAGATGCCCTAAAACATCACCGACAACTCCAACTCCTACAACTATTCCACCTCCCAGCTGCTTCCCAGGAAGTTTTGACCCTCGCTGTCCCCGGCCGAGTACACCTAATTGTTACACGGGCAGTACCGATCCACGTTGTCCCCAGCCTACAACCCCTAAGTGCTTCCCTGGAAGTACTGACCGAAGATGCCCTCAGCTGACGACACCTTCACCACCAAACTGTTTTCCTGGTAGCTCGGATCCCCGTTGTCCTAGACCTACCCCACCACCTGCTCCCAAATGTTACCCAGGATCTACTGATCAACGTTGTCCTAAGCCGACAACACCTGCTTCCGTAAATCCTGTGTGCTACCCTGGTTCTCCTGACCCAAGATGTCCTCAACCATCCCGTCCCACGACACTTAACCCACCAACTTACTTACCACCTTCCACTGCACGACCAACTACTGCTGCTCCTCGTTGTTTCCCAGGAAGCACTGATACTCGTTGTCCTCAACCGACCACACCTTCACCACCAAGATGTTTCCCTGGATCAACTGATCCCCGTTGCCCAAAACCTACTACTCCCGCTCCTCCAAGCTGTTATCCAGGATCAACTGACCCTAGATGTCCTAGACCTACCACTCCTGAAGCTCCAAGATGCTTCCCTGGCTCCACTGACCCACGTTGTCCAAAACCAACAACACCTGCTCCACCTAACTGCTTCCCAGGATCAACTGACCCTAGATGTCCTCGGCCTACCACTCCTGAAGCTCCAAGGTGCTTCCCTGGCTCCACTGACCCACGTTGTCCTAAACCAACAACACCTGCTCCACCTAACTGCTTCCCAGGATTAAATGACCCCAGATGTCCTCGGCCTACTACTCCTGAAGCTCCAAGATGCTTCCCTGGCTCCACTGATCCACGTTGTCCTAAACCAACCACACCCGCTCCTCCAAGCTGTTATCCAGGATCAACTGACCCTAGATGTCCTAGACCTACCACTCCTGAAGCTCCAAGGTGCTTCCCTGGCTCTACTGACCCACGTTGTCCTAAACCAACAACACCTGCTCCACCCAACTGCTTCCCAGGATCAACTGACCCTAGATGTCCTAGACCTACCACTCCTGAAGCTCCAAGGTGCTTCCCTGGCTCCACTGACCCACGTTGTCCTAAACCAACAACACCTGCTCCACCCAACTGCTTCCCAGGATCAACTGACCCTAGATGTCCTAGACCTACCACTCCTGAAGCTCCAAGATGCTTCCCTGGCTCCACTGACCCACGTTGTCCTAAACCAACAACACCTGCTCCACCTAACTGCTACCCAGGATCAAGTGACCCTAGATGTCCTCGGCCTACTACTCCTGAGCCACCTCGCTGCTATCCTGGTAGTCCAGACCCCAGATGTCCTCAGTCTTCAAGGCCCACGACCTTAAACCCACCAACATACCTGCCTCCATCTACAACTAGGCCTACAACTGTAGCTCCAAAATGTTACCCAGGAAGTGCGGATCCTAGATGTCCTAAGCCCACAACTCCAGAACCTCCTAGATGCTTCCCTGGTACTACTGATCCTAGGTGCCCTAAATTAACAACACCCGTACCTCCAAATTGCTATCCAGGATCAACGGATACTAGATGTCCACGACCAACGACGCCCGAAGCACCTCGCTGCTACCCAGAATCCACAGACCCGAGATGTCCAAAACCTACCACACCTGAAGCTCCACGCTGCTACCCCGGTAGTCCTAACCCGAATTGTCCCCAACCACCAAGGCCTACGACTTTGAACCCACCGACATACTTGCCTCCATCCACTACCTCTACTCCCAAATGCTACCCAGGTTCAACAGACCCAAGATGCCCAAGACCCACTACTCCTGAACCTCCAAGGTGTTTCCCTGGGAGCTCAGATCCTCGATGTCCCAAACCAACAACGCCCTCTCCTCCTAATTGCTACCCAGGAAACAATGATCCTAGGTGCCCTAGACCTACCACGCCAGAGCCACCGCGCTGCTTCCCTGGATCTACTGATCCCAGATGCCCTCAACCCACAACCCCTGCAGCCCCACGTTGCTACCCCGGTAGTACAGATCCTCGTTGCCGACAGCCCACTCCAACTGCACCTAGCTCTTGTTACCCAGGATCTCCAGACCCGAAATGCCCTCAGCCATTCAGACCCAGCAGCACTAACCCGCCTTCAACTTACCTGCCTCCTTTCCCAGCTGAAAATGAAGTGAATTCACTAAGAGTGGCAAGATTGGCCACACCAGATGATGAAGAAGGTGCGCAAAAGGATGTCGGTAAGAACATTATTTGATTTTAAAAGTAAGCCTTTTAAATCTGATCGTCATAAATTTGATCAAGCAAAACTTATGACACGCTTTGTTTCAAAGCCGCTGCGTCAATAAACGCATTAAATCATATCTGGGCTATTTGTCAGTAACCTTAAAACACCAAGAGACATCTATGTCACAGACATTACATGGCCTTTAAAAATACCTTTAAGTGGCGAAGCTTGCTTAGCTGTTCATTATAGATCATCTAGGTTAAGCAACTTTCAACCCAGTCAGAACTTGGATGGGTGACCGTTTAGTGGCGTTTGAACAGAGTTCTTCGGAGGGCACGTTAAGAAGGTCTCGGCTATACTATAATAGTATTTAAGCTATGTTGGAGGCCCTCGGGCGGCTTGATACTCCGACATCATAGTTGGTCTCTTACACAAAAAGAGGAGGAAAGCCGTTTTGAAGTAGCATGCTCAAACTTTCACCGACTGTTATTAAAGTGACGATATAGAACCTTACGTGTGTCAAAATCACGCCAATTTAAAAAAAAATAACATTGTATAACTTTTGCAGATGATTTTGAGTCGAAGAAAACAAGTGTGAAGACAAGAAAGACCAGAGATGTCGGCAATGTTAGTGATGGACTACGTCTCACTTCTGACGACACTACCAACTACGTAGCTATTGCAGCAATTCTATTCACTGTTTTCTCTATGTTGATAACCCTCTTCGTCTACACAAGATACAACAAAAGAAAGAATCAGTCGACAGGCGAGAGAGCAAGCGCTTGCTAACCTTGTTATATTAAGTGGTAATACTTTGTGATATTATTATTAATGAATTACCATTTTTTACAATTTTATACGATATGGCTTCGTCAAAGGTTACCTATTTTCACTGCCTTAGCTTATTATTAACATGCGCTTCAGCATACCTATTTTATTCAGTAAAATAGTGCCATAATGTCATCAATGTTTTTTCCATTTTGATGCATATAGTTTTAGCCCTAGTCAATGTATGTATTCTATTCTGAATTTCTTTACTCTATGGTCTACTAACACCATTGATATACTCATATGTGATATTTTTATATTGTAAATACATATAATTTTGCCAGAACATGTGGCCATTCCTTGTATAGTGATTAATGTCAAATGACTATGGGTACATTGTTGTAACTGACCAGTACAGTTTAATATTACCCATATATTATTCTTGTACAAAATGCACCTGTAGTCATAAAGTTGCCTTCTATTGTAAGTGAGATTGCTTTTCGAGTAAATCTAAGTAAAACATTCTATGAATGTCAAATTTCGTATTTTTTCTTGTAACTCTATTTCTGTGAATATAAATCGAGACATGTGTTCTTAATATTGAAAACGAAATTTGAAGAAAATAAAAGTACTTCATAAAATTTCAACTAGTTTTATTCATGGTAACAAAAGTGAACAGGGAGAATGAAAATACATATTGTAAAAAAAGGTTTGGTTTCGACTCTTGCTACAAAACTAAATTTTGAACTTGTTAAAAATAAGAATTATATAAAATTATGAATGAAAATAAGAAAAATATATTATCTCATTAAAAAAATAACAACGTTAATTATTTTACCCCTTATAAGTGACCCCTATAAATTTAATTATGGTTTTTTTCTTATAAAACATTCATAATACAATAATTTGTGTTTTGTCGTTTTCGATATAATTCAAAACTAGTAAAAATAAAAAGCTTTAATTAACCAAAATATAACTAAACTACTAAATTCAGTTTCTCAATTCAGATCAGTTTATCAATTCTTTGAATTAAAGTTTATAATAGCAACTGTAGTTTTCTCAGTCAGATTTACTTATTATATCAGGTAAACCTTATTATTCAACTGGCATATCTCTGGAGATAGAATCACAGGTTCAAAAGACGTTACAACTGTCTCGCAATGCGTTCGACTTTTCATCTCCTTATACTTCATTCGTGGAGGCCCTGATTCGTATTGATGTTGATATGCGCAAAGATACCGACTTAACATCAAGGCCTTCAGCTCGTTCCGTCACTTTTGTCATAAAAAAAGATTTCCATAGCAATTGTTATCTATCAAAAAGGTCCATTATATTATTAGACGGATAACAATGACGTATAATGTATGTTATTTACTATCTACAGGGGTTTAGCTGTAACTAAGATTAACGATAAGTTGATAACCATTGATGATAAGTATTATTTTATACAGATGATAAATTATCTTTCTATCATTGAGACCACCACGGTTGAAACATATATTTAGCTAAAATTACAGCTCTACACCACGTAAACCATTTCAATCTTGCAGGCGTTTCGCAACCATGCAGCTGAATAAAACAGAGCCGTATATTTACCCAAATAAATAAATCAATATATTGACATTTCACATAGCGCCACCTAGGCCCAAGCTTAGTATAACTATGGGAACCAGATAACTGATAGAATATAATATCATATTAGTTATCTGGTCTGTATTTACAAAAAGGGGTATTGTTTAAGGAAACAGGAAACAACAAATATTTCATATTATCACCCAGACAGAGCAAATATCTATGTTCGTCAGGATGCTGTCCTAAATCGAACCCACGACCTGCATTGCAGAAGGGTGAGCTACAACCAATTAGGCTGTAAGGCCGGTCAAATAACATTCCTAATATTTGGAATACCTATTTACTAAACAAAAAAAACTATCGTTCAATGAGTTTTAGCCTTATAGGGCCGTTTGGAGTATACATTGGGTGGATGTGGTAGTCCAGAGGTTCGTGATGGTACTCCATCCGGAAGGCTTGTACAATCTGGAAACAAAAACACGTCACATGAAAATGATGGCTTTGTAGCTTAGGTAATATCGAAGGATATTTCGAAAATAGATCTAACATTAGGTTTGTTTTGGGGACAATGGCCCAAATGTTGGTCGATGATTGACCTGTGCAAGTGGTCATGCCTCTTTTGATACAGAATCCTGTCACGGAACGCAGTAAAACGAGTGTGTTATATATTCAAAGAAATTTCACACAGGCCGTATTCTAGCTCCAAACTAAGAATAGCTTGGGCTTGTGAACCATATAATTGATACAATATTTTTTTCGTCACAGAACAAACTTCTACGTTTGTCACACAAAGGTTGTCCTTGGTGGGAATCAAAACCCCGACTTACAGCGCTGATGGCAGAGCCAACTAAGATGTGAGATGCCAGTCATTTAAAATTCTTTCACGCAACGGGAAGCTAGTATACTTGTATACAGCCAGTAACTTGTAAGCTTTCGCATTTATAATAGTAGTAAGATAGACTATCTTCTGCTGGTCAAACTTGTAAGCTTTCGCATTTATAATAGTAGTAAGATAGACTATCTTACTACTATTATAAATGCGAAAGCTTACAAGTTACTGGCTGTATACAAGTATACTATAATAGCTTCCCGTTGCGTGAAAGAATTTTAAAAATCGGTTCTGTATCTGAGGCGTGAAAGAGTAACAAACAAACAAATAAACTCATTTTCGCATTTATACAATAATTATTTCATATTATAGTTGGAATTACGATATATTATGTCACTCAATCACGCCAGAATGGTTGAACTGATCTAGATGATATTTGGCTCAGAGTTAGATACACATACACACAGACATATAGCCTACTTTTTATACTAGAAAAATGTACAATTCCCCTAGCCAACCTCGAGTAACACTGTTATCTGTATAATTATAGAGCTGTACTGATGATGATTACAATAAAAGTACCTTTGCTATCACAGTATGTATTTCCAGCTCGGCAAATCTCCTGCCAAGGCACATTCGCTTGCCGAAACCGAAAGGTAGAGATGCAAATGCGTGATGCCTTTGTCCCGGGGTCCGGTGCATCCACCGCTCTGGCCGGAACTCGGATGCGTTGGTAAAATTCTCCTCGCTGTTGCCCATCACGTAGTGTTGGAATATCACTTGAGTCTGGAAATTATAGTTTTTTGCACTTGTACACGTTGGCCCAATCGCTGGTCCAATGCGCTAGGGATGTTTGGTATTTTTAGTATTCAATATCGAAATGTTCTTTAAGACCTTTAGCTTAAACGGTACAGGACGTATTTTATTACCTCTTAACCGAGAATACCTAAAGTAGAATAGAACATCGATTACTAGAATGGACGTGCATTCATTCAGACGTGCCTAGCGTAATGGAATTGAGTCTATGAATTTTTAGAGTATTACTGGTATTTTTTATACAATAGTATAATTTTTTGAGACTTCTATGAAGCATTATATAGGACTAGTGTAGTTAGGTAAACATCCATAATTAAATAGTTTTACTTACGCCTCTAGGTATATTGTAGCCACATATGATAGTATCTTTTGTAAGTTGTCTTCCATTACCAATGACAACTGGAAACATTCTGAAAATGGAAAAGCAAAACATAAAACTCAACCAATATTATTTTCCTCAATCTTCCTTGCAACTATTTTATAAAAATTTTAACCAAGTAAGATATTTAATTTCTCTGAACTTTTTTCTTTTTATAAGAAGATTAAAATTATATTTAAATGATTTATTCATAGATAAATTCTAGGCATAATCTAGACGGTCTATTGTGATCGTATTGTCCTCGCCTTGAATTGATTCTAGTAGCAATTAATGTGTGATTGAATTCTACTTTGTGACTACGAACCTGTATTTTTATAAACACCAACGCTCTTTAAACGTATAATATGTTATTATTATCTATTTAGAATTAATTTGCAATAATCTAAATTAAAAATAAATTTGACATTTGTCTACAGTTATTTGTCTCTCTTGCTCCTTAATAAACAGGGCGAGATAGATAGTCGTTTAATTAACCGCAACACACATTCTTAAAATACATATAGATCTTAAAACTAGATCTTCCACAAATTTAGTTATCTATGTGTTATATTGTTGTATTTATGCTTACCTCATGACTTCCTTGACACATCCTTTGAGATAAGGCATCTGGTTCAGATCCCCTGGTTTCATTGGTCTACCTTGCAGGACCCTGGTGATTTCCTCATGAAGTTTCTCTTGAACGTCAGGCCGCAGGGATAGTTGGTAGAGTGTGGATGCCACTGCGTTCGATGTCTGGGAAGTAAATAATTATAAAATATAATTTGAATCAAAGCTATACATGAAAAAGTCAGAAATAATAACAGAATTCAGAATTTTATTCTGTCGTAATTGTATTTGCTATCTTTACTGTGCATTGCTTTAATTTATTGTTAGGCGCTAAGGAGTGTTTATATATAAATGCACATTTTTTTAAGACTAGTAATTTCCTTATTTTACTAAACGGGAGTTTTCGGTTTCATTGCGGGAGTAAGAAAGTTTACAAATGCACAGGAGTTCGAGACTGGAAATCTTTACACTCAGAAAAGCTCTCTTCCAGGCAACTTTTGGATGGTCAGGAATGTGATTGGAAGGTGGGTTAACGGTGTAGATCGCATAGGACTTACTGTATCTATCCCTACTAAGAACATGTCAAGTGCAGCGACCGCAGCGACCCTCGGGCCGGCTGCGGAGACCAGGTCTTGCAGCAGGGATTTGCTGCTGCCGCTCGCGCGGCACTCCTCGAGCGCCTTCTCCACGTGGCTGAGAGTCACGCTGAAATAAACGAAATCGTAGTTTGTACTGCCATTCCAGATTCCAGATTCCAGTTTTTAAATTGCTAATTTATTTCAAAGTTTCCGATACAGAAGGACTATACCAACTAGGAATCTGAAATGTTATCATTATAAATAGTGAATTATTCATGGGAACGCCTTATCTATTTTTTTTAAACCATGCTAAGTTTATGCTGTCGTAGATGTAGATGTATATATAAATGTAGGCCTAAAAACTTAATACTGAGTCATGAGTCACACGGGTTACTGTTGTCATGGGCGAGGGTCACCACTTACCATCAGGTGGGCCCTCAGCTCGTTCCGTCACTAATTCACATTAAAAAAAAAAATTTAAGAAAGACCTTTTATAACCGACTTGAAGTTGTCAATTCGTCTGTAAGTTTCTTTTTTCTTATATTTGTTACGCGATCTCTTCTCCAACTGTCAACTGATTATTTTCTATTTAGACATGGAATACCTCCAAAATGGCTCCATTTAGATTCTATGAAGAAGTTTTGATCTATCTATGACTGATTTAAAATTCGAATAAACAGATGAAGACTGTTTATTCGAATTTTGAATCAGAAATAATGGCGTTCGTATTAATATCAGTTACGGTGTAAATTTCGTAGCACGTCTATTTGTTCCATTTATTGTTTTTACTACTAGTATTATATAAATAACATAGAATCTATATTTACCTGAGGATGGTATCCAAGGCCTTTACATATCGTTTAAACATAGCTGTGGGGTAGATCCGCCACCACGGCGCTCTAAGCTCAAGTTCTCCCACGCTGATGAAAAATGTATGGACCGCGTCTATCAGTCGTTGGCTCTCTGATCCCTCTTGAGCGTCGAAGCAGCCTAGTCTTGTATCCAGTGCTATGAGTCCAAGAGCTGGAAAAATAGGTCATAATCTAAGTGAAATTCTTAGTCACACAATTAATATTGTATTTTTTATCATGTAATTTAAGTGACGGAACGATTTGATGGCCTCATGTTAGAATTGTGTAGAATTGTATAAATGGGTGTGTAGAAATTTCCATGTGAAGACTTAGATCGATGACCAAAACGAGATCTTAAGCGGCTCGAATAAATCTAGCAATCCAGTTTCCAATTCTGTGAATAGAAAACTGGAAAGGTTATAGGCCTGGTTGTACTCACATTCCAAAGACCATTTGTGTACTTCGTTTAAAAAGTCATCTGGAGTTTCTTGATTCTCGTCTCTCAATTCACGTATCCTGAAATGGTAATCAAAATCAAGATGTTCATTTGGATGAAATATTTCACGAAGATATTTCACAATGAAGCGATGATAGCTTAGTTAGTAGTGACGTCAGCTTATCTGTGTAATCTGTAGCTTAGATCTAAAGTTCTTGGGTTTGATGAGATGAGATTGAGCTTCTGGTGAAGATAAACATCCAGAGATGACGATGGTGTGGTGATAAGGCAAATGTCCGGTTGATAATCTGCCATCAAACACTACAGTGTTTCAGCAGTCTCATAAACTTGCTCATCTAAAACATGTTTGTCCGGCTACGAATCGATTCGAAGCTCTACACTTTAAAAGCTGGGTTTCCTACGATATGATATTACGACTTCCTTTTATCCACTTAGAATATGAACTAGAAATATTATGCAGAGAGCAAACAGAGGCTCTTATAAAACATCATTATGCAAATGAATTTCTAACCATTTTTCTAACCTTTCGGACAATTAATCAATCATGTAAAATACCTTTCGACAAAAGCATCTGCTACTTCTGCTACTGGAACGGTGTACTGGGCAGCAGCGCCAGCGCTCAGTGCCACTCGTGACACCTTCGTCCTGAAAGCAGCCCAGGAATCTCCATGCCTGAAAGCAGAATTCTTCCTCCAGATCACAGGCTCCCAATTAAATTATAGGACAGTTAATGCATGGGTTTGAAATCTTTAAATTGATTGGCAGATATTTTACATAGTTATTACATAGCTCAAGATCATAATGTCAGACTCGCGCAGTAGAAGGCTGTAGCAAGTTTTAAGATAGAACCGGATTATTAACGGTGCTATTCACGATCATTTTTATAAAATTGTGACCCCGAATTCTTCTATAAAAATGTTCCTATTTTTACCTTCAGGTGGCTTCAAGTTAAAATTTTACTCACACCGCAATGACTCCTGCGCAGTTTTCTTCAGCTCCAAAAAAGTCTTTTCTCAACGTGTGTTTGTAATAATTCAGCGATGGCATCGAAGGTCTAGATAGAAAAACATGTTTTTTATAAACGAATACAGAAAATTAATGCAACTCTTGTCATAGGACAAAATGTTGTCATTTTTCCTAGTCAATCTCCAACTAATCGGAAAATGTTTATACATGTGCTCGTAAATTCTCCTGTAACAAGAGTTTAACACATACAGTTATGTGTCTTACTCGTTGGCACGAATTACTGAGCAATGGATTTGTTTTATAATCATATATTTTTAACAGTTAATTAAGAAATATGTTATAAAAGTACCTATGTGGAGTAGCATCTTCTCCCCTGAACACCCTTTCCACTTCGCCCGCCTCGAAGACAAACAGCATGTCTGGTCGGCCCAGAAGACCTGTCATCTTCACGCAGTTTCCGAACTCCTTACGCAAGGAGACACAGACCTTGTCGATGTGTTCCACTGAATAATCCCCTGAAATAGAAATAGTACTTAACACAAGAGCTTTCGTTGTACAACAATTTCATATGTTACGGTTCGCTCTTTGGGTATGAAACAACTTTAAACCACTTTCGCAGTCACGATCGCCGTGTTGGGTTTCAAAAGTGAGAGTTTTCCCACGATTGTTTAATTAGAGCACAATAACTACCCACATTTCTGATCATTATTTTAGATAATCATGTTAAAAAAAGGTCTCTTATCTTTGATGATTGACCAGGATTTTAATATACAGACTAACGAGATTATTATTATAAGTTGTATGTATATATTTTTGTGTTGTTACGCGATATCTTTGCCTTTGATGAACTGATTAGGATGACTTATTTATTTATTTTTTGGTCCTTTAAATACTTCATAGCAAAATTTGACCCATAGAGGCAAAAAGGGGGATAAAGGATTAATGTTTTGATGTCGGCTTATTCGATTTTAGAATCGTCCAATTGTATTATATCTTGAGAAATTAAGATTTTTGTCTTTGATTGATTGCTAATGTATTACTTACGTGAATCGGTGAACTTTGATATTGCATTGATCAATTGGGTATAGGTATTGGGATTGCAATGACTATTAATTAAAATTTTAAAATAAATACACATGTTGGTACATGCTTAGTAATTCCATTACACCTGTACTGGAATTTGTGATTAATATAATATATTACTCGAAAGGTCAATGTACCATAAATATTACCTTTCACTGCTCATTTTAAAATGCACGCTTATAATCCTTTCTACTCATACTACCTGAATAACATAGTTTCGCCGGATTCTTAGCGAATGATGATTACTACTAAAGTAACTATCATTTCGGAAAATTATACTGTTAATCTTACAAAATATAAAAAACATAAACAAAAGAATACAGTTAACATCAGATGAAAATTTTATAATAGGTATCAAAAATAAAAAAGTGAGAATAAAATCTAAAAAAATTAATTACTTTTTCGTTGTTACATTTATGGTGGTTGTACAACTTCCTATTATTTACTAGAGATATTATTTACTAGAACTTTATAATGCTTAGAAGATGTTAATAAGTAAATTTTAAACTAATATCTTATATATATTATATTAGTTGATACTTAGCCCAATTTTCCAAACAGTATATAGGTTACACAATTTAACCAACGACTTTTACATAGCAAGGAAAGAAAGCAGGAAATGGCTAGCAATCATCTTGCTTCCTGTAATCACAATATCATCAACTTTCCACGCAACAGAAATAAACGATCGTGTTGATGGAAGAATATTAGTCTTGTTGCTTTTTGCGGTAACGTCCCATTAATATTATATATATAAAAGTATGTCAAGTTGGATGTATGTGGATATTTGTAGGTTAATAGCACTTTCCAGGCTTAAATCAACAGAGCTAGATGATGACTTAGATCATTCCTATCCCTATTTGTATCCTTATATCACGTAAAGACAGATTAGCAAGCCATAAAATGGACTGGAAAATTAACAATAAATTTGAATATGGGACTTCTGTTGGCGCGCCTGGCAAGTAATACCCGTATGGCGTGACGGCAAACGACATGGCGCTCTAATGCCGTCATGGTTTACGTAAGCTGGGCGTCCCGCGAAGGCCGAATTTTTTTTTCGTTTCGTAATATTTCGTACTTTTTGATAAGTTTTTATGGAAACATTGACTGGTTTAGAAATCGAATAACATAAATAATCGACATATAATATAATTACGCATAATAAAACAACAACTACTATGTTGTAATTACTTAACTGTTTGTGTATTATGTTAAGTTTAGATTACCTATGTCTATATTTGTCCATTCATTAAATGGGTTGTGTGAGTTAAATAAATAGTTTTTCTATTCTAATTTCATCAGTCAGCCTATGCCTTGCGATACCTACACGCCCTGATGGATATGGAAACTGGAAATACGGGTTTTAATTTCGTGAATTAAAACACAAAATTAATTAATTTATAGAATTCTACAAGTTACAACAAATTCTTGCTGTATAAAAACCGCGGGATTCTGGGCACAATTACAAATTTACAAATCAATGCATACACTTGTGTTTTGAGCATGATCTTTATTCTCGGATCTTAGATGCTTATGTTGTATTTATTGTCCATGTCACTTACAACGCAGGGGATCCCTGTGGAATGGAGCATATTAGTTTGTTAATTCATAGTAGATACGGCTTTTGTTGTAACATGGATTTCTAACTTTTAGTAAATATACAGAGATAAAATCACGTTGTTTTCTGAATATCCAAATTGAATGGGAGTCTCGTATTGAATCAAAACAAAGGCCATTGTATACCAGTGTCTTCCAGGCCAGGGGATTTATTTCAAAAGGTACATAGGTCTTTGAAATGTTGAGTTGACGAACGTAACTTGCCGTGGGTACTTAATTATCCTAGTCGCAGACTGACGGGCTCAGTGATGAGACTTGGCATTTCTCATACTTCGGTAAGAGAGGACCGGAGTTGTTTTGCTGTTCTTTATTACTCCACTTAACATCAGATGGGCAGACTATTCGTCCCGTCACTTTAGTTCTATAACAAATGTGAGCGGCCGTAAACGCAAGAAGCGTAGCGCTGTACACCATTTAGCGTTGTGCAAGGAAGGAAATGTATTGCATGTTGAGTCAGAATTAATATGTTACCTTCAAACATGCCGAATTGTTGATATCCGTAAATTGGGTTAGTTTTAACCTATACATTCATGATGGCTTACGGGTAAGGTTGGAACAGACGTAAACTTAACAAATCAGACTAGCTACAACATGTAAACTGACTGTAATTTGACAAGTTTATGTGCATTTAATGTGACTAAAGAGCTCCTGTGAGACATTATATGCTCACGAATATGTTTACCTGTGTGTGTAAAATTTTACGTGTCCAAATATAATAGTTCTTGAGATCTAAAGGAATATATGGGTTTAGGGATTTGAGCTTTGTTTCTTTTTCTTGTCCCCATGAACGATAAAAAAAGCAAAATCTAAAAAGGATTTAAACAATCGCCAAACTTATTAATAATAACACGTTTAACATCTTATTTTTTATTAAATGAAAATAGCTTAATTGAATGGAGTAATATTTTCCAGAGTTACTGCTACGAAACCGTTTTCAAGATCCTTCTTTCGTACAATAAAATTCAACAATATATTTTTATCGCCAAGGTTTACCATATTACACTCAAGAAGATGACAGCAGCCGAATCAAAATGATGTCCTTGTAACACATTGAAATATGACGACAGAGCATAATTAGTATGCTGTGTGTTACCACCGACCGTTACGAAAAATTATGGCAATGACTTGAATCATTAAAACATTAATGACGTGTAAACGATGTAAGTAAAATTGGAAGATATGTTTGTTTATGTTACTCGACTATTTCAGAAGAAAGCAATGCTCCTTATCGGTTATAGCGATTTCTGTCTCTGGGTGATAATACGTATAATGTATGTATTTACAAAAAAGGGTACTAAGTAAATAAGTATTTTATCAGTTATCTGGGTCCCATTAACGTTTCATCAGTTTAGAATATCAAACAATTAAGTTTCACAACTTCTTTGTGGTTGTAAAAAAATATTAGTATGGCATTGCGTTGTACGTAAACCTACAATTTCGAAAGCTAAAAGGGTAATAAACATGAGCGTTTCCACCATCAGTATTTTTAGAGGTATACTAGCTGTTCCCCGCTGTTTCATCCGCGTGATTTTTTTTGTGCGCAGCTCTGATTCATTTTTCTTTTTCGATAATAAAAGGAGCCTAATTTACAACTCAAACTCTCTACCCTTGTACGTTTTGGAGATTAACCGGAACAAACAGACAGACAAAAAAAAATGTCTTTTTGTCATAATAGGAAGATAACGGCAGATCGTATTACGCTGTATGGCGATAGAGTTATATATTCATTTGAACAAAAAACAACTACTGAAACTTTATTTTAATTGAATGTAATGTGTGAATGGACGAGTTGCGTTAAGTTGTTGCCGTCGCCCATAAACAACAGCGATACGACTCCTCTTGCGAAGTATGAAAAGAACCATCACGGTGCGCCCAATTTATTTGACTACTGAAGTGCCGGTTTAATGAGACTCTACTGTATTCCTAGTACCATAGATAAAAAAGCTTACTCTTCTTCTTCTTCTTATTTTTTACTTTTTGTGTGATTTATGCCACACAAATTCTGCCAATGTCCGAGTTATTGTACGTTCGCAAGTTTTTTCTGCAATTTTTTAGGTTTTTAGGGTTAATTGTAACAAAATATGGCCAGTTTATCTCGGAGAAGCTTACTCTTCTACCAACCTACTTTCTACCACAGAAACCCGATCCTATGTATTGTAAATGTCAAACTTCGATGGCCACCGGATTACAGATAATAAATATTGAGATTCAAACTCGTAATACTCAGACAGTAGGTATTTATAGATTCGCATATCACCAAACATTATCATTAAATATTGACCGAGACATTCTTAGTAAACAGGTATGACCACTTATCAGTAACTCCTTCTACAACTATGAAGAGATCTTAAACACCGTACCGTATTGTGTTCATTATATTTACTAAGGTATCTTAATAGTGTTTTAAACAAATTAAAATATTTGACATAAAAAATATGTAATTCAATTAATTATTAATTATAAATAATTCCGCTGGGTGCAGTTGCAGTATATTATTTGTACTCTCCCTGTATTTTTTTGTTTGTTTCATATTGCTCGCGTCCGCAGGTAATCCCTCAAGACCCTCAGAGTTCCTACAA
Source organism: Aplocera efformata (assembly GCA_921293045.1). Lineage (NCBI taxonomy): Eukaryota > Metazoa > Arthropoda > Insecta > Lepidoptera > Geometridae > Aplocera > Aplocera efformata. The sequence goes on along the minus strand of OV121058.1, from coordinate 4,937,378 downwards.
GTGTCGGTGTAAAATGAGCAACTCAAAGTACTGCCACAACACCTGGTAATAAACCGTCAAGCAGTGGTGCATTCGCGATGCTGAGTTCCAGCAGAACGGTATGGGTGCTCGAAAAATTAAAGACACTTGAGGCGTAACATCTCCATGTCAGAGTGAAGGGCGCAACGCGATGCGACATATGTCTGTTTATACTTTAGTAAGGGTAGAACCAAGGTGTAAATTTGTTGTTGTAAGGTGTAAATGGGCGGCGGTAACCACTTAAGATCAGACAGACCATCTGGAAGTCCCGCCACTTTATTTGTATATATTAAAAAAAAAATTACAAATAAATTTGTATACGGCACAATTGGAACGGATTCAAACCAGTGACTTTCAGATTGATAACCCGACTTTCTACGCACAGCTACATTTATCACTTAGGTAAGTTAGAGCCTCAATAAACCAGTTAAGAAAAAAGGCGTACCAGAGCGTGGTATGGAATTCGATTCAACTTTTACCAGAGATTTGAACGCCTACATATTTTATATCAAGTTTATTAACACACTAATGTTTGGACCAAGTTTTTAAATAGAATTAGAAATCTATAGAAAACTTCTGAGTTTTTTTAACGGTTTTCACATATTGGAGTGGACAACCAATTTGTTTATTGTGTATGTCCTCTGACACAAAATCATATGAGGTCTAGTACCAGTACTACATAGTCTAGTGATTAAGCAATTTAACTTCACGGCCAATATTAAGTACTCAAAGATTTTAAAAATATAATCAACCGCGCATTATTTGAAATATAAAGTGTGTAATTTCAGACTTCGTCTCAAGGCAACAGATTATGCTGCAATGCGGTCTAAAGTCTCGATCAGATCGCGCGAACTAAATATATAAAACAAGCTTTTATATTTTTCTGTCATTCTATAATCAGAGGATACAGTGTCACTCATTCCAATTTTGTATGGTATTAGGATAATTGACTGGTTTAAAAATCGACTAATTCATCATTTATTTTTACCTCTTCGGGATAGAATTTCTATGGAATAATCCCAGAGATACACCGTATCAAATTAAAAAATAACCATCAAAATCAGTCCAGAATTGACGAAGAAATTGCCTAACAAATATAAGAAAAAAAAACATACAGCCAATTCGTTAGATTTCCTTCCCCTTTTTAGAAAAATTGCTTAGAAACTGAAGCTACATCACAACGTATATCGTTGATGTTAGGGAGTTCATATTGTTCTTGTTTTTAAATATTACCTTCTAAAATCCCCACACATATGCCCCGGGTGGAAGGAACAACGTAAAGCAAGAAGTAGTAGAACCCACGTTAATCTGGAAAATTACCTACTGCTTCTAAATCTGGTAATCTTAGCTGCCAAGCAGTAGTGCACTCGCGTTGCTGAGTTTGGACGAAAGGTAGGTTCCGGTGAAATTACAGACACATGAGACATCTCCGTCTCAGAGTGACAGGTGCAATGCGATGCGTCTTGGGTTTTCTACTACTTCGGTAGCGGAGGACCAGAATCGTATTTTTCTTGTATATCATAACATAATCAACATGGCCGTTAGCTCGCTCCATCAATTCGGCCACAACAAACAATACTAAAACGTATAGTTATAGGGTGGTCTAGTTGCTCGCGTCTGTATTTGAATACCGTCAAAATCCCTACACGTAGCCCCTCGATGGTACCAAACGAGCAACAAAAAGTAGCAGTAGAACTTGTGCTAAGTTCACCCGGAAAAGTACTGCCTCCACGCCTGGTCTGCCGCCAAGCTGTGGTGGACTCGGACTGCTGTATTCCAGTTGGTAGGGCGAGGGTCCCAGTGAAATCACATGCGTATGAGACATAATATCTTCATCTGGAAGACTTGGTTCTTCTTGTGCGTTGGTCAAGGAGGACCTAAGTCGTATTCCTGTGTGGAGGTTACCCACATCAGCTGGTCTCAAGTCCTGTTAAAGTTTAGTTCCTTATTTTCTGCTACAAACGTACCAATATAAGGAGTGAATCTCCAGGTGTTCCCCAGAAATGGTAGCGGCTTCGGTCCCGGCACATCTTCCCAGCTCTTAACCTGAGACACGTTTTCAAAGACACGAGCTTCTAAAGCTGCGTGAGTGGATCTGGCACGCTGGATTTGAGCTGGACACGACTGGCGAGATGGTTTTCCTGAAATAAAACAATAATAACTATTACATGCTCATTTGTGACAATGACATAACGGTGAAGTGCGTGAAACTATAATAGTAATGTATCCAAAACCAAAACAGGTGAGATCACATGCGCATGAGACGTATCATCCCCGTCTCGTGTAGCGGGCCTAACGGGTTAGGTTACCTATGACTTGTGTCTTCTCTGTTAATGATAAATACTTTGGGCGTAAAAAATTTTACCCAAACCGATTCAATGAGTAGACGTGATTAAAAAACATACATCCAAATCACTAAAATAATAGAAAGAATAAATGAAACTAAATAAGAAATCTATATTACCCACCTTTAGACACGTGTCCCCCGGTACGGAAGGAACACCAAAAAGTAGCAGTAGAACTTGTTCGGTAGGATTTGGGGTCGTTTTTCTTTTGTTTACTTGCACTTGAAATTAGGTGAAGCTAGTTTCGTAATATTGATAACATAAAAAATATAATATCATACCTGTATCCACTGCACTGTCTTGATGACATCGTTGCGTGGCCGATATGTACCGGGCGGAGACCTTCAGCGGCCATTTCACCACAGCTATTCGACTCTTCATTGCTGAGGTATCTCCTAACAAAGAAAAGTCATTAATGTAGCTCGAACCTACACTCACGGCATTTTTTCCTTAAGAGTCAGGCCTTCATGGGCCGTTCTGATTGTGGGTATATTATTTTGGGAACGTAGACAAATGGTGAGCTCACCGCAAAAACTACATCGCCTGTAAAATAGGCTACATCGCCTGTACTTCAAAGTTTTATTATTATTATTATAAAACCTTAATTTGTAATATTTATTATCTTAAAAAAAAGTTATAGAGGGCATTTTCATGCACCTATTTTAGTAGTGGGTTTAAGCAGATGTTACTAAACTCTTTTTGGGGACAGGAGGAAGAGAACTAAGGCTTCTTCTTCTTCTATCGTGTGAGTAAGTGAAAAGTTTTCAAACTGCCTGAAGGTCTCAGGTCTTATCGACTAGTAAAGCCCGAACCGACATCTTAACGTGACCTCCGAAGCTCGGGAGCGGTCAGTTTAAATGCCACTAAACGGTTATTGATTTAGATTTGACAGTTTAAAAAGTTTTTTTTTTTTTTTTTTTTTTTTTTATACCACTTAGGTGGCAAACAAGCATACGGCCCACCTGATGGTAAGCGGTTACCGTAGCCTATGGACGTTTGCAATACCTGGGGTATCACTCGCGCGTTGCCGACCCTTTAAATATTTTAAAACACCCCTTTTGAAGGACCCCATACTGTAGTCTCCAGGGAAAACCTTGGCAGGGAGATCATTCCACAACCTGAGTGTACGCGGGAGGAAGTTCCTCTGAAACCTTACGGTACGCGACCACCCAGGCTCTAGAGTGTGAGGGTGAATCTCCTGCCGATGGCGAATTAAATTGAATTAAAATGAATGTCATTTTAAAACAAATTGTGAGTTAATTATTACCTTGTCTTTCATCTTAACCAAACGCACCTGGCGAAGCTTGCGTAAGTGTTCTATACAGATCATGTAAATTAAAAATCTCTCCCGGTCAGTTGGATGGGTGACCATTTACTGATATTTATACCGAGCGCTTTGAATAATTGCCAAATTTATTAGTAGTAATAGTAAGAAGAACGCGTCATCTTGTAGATATATATATTATTATTCATGTTACCGAGATATTTACCATGATTTGTGAGTTTTGTTGACTCCCGATATTTCGACGCAGTTACATGCGTCATGGTCCCGGGCAAACTATATTTGTTAAACGACTTCCAGGTTGTCAATTCGGCTGTACGTTTTTTTATGTTTGTTCCCCCAGTTCTCCTTCATTGATCATCACAATCAAAATCGGTTCATTAGTATGGTTAAATCAAAATGACTAGAAAAAAATATGTCATCCAAGTAAATGAAATTGCATGTTTTGCTTTTCTGTGACTTTTTTCCTCGTCTATACTATACCAATTTGGATGTTTATTTTTTTAAATGTTAAGCTGCTACCCCATAGTAATGTGTACCCTCTAAGGGCATATGTGTAATTGTAGACGGGTTCTTTTCGATTAGCCACTTCTTGATAAAAAAAGTGACGTCTCCACATATTTAAAAAAAAAAAACAATTTAATTAATAAATATTATGTATTAGAAACAAAAATATACAGAAACCTTTCTTTTACCGCATTCCAGCTTTTAAAAGTTTAGGCTAAATATTTTTAAATCATGAAATCCAATTAGCCTACTTATGAAATGACCAACGAACATTTTGAATGTTCACTGTAATATTAAACTTATTATCAAGAAACTAAAAAAACGACTTCAAAACTTTATAGGCACATTTACTTTTCGCTGACAAATGGAATTTAGCCACAATACATCTATGGGACCAATTCGGAGGTCGTTACTACCGAATAAAAACTAAAACATTTATAAGAATTACAAAAAATAGCCTGCAATTGTCATAACAAACATACCAAAAAAACATACAATGAATTCCTTACCTTTATTTTTAAATATGTTAAATATAAATAAACCCACCGTTTATTCCAAATTAGGCACAAACAATCCAAAGATCACTGAACACACACTCCTTGTATTTTCACTGGCAGTATTTTTGTATGAACCTTAGGCGTGCCACACACTGACTGAACGCTTCCTTGAAACTCGTGCGCTTTCTGCGTGACCATCTCCATTACACCCGACCGGTTTTGACCCTTTTTTATACCAATTTCGTTTTATTTCTTTGTCAAGCGTAGGGCCTTGCTTTCTTTTTATATATAACGACATAAACGCGAAACTTTGTCGGTATGTTTGTTACTCCTTCCGGCTGCACGGATTTGGATGAATTTATTTTTGAAGGTAGTTCGAACTCTGGATTATATCATAAACTACCCCTATGGATATAATCCAGAGCTAAAGCAATAAAGCTTATATCATAAGCTATCATAGCTTTTGATCCCGGAAAAGTGAAGTACCTAATTCCGTAGGATGGCCAACTGTGGGTAAGTAATATTTTTCCAAATATGTTGTATATGTTATATAAATGAATGAGTTATGCACGAACATACATAAAAAAATATAATATAAACATCCGAATTGATAACCTCCTCTTTTGTGAAGTCGGTTAAAAAGGGCTGGCTGTATATATCGTGCTACAATGGAAACGTAACGGTGTTCTCATGCCGTTGTCCGCACCAGTTAAACGAGATCGAAAGTCCGCTAATCGCGGTACGATGGTAGGCCCGCGAGTGAAACCAGTGGACTTTTTCATTGTTAATTGTCTAGGCAAATTGAAAGCGAAATCTGTTGCTTGTGTGTAGTACGCGTAGCTTTTAGGTAAGTAGGTACTGGGATAGTGGTTTGAATAGGAAATCGTATACAAGACTGCTTTATTCCAACAAGAGTTTTTATTAAATTCTTAGCACAAAATTTGGAGAGCACGGTTGCTCAGTGGTGCAATCTCTCTTTTAATACAAAGGTTGCTGGCACGAACCCAGACAAGAACTTTTATATTGCGCTTGAAAAATATATTTGCGCAATATTGCGTTCTCAAAATCGTAATGTATCGTGAGTAAAATAGCATGTACTGAATTAAAAATTCGAAGTCGTCACATCTTTTAATCCGGGTTGGACTCATGAGGTGGCTTGAAGCCTCCTCCTGAAGAATCACTCATGCTTATTAAGAATTATGTTCATAGGGTTAGAGTTAGAGCAGTACATGCTAATTGGCTGTGGCATGTACTTTTACTTACTTTCACATATTATAAATATATTTAGTGACAAAATTCACGTAAGCGACACCGTGGGAAAAACAATTAGAATATAAAATAGCCTACCGGCTTCTCTTCCGTATGGGTTTGGCATTTAAGTTTTCAAGCCAATCGACTAGTATTGCCGGGACCAACATCTTAACGCCCTCCGAAGCACGGGAGCGCTCAGTTCAAATGCCACTAGGGCATTTGATTCAT